>CM042430.1:4828701-5428701 GCA_023631565.1 Gymnocephalus cernua
AGCATGTGTGTATTTTTACAGGCAGTCTCTTTATGGCTCTTAGTTGGTCTCCATAGGTGCAGTCACAGAGAAAGACGTGCACTGTTTCTCCATAGACTCATGTTTGCATGACACATTCATAATATGAATGTGTGAATGCCTTTATGAGAGAGGAGTACAGGGACACAGTTCTCTATTGAGTATCATCTTAATTAAACCAAATTTCCCTCAAAGACTCTACAGGCAGCTATTTTAGATTTGCAATTAGCCATGCTTCATACGGCTAACTGCTCGTCCACAAGTCTCAACTGGTGTGTTGTTAAGGCCATATTTGAGAACACTTGTTGGCATAATTCTTCTGAAAGCAGCATACAGCTGGAATGCACTGCATATTTAGCTTTATTTTTGATAAATTACCTGATCACTGAACCGTTGCTTTTCCCACGGTCATATCCCAGCAAATGGATAGTGCATGCAAGAGCATTATTACAGCTGCAGTAATCACATATCCCCAGGCAAAGCTTTGTCACATGCAAGTTTAATATGGATTTTAGTGGTGGCCACACTAAGCGTTACACCTCCCAATAAATCACTCAAGGTTTCTCATTCGGTTTCATTTGCAGACCTAAGATTTCATCGCTGTAAATGCATATGTGTAAAAAAAAAGATGCAGCCGTTGTTGCTCATTCCTCAGGTGCAGCCGGAGGCCTTTTTTTGTTCCAGTTCCATGTCCTCACAGTTATTTGACTGTAGCTCACTCCCACCACAACTGAGGCATTGTAGGCTATGTGGGACGCAGACTCAGAAATAGAGCAACAGTGAGTCAAACCTATAGACTAATATCAGAGGTGAAACAATAACCAACAAGAGGCGATAGAAGAGGGGGATGTACATAATCCAGGCAGACCTTAGAGCCAGTATGACCTTACATTGGGGAACATCTGTACTGTAGCATATATCCATTGTTTTCTTTATATCCAATCTTTTGCTGTATGGTTTTTAATGAGAATGTCTTATATCAGGCCATCATGGCCCTGTCTTACATCTCATGAAATGTCCCATTTATGCAATATATTCTAAGTTGGACATCAACATTTTGAATATGTAGACCTGTCTCATTCAGTCACAGGACACAAAGCAAGCAACCTTTTAAGGCCACTTGTTTTGGCAGATTCATAATGTCATTGTAGTCCCCTAGGTGCAGCAGGGCATGCTTGTCAAAGCTCTGACAAAATATTCCTGCTATACTGCTTACATGATTTGTAACGTGTCAGATAAAGCATCCTAGCATGACTTTCATATAGTTCATGAGTACAGTACATTGAAACTGCAGTTTGACCATAGGCCAACTGGCCGATACTGGAATATGATGCTAATGCACACTAACAACTGAGCTGCAGCCACGTGACGCTGCCCAGGAAGGTTATCTGTCTCCAATGATTTATCTCTCTGCTACCTACAGTCAAAGCAGGTATCTTATTAGGAAAGGTTGCTAGTTAGTTATGGAGGAAGATGGGTACAAGGTATACCTTCCAAATGACACTGAACAAAAGCCCATCCCCACTCACAGAGCTTATGGTCTGCTCTTGATAGCGCAGCATTAAATTATTAATGTATTTTCATTTGTGTGTCGGTTCTAGCCGATGCTGCAACGTCGGCCTCTCAGCGGAGATTGTTTTTTATACTTTGCTCAAAGATAAAGCCTCTTCTCAGCCCCGTGATGCTCAAAAGCACCATAAGTAGAAAGAGTCTTCCAAAAGATTTAGTGCCACTGATGACAGAGCCTCCACTTCATGCCTACCAAAATACTAATTTGGAGTGTGATATCATTATCACTGTCCTTCCCTGCTGCAGTATGAGAATGTGACAAATTCCACTGACTCCAATTAGGCTCTAGTTTAATTACGCATTTACCAAGGTATTAATTCAGATCCCTTTCCTCAAACCCTCACTAATTCCAGTATGATGCATTGTCACCCATAATTTCTACACAGCATAGAGTTCATTACTTAAAATAAGCAAGCCCACTGGCATCATTAAACCAAAACTCTGGTTGACTTACAGCTCAGATGGTGTAATAATAAGATAGAAATGAAAGTGTAATATAGCAAAAAATGAATTTGTGAGTAATGATAAATACAGTTAAATATTGCAAATTTGTGAAAAAAGCCTATTACAGAATTCAGCTGTTTGTGTGGCTGTATTTGGATGTAAAGCAAAAACAAATTTGTCACAAAGTCCTACCAAGAATAGCATATTTGGCAGGTGTAAATAATTGAGCTGTCAGGACTTCTGTACGGTTGTGATGTCACAACTAGGTACAGAGTGCTGCTATAGTGCTGTTACAGTCATTCCCCGGCTGCAATGATGGTTGAGGCTGACCAATCAGAGCAGACTGGGCTATTTTATTGGGAGGGGGCTTAGAGAGACAGTCTCTAAAACGGAGTGTTTCAGTCAGAGAGTGAATACAGGTATATTCAGTTTGAGAAGGTCCCATGGCATGAAAATTTCACTTTATGAGGTTTTTTAACATTAATATGAGTTCCCCCAGCCTGCCTATGGTCCCCAATTGGCTTGAAATGACGATAGGTGTAAACCGAGCCCTGGGTATCCTGCTCTACCTTTGAGAAAAAGTAAGCTCAGATGAGCCGTTCTGGAATCTTGCTTGTTATGAGGTCATAACAAGCAAGGTTACCTCCCCTTTCTCTGCTTTGCCCGCCCAGAGAATTTGGCCAACCCATGAGAGAGAGAGACATCATGGCTTTCAAACGAGCAAAGTGGCAGTTGGTCAAGGTCACGCCCTCACCCTCCACCTTGCCCCCCCCCCTCCTCAATAGCTACAGACACAGAAATGGCACGTCCTGAGTAAAGCTCATTGTGGGACTGGCTCTAGTGGCTGTAATTCTGCACCAAGGCTGAATTTCGGGAAAGAGACTTCAGATACAGTATTAGGGGACCAATAAGACCTATATAAAAGCATCCAAAGAGCAGCATGTCATGGGACCTTTAAAGCAGTGGGCCCGATTTTAATGATCTAAGCGCAGGTGTGTTTAGGGCGTGGGCGAATCCACTTTTGCTAGTTTAATGGCGGAAAAAAGGGTCTATGCGCTAGGCACATGGTTCAAAATGGTTGTACTTAGTGTCTTACTGAATTCATAGGTGTGTTTTAGGCGTAACATACCTTGGCGCATTGCTATTATGTTGGTGGATTTGCTAAGCAGGAAGGAGAGATTTTCAGGAGAAGAAACTGATCTGCTTGTGCGTGAAGTGAAAGCGGGCAAGCAGATCATATAATACTATTTCACATTGTAATAATTTTGTTTATAATCTTTTGCATGTTTGTGTATGTGTAACAAGTATAGTGTATGCACGCTGTGCACGAGCCTAGGTGCATTTTAGTAATGCGCTGTTAAAATAACAATGAAATGCTGCGTTATTGACTTTGGACCAGGTTTTTGTTGGTCAATGGCGCGATCACTTTCCGCCGCCTCAAGATAGCCCATGACACCCATGGGCACACAGATGGTGCTTTTGCTATTTAATCGACGTGGGCGTTGGACGGGAAACTGACAACTGCGTCGGTCTTAAACTAAAAGACACTTGCGTCGTCCTTGTGCTGCGCTGCGCCGGGTGCAAGATAGGGCCCATAAACATGTTATAGTATAAAACTGAGAATGAACAGAATATGGGACCTTAGAAAAGCTCAAAGGTGGCCCAAGGCATAAGCAACATGGCCAGGGGCATAGCACAACATTCTGGGATTTTCTATTCATTATAATATTTACACCTGTGCTTTTCCTAGTGTGACAAGTCAAAATGTCTCCCATGGGAAAAGACCTATTCCACCCTGTTAATGTATGCAACTTTCCTTCTTTTAGTGATTTAGTGACATGGGGGTGGGGGTCACATTCTGCTAGAAACCGAGAAAAGTCGCCCTGCTTTAACTCAGGAATAGGTATCAACCCATAATAATGTGTAACTAATAGGCAAACGTTTTCTTTATTTATGTGAAATGTAGTTTGCATAGTATTTTCTTGTATAATAGCCTACAGTCAGAAGAGGAAGGAGAATGTCAATCTCACTGATGTTAATGGTGCTTGTTTTTTCATCTTAATAGTTTAGAGTAGGCAATGACGTAAACTGGAGTCGCCTAGTATTTGGCTATTTAAAACTGTCTGTTTAGTTGATCTTATTGGATTGTGCACTTGTCTGTGGCGAAGACTGGGGTAGGATTTAAGCTAGGCATCTTCTTCATAGGCTACCCCTTTTCAAAACGGGTCTAGTGTGTGTTATCGTTCGAAATAAAGATTGAATTCCTAAAATCTAGTGCCTGAATGTTTGAGTCAGAGATGGACCGACTGCTGGTCTCCAGAAACTGGTTCCAAACTCTCCTAAACTAACCAGCAGGAGTCACACGCCCGCTGTTTCTAAGGTAGCCGAAAAAAGCCGGAGAAAGTCAAAGCGGAAGTGAGGGACTTAGCGGAGCAGGAAAACTTTTTGTTGGGGAACTTGGAGACGGCTGCATCACATCGGAGCTACGTGATGCAAAGTCAAAACTCTTGTACGCCGAGTTAAGTTTCAAGTTTTTGTCGTTAGGCACAATGGGACTCCCCACGCTGGAGTTCAGCGACTCTTTCCTGGACAGCCCGGACTTCAGAGAGCGGCTCAAATGCCATGAAATAGAGCTGGAGCGGACCAATAAATTCATCAAAGACCTCATCAAAGATGGGAACATGCTTATCACTGCGCTCAAAAGTAAGTAGCCGCACACGGCCCTTTCCTTTTCTTTTTCTCCCCTCCTACAGGTCGACAAATAATCTCTTCTAACTGTAACTACCTGAAAGCCACAGGCGACCTGTGAATTAGAGGATGCAGTAATTCCAGGTTGAAGCTGAATAACCCTGTGGTCTCCCATTGGGAAAACATTTTGGCTATATTGCTGGTGACAGGGTTTAAATCTGTACAAAAACCACACGTTTCATTCTTCGGAAATATTGGTAATTCCAAGACTTTTTGTTGTTGTTGCCTTTTTGTCCCTGGCTCCACTGCAGGGAGGCAGCATCTATACAGTAGGGTCGTCTAATAGAGTGAAGATCAGAATCCAAACTGTCTTGATGGTGTGAGTGGTTTATCTCTGCTCTATTAGCTCATCATACGGACACAGCCAGACATCTGGAGATCATTAGTGCAGAGGTGGTCTTTCCATTAATGAGATATGTGCCTTCACCATCAAACCTTAGACCCATCAGAAGTGAGTGAAAACTCTTTAACAGCGGTGTAAGATGTATTCAGATCCTTTACTTTAGTAGAAGTATGAATACCACACTGTAAAAATACTCTGTTACAAGTAAAAGTCCTGCATTAAAAATGCTACTTAAAGTAAAAGTTGGTAAGTATCATCAGGAAAATGTACTCAAAGTATTAAAAGTACTCCATGAAGAAAAGTCCTCACATTTTAGAAAGTGTAAAGGATCCAAACAGTTGTGTGTTTAATGGTCTAATCATTTGAGCTGGACTTGTAGGTCGTTATATTGTTGGCTAGTTTATTTTATTATAAAATACCGTATTTTATAAACTACATGTGTTTTGTGTGCAAAAATCTAACTAAAGCTGTCAGATGAATGTAGTGGAGTAGACGTGGGAGAAAAGTACAGGTAGCCTACCGCAAATGTGTAACTTTAGTACAGTGCTTGAGTAAAAATGTACATTCCACCACTGGTCCTTAGTGACGTGCATGAATGAAAACTGTACTGTATGACTGTCTCGATGAGGATGCAAGCACTTTGTCATGGGTCATTGACCTCTCAAATTCCAAGCTCCATCTCCAATGCCACTGTTCTGATTCAAGTGGACTTCCTGTTCTGCTGATGTCTGAAGGGATAGGAGGTGAGTCTGTTCACGTCAGAAGTGTGTCTGTGAAATGGAGAAAGATTAGAAATATAGGCCTAATAAATATGGAAAAACAGCTGGCAAGGAAGGGGATGGGAAGGCCACAGCAGTGTGTTGTAGTGCACTCACTAATCCATCACTCAGTGCAATAATCATTTTGTTCACGGTTCAACCTAGCATGGCCCTGTCAACCTTTACTTTGAGAAAGCATCATCCTTTTCATGCATTCAATCTTTTCATCATCATTCCTACACATGATATGTAGCCTACTGTACATGTTTTGGCTTTCTGCTTTTTTGTGGACAAGGCAGTGACTCAGTCAAAAATACCACCGAGGGGTGGACATATTGACAGGTTGAAATGCAATTCTGAACTTTTTCATTTAAACGCATCGAATATCATTTTATTAGTTTTGTCATGCAGCATGATTAGTAGGGCTGCCCAATATATATATATATTTTTTTATCGTCATCGCAATATCGACTGGCGCAATATACACATTGTGAAAGGCTGCGACATATCGCGATAGACACAAAAGAGATGTTTTGTGTTAGTGGAAAGAAATATTAGTAGAAAACTGCGCATTAAAATGTTAACTGTCATTCTTTTTTTAGTGCTGCCTTTTATATTTAATATTATGTTCAATTTCAATAAAAGAATGTTGATTTCCTTGTATTTGTTTTAAATTCAACAAGTAATTTGTTGTATTTTAGCAGAATACTGAAAGCAGCAGAACTGCAGACCTGAGTACATTAGCTGTAGCTGTTTGTTTATCGCGAGTAATATCGTTATCGCGATATTTAACAACATTATCGAATATTACATATTTTCCTCATATGGTGCAGCCCTAATTATTAGTCTGTATGTATTGGTGACTATCTGCACATCTAAATTGGAGGTGTAAGCTAGGATACTATAGGCTTTTTTCATATTGTATGGGCCTATTGTGTAGTGAGTACTGAGCTGAGTTGTAACAAAGCAACACCACTGTGCAAGTTATAAACGTTATTTAAAAAAATAAATAAAAATAAAGTTATTGGCCCTCATTTATGAAACTTGCGTATGACCTAAAACAGGTGTATGACGGGCGTACGCCGATTCCTACGCAAAGCTCGGCATTTATCAATTTGAACGTGAGCGTAGGCTGCGATCAAATCTCACGTCTGGTCTGAACTTGTGTAGCAAGTTTTCGAGTCAGTGTGAACTTGCGGTGTAGCATATAATCAGTTTAACAGGAGAAATCATCAGTTGATCACTTATCAGCAATGGCAGATCTGGCTCTTTTAGAAGACCTCTATATGTGCCGGTACAGCAGTGCACATGTACGCGCACGGGCCACGGTGGAGCGCTCCATCGGAGTGATTAACAGGATGTTATTCAATGCTTTTAAAAGGTATAGTGTTATGTTTGGCAAAGATATTCAATACAGGAAACATGACGATGCACATTTTTATTTATTCTTCAGGTTTTCGTTTCTCTTTCTCGCAACATAAGCCTGTATATTACTATTAGGACTATAGTATACGTGTGTCAAGGATATATATATTAAATAAACTTCAGCTGGAGTCCGATTTACTACAGCAACTGTAACTGTAACAATAAATAGATTTTGTTCATACTGTTCCACAGTTGTGCGCATGTGTCTACCTGTTTTTACAGTCTATGGTCTCTGTGGGTACATTTAATGTCAACAAAAACAGTGAGGAGCACTAAGCATTTGGATCATCATGCCTTACCGTTGTAGGAATCTACGATTTCTGAGGGCAACTGAAGGCCAAACCTGTTTCATACCTTTTTCTGCAGGAAAGCTGTTGGGTCAGTGGGCAGGGCCCCAAAGGTGCACAGAAATACCCTGCAGAATGGTTTATTCATGGCAGATACTCAGTAGCAGATCCTCCTGCGCAGGTCCATGTGCTTTAAACCTGAATAAGACCTTAATGCTCCATGTTGTACTATGCATATAAGACAGTGGGGAGCGAATTGAGACTTTGGTTGCTTTTGATTGATTTATTGATGCAGAAAAATAACTGTAAAGTTAAGGTCCCAGGAGTCCAGTCTCTTGAAAAATTAAAAGTTAAAATCGACAAAATGTAAATCAACTGGGGTTGATCCTCCAATGTGTAAACTATTACAGTAAATACACCAAAAAACTTGGCCACAACTCCACCAGTTACAGGCAGGAATGCTGGGTTGTATTTGTCTTGCCTTTTGTAGTGATTAGCGGAACAGTCCTTTAACTGGAAAGCCCAGTTTCAGTCAGGGGCGGAGTGACAGCGCAGGAAGCGAGCAGACGGAAGTAAATTATTGATGGTCTTTAACTCAGGATGCCACAGGATGCCACAGAGGTTTATGACCCTTTATGACCCGCCATCAGTGGTTATATTGCTGGAAGACCTTTAATGGACCCTTTTTTTAATAGTCATCATCTCATGTTTCAAAATTGAATAGTATACCATAATTCATCCGTCTTCACATGTGCGGTCTGAGTGAATGAGGCCCGTTGAGCCAAGGTTGACTCATGTTAATACATCACCTGTAAAATGGTTCTTCACATTAAGGAAACTGTTGCAGTTTCTAATACATGAGTAACTAGCTACAGGTGTGTGTGTGTGTGTGTGTGTGTGGGAAGTCAGTCAGTCAGTCATATCTAATAATAACTTGTATTTATATGGTGCATTTAAAAACAATAGTTTACAAAGTGCTTTGACAGAAGCAAGAAACAAAGCACATACAAATCAATAAACATATGTAGCCTACACATCATTGTAGTAGTGGAATAAGAAGATGGGGCAACCTTTAAGGACAGAAAAAGTGACAATTCAATAAACAAAATTAAATTAACAGGTGATAGGGTAAAACGACAATGAGAAAGACAGCATCACATAAAAGCAAGTTTATAGAAATGTGTTTTAAAAAGTGATTTAAAAGAAGTCACTGATTCAGCGAGCCTTATTTCCTCGGGCAGGTCGTTCCAAAGCCGAGGTCCCCTGATGGAGAAGGCACCATCACCTCTGGTTTTGAGCCTCGACTTTGGAACGCTTGGAAGGGCCTCGCCAGAAGATCTAAGGCTGCAAACTGGCTCATATGGGGTCAGCATTTCTGTGATATAGAAGGACCAGACCCTGACTAGCCTTAAAAGTGATCCGTAAAATATTAAAATCAATTCTAAAACGGACAGGGAGCCGGTGAAGTGTCATGTGATGTTGTCTGTTGAAGCCGGTGAGAAGCCTGGCTGCTGAGTTCTGGACCAGCTGGACAATAAAGACAAGAATTATGGTTAGAAATGGCGCTTTGTTTCTTAGTTAAGCTACTTCTTTGTAGGATTAACCATGTTGTAAATGACAAATGGAATTACATTTACCAGGGTCGACTCTTGGTTGTGGCTGAAATAGTCTCACATAGATAGACCTATCTCCAGTAATGTATGGAGTCTGGCTATATCGCTTATCGTTCTGGGATGGTGGTGGGGGGGGGTGAGCTCTGGCTTGTTTGCTTTTCTTTAAACCAATCCTAATCGTCTTTGGCGGCGCTAACCTCCAGACGCAGCAACTCTTGCAAAGTAGATAGCAAAGATAGTGGAAGGGGAGGAGAATGGCTGACATGGTGTCGGCCTTTATCCCAGCCCTGTGTATCTGGTAAGCCAGACTATGGCTGAAATAATGTGGTAAAAAAAAAAAAGATATCAGTCATCTTGGCATGTCCTTTTCTTGATCTAAATACAGTTCACCGATATCTATTACATTTTAGCCTCCTCTATATGTAAACATGGTAAAAAAAACACTGTAGTCTCAGCCATACCTCCATTATAACGTACTAGTGCAGTGCCTGTTTAAAACGGGCCTGTTTTGGATATTTAGCGTAGTGTGAGCTATTTTATTGACTTAGCGAAATGCTCTGCTGTGAATTTAAGTTGTGCTTTTATTGGACAGGGAGAAGTGAAGCTAGCAATATGCACTGCTATTGACAATATTGGAGTTCATAAAATTGTGTGGGCCGTCTTGGTTCACACGGAGCCTCTGAGTTTTGTTACCCTTGGCTACCGTAGTTAGCACTCATTAGCTCAGAAGGCTAACTTGGCTTGTTTTACTTTATAACATGAAGATCTTTGTCACCCTGAACGTCTCGCCGAACGGCGTTAAAAAATCTGACAGCGTGCTGCACGCATGCGAGTCATCATATCCAAACACAGACAGCCGGACAGATGCTCTGTCAGATGAACCCCTTCATCAATTCCCAATGTATGTTCCAATTGTGTAACACTATTTGTCATATAAAAGTGTATAATGTCAATTTTTGTATACTTTTTGAACTGTCAATATTTAGGTTGGTTTGGTCAGCAGTCAGACGACTACTACTTCAACCATATATCCATTACATTTAGCTAACCATTTCAGCTGTTTAGTCAGATCTTTTAGCTAACTATTTCAGCTGCTTATGCAATACTTTTAACTAAGGGTGCTCCGATCAGGATTTTTGGGGCCGATCACCGATTGCTGGAAGACGTATCGGCCAATACCGATCACCGATCGCTTTTATGAACTGAAAATTACGCCATTACGTAACAGTCACACATGTTTAGAGAATGTATCAGTAATTGTTTGGCTTTCTGTCCTAGCACACGGCTAACAGCTGGGTGAGTGGCGCCGGAGCTGCAACACTCTGCTCTGCCTTAGCGTTAGATAACTTTGAAAACTCCTCATACTCCTTTCCGTGACTAACCTTCAAATGTCTGGTGAGGTTGGTGGTGTTGAAATGTCTTTGGAGCTTTCCGCCTCGTGGTATTTCCTTGGCACACACGTTGCAAATCGCTAATGTATTGTCTTTTTCCCAGATAGCAATGAGTCGGCGGACCACCGGCGGTGCTCCAGAGGCAGTAGACGCGTCAGAATGGTGTAATCGCAAACACGTTTGCCGGCGCACCACCGGTGTCAGCCACTTTTTAAAAGCGGTAGCCGTCTTCCTACCACCTTCGTTCCGCGGCCGGCCTGCGGGCCAACCACTGTTCTGCCGCCATTCAGACACCTTGTAGAACTGCCAGACCGGTGAATGTAGGGAGGCCACCATTGTAGCTCCATGTAGAAAATGTTCTCACGAGTAGTGCGTCATCTGATCGGCCTATCTGATCGGCCTTTATGGAGACCACCAATCAAACTATTTAAAGCCATTATCGGCCGATACCGATCGGTGACCGATCAATCAGAGCACCCTTACTTTTAACTAACTATTTCAACGTGTATCCATTACTTTTTTTCGAACCATTTCTACCGTTTAATCATAACTTTATGCTATCTATTCAGCAGTCATTACTTTTAGCTATTTATTTCTACCATTTATTCATTACTTTTGGCTACCTGTTTAAACGTCTGTGCTCACTTGCTAACTAGTTTTCAAGCACTCTTACACAAATGCAACATCTAGTGTTCAGGTGTTACAGCTGATATAGGTCTATTCTTTTAATCAAATCATAATTTAAATTTTTTCTAATTAGTTGTGCTGCTTCACAATCTTTCTACGTACCCTCTGGCAATAGTGGAAGTACCCCCTGGTTGAATGTAGTTATTTGTCAGTGTGAATAATGTGTTCCAGGTGTGAGTACCATCTATCTGCAGATGCAGTAAATAGCTCTGCTGTACTGTCTGTGGCTGCCTGGCACTGACTGTTCACACCTGGTGTAAATAACAACTGCTGACTTGTATTAATCCCTCTGCTTTCTTACAGTAATTGAATACACTAAAGGTTCTAATTATCCCCTTTGTGAGTAGGGTGGGAGAAACCACAGATACAAGGTAAATAATGATGAATTTCAGATGTGGTAGGTAAGTTTGTCCACAAAGCGCCTGGGCAGGTAGCCAGGCATCACTTGAGGCTATCATGTTTTGTACTTGAAATTGATCTGGTAACATTCAAACGTTGAGAGGATGTGGGTAACATAGGATGTCCAAAAAGCCAGTTAGTAGACTTGGGTTTAAAGGTATAGTGGAGGAATTTTTTTTTTCCGGGTGGATCATCAAGACTATTGGTCCTCCTAGTTGTCAATCATTCTGGGATATGTTTACGTAAGGCCGTACGTGCCGTGACAGGTCAGCGAGCAGACGGCCATGGCGTCCGACCATAGACAGTATATAAAAGCCTCCGACCGCTGCCTCCCCGCTCTCGGCGATAGCTTGTTTGTTGGCCTGTAGCATGCTAAAGTTAGCTATAGAGATGCTTGTCGTAAATAGATTTCCACTTACCGGTGACATAGTGGAAAAAGTGCAAATCTTCTTGGTTGTCTCATTTGAACTACAACTCGCGCTACCCGATTTGGCAGACTTGCATAATGTAATGTAATGGACAACTCCGCTTCCAACATGTAGGGGGACCGAAGCTGGAAAAGTTCTCTAGTGTTTCTTTAACATCCTGGGAAATGTGCTCATTCTCTTTCTTGCCGAGAGTGGGATGCCGAAGATGGATACCATTCTCATGTTTATAAGTGAATATAAAGCTACAGCCTGCAGCTGGTTAAATAATGTTCATGATTCATGTTAGCAAATAATTTGAACTCACAAGACATTCTATATATACAAAATAATGGACATGGCAGAGGAATGCTTTCTCCCCTGTACCTCATCCATCATTGTATATCAGAACACCTCATCATGTTTTATCACATACATCAAACACACACAGAGCACCACGGGCATCCCATTTGCAATCTTCTTTTCTCACCCCCTGTCATGTACTGTAAATTCATTAGCCTTTTAGCCGTGGATTGACTGGCCAGCGTCCAAGAATAATATTTGAGACTGTTTAGCTGGCTAGATGACTTTTTCTTAACAACCATTTCTTGTTGACTTGGCTTTTGTCACTTCACACCTGGCCTGTAGCATACAGTTGGCTTGTATATGAGCTGGTGTCCTGAGAGTGGCTGCTATATACAGCAGGTCCATTGATTTAGAAGACAAGCCTATCAACATCCTTTCAGAGGGCTACGGTGATGTCACAGTTGCTCCATCCATATTTTCTACTAGGCCGGTTTAAACTGAGATTCTGGCAAATGGATTATTGTTAAAAGCTGTTCCAAGTGGCACTGCCAAGCCACAAACCTATGATTTTATTTTATATTAGGCCTTCATTTTACCTATAGAACACATACACTAAAGGGATCACAATTAGGGCTGCACAATATATAGTTTTTTTATGGTCATCGCTCAGATCTCTGCAGGGTAAATCCAGACAGCTAGCTAGACTATCTGTCCAATCTGAGTTTTCTGTTGAACGACTGGAAAACTTTTGAACGTACACATGTTCCACCAAAACAAGTTCCTTCCCGAGGCTGTTTTGCAGAGGCACCGTTGCTCCGTCCGCCGCTTAGCACCGCCCAGGACGATTGTGATTGGTTTAAAGAAATGCCAGTGCACGTTTTGCTCCCATCCCGAAATGCTGTGTTGACTAGCCAGACCCTCCTCTGCAGTGCTGTGGAGGAAGGTCTGGCAATGCAAGACTAATGGAAAGAAAATATCAGTAGAAAAGTGCACTTTAGAATGAAGCTGTCATTTTTTTATTGGTTCCTTTTGTATTCAATTCAATGTTTAATTTATTCAATAAAAGATTGTTTAATTTGTGATAAATATCAACATAATGTGTTGTATATTATCAGAAAGCAGCAGAACTAAGTAGACTTTAACATCTGTTTATCGCGAGTAACATCATATTCAACAGCGTTTTTGCATATTTTCCTCATATTGTGCAGCCCTTATCGCAGTTTAATGTCATTGATGAATGTGTGTGGAAAACACAGTGCACTCCAGGCCCACAGCTGGTCCCAGAGCAGTGATGGAGTCCTCAGAGACCCGCTCAGACTCAGGCAGCCTATGTGTGTCCTTCACACATACTTTGTACAAATTTGTAAAAATAATGAACCAACTGCTTGTTCCTCGCTCATAGTGGTAGCAGGTAGGGCATGTACGTTGTGCATCACTGCCCTTCCTCCAGATATGGGCTGATTAGGCCTGCAGCTTCAATTTGCTGCAAAACTGAAACAATTCTCAAATTGAAGGGTGTATTGCACTCTTCACAGTTATTATTAAAAGCTTCTTTTTTTTTAAAGAATGTTGTCCTTTGAGAAGATTCATGAATCCGACTAAGCATTTAATTTCCATGAGCTTTAAAGAATGCAGCCAGATTAGCTCAGTCTAAACTAGAAGACAGCCCATTATTATGTGAGCTGCCTGGGAGTCTCTGCCGCCTTCCCATGCCCACGCCTGTTCACCGGCCAGAGTGATGTTTCCTCCCTGGGATACATGCAGTAATGAACGGCTGACACGCATGTGTGTCATTATAAAATCGACAGTATTTAGCAAGTCTGTAAACGGCATCTTTATGCGTTCCAACTGTGCCTACGTAATTCTGATGTATTTATGCAACTTAATATAGCCATAATTAATGACTGTTATTTTATTAAATGAAGACATGACGTGTAGGCTTTTTGTTAAAAGATTTCAGAAAAGTGTTCAGCTTTGGGAACTATGAGTGTTTGTTTGTCTGAGGACAGATGATGCTCCCAAGGCTCAGCCACAGGAAATGACCTGTAAACATGCTAGTATAACCATCCCCCATCCTCCCTCAGATAGCATTTGGCCAGTGTGTGTGTGTGTGTGTGTGTGTGTGTGTGTGTGTGTGTGTGTGTGTGTGTGTGTGTGTGTGTGTGAGTGTGTGAGAGAGACTGTGACTGGAAAGAGCAGGCTGTGTGTTGCAGAATTATACCATTTATAATGTATTGCTGGCGCTTTGACAACTTTGATGAATTTGAACTCATGTAATGGAAATGAAATACAGGAGTACTGATTATGTGACTTGCACAGCTCACGCAGCACTGCAAGGGACTCGGGTGTTTTTGTGGACAGATTTTGATAAAAGGATTAGATGTATTCCTAAAAGCTGCTTCCCCTCAGACTGTGCAGAGAAATATGTTTTGTCTCCAGATTCGAGGTCTGTTCTGAAGCACTCTGTTGTTACTCTGTCAGTCAAAGTGAGTGTCACACCGAGCGCAGCGTTCCCGTGCTCGCCGTCGCCTGACATTGCACGCCGGTGCTTTGGTTGCTTCTTCAGACAAAAAAAAAAGGATTAGGTGAACTGTTGTGTTTCTTCTCCACATCATTAAAAATTCACTATTAGGAAGTGCTCCTTTCATTTGAGCTAAAGTGATGCAGCTCCCCAATTGCAATGCTAGTATATTAGGCTGAAATAACTAGTACTTAGTCCCAATGTCTTGCAGTAGTTTTGCTTTGGTAAACAACAGATGATTTGTGTAGGCTACCTGTTAAAAACAACTTGCACAGGCTTTGCTGGAAAACTTTATGAATGTGCTATACATTCTTCTGATGAGCCAAAAGATTGCATGGTAAAAGATGGTGAATTCACATCACTTAGCCTACGCAGATGCTAAACTTAGACTCTGGATGGCACATGAGAAAGTCTCCAGCTCCTGGCCCCATGGGCTGCCAAGTTTTATCAGAATGTGTTTGGACAATGGGGGGGTTAAATTAGTTTTGCACACCTCTTTTTTATTTTTAATTGTCTTACTTTGAAGCATGCTGTTTGCTAATTGTACTTCGCCTTGATAAGAGCAAGAAGGACTCTCTCAAAATAGATGTTTTGTGAAATCGTATTTGTGAAAAGTCCAATGCCAACTCTTACTACAAATATGAAAGTCTTTTTCTTTCAGAGGCAAGTTCATCTCTGTCAGAACTTGTGTCAGATGTGTTGTCTGTGTGCGTTCTGAAAGAAAATCTCCCAACTCGGTCTAAAGGCTTGGTGATAAATGGTGGAGGCTGGCCTGGCTGGCTTTTTTTCATTCCAGCAGAATTACAGGGCTAATAACTCTCGTCTTTTTCTTTGGAGCTTAAGAACAGGCTGTGGCATTGCATCAGGCTCATATCAAAGACCCGTTATCCGCTTCTTCTTCAATAGCTTTAAACAATTTAAGAAAGATGAACACATTGCAGAAGTGTATTGTGTAGGGATATATAGGTATATGAAGGTATATTTCTCCCTGTCATATTCTGAGCATTTCTACAACATATTCAGATTAGTTTATGTAATTAAGCGGACAACAGTCAGCACACATACAGCAGATTGCTGTTAACATACAGTATACTGCTTATGTTTATTCCATCAAAATACCAGAGACATAGTGTGCTTGAGTGGCATGCTTCTTAAAAGGACTTCCAAAGAAGGTCCAGGTATTAATTGGGGCTGGGCAATATATCAATATTATATCGATATCGTGATATGAGACTAGATATCATCTTAGATTATTGTAATATGACATAAGTGTTGTCTTTCCCTTGTTTTAAAGGCTGCATTACCAGACTGTTACCATCTTAGTCATTGTATCCACATTATTGGTGATTGTTTATCAAAAATCTCACTGTGTGTAAATGTTTTATGAATGCACCAATAGTCAACACTACAATATTGTCGTGACATCGAAGTATTTGGTCAAAAATGTCGTGATAGTTGATTTTCTTGATATGGCCCAGCCCTAATATTAATCCCTGACATGTCATTACACCACCCTAAACTTGCATTCTTGCTTTGGAAAGAAGTGTTGTGAAAACTGTTTCAATATTGTTAAATTGTCCCACAGGGACTACGTTCTGTGATCTCTTCCTTTCATGTTTTATTCAGCCATATTTAATAACTTTCTGTCACTTCAGAATTAGTTCACAGGTTGACCAACTGCGACTTAAAGTGACTGCATGCTACTACTACAACAGCAGCAGCGAGTGCAGTTATTTGACAAGGTTTTGTTTCAGGCAACAGTTGGCGGTGGGAAAGGTTTGGTATGCTCCGCGGGTGCGAGGGCCCGTCTGGTTGGCCCTCCTCACACAGCTCTTCTTCTCCCCTGCTGGGCGACTGGCAGGCAAGCGTATTAGTAAGCAGGTGGAAGAGGCCTTACCTGAAGGGCCGCTCCCCTTCCCCATTACAGTCCCTCCACATGGAATCAAAGTGGCACAATGCACCCTACTGTTGCATCAATGAGATCTCTCCATCTCTTGCTAAGCTGGGTGCATAAAGGCGTTCCCCCTTTGAAGAGCTTCCCATCTGAAATCAGCAGTGTCTCACTGATAAATAGAGTAGCTATCATGTCTCTAACTTGGATGTTAATGTACAGGCAGACTGTGAACTTGCCTTTCGTTTGTTTGCCTAAAAAAAAGAGACAAATATGTATAATAAAGTCTGGGAATGTGCCTTGTAAATACTAAACAGAAAATACCTTGAGTGCATTCTGAATTTCTGAGTCATTTTAGGGGCTGTGTAAATGTGAAGCTACTTGGCAAAAGCTGAAGATGAATTCTTAAATGGAACACTATGCATGTGACTTGACATTTTAAAAGCTTTTCTGCTCAAATTTGTGCTAAAGCACCTCATTAAAACCTCTAAGAATATCAGTAGGTGTCAAAGCACAACAGGGTTGCTGCT
The DNA here is from genome assembly GCA_023631565.1 of Gymnocephalus cernua. Lineage (NCBI taxonomy): Eukaryota > Metazoa > Chordata > Actinopteri > Perciformes > Percidae > Gymnocephalus > Gymnocephalus cernua. The sequence continues at coordinate 4,846,036 of CM042430.1, forward strand.
TAGTGATTACTGTTGTGATGAATATGGCAGTCGTATGACAGAGTGCTGGGAGTTCTGTACATTGATGTTCAACATGTGCCAGTCAACAGGACATTTTTGAGATACTTTTCTGTATAAAATATTCAAGATTCCTTTATTTGTCATTTTTATGCACCACAATTTGTGTTTCACACATCCACTAGTTATTAGGGGTGGGAAAAAAAATCAATACAGCATAGTATCGCGATATTTTCCGTGGCAATACTGTATCGATACACAGACGGCAAGTATCGATCTTTTATGATATATACGTTGGTCAGTTTGTCTGCTTGACAATCCCATTTTGCAGCAATAAAATTGAAGTGAGATGAACAAACAGAGAAATGTATCTTTTTAGATAAAACAGATGTTGAAAAAGTTTCCTTTTGGGGACATAATTTGAAATTGGGAAACATTTGAAGTTGGAAAAAAGGTAATACATTGCAATATATCGCAGAATATTGCAATATGTTTAAAATCTGTGACAAAAGTATCATGATGATATTGAGAGGACTCTGGTGAGTCCCGGCCCTACTAGTTATACGTTATAATATTTTATAAGCTTGCAGCCAAAGTGTACAGTATGTCTGTACGGTATGTCTCTGCATACGCGTATATTTGTCATATCACTATTGGTTTATTTCCAGCTTTATGCCTGCTCTTTGTTAGTGCAGTTTGTCTCTCTTCGGCAGTGTGATTTTTGAGACTATTTGTTCAGCTGTTTAGTTTTTTTTTAATGACCAATGCCCTTGCAATTTAGGTCCAAATGCCTTGCCGTCCTTCGAGGCATATTCTCACGTTACATTGAAACATGAAGCAATTAAAAGACAAACGCTGCTAATTGGAATTCAACTTAATCTAAGCCACCTTTGTATCTGGAGGGCATTTCTGAGATATTGCTCTGATAAAAACAGATAATTGTTTTCCAAAAGTTCTAATATTTGATATCCTACTGGACAAAGATGTGTGTATTTTCTATTGTTTTATGCATCATTTATATCATTATTTTATGCATGATAACATAATATGAATAGAAATTGAAGCACGACTAAAGAAATTGTGTAGTCAAGCACGAGTGTCATTATAACTCAAATAGACAAATATCATTAGCAACCAGTATACCTGGGAAATTGAAGACAAATCTCAACATCTATATATTGTAACCTTATGACTCACATAAAACCTCATAACTACATGTACATGGTTTGTGGCAGTCCAACTGAGAATAACTAAATTGCTGTTGCAGAATGTGTTCATGCAATTCAACACAATTCAATTCAACAACTTTATTAATCACACAAGGGGCAAATAGTTTAGAGCAGCTACAGACAACACACACATACATAACAGCACACAAGCCTACATATAGGCTTATACCCTAGAGAGTAGTTAAACAATAATCAAAAAATAGATTTTATTCATTTAAAAGTTGAATTGCAGAAGGGATAAAAGAAGAATGTTGATGCATGTCCTTAAATTATAGCTATTGTCAGGGCTGGACTGGGACAAAGAATCGGCCCGGGCATTTTTGGCCCAGGCGGCCTACACCCACCGTGATTGGTCAGAGACATTCCCTGCAGACAGTCCTCTTAAAATATGCGTCCATTCTATGATATGAGTTGCCTATTGTTCTGCGTTCATGTGATGGTTTTGGATCCTTCAAGAGGTCTCAAGACTTATCTGTTGATCTTACACTTAAATAATTAATTCATTCTTAGAGTTATGATTTATATATTTATGGTATTTTTTATTATTATTATTGATATTTGATATTGTATTGCCATTATTGTTATTATTACTATTTTGCTTAATATTGGCTTAGAAACTTTTTAAAACTGTTTACTGTTAATTTTAACCATTGTAAGATTTATATTTTGTCGCTTTGGACAAAAGTGTCTGCTAACTACAATAACCATAACCATAACCCTTCCCAGAAGCTACAATAAAGCTGGGAGTAGTACATGCTCTGGAAAAGAGAAGCAGTGTACTCACTCACTTTTGATTGGCGACCTGGAGGCCATAGGGTAGCCTACACAATGTCCATACTCAAGTGCAAGTAATTGCCAAAGATAAAGTTTAAAGTATAATTTCAAATTATTTAACAACATTTAAGTATACAAGTGTATTGTCAGTAAAGTCAATCAAAATGTTGCCTTGGCCCACACCAATGAACAAGAAAGATTTACTCTAACAAGGTAACCTTTAAAAGAGTGAGAAACCGAGAGAAATGTCAGCTAAGTTAAGGTATAATTCATTTAGCTTAAATCTCTGGGCAATGTAGAGAAACAGCTGTACACATAGTATACATGAGCCTAGTAGAACAGGCTGTACACATAGTATACATGAGCCTAGTAGAACAGGCTGTATACATAGTATACATGAGCCTAGTAGAACAGGCTGCATACATAGTATACATGAGCCTAGTAGAACAGGCTGTATACATAGTATACATGAGCCTAGTAGAACAAGCTGTATACATTGTATACATGAGCCTAGTAGAACAGGCTGTATAGATCACAGACTTCAGCTACCCAACAGGCCAACCCTTAAACAGTTAGGTTACCTGACAGCCACTAACTTTAATGTTACTGCCAAACTGCTTGTTGTCGTTATGACGTGAGGAGCGCGCACACACACACACACACACACACACACACACACACACACACACACACACACACACACACACACACACACACACACACACACACACACACACACACACACACACACACACACACACACACACACACACACACACACACAGCCTCCCTCCCTTCCTGAGAGTCCCTGTTAATTTGCGTACTTCTTACCGTCGTCAACTACTCTCTCTTCCATCTGTTCCTCCCTCTCTCCCGTGGCCCTGTCATGGTCACTCTCCTCCTCCTCGGCCTCTTCCCTGTCATCATGATGTTGTTTCTGCTTCTCTGTATAGCCAACCACCTCTCCTCCTTTCTCTACTTCAGGTAGCCTAATGCTGATGTTGAAGCAGCTACAACACAAACATGTCAGACATTTTGGCACATTTTGAGGCATTCGACTGTAGGTTCTTAATCTTTTTCTCCCGTAATTTCTGTACACATCGCTTGCGTATGGGGTTCCGTGGTCGTTTGTCCATTTTAACGTGGATGCTAAACTTCCAGCATATTATAACGTTTACAGCTCGTGTCTCAGGGCCGGGAGTGGGGAAGGGTGTTCCTGGATTTGATTGGGTTAGGTCAGTGCCAATAAAGAATATTAACCAATGGGCCGCTGTCAGTTATCTATGGGCCGGCGCGGCCCAAAAGAAATTAAAAAAATTAAAACAAAGGCCTATAAATTATATCGGCGATTCGGCCCAAAGGTGCGTCAGCCCACTGGGAAAATGCCCGGTATGCCCGATATCCAGTCCAGCCCTGGCTATTGTCCCTAATAGCTGCTGATTCTCAGCCTGAGCCCGGCCCGGCCTGGCCCCGATATTTTTCCGCCGCTATCTTCGGGCCTGGCCTGGTTGGGCCCTTGATCAAGTATTTGTGTTTTTTTAAACATTACTTTATTACGGTAGCCATATTGGTTGGGGGAGAAAGCTATGCCTCTCCAGCTTCTCCCGTAGCTCTGGGTGCATGTTCTGCACTCAGTGAGAGGAACACTGTGCTAGGCCTACATCGTGTCTCCCCCATCTGCAGCGCTGTTGTCGGCCAGTGCGTCAGCATGCAGACCGTGGCGATCAAAGGGCCGTATTAATTAGGTGATCGAGACGAGAAAGTCTCCTATATGGTTTCATGGCTTTGATTGTGTTGCTGCCTTGATCTGTTACCCACACTATTCGGCTGAAGGAGCTATGGGTCGAGGTTTTTCTTCATTCAGATCCGTTTGCGATCCATTCCATTCTGAATAAACAAACAGCACAGTTTCCGTGCTTCATCCTTGTTGCATTATTCATTAAGATAATTCTAAACAGATTTCTGTAGTTCCAACAACTCTGAATTGTAGTTGAGAACGTCAGTTATAATGGCCCGCGTATTAAAACATTGTCGGGTTTATATCGGGCTCGGGCTCATAATTACAGTTAATGTGTTGGGCCGGGCTCGGACACAACATGCACAGGCTTCGGTAGGGTCGGGCTTGATTTTTTTGGCCCGATCTAAGCTCTATGCTGAAGTAAACGTGCACTTCAGCCGTTTTCCTTGCAGTGTTGTCTGTGTTTTGTCATGGGTTGAATTTGGTAATATGCGGTTGCCCTGGAGACAAGATAACGGGTGTACCCAGGGGGCTCTGCTGTGTCGTGACTGACAGCCGTAGTCCTCTCCCACATCTCCCACACTGGACACTAACTGGGCTAGCTGCTCTACCCAGGCAGCCGCGTCTTGGCTGGGTGGTTACAGCTCCTTGATTAAAACCTGCATAGGAGGGCCGTTCACCATAACAATGTTCTTTCTGTTTCCCCTTTGTGCATGCCCGCTGTCTGAAGAATCATTATAGCAGATCAAATACGTTGTTAAGAAAATTGCATGCAGGGTAAGATACAATGTTTGCTGGGTGTAATAAAATTAGAAGGCACTATTTGGTACAACTGGTATAACGAGTGTATTAATGAGTCAACGTTTATATTTTTACCTCTGTTACTCGTGTAATACAATATATCTTTCTTTTCCTATTTGAGAGTTACACTTCATGTGGTAAACTTCATTATGCTTCTTTCCTTTTATTACTCCCCCGAACAGAACAGCTCAGCTCTTTTTCACCACACATACTCAACGTGGAATGCACCAAATTCCAGCTTCTGTCAGAAGTAGGGCTGGGTACCGAATTCGATCGAAAAAAATGTCTTGTCATTCAATACCAAATTTCAATCCCTAAGGAATAAATCTCATCAGAGTCAGTGAGCCAATCAGCATGCAGCATGCTTCTACCAGGATCTAACAATGCTGCTGATTGGCTGTCTATCGTTACATGTCGTCATGAGACACACAGGGAATACTCTGCGTTACACAGAGACGAGCTGAAAAATAAATAAAAAGATTTGTGTCGTAATGTGTAATGTTGGAATTTCTTTTTGTTTCATAACAAAATCATTTAGGAACCGGTATTGAAGTCACGGTATTGGTATCCGTACCAGTATCGAAAATATTTGAACCATACCCAGCCCTAGTCAGAAGCGATGTAGAGGAGTAGGACGAAATATCTGAGGAACCATGAAGTCTCTACTTCCTGTACACCCAATGAAGGTGCCTCTTTTTTTCCTGTCTTTTATTCCTTATTTTCTCCCTGTCTTTATGGATTTAAAGCTTATCTGCCCTGCAGCTGTACAACCCATAGCATCAACAGCATCTCAGCTGTTATTTACTCTAATCATTGTAACATGGTTAGGGCTGGGTGATATAGCAAATCATGTAATCACTTTACATTTTCCCATTTTGATCCATATCAATATTTAGCACAATATAATTTTTTTGCTGATACTGCCCGTTGGAAGTGCATATTGACTGAAGCCGGAAGAAACCAGAGGTTTAATTACACTTTAGAATATAGTTTATTAACATATAAAATAAAATAAAAACATGCCTTTACAATATTCAGCACAATGTTTTTTGTTGAGGACTCACATTACACATTCAGCCCTAAGTATGGTCAATAATGGCATGACAAGCCTGCACAGAGCACCATCTACATGAAAACTGGAGGACTTAATAGAGGTTTTTTGAGTTTTTAATGCATTTGCTGTCACGAGATATCAGAGAATTGGTGGACCCAAAAACAGAGACAGCCAGGCAGTGGTGAGCTTGAAGATTTAATCACAAGAAAATCCAAACAAACAAAAAGGACTCCTGGAACAGCAGGCAAGATACAACAACAGGAACAGGCAGAATCCCAAAATTCTATTGTAAACAAAAACAATACACATACGATTGTGCACAACTACAGGCTATGTTTATTAAATGAAGCCCAAAACGTTGCCGACTAGAAATCGCTAGTATCAGCTAATGCTAGCTAACGCTAATGCTAGCAAGAAGGATTTGTGGTGACTTTGCCTGGAACGCTGCCAAATCGTAACTCGTGACTTGAAGTTATAACTTACGGGCTAAAAAGTGTGTCTGGAACGCAGCATAAATACAACAGGTAGCGAGGAAACTAGAGACAGGTGACACAAGGGCTAGGGAACATGTGAAAGACATCAGACAATCAAGACAAGACAGAAAAAGCAGACTCACCAAAATAAAACAGTGCTCATCTTTCCTGCTGAGGATAAATCAAGATAGGATACTTATAAAGATATTAAACTGTTACTGTAGGAAACGTTTAGCCTATTACTGTATATATTCAACAGGCACAACCTATGCAACATTTTGTTTATTATATGCTCACATTTTTGCCCTAAAAGTTTTGTTTTCAAAATGAATAGCCAGCAGCAGGCATGCACAGGATGAATGAGCTTGACTGATAGTGATGATAATAATACATTTTATTTTAGAGGGCATTAAAGGAGAAATCCGGGGCAAAATTAACTTATGGGTTAATAACACATTTGTACCGAGTCGACCGTTCTCTGAGATATGTTTTCATACTAATTGAATGTGACCACTTTTAGCGCAAACCACTAATTAGCTTATAACGCTAGTCATCAGGGCACAGCTAAAGTAAAAATAAATCTATTTCTATACGACTAACAAGGCTCAAAATAACACCACACTTCCACGGTAGCATAATGAGGGTCCCTACATGTAAACTGAAGCATTGAGAACTTTGTAAGTGCACAGACAGTTTATTAAAAAGATAGTTTATAAAGACGCGTATACAGGCAGGCGCCATCTTGGGAATTAGCTTATAACGCTAGTTGTCTGGGCACTGGTGAAGTAAAAAGAAATCGCTGTTATCTTGGGAAAACAGTCACGATCAGTCAAACGGTGAACAATATGCTTAAGCTATGTTACTGGTTGCACAGATAATAGCGATTTCTTTTTACTTTACCAGTGCCCTGACGACTAGCGTTATAAGCTAATTAGCGGTTTGCGCTAAAACTGGTCACATTTGATTAGCATGAACACAAATCCCAGAGAACGGTCGACTCGGTAAACGTGTTATTAACCCATAGGTTCATTTTGCGCCGGATTTCTCCTTTAACTGCTCGTCATCAGTTCCCTTGCTGCTTCAAGTGAGGTGAGTGAGTATAACTAGCAAACGCTTGTGGGTAGTGTAGTATTTTGTTAGACAGGAATAAAGCATCAACGTTTTGTCCCACTTCTGGGCTAGCTTTTTCTCCAGTGGGTGTCTCAACCACATCTCCCATGAGCCCTTGATGCAGATGTGCTGTCAAAGCCCAATGGGAGCTGTGAAATGCTAATGCTGAATGCTAAATTGATCATTATTTTTACTTTATTGAAATGATATGGTGCTCAGAATTGACCACCAAGTACAGAAGCAGATGCCATAGTAATGTGTTTTTCTGTAATAAAATATGTTTTTCATTTCACAAAAGGAACCAAGCTTCTCAAATTTTAAATGTTGAATTAACACATGCCGCCATACAATAACTTTGTCTGAATTAAAATTAAGATAAATGTTATTCAAATCAGGACCTATCTGACTAAAGAAAACACTAACCACACCACTACATACTGTATACATGTTTGGTAATACTCTGTGCGACACATTTCAGTGGGCACTGAGTAGCCAGACTTTATATTGGATTCTGTTACTTAAGAATTATTACAACGAAAGTAAAGACCAGATGACTATGTTGATTTAGGTATATATTTTTAAAACTTGACTGATTTCCTTGGTTTTTGGTATACTGTAGCTGTAAGGAAACAATGCATTCAGTTGACGGTTTGTTTGTTAGGTCTGGGCCTGTCTGAACGTCAGAGCTAAAAGATCATCCATTATTGATGGGCCCTGCGAGCATATCCAGACAACTGCAGCCAGCTATTGATTTCAAATCAGCAGTGTTTGAGTCAAAGCAGGAATGATAGGAGCACATCACTGGCACAATGCATCTTCTGGAAAAGTTCCACTCAGTGGCGCTCAGGGCAGACTCAGCAACATTTACAAGTGGTCAGACATACTCGTTCAGTATAGTGTAGATATCTTTAAGAGCCTTTTAATCTGCGGTCTCACCTTGTTATTCTGTTCCTACTACTAATAACTAAAAAAAACACAGGAATACAATATGACAATGCTTGCTCTCAGATAAAGAAAAATATACTCACCAACAAATCTCACATGGTTCTTTGTTATCAGGCTTTCCAAGCAATTTATGTTCCAGTGGAGAAGAAAGCATTGGTTTTTGTGAGCTTTTAATGCCGGTTTGTACTTTGGGACGTCTGCTTGATAAACTCTTGTTGTCACAGTAGGGTTCAACACAATATCCATTATGGACTTTCAAACATTACCTCAAACAGTGTGAAAGTTTAAAGCTTCGTCATTTTATAGCTTTTATCTTTCATTCATCATAATTATTGTTGCTAAAGATCCAATTAAATATCGGTTAAATTGTAGTTTTTGTATCTGTTAAAAATGTGATGTTTGGTTGGCTACCACCATTAACATTACTGCTTTTATTTTGACGGACGGTCACACTCTATGCTTTTGTTGTTGCTGTAGTAAATATGGTTATGTAAGAGGTCCTTCTTAAATGTATATTACCAAGATATGAAGCACATACAGTATGAAAGCATGTGTAACTGTAAATGCTTAGACAGTAATTACAGTTACAAACCCAGCAAAGCTTTTTAAACTGAGTCACTGCAGTACAATTTATAACAACCTCAACCTCTGCTTTTCATATACAGCAATATAGTAGTCTATCACATGAACATAAGTTTCACTGTCTTCAGTATGCAGTGTATATTAGCGTGTGCATTTTCCTACTTTCCAGGCAAGATACTTTTATGTTTGCAGTTCTTTGAAGTAAAGACATGATTGTCAGTGAGAGAAGAAAGAAGGAGAGAAGCAATTAGTGGGCCATTGTCAACAGTGGACATGAGAAAAATGTGTACATTTCAAACTGTGTGGGCTGACAACTAAAATGTCAGAGTATTTTAAAAACTCCATTTTTACCTTTAATTATGAATTCCGCAGAATTGTGAAAGGTTAAAAGCCTCCATTACGTACTGAAGCTCCATCCAACTCTTTAAAGTACCTGTAAACATACTGTAGGTTACTTTCACCTGAGCAAGGCTAAAGTCACAGTGCTAACACAGCAGACCCACACACTAACCTTTATGGAACTGAGGCATGGAACAAATTGAAATCAGTTGCATAATAATAATAATAAAAAATATCAGAAGTGATTCATGCACTCGGTCAGCTATTCACAGGTTAACACTGTTGTTGCTTTGCCTCTTGCGTTAAAAAGTGGCTACATTTGATTTCGTTGTGAGTCTAACTGAGATCAGATCCTCTTAGCACGTATGTGCCAGCTTTTATGGGTCTATGGGCCCTATTTTAACAATCTAAGCGCACGGCGTGAAGCGCATGCCGCAGGTGCGTTTAGGCCGTGTCCAAATCCACTTTTGCTAGTTTGACAGTGGAAACAATATTTAATTGTAATATTTTTATTTGTAATCTTTTGCATGTTTGTGTGCTGCTGCGCTTCCATGTGTGTGTGTGTGTAACAAGCATAGTGTGCACACGCTGTGCATAAGCCTAGGCGCATTTTACTAATGCACTGTTAAAATAACAATGAAATGCTGCGCTATTGACTTTAGACCAGGTTTTTGTTGGTCAATGGCGCGATCGCTTCGCGCTGCCTCAAGATAGCAATACAGCAAGAATTCACCTGAACACACCTCCCTGTAAGACCAGCACGCCCATGGGCACAAAGATGGCCGCAGGTGCATTTGCCCCTCCCCACAATAAAAAAAAATAAAAATAATCTTTTTATAAAAACATAAGTGAAAGAGAATATTAGATTTCTCAGTTGCACAAATCCATTAGAACGTTTGAAAAACACACTTAAGATTCAATTACATTTTATTTATAGTAGTGCTGGGCGGTATAACCGAAAATGTATATCACGGTATTTTTTAAGTTTCTGGCGGTTTCACGGTATATCACGGTATTTTCTTTCTTTGCTTGACTGGGTCTTTATATACGTTTATAATGGCTTATTTTACTGTCAGGAGGAATACATAGAATATCACAAAAACATTTTAATGTCATGTTTACTAAAAGCTTTGATTACTAAAGGGTTTGCTTGGCTCCACAGCATTATATAATAACGTTATATGAAGGAGAATGCATCAGTTACAGAAGCTAAACTAGTTTTATTGTGCAAACTGCAAAGTAGTAAAATAAACTTAAATTAAATGAATACACATATCAACAATGTTGACATTGTTTCCCTTTCAAAACAAAATAGTTGTAAGATAGTTGTTTAAACACTACCTTGACCACAGGTGAGTTAGGTTGGTGTAGAAAAGTGAACGTAGCTGCTTCGCTGTTTGAATAATGTTAGTAGGTTGGCGGACATATTTCAGCGAGGCAAGACATCTTAAATCCAGTGTTTTAATCATTGCTCTGAACCCGTCTTTCTCGACGGTCTGTAGTGGGGCCGTAGGTGGATTGTTATTGTGTTGCTCCGCTGCATGCTTGAGGTGACAGGTATAACGTTAGCACGGCCGAGTAAGGTTAGCACGGCCATGTAACGACGACTACAGTTAGCACGACAGGCAACAACAGACACGGCTCCTCTTTTTGGCACAAGTTCTTCTGTGTCATCATGTTTTACTAGTTCTGCAGCTTCAATTTCGCACAGCGTAGCGTTCCGAACGTTGTGTATAATCAAATACACCGGTAGGGCGGTATATTAAAAATTCATATAACGAAAATATACACCGGTATTCGGTATACCGCCCAGCACTAATTTATAGCATCAAATCATAACAGGAGTTATCTCAGGACACTTTACAGATAGAGTCTAGACCACACACTATAATTTACAAAGACGCAACAATTCCAGTAATTCCCCCAAGAGCAAGCATTCAGTGCGACAGTGGCAATGATCAGCCTATTTGTGAAAAAAACATAGGCTTACTGGCCAATACTGTAGGTTAGTTAGTCTCAGTGGCAGTTTTTGGCAGTCCATTTTAGGAAGAAACCTCGGACAGACCCAGACCCAGACCCAGGTGTCTGACGGAGCCGGTTGGGGGTGTGATGAACAGTGGCAATAACAGTCACAGTAAAGATAATGAAACAGTGACTAGAAATAGTGGTTGTAGTAGTTCATGGCATAGCAGGGCACTGTGGGGCGTTACAGGATACAGTAGGGCACTACAGGGCACTGCGGGGCACCGCAGAGCGTAGCATGGAGCAACACAGCATAGCAGGGAGTGTAGCAGAACCACGGTGACAGCTGGAACCATGATTTTGGTGCCACCCTAATCCCGGGATTTCATCCTGGGTGAAAAGAAGCATAAGCAAGCTCCCCAGAGCTAGGTTAGTATCAAACATTTCTGGGACAGAAAAGCAGGTGGGCTGGGCTAGGCGGACGCTGCAACTCCTCACTCCCTAACCATAAGCTTTATCAAAGAGGAGAGTCTTAAGTTTAAAACCTTGGGTTGTTCTTATTTTCTTCTATTGGTGATGAGTAATAGTCTGATCTGGCATTTCTGAGGGCCTTCCTATAGGTTTTCAGACTGTCTTGCCAATCTAAACGAGATTCTTCCAGTTTGGTGGAACGTAATTTATTTTCAAGTTTTCGCGAGGTTTGTTTTAGTTTGCGAGTTTGGGAGTTATACCAAGGTGCTAGTTTCCTTTGCTTCCTCGTCTTCTTTTTGAGAGGAGCAACAGAGTCTAAAGTCGTCCGTAAGCAGGCCGTAGCACTATGGTTAACAAAAAGGTCCTCTGTTATATTAATGCACGACATTGAGTTAAATGCTGTTGGAATATCTTCCTTAAATTTAGCTAGGCCTATAGCACGAGAGAATCCATGTATTTAACTGTTGCAATTACAACAGGAAACACGCTTTTTAAGGTGCACAATCTCTATCTCCAACATTGCCAAAAGACAATGAACACAATATAGAATAAATATTCTAAATAGCACAAATCATTCATCACACAAATGTGAAGCCACACTAAAGAGAATCTAATTATTACACTATAGCACTAAGAACAGAAAACTAAATCTAAAACCTGACTTTTCTGGCCTTCCTTGATGCAAAATCATTAATTATGTCATCGTATGAAATCTGCTCCCCTGTGATTGATACTAACGGAAAGGTCAGTGAGCCGTTCCTGGGACATGACCTCAGGTATGACTTGATCAACTTTAGTTTGGAAAAGCTCCTCTCTGCTTGAGCCACAGTGACTGACAGGGACGGACTGGGACCAAAAATCAGCCGTGGCATTTTGGCCCGGACCGGCCCACCACATAAGATCATGGATGGATGGACGGACGGACGGATACAATATATATTGAACAATAATAGGATAGAATATAAGAACAAATTATTTAAAATATATACAAGTTGGGAATACAACTGTACAACTGTTTAACAAGTATTGATAAAGCTGTACCCGTCCTTGCGCTCCCCTGAATATGTATACCAATTCCTACTCCTTAAAACTACTAACACCATGTAATGAGTAAGCAAGAATCAGTGAGAGTTGACATTAAATACTTCAACAAAGTGCCATTTATTAATCCAATAAAATGATATACTCCTAATGAATCATAAAACAAGCTCTCTCTCTCTCTCTCTCTCTCTCTCTCTCTCTCTCTCTCTCTCTCTCTCTCTCTCTCTCTCTCTCTCTCTCTCTCTCTATATATATATATATATATATATATATATATATATATATATATATATATATATATATATATATAGTATGTGTATATATATATATATATGTGTGTGTGTATATATATATATATATATATATATATATATATATATATATATATATATATACACACACACATATATATATATATATATATATATATATATATATACACATACTATATATATATATATATATATATATATATATATATATATATATATATATATATATAGTATGTGTATATATATATATATATATATATGTGTGTGTGTATATATATATATATATATATATATATATATATATATATATATATATATATATATATATATATATATATATATATATATATATATATATAATTATAGCACAGGGCCTCATTTCAAGAGGCCCTGTGCTATAATTTGAAGAGGTCTATCGTTAGTTTTTGTCTGCCAAAGCAGATAGAGAAGATACAATTCTTGTTAAGAAAGTTTTGAATGATGTGCAACGTTTATCTAGACTACTAATGCAATCATACAGTAAAGCATGCCTACTTCTTTTATGGGTGAGGCTATTTGCACCCCTGGTACAATTAGCAGTGTATGCTATTCGTACCCTGGTGCAATTAGAAATGAATGCTATTCGTACCCCGGTGCAATTAGAAGTGCTATTTGCACATCTGGTGCAGTTAGAAATGAATGCTATTCGTACCCCGGTGCAATTAGAAGTGCTATTTGCACACCTGGTGCAGTTAGAAATGAATGCTATTCGTATCCCGGTGCACACAGCAATGTGTTCTATTAATACCCTGTCTGGTACAAATATCAATGTATGCTATTTGCACCCCTGTGCATTTACATTGGCATATATTTACACACAGTTATCCATACTACTCATGTATTACACCTTTTTGGAATATTATCGTTGCAGTGTCCAATATGGTTACCCTAACCATGTCACGAACAGAAGAGGACCCAAGAGCGCAAGTTCAAATTCAGAGTTCTTTATTGGAGGTTACAGGCGGGAAGAGGAGTACCAGGGGTGTCAGGGGTACTTGGGACACTGGAGTTTTTCAGGGTCCTGTGGGTATCTGTGCTCCGGGGGTCACCAAATGTCCGGGGGTGTCCAGTCCAAGTGCTAGTGTGTGTGTTCCCCAGTGATGGAGCGGCGTATCGGGCTGAGGGTGGTGAAGCGTCTGGGCTCGCTCATCTGGTGGTCGGAGAACTGGGGGAACACACACACAACAGCAATATGAATGGCAGGCAGAAGTACAGATCAGGGCTGGGCAAATATCGTGGTGAGAGACAGAAGGCAGAATCGAGTTACCGGAGGGGCTGAAGATCGGAGAGTAGTCGAGGTCCAGAAGGCAGGTCGGAATAGACGGGGCAGTAGAACAAGGAGGCAGTCAAGAAAGGATAGGTATCACCAACAGGAGTCAGAGCGCAGACAGGCAGGTTACAGGTCCGGGTTTGAAGATGATCTGACAGGGTTTGGCTGAAAAACAGGGCTTGATATACTGGGAGAGGTTAGTGGGGAAATGCAGTTCAGCTGGCAGAGTAATTAGAACAGAGTGAGGCAAGGTGAGGATGGTGAGTGGGAAATGCAGTGCAGCTGGCCAGGTAACAAGAGCAGAGCAGGGCGGAGCCAGGTGGAACTCGTTAGGCAGAGTAGGGAGAGAGTGAGCAGAGTGGCAGAGAATTGAATGCAATTAATGTTGCTACCAGGGAGAGAGAGTGCTCATGACAAACCATAACCATTCCCACTAACCTAACCCACCCAACCAGGCAACGAGTACTAGCCATTCAGGGATGAGTCCCATAATGAATATTCATGAGTCTTCCAACACCACCATGACTTGTGCAATGGCATGCAAATTATCCAATCCAAAATGAAAAAAAAACAAGATGTCCTCACTGGGGAATCGAATCCAGGACTCCCAGACCACAACTCAGTGCTCTAACCACTCACCTAGCAGTTCTTATGGAGTGGAGGGCGACTGTTTACTACATGGTGTCTTCAAGCCTCGGTTGCTAGGTAACCATACTGTATACAAAAAGTAGGTATCCTACTAAGTAACGGTTGAATGCTTTCACTGAAGACAGAAAGCGCAAATGTAGTATCCATTTTCCGTTAGAAATTCAATTGTAAACTTTAGAGTCAAAACTTTTTTAATATGCCCGTTTCTGCTGTCAAGGAAGATGAACGTCGGCCATGATTTCGGTGCACGCGAGTAACGTGTTTTTGTTGTTACGTCACAGGGTGTGAATAGCTCAGCTGTGTAGCCGAGGCTATTCGTACCGGGGGTGCAAATAGACACTCCGTTCTTTTATTGTTGTAGTGTTATCATCAACAGTTTGTCCACCACTCAGTTTTATCAAGGGGCAAAGTGTTTTAAGGGGAGTTCTGCTTACTGCAGGTTGTAGCCTACCCTCACTCCCTCATCTCTGTCCCTCCCCTCCTGAGTCTCCTCCTCACTGTGCATATGCCACTGGTGCCGACACCATCGGCCATGGGAGCTGATGAAGGTCCTGCTACTGCCGAAAACATTTCATTCTTTTATTTGA
This sequence comes from Gymnocephalus cernua, assembly GCA_023631565.1. Taxonomy (NCBI): domain Eukaryota; kingdom Metazoa; phylum Chordata; class Actinopteri; order Perciformes; family Percidae; genus Gymnocephalus; species Gymnocephalus cernua. The sequence continues at coordinate 4,861,368 of CM042430.1, forward strand.
GCCGCTTGGGTAACTTTGTTTCATTTTCGCGTTTAAACCATTGACATAAAAGAAAGGTTTAGACTTGTCTTGCTCCGTCTCTGTGTACTTCCCAGTTCTCCTGTCACTTTGTGTTTATCTTTTGTGCCGCGGTGCACTGTTACGGACTAGTCCATTTCATTGTGAAAGTAGGGGGTGTTGACCTCTCTCAGCAAGCAGGGCGCCTGCAGCTGCTGGGGGCGCTGATCTGCCAACTCCCCACACAGTGAAATGATAGATCGCAGAGGATTATTATTATTTTTTTAAGTTCTCGTGCCGCCCCCCATGTGACATGAACAAATGCCGCCCCGGGCAGCTATCCGGTTTGCCTGTGCCAAAAACTGCCACTGAGACTAACTAACCTACAGTATTGGCCAGTAAGCCTATCATCAATGTGTTTTTTTCACAAATAGGCTGATTTATATTTGCTAATAATATGTTGTATTCATGTTAAGACATTTTATTTTTTGGAAAAACTTTCCAAATTTGCAAAGAAACTCCCTTCAACCATATGCCAGATGGTCTATTACCGAAACGTTGCCTACTATTGAATTTATTTTTTGCAAGTAAGACAGCATGCGTGAGTTTCTTTGCAACTTCTGACCTACTTTTCCCCCTCCAACGCACCTGTCTCACATTATAGATGTAAAAAGTATTTTTCTGTACTGAAAAAACTTAAGAAATTAACAATAATTTTGAGGCCCCCCTGCAGTAACTCTGAGGGCCCTGGACCCCCTGTTGAAGATCTCTGGCTTGAAACCTTTTAGTTGGCTTCTTCTCTACAACAATTCCTAAGGCTCATGGGTACTGTAGTATTTTACATTCAACATACTAAACTGATGGACCAAAGTAAAATGTCTCCTGAACAAATTTGAAAGTCATTGTAGTATTGTCAAAGTATCTAGTGTTAATTTAAAATCATTAAAAGTAATGTCAAAATTGGACAAATACTTCTGAGACCTGGAGGGATACCAGTTTTCCACTGACATCACCAGCGAATGTTTGAATAAAAGGCAGGACTGACTTTTTTTCAGCTGGAATACAAAAAGTCAAATGTCATTTTGAAAAAGGTTATGACAGCAATTTATCACAACTAAACTCCTGGAATGCCATAAACATCATAACTTTATATCTAGCAGTGAGAGTATCCAAAGATTTTAACCCTATGTTTACTGTATCATTTTTGACACAAAGGTTAAGCAGCTCAGCTCGGCTTAATTCTACTGGACAGATCTCGGTATTATGATCAATGGACACGAGTAAATTTAACAGGCAGTGCAGTCACTTATATAACTGCTACTGTATAAATGTCAGTGGGCATGGAATTGGATAGTCAGCAGATTATAAAAGTGCATTATGTCTGCTCTTCTGTTCCCTTAAATTGTCAAGCAATAGTCTTCTTAAGTTCCAATTTATTTTGCTGTGGTTGTAATATCGAGCTTGGATTGTCTACTTTCTATTTCACTGCCAATTTTGTGTCCATGTGTTCAATGATTCATTTATGCAATGTTTTATTCTGATGCTCAGACCGTCTGATTTTCCAGATCTTTCTGCTGCCGTCCAGAAGTTCTCCCAGTCCCTGCAGGAGTTCCAGTTTGAGTGCATCGGTGATGCAGAGACCGATGACGAGGTGAACATCGGTAAGTTCAGTTTGGCCAGGCCGTGGAGGGGCAGATCTTTCTTTCTTTGCTGTCTTTCATCTTCTTTCCTCCCTGCTCTTTCCAATCAATCATATTGTCACCTGAATCACAACCTTGTCTTACATTTCTGTAGGGATTCTCTGGGGAGATACTTCAACTAGGGCTGTGCAATTAATTGAATTTTGATCGCAATTTCGATTTCGGCCCTTTACGATCCTAAAAACAATATAATCGAGAAAAACGATAATTTTGTCTTGGGTTTTGTTCTCAAAAAGTTAAACTGTTAAATTGTTAAGGGACATTTCACAGATCAAGGTGTTTTTACTGTTGATTTGTTTCACTGTTTTTTAAGTTCAATAAATGCAACATCTTTCCAAAAGTCAATGAGTAATCAATACTGACCAAAATAATTGTGAAAATTATTTTTTCCATAATCGAGCAGCCCGACCTTGAACACATTTGGCTGTTGTGCTGACACGTAGCCTATCATAAGAGCTAATATCCTCTGGCTAAGAACCGGGTGCTCAAAATATGTTATTTTATTTGAGCAATTTTACATCATTGAAAGTAGATAATAGAAAACAAAAAACCTTTGGAGAGTCTTTGGGAGCTGGTGTTAGACAATATTAAGCATACTCTGCAAATTCTTGGAATGGGATTTGGCTTTGAGTATATAGATCTTAAAGGAGAACTCCGGCCAATTGTTACGGTAAGCTAAATATAACTATGCAAGACCTGTCTATAGAAAAAACAAGTGGAATTGGTCTTAGCAACACGGAGCTGCTGCAGCTAATGCCCACCGCTCCCAATAAGCTAAATAGTGCCTTTGTGTATCTTAACAGACACAAAATGCAATTAAAATGTCTGTGTAACATGAACAGGGTCCTTACATGACAACAAGATGCCTTTTCAACATTCACCTACCCTGTTAGCTGCTAGCTAGCTGTCCTCTGGGATGACTGAGTGTATACACTCAGGCTTCAGTAATAATCATCATGCAGTAGTCCCGTGTGTATTTGTAGCATATATAGGGATATATATGATATATATCCATTTTGTCTGCGATCCATCTGGCATCGGAGAGTAGGATTCTTTGCTGTGGGGATTGTTGTGGTAGTTTCCGACCGGCGGCCTTCTGCTTTCTCCCCGCATTCTTTGCTTTCCGCGGCCGTGATGCATGTACAATTAATGCTATTGATTACCTTACGATGCTTCCCCTGTATCTTTTTTTAAAACCCTATAAAAGATCAAGGGGACTAATTGTGATCAGTGTCAGAGATTAATGGAGGTGCGAACCTCCTAGCCTCCAACAGGAATATGAAAGCAGCTGTGCAGAGGGCCTCTTGGCTCTAATGGGCAGGTCTCCCAGTCTGGCCTCTTCTTCCTATTCTTTTTTGCACTGCTCATTATCCCCAGCTTGGGTCTTTCTCTCCCTGGCGCTGGAGAATGCTGAATTACTGTCCATCTGTGAGGGCTAGACTGGATATCGACCTCCTCTACATGAGGCTGTAATGTTCCCCCTGAATGCGTAATGAGTAGTCATGCTTTCCTTTTTTTCTCCCAAAGCCGAAGAGGCTGCATGCAATTATGCTTATTGGAAAAATCCACACCCAAATCCAAGCCTCATTAGAATCAAGCATGCTTTAATTGGAGACAATGCACCCTTTCCCTGGCCTTTAATCAAGAGCGGTGTTGATCTCCGATTGAACAATGGATATTTGAGCTGCCCACCTGTTCTGTAGCTGGACCAGCTCAGTGTTTACAGTGCAAACCACAGGCACAATAGAAGCCAGTGGTTTGGCCATGCCTGGGGCTCAAATGACAGAGCCACAGACATCTGTTTGGAAGCATGTTATTGCTTGCAGACAACAGTACATTTAGTTGGGAGGACTGCTGGAATTGTTTTAATCAATTCTTTTCCGTAGAATCAATTTTTTTTAATCAACAATTGCACCTAAATATTTTATGTTTAAATGGTACTGCTGACGGGGACTACATCATATCTGCTTCCAGCTAAACAGAGCGAAAGCAGAAAATACAGAAAATCCATGTTAAATGTTCTTCTTTACAAATGAAATAAATGTCAGACTGACTGACATGTGATGCGCATTCTTCTTATAAAACAATGAGTTTTTAGAAATGTCTCATGATATATTGTCTCTGGGTCCCTGGATAGCTCAGTTGGTAGAGCGGGCGCCCATATATAGAGGTTTACTCCTCAACGCAGCTGGCCACGGGTTCGACCCGACCTGCGGCCCTTTGCTACATGTCATTTCCCCCCCTCTCAGCTGTCCTATTAAAATAAAGGCCGAAAATGCCCAAAAAATAATCTCAAAAAACAAAGATATATTGTCTCTAGAAGTGTATTATTCAACTTTTGTTTTTATTAAAGAAGTAAAAGAAAATCGCAATACTCAATACTATCTAGAGCTGGGCGATTATGGAGAAAATCAAATATCACGATATTTTTGACCAAATACATCGATGTTGATATTGCGTTATTGCGATATTGTAAGGTTGACAATTGGTGCTTTCACAAAATATTTACTCAATGAGATTTTAGATAAATAATAATCAGTAATGTGGATATAATAACTAAGTGGGTAAAGGCAAATGAAATAGCTAAAACAGTCTGGTAAAGAAAATGGCATCACTGATATCTAGCCTCATAATTGACATCAATATATTGATTTATTGCCCAGCTCTAAAACTATCGAATCGCAATACTTCTAGAATCACAATAAATGAAAATCGCAATACAAATCGAATCGCCACCCATGTGTAATCGAATCGAGACAAAAGCATATTGTCCAAACCCTAATAATAAATAAATAAATAACACTTAAATAGCTTAAAGACAAAACTTGCTAAAGAAGTCCACTGGGGACCAACTACAACCATTAGATCTGAGAAAAGTCATTTAGTTACATTAATTCGGCATAAGTGGTGCCAGAAACGTCATGGGTGCTGTACATAAGCTGTTCAATGGTAGAAAAAACCCTGGATCATGGGAAATAACACTAAACACAATGTCATATTCTGCAAAATGTTTAATTCCTTGCATCCACAAGCCACAAACTCAATGCTTACACAAGCAAAATAACACACTTAGTCCAATTATGGGGCAAGAAACTAAGTGTTCAATATTTTCTTAAAGAGAAATGAATTCCTCATGCCGTGTTCACCCACCATCTCAGCCATGAGACTATTTGAGGAAAAAGTGAAACAGCCTGTTGAAATCAATCTTGTCATCAATGAAACTGAGCTTTCTAACTGACATAGCTAGACCCTTGCCTGAATGCCAGCCATGATCTTGATGCAGTATCGGTATAGTTCACTTTGATGCTCCCAACTTCCCCACACAACATCCACAATCCTGTATGTGCTGCCAGACGGGTTCACCTGACCTTTTATTGATTTCACGCTATGACTTCCTGCAGTGACATTCACATTCCATGCCAGTTATCCAGAAATCAATGGGGCCAAAAGATTGATGTGGCAATAGAAATTTAGATTTTTCGAAACGTTACATGCCCTTCTCTCAGAAGGTCAATCCTTTAGTGTCCAAGAGCTGTTCAGAGCCTTCTGGGGTGGAACAAGTCAGATGAGGTCTAGATCTGAAAAGTAAAATATCAAGCAGAAAGGCACCATTTAAACCCATCCAATTGATTATTAGAAAATCCTCTTATAATAGGCAGAAAATTGTACAGTACAGTACTCTTTATTTCCGTAGAAGCTTCCACTCTTGAGGTTTTATTTCCTTCAGTGATTAATCAGGTCTATTGCCTTTCCTCCATTTACCAGTGAATGATATGCAAGCTGTAACCTCACTTTGACTCCCATTTCCTTTCGTCAGATGTCTAATCTTGTCCCATCAACGGCTCCAGCTGTGCCCTTTACCCCCCTGAGAGGTTTGTGCTGTTGATAAAGGAGCTAGTGGCGTTAATAGGAGACCAGCTTGCCTGCAGGATCACTGGCACAAAATCATTGCTCCCTGGTCTTTAAAAGCTTTGGTGTGTAAATGGACCAAAGTGTCTAAGATGATGCATGGGTCCCCATGCCAGGCGGTCACCGCTGATTATGATGTTACTGTGTTGGCAAGCAGAGCAACTCAACCGCTGCTAAATGGCTGGACGCGGGGTGACACTGGGCTGACCAACAGAGGCCACATTGTATCTGGCCCTCTATTTAATGAAGCTGTGATGCTATCAAGGCACAATTCTCTGGCAGATAAGATTCGATGTATTGTATGCGGAATTCATCCGGCACTGCAGAATGTAATATAAGCTGCTAAAGTATAGCCCAGATGGCGTGAACATATCTGGACCCCATCAGTCACTCCTACATTGTGACGGTGTATTGTAAAGCCTAGCAGGGGAAGAAAATAAGGGGAAGCAATCAGTGGGCTCCATTCAATTGAAGTATTTTTTTTTTTTTACTGCAAGTCTTGCTTTTAAATTGGACAGCTGCATGATTTTATTAGGTTCTAAAATGTGCGGCACTGAAAGCTCTGAATCTGCAGTGCAAATAAACATTTTAGCACCTATAGTGCTTGCGGGGTGCCATGAACATCTGATGTTTAACGACTGAGCCACTGTGTTAAAATATTCTTTTTTTCATCATCTGAACGTAACAACACAGTGGATCACTGTGTATTAACTCAATGGTGAACATATTGTGCAGGATGTTTCATTCATGTTGATGCATTTATTGACCAAACATATTTCACCTTTAATACGATCGCATTTACTTTATTTTTACTTAATTTTAATTATATAAAATTATCTTTTTTTTTTTTTTTTTGTATTTCAGCCCAGTCATTCAAAGAGTTCTCCCAGCTGTTGACCACTGTAGAAGAAGAAAGACGACGCTTGGTAAGAATGCAACTTTTGATATTTTGATTTTATAGATGAAGAGCACATGACTGTCTGACTTGGACAGAAATTGGTTTGTGCTGTCCTATTTGTAATAATTTGGACTGGCTAAGACATCTGGTAAAAAAATGGAATCTCCATTTTCCCCATAAACTGAGCTGTCAATAGCACCCTTGGATTCGACCACTTTCTCTGTTCACCAGTCAGTCACCTTATTCAGCTGTGGAAAGATATTGGTGCTCTATCGAAGTACAAAGAGGTTGGAATTACCCCGAAACTCTTCGAAGTGTTACAAAATGGCAGTATTAGGAACTGAAAGATAAAAACAGGTACAGAACATACCCAGCACAGCGGAACATGGAATGCCTGGTACTTTATTGGTGATAAGTTTCCTATTTATTTCCTTATGTTTGCTTATTTCAGTGTAATTTGGCTTACCAGCTTCATGGTTCACAGCACAACTTTCTGAGTTTTATCACAGTGTTGCTCTGTTTGTGCAGAAAGAAGCCTGGGCCTGCACTTAGCATTTCTTTTGTAAAAAAAAAAGACATTTTAGAAGGTGGTGCTGAGAGGTGCCTCAAGGCAGGAATTACTTTATTCCACATACTTCAGCTGTGCATCTGATTTACCGAGTCTGATATGCAAATGAGATCAGCTGCAGGTTTGCAGCCATAGGTTTTGTAACAACCTGAGACATTTTCATTAGGACTCCTAGAAAGAGCAGACTTTTTACAGCCACTTTTATTATATTTATTTTTTTCATCTAAGGGTGTGAGTGTTTGGTACCGCAAAGATTTACAGTAGTTTGGAATAACACTTTAGATGGAGAGCACAGATGGAGCTTTTTAGGACAGACACTGAAGTTTAAAGTAATTCTAAGAATATGAAAATAAAAAGTAGTAGCTGCTAAAACACAGGCTTGTGGTATAGATGTTGATATAATTTAAACCATTTTGCTCTTTAGGGAGCATGTAGTCTATGTCGACGACGTTTCATTTCCCGGATTGTTCAGGTGCCGCCGGTAATTCCGCCGGATGTCCCTCATTTCGGTCGGATGTCCTTTCCCTTTGGCTTTCTTTGTGTTGGCATTCTAAATTCCTGTGGATTTATGAGGACTGATTGATTTAGCCAGTTGAGGTGGTTCGGGCATCTGGTAAGGATGCCCCCTGAGCACCTCTCTAGGGGGTGTTCCAGGCATGTCCAGCTGGGAGGAGACCTCGGGGAAGACCCAGGACTAGGTGAAGGGATTGTACAGTTAGGTCCGGAAATATTTGGACAGTGACACAATTTTCATAATTTTAGCCCTGTGCGCTAACACAATGGATTTGAAATGAAATCATCGAGATGGAATTGTAGTGCAGACTTTCAGCTTTATTTTGAGGGTTTAGGAATTACACACATTTTCATATATAGTCCCCTAATTTCAAGGGACCTAAAGTAATTGGACATATTAATATAATCATAAATAAAATGTCCATTCTCAATACTGTACTTTGTTGAGAATCCTTTGCCGGCGAAGACTGCCTGTAGTCTGGAACCCATAGACATCACCAAACATTGGGTTTCCTCCTTTGTGATGCTTTGCCAGGCCTTGACTGCAGGTGTTATGGGCTGAAATATGTGCCACCAGAAACTGAATTTGAATCATTTATATATATATATATATATATATATATATATATATATATATATATATGTGTGTGTGTGTGTGTTTGTGTATATATATATATATATATATAAAATATATATATATATATATATATATATATATATATATATATATATATATATATTAAAAAAAAAAAATATATATATATATATATATAAAAATATATATATAATATAAGTTGCTAAACTTGAATCTGAATAGTATAATTTGAAATTGAATTTATTCATTTGGAACTGAAGTCCAATAAAATTTGATCATCACTGAAAATTCAACTTTGTATATATTTTCACATTCAGCCCTGACAATTCAGATTCAGTTCTCAAAATTCAGTTTCAAGTTACTGAGACTGACATCCGGGTAGTTGGAGGATGAAGGAGGAGCAATTGAGCGCAGATTGTGCCTGAGAGTGGTTTCCTCAGGGTGTGCCCAATCCAGCCCCATTTCCTGCGTTTGATTTGTGTTTCCAGAGCTCTTCATTAGTTTTTGTGTTTGACCAGTAGATATTTCGTAAGCATCTGTTTATGAAGGTTTGGAGTTTATTGCTTGTTACTTTTGTGGTTCCTGCAAGTTTTTTGCCCCGTAAAATCAAACTGATTGACATTTGAGTTGAATATGTGGATTTTATTTTTTTGTGGAGATGTGTTTTGAACCCCATAGTTGTCTTAGTATTAAGTAAAGTAATTCTGTATGTTCTGTACCTCTGGCTCACTACTGCATTGTATACATTTTACAGTAATGGCTGCTAAAACAGAGGCTCATCCTATAGATGTTCATATAAAGCCTCAAAATTATGTGAGCATTTCCCTGCTGACATTCAAAGTGCAGCTTAATTTTATGATGGGAAGAGTTGCCCTTTGAAGATGTGGGTCACCTCCATGCAGGCCATGTAGCTTTATGGAATATCATGTCATCCTAATCAATTTGACAAGCATAAAGGCACCGCTCATATATTCATATATATAGAGCATGTTATTTTCCCCCCGAACTTTGATCTATAAATTATTTAATTGCTGTAGATAATGCATAGGCTGTAACACCCATGTCAGTCTGAACCGGTAATATCTGGATAATTTAGCAATTATGCAGAGCTTGGAAATATTTCCTCGAGGAAGGGGAAAAAACAGGATGTGACGTACTTGCCAGTAAACTCCGTGGACACAGGGCTGGTTGGCTCTCACTGCCCATGGTCCAAACTAGACTCATATGGTCGTGTCTGCACTGTTAAAAACAAAAACTGTATGAAAACTGTAATATTCCAGTAGCTGGGGCACCAAAAGAAATATCGAAAAAATAACAAAAAATAACTATCTTGCAAAAATACAGTAGTTTTCCATAATAAAAAATACAGTTTGTAGCTTTGATTTGTATTTGATACATTTCTTTTGCTTTTCAATCTTATTTTTGGGGCCATTTTAGGCCTTTATTTGATAGGACAGCTGGAGTCATGAAAGGGGCAATAGAGTCAGATAGAGTCGAACCTGTGGCCGCTGCATCAAGGAGTAAACCTCTATATATGGGCGCCCGCTCTACCAACTGAGCTAACCGCTATCCGGCCCTTGCTTTTCAATCTTTAATGAAAGATAATAACACTTGTAAAAACAAATTTTCTCTGTTCACTAATTTGATCTAAAGAAATGTATTTACAGTATTACACTTGAATTTAACAGTTCTATTAAATAAAACATTCATATTTGTGAAATTATAATACATTTGTGAATGCATTTAAAAAGTCTTTTTTATGTGAGAACAAATGTTTATGTTCTTTAAAAAAGTGGAAATTTTATGGTTGTTCACAGTTTTTTTTTTTTCTTTAAGTTCTTTGTGTTATAAGAATACAGGAATAATCTGTAAAATAAAACTGAATCATTTTTCTGGTGTAGTGATGGTCATTTGATGGCTGCCGAGGATGATCAGGGCAGGTTTAGCTATACGATTGTTTTTATTTTTTATTGATTTGTTTTTTGAGTGCATGTCACGAAGGTGAATGCATCCAGTACATATTTTGGGGTCTGAAATCTCCATGGCACAAAGAGGGAACACTGCATTACAGCGTGACGTGTTTACGGCATTTGTATTCACAAATAATAGAAAGATAAAAAGGCGACAAATGCATATTATTGCAGGTGTTTGCAGTTCTTCTAAAGCATCTCATTTCAAAAGATTCAAAGAAACCAAAACAAATCCAGATGACAGGCAGCGACACGGCTGAACTGCCAACAGAAATGAAATTACAATACATCACAGCTGTGAAGAAGGAACAACCGTAAGACTACCACAAAACGCGCAATTTCAAAGTAATGTAAATAAACTTCATAAATCAACACAGCCATGACTAGTCACAGACGCTATAGGATGCAGTACTTCATTCAGCTGTGATAGATGTAATGAGCAAGAACCTATTCATAGCACAGACACCCTCCCTGGTACAGTATACTGTATCCCTCTGTACTGGCTTGAAAGGCATCCTCTTTGCATCATCTCTTTTCTCTTCACCTAGCAGTCTCCTGTCTCATCAGATCACAGGAACACGCCTCTGATCCCTGCACTTTGAGCTGCTGCTTGATTGTAATGTTGGTAGAGCAGGAAGTAAAATCTTATTCTCCGCTTGCATGCATTTCAAATCTCTTGGGATACAAGTGTCAGCAACATAACTAATGCCATATGTAAACGTAGTATTTTTTAAATCCCTATGATATATATAAAAAGGACTTTTTGATATAGTTTTCGAAGAAGATTACTGAGGTGGTGCTTACTTTGAACTGAAATCAACTTTCTTTTTTGGCTGGTCTTATATATAACCTGTTAACTGCTAATGACTCACCTCACTTGGGGGTGTAAAACTGTGATTGACACTGCTCTAACGTCATTTTCAAACTCATTTTTATAAAAAAAAAAAAAAAAACTGGCCTTGTATAGTTCAGTGATGATTAGGCTGGTTGCCTGGACCAGGACTCACACCAAGCATATTTCTACGTCTCAATTTCAGCCACAGTTTTCACAACAGTGCCACCTTGGCATAAATTGAGCTCCATCATGAATAATCCAAAACATTTTCTTTTATGTAGTTGAGGCTAAATAAACAGTCTTGGCATGGAAAACTGCATTAAATGTCCTTATCTCCACCATAGCAATTTAAAATGCAATCAAAGTGAAAATAAGAAACTCTATCCAGATGCCCAGCTCTGTCCTGCTGTTGTGCATCAGGATAAACATTGGACAGTGGGGGTGTCACAAATTCGATTTCAAATTGAAGATCGATCGAAATTAGCTTTTGATTGTGACTATCGCGAAAGCAGAATCGTCGATTCCCCCAGTATTTTTTATTCTCTTGCCACCCCCCACCGACTTGCGCATGTCTGTAGAAATAAAACAAAAACACACTTTGTACCTTACCGGCTGGTAGCATGCAGCTAAAGACACAGGGTGACGTTAGCTTAGCGGTTGCCTGCAGCTTGACTTTTCCAGACACAATGAGGATGGAGAAACAACAGAACTGGAAAATCCTCCTGCTTCCCTGAAGTCACCGGTGTGGCAATGTCACATTGCCAGACATATCTCCACAGCGCACATACGTTCTAGGACACTCTTGGTTGTTTGCATTTGCATTTCTCTATAAACCAATCACAATCGTCTTGGGCGCAGTTCCGGACGCAGCGACGGTGCCTCTGTACAATAGTCTCAGGAAGGAACTTGTTTTTGCACCCCGCAAAAGAAAACATCACATACAATATTAAATGAAGTTAAAGGTGCATTATGAGTTCCTGCATGGTTTCAGCGCAAAAATACAACAAATCATGTTCCAGCCAATCACCGACAAGATGGTTGGGGGAGGGTTTTTTCGGGCTTTTTCACAGTGTGTTGAGGGGGCAGTCAGCTAGCAGATCAAGGAGAGATGCCTACGATTTGAGACAAAAATGAAATTGCGCTGAAACCATGCAGGAACTCATAGTGCACCTTTATGGCCTCTACACATAGGCCAGATGGGGCGACCATCGGCAGAAGTATTTTTTGTTATACGGTAGGGCTGGGCGATATGGCTGAAAACTGTATCACGATATAAGTGTTTCATATCAGTCGATATCGATAATTATTGATATTTTTTATGACCTATTTAAAATAAGGACCAGGAGAAAAAAATGTATTCAATTTAAACGTTTTTATTTTAAGCTTAACCTTCCTCCGATTATAATCCTCTCAGTTATAAAAGCAGAAAATGTCAACACAACCATGGAAAACACTCAAATAATTCTAATGTAAACATAAGTCTAAAATCACAATGAACACTTCTGGTGAATGAAGTGTTTTAAAATATGTGCAGTGTTTTGTAAACGTAGGAGAAATTGAAATAAAACTGAGGTAGACTTTACATCAGTAACATAAAAAACAAACCTGATACAGCACAGTAACAGTTATTATTTTTCTCCGTCTAACAGTCACGGTACAGCCTAAACCGTACATGGTGGGGGGGTGGTAACCTGGCTTCTCAACAGTGCTCAGCGGAAGCATGTCTTTGGCTATATGATATGCCACTGCCTCCGTTATTTATTTGTACCGTTTAGCTTTTACCGTCATAAGGCACTGATGCAGAGTACTTCTCCGTGGTGCTCTGCTGCTTGTGCGGGGTTCCAGCTGCAGATGTTGTTGGACGTTGCTGGCGAACACGGCTGTGCTTCAAAGGGTGAGCGCGGCTAAGGTGGTAAAACAGGTTTGCGGTGGGGACGATGGTCTTGCATAATTTGCAGACGACATTGGTCTGACTACGGTAAGACTTATAAAATCCAAAAAACTGCCATATTGGCGAGCTGACGTTTCCCGTTTCATCAAGAACTTCCGCGCTCGCTGCTTCTCGCATTTTCCACTTATCGCTCCACGCCGCTTCTGTTTATTGAAGAATCCAACACGAGACAACGATATGGTGCAACCAAACACAATACTGTTATATGATTGGCTGTTAGCGTGTCACTCCCTATGTTGCTAGGCTACCAGAGAGCGAGTGCCTTTGTTCATGCAACCAAACTTGCTTTGAAACCTCTGGTTTCTTCCGACGAAGAAAAAAAAAAAAAAAAAAAAAAAAAATTATCGAACTTTTATCGAGCGCATTTTTTATTGATATTGATTACATGTCTATCGCGATACATATCGTTATCGTTTTATCGCCCAGCCCTATTATACGGTAACGTTGATGCAGGCGACGGTGCCGTACCGTAGCTACGGTAATACAGGCTCACTAAATCCATCACCTGCAACAGTTGTTGGAAGCTCTTAGTGTTATTCAGGCATACTGCGGCCAATTTGTCACAAAAATCCGCCTGAGCGCAGTCTATCAACACTCTGCTTTTTGAAAGCACACTTTCAGAAGAAAAAGAAAGAAGGGCAGTGTGAGAATTCATTGTAAACTAAACGAAATATGTAGCCTAAGTTGTCACGAGTGACAATGATATTGATATTTTTTTCAATTCAGTTTTACATATGGCCCTGTCTTTTTGCAGTGCACAGTTGTACATTTCTGTGGGTCGTTTTCTTTAATTTAGTTGAAGTTGTATGTGTTTAAAAGAGAAATATGCCTGCCCTGCCCTAATAAAGAAATATTTGGTAAACTTTGAGTGATTATTCCCGTTTGCAGCCGCTTACACATCTCAACAGCTACAGAATGGATTTCGTTTTAACAGAATGGATTAGCTAAAAAAAGAAAAAATGGATTAGGAATCATTCAATGGTTTACTTTAGCAGATTTTGTTAGTTTTTATAATGGAGTTCTGTAAAATATTGGTTTTATAAGCGTTGCCTAGATTTTCAGAAGACATTTCCTAATTAGCGCTGCAGCAGATGTCACGCTGCAGCACGCAGCTCACTTGATCACGCAGCAGAATTGATCATTGCAAACTGTGTTGATGATGGACATAAACTGTGTTCTTTTACCGTAATAATGATACAAATAATATAAAAAATGTAATTTGGGAATGCATATTTGAATGATATTGATACATTACTTGGGCTAAAAACAACAACAAAAACAGCCGGCAATTCCCGGGATCTGATTCATCTAATTTTCGGGAAAAATATTAAACCCTAATTTGGACTGATCAGACTCCCAGAATTGTTCAAAACATGCCAGAGAACACACCGAGGAGACGAGATGTAATACGTCTCCATAACAGCAGGCGACGCTAATCTGTATTGTCGCCCAAAAATGAAAACCGGCAGCTGATTGGACGAACGCGTCACGTGGGTCTGGCTTCTTCTTCCGGATTTTGGATTTTTCAAACGGCCATTAATGGCGACTCGTTCAGAATACGATCTCATATTGTACTAAAATGGTTCACGAAACGTGTTTCTGAAAACATTTTAAGTGAGAAATAGGCCATGCAGTTGATGAATCTGTCTTCATTTCAGATCAACAAAGGTCAGTTTAAAAGATTTTCGTCAGATTTTCAGAGACTCCAGTCATGCTCATTTCGGCTCCCTGTTTCTGGGTTAGCACTCCACCAATCAGGTTGGTCATTTGAGTCCGATTGCCGGCAGTGCCCGCCCTCCCGACTATGCCCTACAAATCGGCGAAAATGAAGGCCGATGGCCCCTCCAACGGACGACGGCACGGAACACACCGCACAGAATCAAGTCACTGACCTCGCCAGACTGTACGACCGCCGATTTTCGGCTTGGTATGTAGTGGGCTTTAAATGTTCTCAAACTCAAACTGTTGTTTCAATGTACCCTTCTGCTATCCAGTGGCTCTTATTGTGGCATTGCCGTCACTGTTATCGAGATCAAATCGAAACTTTTATCGAACCGTAGATTTGGAGAATCGTGACACCCCAATTTGACAGACTTTGGCAATTGGACAAAACTTTATCATTTCACAAATTTGCCATAAAAAACAAAGAAGAAATCATTTTCCAGGATGGCTATGTGGTCCACTGTGCTACAGCTGATTTAGCTAAGGTACTGTAGTTAAAAGCTTCCTAACCTGCTTTGTTTGTGTCATGGTCTTCTTTCCTTTATAGAATTTGTTTCGTAAACCTGCTATTATTCTTTTGGAATTTCTCTCACCCCATGTATGACGTTAACTTCACTGGTAATAAGTTCAGTCAACGGTTTTGAAATACTATAGTAGCTATCTGGAAATGTATTGAACATCAAGTTATGCAGTCATTCAGTTGTAATATTGGGAAATACAGCTCTGTATATGCCTCTAGATTGAATCCACATTTTGCTTATACTGAAGGGCCCAGAGCATTTACTTCGTTCATTTTCTTAAAGTAGTGTAGATATTCCTATTGACTTTTACTATGTGCTGCTGGATTACAAATACACCGACTGAGCTTTGCAAACCCTCAGCAGCAACCGTCCTAACTACAGTCCACATTCCCTCTGATTTACAGATGGCAAAGAACTATGATAAACAGCTTGTATAGATCATGTTCATCAAGTAAGATCCAGAGCTGTCAGGTCCTCTAAATAGTTTTTCATTTTCTCTATGCAAAAGACAAAATGTATCCATCATAAAGTCGCAGGCTGAAATGGCCCCCGTTTGGTGTGACAAGCAGCAATTCAGGAGAGTTTGTAAATGCTCTGATAAAGTAAATAATGTCAGATTTGTCTTTTAATCGTGCCCTTTTGTAGAATAAATGCAAAGGAAATGCAGTAGTTCTCATAAAGTCGTCATAAATAAGAATGATAGCCCATGTTAAGCTACCAGAAATATAGACCACATTCATATTGTTCTACAGCTGTTGAATAATTCATTGTTTGACTATAAAAGACATGTTGGTGGCAAAGGAACTAATAGTTGAAAGCACATGAGGAATTAGAGAATATATAGCGATTTTTGGTGAAAACTTTCCCTTTCATGACTTGCATTCATGTGTTTCACTAACAGCGAGTCATGTCCACACACTGTTCATCACATCTGATGAAAATGCAGTCGAGCTCAGCAAAGTCACAACAGAGAATACAAAGTTACAAAGAACCATTAGCAGAGGCACTTATGTTTGTTTGTTTTTACCCTAGTTCTATGGTGAAAGATTTGTACACGCATTACATTGTATGCTGGTTTCTGACAGCTGTATCAGTGCAGCCTGTTCTCATTAACCATTCGTACATATCGCTACAAGACTGGTGACTTTTTCTGCAACAATTTGTGCCTTTTCTGCATCAATTTATGGTGCAAATTCCTGTAATGTTAAAGTGCTCATATTATGCTTTTTGGCTTTTCCCCTTTCCTTTATTGTGTTAAATATCTTTTTGTGCATGTAATAGGTTTACAAAGTGAAAAAGCCCAAAGTTGTAGTCCAGCCTTTACTTCCGTGACGAACGTGCACTTTGCATCACGTTATAATGCTCACCTAGATGCTAGCATGGCACTCCCTCATACTCTGCTTCTGAC
This sequence comes from Gymnocephalus cernua, assembly GCA_023631565.1. Taxonomy (NCBI): domain Eukaryota; kingdom Metazoa; phylum Chordata; class Actinopteri; order Perciformes; family Percidae; genus Gymnocephalus; species Gymnocephalus cernua. The sequence goes on from CM042430.1 coordinate 4,877,955, forward strand.
TGGCTAGTAGTCCTTACCTAGTTACTGTGCATGTGCGACTCCCAACGAAGATGGAACAGAAGTGTGATGCCTCACTCTGTAGCTAAAACAGAGAGCTCAACACACAGGGTGAAAAGAGCTTCAGCAACGTGTAGTACAACAAAAATATTGTTTTTTTTGAAAATTAAACCACATAAACCTATTCTGATATAACCTTTAAATACAACTATGAACCTAAAAATGAGCATAATATGAGCACTTTAAGGAAATTATAAGATATTTGGGGGGATGCACTGGCCAATTTTGATTATTGGGGGTAAATTACGCCAATGCTTTAGGGGACCGGTGTTTTAATCCACACCACAATCTTTTTTTATAATCTTAACTAGTCGTTTTGGTGCCTAAACTTAACTGTCGTCGCCCAGGACAGTCACCTTTCGTTGGCTAAACTCAAATGCAAGGACCTCTGAAAGGAACGTCACCTCTCAGTGCCCTGTCCTCGGAGCCCTGTACTCAGTGCCCTGTCCTCGGAGCCCTGTACTCGGTGCTCTGTCCTCGGAGCCCTGTACTCGGTGCTCTGTCCTCGGAGCCCTGTACTCGGTGCTCTGTACTCGGTGCTCTGTACTCGGTGCTCTGTACTCGGTGCTCTGTCCTCTGTGCTCTGTACTCGGAGCCCTGTCCTCGGAGCCCTGTACTCGGTGCTCTGTCCTCGGAGCCCTGTACTCGGTGCTCTGTCCTCGGAGCCCTGTACTCGGTGCTCTGTACTCGGTGCTCTGTCCTCTGTGCTCTGTACTCGGAGCCCTGTACTCGGAGCCCTGTACTCGGTGCTCTGTACTCTGTGCTCTGTACTCGGAGCCCTGTACTCGGAGCCCTGTACTCGGTGCTCTGTACTCTGTGCTCTGTACTCGGTGCTCTGTACTCGGAGCCCTGTACTCGGAGCTCTGTACTCGGAGCCCTGTACTCGGAGCCCTGTACTCGGTGCTCTGTACTCGGTGCTCTGTACTCGGAGCCCTGTACTCGGAGCTCTGTACTCGGTGCTCTGTACTTGGTGCTCTGTACTCGGTGCTCTGTACTCGGAGCCCTGTACTCGGAGCCCTGTACTCGGTGCTCTGTACTCGGAGCCCTGTACTCGGTGCTCTGTACTCGGTGCCCTGTACTCAGAGCTCTGTACTCGGTGCTCTGTACTCGGTGCCCTGTACTTGGAGCCCTGTACCTGGTGCCCTGTACTCGGTGCTCTGTACTCGGTGCTCTGTACTCCGAGCCCTGTACTCGGTGCTCTGTACTTGGAGCCCTGTACTCGGTGCTCTGTACTCGGAGCCCTGTTACTGTGAGCTGGGTGGCTCACATATGTGCATATGTTTTTGTAGCATATCATTAATCAATATCATACAAACCCGTTCATGAGAATGCGTTGATCAGTGTAACATATGATGGCATTTCCAAACATATTGAGCTACACAGATACAAAATCAGAGATGACAGCACACAAAGTACAATGTAGAGATGAGGTATGTGTGATTGTCAGGGAGAGAGTGCCAAACGCTCATTTTCAGCTGTCTGTCATTGGCTCAAATATTGTTCCCTGTCAAGGTATGAAAGACGACAAGCTTATTTAATATCGTCAGAGCACTCTGCACTGAACACCTTTTTATCTTATGATAAACTGTTCACTGTCACATGAGAGAGCACAAAGAGGAAATTCCTTAAATGTTTTCCAGATCAGCGCTGTCATTGTGTGTTCATCCAAAGGCGGGAGAGTGCAGATGACCAGAAGGTTTTATTCGGCTCTTTTATGTAATTTGAAAAAGACTGTTGATCTGCAGAACTCAATTAGCGCATCTCAAACCAACACGTTCACCAAGTGTATGAAATCTATCTTAACGAGGGAAGTATACTCTCTGCAAAACATGAAATATTGTGAATTATACTAGCTCAGACTTGACTTTGTGCTATACTTTTACTGCAGTGGCTCCCAGATGGTGTTTCTATTTGTAAGGATTGTAACTGCTAATAGATTACGGCAGACAGATGTGGCAGCTGTAGCCACGCATTGATAAAAAAGAAACATGTCAGACTCACACTGAGTGGGTATGAACTTTCAGCAGCAGATCCTGAAATCAAACCCAGATTCTCTCCATTCCCCTTACTCCCATTTCACATCTGGACTGAATCTACAAACTAAAAATAGAAGGACACAGACTGATAAAAGTCACTGAAACCCAGACATTTCAAAGCAGATGGAGAGGAAACCTGTATGTCTCAAATGGAGCCTCCTGTCCTTTGTGAAATGTTGACTAGCGTACTGTATACCTACGGTGCCTCTGCTGCATGGGATAGACTCTGCCAGTAGCCCAATTTATGTTGGCCTTGTCAAGCATGAAGCGTTTTATTGTCTGTTCTGTTGGCTTGGCGGGTGGCCAGCCCTGAAATCTTTTTTTGCTTGTGCACTTTGTGATTAGCTTACCACCTACCCAAGTGTGTTATTTCTACGGGAAGACTTCCTAAAATCTATCTTTTTAAAAAAGATTTCTGCAATAATTCCCCTGCTGATAACCCTTTTGGCAGCATAAAAAGAGTGAAAGTGCTTTAGGTTATGCATGGTTGGAGCAGGTTCAGCACTGCTGAGCGTGGATGGCATTTAGGAGTGGAAGGGCAGTGCCCTGATGTTGTGGCTTCCAGAGTGATGATCGTACCCCGCTGGGAAGGAGCCTTTTATGGCTACGCTGGAAAACAGAGAGTGTTTTCCTGTTGTTGATGATGTTGTTGTTGTTGTTGTTATTTCATTCAAAGGGAAACAATTCATCAAAATCATCTGTTTTTGTATCCCAACTTATATAATTCTTACTGTCATGTAAATCCTGTTAACATTACATTGCATTTATGGGTCATGTGCTTAAAATTAATTAATTTAAATAAAATAAAAATGTAAATACTCTCATGAACGGGTTCGTATGATATCGTACGATAATGTATGCACACTAAAATGTATGATATCCTACGAAAACTAGGAGACTGCTGGCTGGTCATGTGACATCGGCTACAGAGCTCCATGACGCTGAGTGGCAGTTGCTACCTCCTGGTATTAGCTGCAGTTAGTAGATGTGGTTAGCCGCTACAGAGCTCTGCTACGCTGGCTACAGTGCTCCACATGGTGCTCCGTCAGGTCAGCGGTAGTTGGTGGTTCAGTTACCCAAGAATAGATGACTGTGAGCCGGGTACAGAGCACCGCGAGCTGCCTGTCGTTTCGGTGGACATTACAGTCAAGTATAGGCAACAAAATGTGAGCATCATGCAGCGACGAGAGTTAAATGTAGGCACCGAAATGACTAGTTAAGTTTAGGAAAAAGATCGTGGTTTGGATTAAAACACTCCTGAGGAACACATCTCCTGGGTGAAAGGCTTTTGTTTTCCCCGGGAAACAAACTCCACTCCCTGGCATGAAAGTCCTGTGTTTTAACAGCCAGCCATGTTCTCATACAGCAGCAGTCAATGTGGTGCATACAGCAAAAAACAAACGTGGAAATAATATGAGTGCTTCACTTTTCGTAGCTTTTTGAACGTATGGTTCATGAGAACAGGTTGAAATAAACATGTGAATTTTCTAATTCTTAAAGAAAAAGGTCAGAAATCACACTTATAGACCAGAACTCACACCAAGCATATTTCTGTCTCAATTTCGTTCCCACTTTTCACAACAATGGCACCTTGGCAGAAATTGAGCTCAATCATAAACATGCTCTTTTATGTAGTCAAGGCTAAATAAACACAGACTCAGCATTGAAAACTGCAATTATTATTAATTAACCCTTATCCCTACCATAGCAATTTAAAATTCCATCAAACTGAACATCACAAACTCTATTCAGACTCCCTGTTCTGGGCTGAACATTAGACGGATTTTGGAAATTAGAAAATAAAATATCATTCCACAGATTTGCCGCACAAAAAAAAGAAGAAATCATTTTTGAGGATATGTATGTGGTCCGCTGCAGCTGATTTAGCTAAGGTAGCTAGCCATAAAGCTTCCTATCTCATTTTTTTATTTCCATTGTATACTTTTGTTTCCTAGGCCTGCTATTATTCTTTTGGAATTTCTCTCACCGCATGTCATGCAAATCTGACTTGTGAACCATGACATTAGGGGCCCTATTGTAACGATCTGAAACGCAAGTATCAAGCACGCAATGCAAGTAGCTTTGTGGGCGGATCTCGGGCGCTGTTGCTATTATACCGGCGGGATAAATGAGTCTTGCGCCCAACGCTAATCTAAAATGGGTTGGTCTGAAGTAGCTAGGTGTGGTTTGGGCGCAATGTGCAATAAACTAATCAGAGCGTCATCTCACATTCCCTTTAAGAGCAGGCGCGCTTGTTCCATGGCGGATTGCTAATATGACGGCGGATTTTCCTGGCACACACCGGGAGCAGTTCACAGCCGAGGAGACGTTCTCGTCAGGGTTGGAGCAGGAGCTGTCCGGGATGCGGCAAAGTAATAAATGCCGTCTTGATCGGGTGGCGATGTTGGAGAGGATTGCTGCAGCCATGGAGCATGGGCATCCAAACGCACCACCTGACTCCATCTCCGTCCACCCGCTCCACCGCTCCCGTACCCTCAAGTGTCCAATCCCGCCGTAGTTCAACATCACGTCTCCTTAAGTCCTCTAATATTTCCTCATTTATGTCATCAACACATCCATGATTCATGGAAATGTTGGGTAAAACACAACAAGCCACAAAGAATGCTGCGACTTTTTGAGGACTGTACTGTAAAGTGCCTCCTGACCTATCCAAACACCTGGAGCGCATTTTCACTAATATTTTTCCTTGTAATTATGTATGGTTTGCAAAAATGGGAACGGCTGCGTCTGTGTAGATGAGAGAAGCAAAGTGTATGCGCGTGTGTACACACTACATTATGGCCAAGCATGCGCCCCTAATATAGCATCTGAATAACGCACCACTGACTTTAGACTAGCGCCAGTGACTTTAGACTAGCGCCACTGACTTTAGACTAGCGCCACTGACTTTAGACTAGCGCCACTGACTTTAGACTAGGTTTTTCCTGGTCAGTGGCGGAATTGTTTTCTGAAACTGCCAAATAGTACCAGGGAACGTTTGCACCTGAACACGCCTCCTCTTTTCACTGAACCTCCCCCGGGAGCGCAAGTTCATTCCCTAATTTACCGACGTGTGTCTATGGAGGGAAAAGTCTGCTGTGCGTTTAGCCCACTTAGACCAGGACTTACACCAAGCAGATATCCCATTTATAGTGTCGGCTTATGTATTTTTAAAGGGTGAGACCTGCTGTGTGCCTTTTATTATGCCCTCTGCTGCTCTTGTAATGTGATCAGTATTTCAGGAAGAGTGTTACCATATTAGTTTTAGCCAGTGTGTGTTGAGAGTATTTTTACACAAAGAAAGCCTCAGCTAGTCCTCATTGCAAGTTCAAAAAGGATTCCTGAAAATGAACACGACTCTTTAAATTGCTCGAGGACCCTGGCTGTGCATGGCAGACAGAGAAAGAGTAAGGATGTATTTCGTGTTCAATGCACTCTCAGCTCATTAAGGAGTCCGATATGAATGACATGAAGTCACTATTAAGAATATTGTCATTATTAAAGTTTTAGAAGAAAAAGCATGGCAAACTCTCTGTTCTTTAGAGTGTTCTCTCCAATCTTAGACAGAGATGGGAAAAGTACTCACTTCTCATACTTAAGTAGAAGTACAGATACTTGTGTTAAAAATACTCTGGTAAAAGTAGAAGTACTGATTTAACTTATTTACTCAAGTAAAAGTAACAAAGTACAGGCTTGGAAATGTACTTAAAGTATAAAAGTAAAAGTAGCCTTGCGAATGACAACCATTTTTTATGCAAAGCTACCTGGACCACAAATGTTACTAGAGCGCAAGCTGAGAAACTTCAGTAGACATGGAGAAAAGGCTCTTTATGTATATATGCCATTGTCTACATTTTAAATGGATGTCTGCCAAAAGGCCTAAAACATCACATCTATGATTATTGTGACAGAGACTGGGACTCCAGGTTAATAAGATTCTGACTGAGTAGCAAGATATGAATTCAATTGTGATTCTGTAATAATGATCCAGTTCCATTTTTAATCAACATTTAAAGGAATCTACATGTAAGTTCTGCATACTTTTAGAGTAGAACTAACCAGTGGTGTAGTAGTGAGTATACTGTGATTTCCCCCTCCCAGCCTCATACTCGCCTGTCCCAGAGCGACAGCCCAGACAGTCGGTACTGTGACGTTTCTGAATACGAACTGTACACGGGCAACTGACGTTTAAGTATTGATGGCATTTACTTAAAGTCCTGGAAAAACAACACTTAGAGTTGAGAAAAGATGAGACAGATTTAACTTTTTGAGAAACGCAACCGAACCTGAACGCAACAGGACATCACATCACACAAATAAGCCATTTAACCGACACCCCCCCACTGCCACACAAAACCATGACTAATAATTAGCATCATCATACAACTTTTGTATCGATTAGCAGTAAAATCTGCTGATAAGGGCCTACATTTACTCAAAAGTATTTAATAAACTGTTTACAATCTTCAGCACCATGGCTAACAAATGCATAAAAAGCAGACGGAAGGAGAAAAAAGCTCCACTGTTTCTATTTTAGTTAATTATCTGACCATTGCTAACTAACATTACCATATAGTCATTTAATTGTGTAAAGCAATGCATATTTAAGAGTTAAGAATTTACTCTAATGTTGCATAGTCATTGACCTTATGAAGGCCAGGAGTTCTCACTGTCTCTCTCATCATCTGAAACAAGGACACATAAACATTGTATTCTGTTTACTGCTGTGCTCAGACACACAGGTACACACACACACAAACACACAGCACACACACAGGCGCGCACACACACACACACACAGGCGCGCACACACACACGCGCGCACGCGGTATCATATAAGCTACTCTCACTTACCAGGTAACAGTAGGCTAACCTAACGTTGGTGGCAGCTGCAGTATCACCCGACGTGGCAGCAGCTTCAGGGACAGACTTCAGAAAACACTGAAGTAGTGTTATTTAGGTCTGTTTAGTAACGTTTCATATCTCGTTACTTATAAAACTTAGTTCAAACTCTAGAACCCCGAAGGTCCAAATGTCAGAGCTTCCCAACACAGACGGGGTGAATTTATGAATGAAAACGAGAAAGTTCTGTCACAAACAATGTTGTTACGTATCATCGCGCTTTTGTAAGTGGGTAAGTAACGAGCCACTTTTGTAAAATGTAAGGAGTAGAAAGTACTGGTATTTGTGTTCAAAATGTAAGGAGTAAAAGTAAAAAGTCGGCACAAAAATAAATAGTAAAGTAAAGTAAAAATACCTGAAAAATCTACTTAAGTACAGTAACGAAGTATTTGTACTTTGTTACTTCCCATCTCTGATCTTAGACTGTATTCAATAAGGGTGCTCCGATTGATCGGTCACCGATCGGTATCGGCAGATAATGGCTTTAAATAGTTTGATTGGTGGTGTCCATAAAGGCCGATTAGATGACGCACTACTCGTGAAAACATTTTCTATATGGAGCTAAAATGGCGGCCTCCCTACATTCACCGGTCTGGCAGTTCTACAAGGTGTCTGAACGGCGGCAGAACAGTGGTTGGCCCGCGGGCTGGCCGCGGAATGAAGGCGGTAGGAAGACGGCTACCACTTTTAAAAAGTGGCTGACACCGGTGGTGCTCCAGCAAACGTGTTTTCGATTACACCATTCTGACGCTTCTACTGCCTCTGGAGCACCGCCGGAGGTCCGCCGACTCATTGCTATCTGGGAAAAAGACAATACATTAGCGATTTGCAACGTGTGTGCCAAGGAAATACCACGAGGCGGAAAGCTCCAAAGACATTTAACAGCACCAACCTCATCAGACATTTGAAGGTTAGTCACAGAAAGGAGGATGAGGAGTTTTCAAAGTTAGCTAACGCTAAGGCAGAGCGGAGTGTTGCAGCTCCGGCGCCACTCAAACAGCTGTTTCCGTGTGTGTGTGTGTGTGTGTGTGTGTGTGTGTGTGTGTGTCGGTGTGTCGGTGTGTGCTGAAGAAATGTCTGCAGTGATTGAAAGGACATTTTTCAGATTTTGAGCTAGGACAAAAAGCCAAATAATTACTGATACATTCTCTAAACACGTGTGACTGTTACGTAATGGCGTAATTTTCAGTTCATAAAAGTGATCGGTGATCGGTATCGGTATCGGCCGATACGTCCGCCAGCAATCGGTGATCAGCCCCAAAATCCTGATCGGAGCACCCTTAGTATTCTACAAGCTGTAGCATCTATATTTTTCTCAGTAATGTGTGCAAGATACATGTTGTAATTCCATCCCAGTTTTCCTGCTCTTCTATGAGATAAACAACAACCCCCCCCCTCCCTCCCCCCTCCCTCACAGTCCCTTAAGTGCTGATTTGCTGCACTGCGTTGCATTTATTTCCCATGTTGAGAGTTTTCCTTTGGTTTACATTTTCTTTGACAGCCTTTAAAACATGTTTAATCATACATAATGTGTCTATGCCACAGAGCTGCAAGCATAATGGTAGAAAGTGTGTGTGTGTGTGTGTGTGTGTGTGTGTGTGTGTGTGTGTGTGTGTGCGTGTGTGTGTGTGTGTGTGTGTGTGTGTGTGTGGGGAGAGGCATGTGCTGCTGCTGTTCTCAGGATTTAACAGTACAGTAACTCAGCTCTGTGGGTAACATGTGTGCTGAGCTGTGAACTGAGGAATGTCCTGTTGACCCTGAAACAACAGTGTGAAATAAAGGCAGCCATTGTTCTTAGCAACATCCATGGTGGCTGGTTTAATGAAAGTTTCAAAGTATTTGGAACAGACAGTATCAAACCTTTGTGCTATCCGCCCCCACAGCTTATATTAACTTTAGGTAGCATGATAGCACTGTTTATATCATTATTCACCTCTATCAGGTATACTACTGAAACTCCAAATTTGATTTGGTATACTGTGTATAAACAGTGATAACAGAGAGAGGAAATCCTTGCGTGATTTTTTTATTTATTTGATTCTCCTGGTAGAGTGGTATTTCACTCCGGATGGTAGGGACTGACCACGCGCTCCGTATGCAGAGGCGATGGCCTCCACAATCCAGTGGGACAGGCGCTGTTTCGAGAGAGCACAGCCCGTCATACGACCACCACAACAGACGAAAGGTGTTCAGACTGACACACTCAGTGTCCACTCAAACCTTAAGGGCCCGCACTGGGCACAACAGATTTGATTCGGCCCCTCCATCTCTAGAAGGGGGGTAAAACACGCGTCAGGTGGATAGGCTGATCGAGGCGTGAGCGTGCCAGCACATTCAGGAGGAACGCTGTAATAGGTCACAAAGTGACACCAGAGCCATCCAAGTACCACCTCAACAGGAATCACTGATGAACGGGGCATGTAGCCTGCCAACACGTTCCGCGGAAGTGATGGCAAGGAGAAATGCAGCCTAGGCTGCCAACCACCTCAGCTCTACCTGTGCCAAGGTTCAAAGGGAGGCGAGTAAAGGGCATCCAGCACCCTTTGGGCGCTCAAGGGACTCAACCCCCAGAGCCCCATATAAGAAGCGGGATATGACCTGTGGCTCCCCACAGTTATTGTCAATCGAAACATGCTGCAACAAAATGGCAGCTCCATAGACCTTTAGGTTAGAACCTCTTAGAAGACCGTCCACCGCCCAGGAGGGTCTGCAGGAACACAAGGATGTCAGGCACAAAGCAATGCACTGGGTACAAGTACGAGCCGTACACCACCCAGAACAAAGTTACCACCCATTCCCGTACTACAGACGAGTAGACCGGGATCTGGCAGTCAGGATACTATCTCTGACAGGCACTACGCAACCTGTCAACAGCAGGTCAGGCCCTTCAGCAGCCAAACCACAGCCGAAGGCGACAGGTGTCCATATTTGGATGAAGCCGCCAGTCCTCTGGTGGGGCTTCTGATGAGAGAGGAAGACTGCGACCAGGTTCCACTCCCCAGGCAAAAACATTCCCTGCAGGCCGGTCAGGCGAGGGGCAGCTCATATCAGAAGAGCCAGGGGAACCCGCAGTAACTGTGGGGATCTAGTATCCCCTTGATGGTTTATGTGAAAGACCGTCGAGGCGTAGTTCGACCTGACGATCATGTGCCTCCCCCTCAGGTACGGCAGGAAATACCGCAGAGCCAGGTGCCCAGCCCATAGCTCCATCACAACAATGTGCTTAAGGGCCCCGTGACCATACCACAGGCCCTAAGCCGTCCCGTGTAGGACACATGGAGTCGTCCGTGCCTGTGCCACTTGGCATCTAAGTGGAAACTGTTCAACCATCTCCAGAGGGCGCAGAGAGTAAGCCCAAGGGAACAGCTAAGGCAGCTGTCAGAGGCGAAAAAAATGGCCGTAGGGTAGCATCCTGTCCTCGTGGAAAAGAGGAAGGAGGCAGAGGATGTCGTCTATGTGCTGTAACGACAGACAGGCCTTTATAGTGACGCTGTTCAGAGCCACACCAATGAAGGTTGTGCTCTGAGAAGGAGTCAGAGAACTCTTCTCTAAGTTCACTGTGAGACCCATTTGGGCCACATGTGACAGAAAGCGAGATGCGTCATGGCCGCCTGGAGCCTGGGCGGTGCATAAAGCAACCGGTCAAAATACAGCAGGATCTCCATGCCCTGCGACTGCGAGGTGAGAGGGCTGCCGTCATGCACCTGGTGAACACTCGAGGAGAGAGGGACAGACCGAATGGGAGGACCCAGAACTGATAGTGATTGCCGTGGAAGGCAAAACGAAGAGAATGCCTGTGGTGAGGCACAATAGGAACATGAACATAAGCATCCGTCAAATCTTTGGACGTGAACCAGTCGTCTTTGGCAACAGCACGAAGAACATCTGCTGTGCTCAGCATGTGGAACGGCAACCCCTTCAAATATGTGTTGACGTCGTAGATCCAGAACCGGGCGAAGCCCGTCACAATTCTTCTGGACCAGAAAATAAATTGAGTAGAACCCCCCCGGGCTGAGATAGGGGGTCCACCGGTTCAATTGCGCCCTTGGACATGAGAGAGAACATTTCCCGTTCCAGGGCTAGAGTCTTTGCCGGGTCCCTGATGATGGTCATCTTGACCCGGCTGAAGGATGGGGGCCGGTGTCAGAACTTAAGCTTGTACCCCTGGGCAAAGGTGGAAGCCACCTAAGGATCCGAAGCAAGGGTTGCCCAGCCAGAAAAGTGCCGCTGGGAGAAGCGTCCGACAGCCGGCCCCAAGGCTGCAATGCCTGGCCCCCCCAGCCTTAGAAGGCCCTGGGGGCGACGATTAGGCCCCACAGCCCGAGGCTGCGAAGGGGGAAAGCGAGCAGGCTCGCGAAGGTAGAGAACTGGCCTCACATGAGGCGCCAAGTCCCATGGTGGCCCCTGGGGTATGTCGGTGAGCTGAAGCGGCCCCTGGGGGCAGATGCGGATCCCCTTGGCTGGCTAGCAGGGGGCATGACAAAGACCAGGGAATCACTGTATGGTCTGACTAGCCTGGACAGTCCGCTCAAGTACTTGTAATGTAGCTGAGCCAAAAAGTTCCCCCGAGCTCCACAAGGACCACAACCGAGGGTCCACCGACATGTCTCAGAAAGTGGTGACTGTGCAAGCCACACCTGGCGGCGAGTCTGAACCAAACTGGGCATGAGGCACCCAAGTACCCCATACATAAGAGCGAAAGCCTACAGAGAAGCATCGCTGAAACTGGTGGAGGAAGCGTTGAATGCTGCCTGTTGCGAAGAAGCTGAGAGGGCAAGCATGAGGTGAGAGAGGGAGTTACCAATGCGGTCCATACATGCCGCAGTATCATATGCCTTACACAGAAGGGCGTCAGTGCCCCGACACTGGTCGAGTGCACCTGGCATCCGGCCTCAGAGCCACGTTACGGGAAACGATGAGGGAGGCAACAGTCTGTTCAACAGCTGCATGAATTTCGCCGCATCCTGAATGACTGCCAGAGTCCTGGCATCAGATGCAGGACAGGAGAGAGCTTTATTATCTCTCCAACATGCATGTAGCTCCGTTAGATATACATCAGAGGAAGGAACATGAAAGGCAGCAGGGGTGCTTGAAGAAAGCACTAGCCTGCGCCAGTTCGGGGTGCCCCACATCCAGCTGCAAGCGTGCCAACGCTGCGCGAATGCTGGACCCCATGGAGCTGGCATCGGCCCCATCCAATGAGGTATGAGCCGAGGAACGAGAGCCAGACCCGAAGAAATGGAAACCATATGCCCGTCAGCCGCAAGCTTAGCAGTGGGTGAATGGTGGATGAAAAGTGGAGCAGCCCCCACTACACTAGCACCGGAATGGAGTAGCCCTCCGAAGGAGACTTCATCTGGCCCAACTCCGCAGTCAGCAAGTCCACCAGACAGCCTGACAGGTTTAGCCTCCTTCACTGAAGGAGCACCAGCAGCCTCCCCGGCCTGACCAGAGGTCATGGCCGCCCTTATTTTGAAGGAGGAACCAAACACACTACAATTATGAGAGTCCATAACAGTGAGGAAACTCCACCACCGAGTGATGGCCAACGGCAGTCAGTCAGAGCGAGAGCACTCCGATGAGAGAAAAAACAGTGTTGAATGTAACCTGTAAGTCTAACTGGCAGGCAAAGAAGAAACGGCACACGCAGTGAGGAGAAAGCGAGAACACTTTCGTCACTGTACATTAGCCGTCAGAAAAACGGATACACTCCAGCTAGCGACCCACCACGTCAGCTCGAGCAAGAGCACGCTGCTACCTGTGGCCGATGGACAACAATAGGCCATAGTGAGAGGGGAGCGAGGACACTCCTTACACATGTGAAACTGGCATTTACAGGTACAGCAATTAGTAACGCAGAGAGAACACGCTCACGTTAGCAATGGAGGTTACTTCATCGGGTAAGAGCAGTAATGTCACTATAGCACAAGCGAAAGCGCCCCGTCACCGTTAAACAATTGCACAGGAGAGGGGAGCGAACACGCTGCCATCACTGACACAATAGACTTGTAGGTGAATGCATTACACTGGCAATTAATACAGCTACCGTAACATAAGCACTCAGCGAACACGCTCACTGCAATAACGGATTAGCGCAATATCAGGTAAGGATATTGGCTACAGGTAGCATAGCGAGAGCGTCCAGCCACAGTTAAACAATTGTACAGGAGAGGGCCAACACGCTGCCGTCACCGACACAATATGACTCGTAGGAGGTGTTACACTGGTAAGTAATACAGCTACCGTAACATTAGCACTGAGCGAACACTCACGGCAAAAACGGATTAGTGCAATATCAGGTAAGGATATTGGCTACAGGTAGCACAGCGAGGGCGTCCAGCCACAGTTAAACAATTGTACAGGAGAGGGGAGCCAACACGCTGCCGTCACCGACACAATATGACTCGTAGGTGAAGGTGTTACACTGGTAAGTAATACAGCTTACCGTAACGTTAGCACTGAGCGAACACACTCACGGCAAAAACAGATCAGCGCAATATCAGATAAGGAAATAAGCGGCATGTAGCACAGCCAAAGCGCCCAGCCAGGGTGAAATAAACAATCGTAGAAAAGGAGAAGGAAGCGAGGACACTCCTTTCACAGACACAATGTGATAAACGTGGTTGAAATATATTGGTGTGGCTCTAGGAGCGCCATCTAGAAACGTGGCATGTACGTAATTAGAGCTTACTCAGCCACCATACGGTCGCTCTGGGTGTTGTTAATAGTAAGAGCGGCAAAACCAGAATAAAGCAACACAGCATGTAGAAACGCACGTCTAGTTACCGGGTCACGGTACATGACAGCGGTTATAATTACAGTAAATAATAACACCGAGCGGACACGCTCACGTTAGTAATTGACGTTACACTAAAACAGATAAGGCCATTAATGTCGCTCAGCACATGCGCTCAGCCAGCGACACAAACATTTGTACACAGTAGTGGGCAGCAAGCACACTGCCCTCACTGACACAATACTAAGGGTAGGTGAATACGTTACACTGGTAAATAAGACAGCTACATTAACACCGAGCGAACACGCTCCCGTTAATAAAGGAGTTTACACGGTATCAGTTTAAGGACATCAACGTCACACAGCGAAAGCGGCGAGTGACAGTCAAAACAAACAATTGTACAAAGAGGACGGTATTACCGAGCGTAGAAGCCATATGGGTGGGTCCGGAGTATCCGCCGGTCCGGGGCTTCGTCCGAAGCCGAACGGCAAACACACCGTCCCCGTCCCTGAAGAGGGACAGCCCAGCCGCAGCCTTTGGAGGGCGAAAAAATCCGCAACTCCGACCGTAGTCGCAAGGCTACAAGCGGCGAGCATTGCAATAATTCCAACTTAAGCTAATGCTTAATGCTGCCACAGATGGCAGACGACCTGCATAGCGAGAAGATGAAAAAGGAATGAGCTCTGGGTGACACCGGAACTTAATACCTTGGCTAGGGTCACCCCGAGGTCACAGGTGACTTTGTTGATATAAATACTCGACCTGCGCAAGCGCGATACGGAATATATTCAGTGTAAGCACTGCCTCTGGCGGTCAGTAAGGATGAAATAGAACACTGCACAGAGCAATTACATAGGCCGACATTAAAATCACTGAGGATAAAAACACAATGAAGTCCAAAGGCTGATTTCCATTGTGGTCCTCCTAGGGCTGGGTATCTTTTCAAAAATGTTCGTACCAATACCGTATCTTCAAGACCAGTTTCTGAACAACACATTTTTCAATACCAATTTTATAGATCTATTTTAACAAACATCACAACATTACAGATTACGGAACAAATCTTTGTATTTATTATTCCGCTCCTACTCTGTCTCTGTGTAACGTAGAGTTTTTCCTGCGTGTCTCTACGACGTGTAACATTAGACAGCCAATCACAGACATTAAGGGCCCTATTTTAACGATCTGAAACGCAAGTATCAAACGCAAAACGCAAGTAGCTTTGTGGGCAGATCTCGGGCGCTGTTGCTATTATACCGGCGGGATAAATGAGTCTTGCGCTCAACGCAAATCTAAAATGGGTTGGTCTGAAGTACCTAGGTGTGGTTTGGGCGTAACGTGCAATAAACTAATCAGAGCGTCATCTCACATTCCCTTTAAGAGCAGGCGCGCTTGTTCCATGGCGGATTGCTATTATGACGGTGGATTTGCCTGGCGCAAAGTGCCTCCTGACCTATCCAAACACCTGGAGCGCATTTTCAGTAATATTTTTCCTTGTAATTATGTATGGTTTGCAAAGATGGGAACTGCCGCGTCCGTGTCGATGAGAGAAGCGAAGTGTATGCACGTTGTGCACACGCTACATTATGGCCAAGCATTCGCCCCAAAAATAGCATCTGAATAACGCGACACTGACTTTAGACTAGGTTTTTCCTGGTCTGTGGCGGAATTGTTTTCTGAAACAAAACATAGAAATAAAAAATAGAAAAATAGCACCAGGGAACGTTTGCGCCTGAACACGCCTCCTCTTTTCACTGAACCTCCCGCGGGAGCGTAAGTTCATTCCCTAATTTACCGACGTGCGTCTGCGGAGGGAAAAGTCCGCTGTGCGTCGGGTGCAAAATAGGAATGATACATGCGTCGGTGTACAAAGTCAATTGCACTGGGTGCAAGATAGGGCCCAAAATGTCATGTGTCGTGCTTAAAAATAAAACTGTATTTAAATTAATTTAAAAAATGTGATTGTTGTGATTCTTAAAGAAAATGGTCAGAAATCCCACTTAGACCAGGACTTACACCAAGCAGATATCCCATTTATAGTGTCAGCTTATGTACAACCCCAAATCAGAAAAAGTTGGGACAGTATGGAAAACACAAATAAAAAAAGAAAGTAGTGATTTCTAAATGTACTTTGACTTGTATTTCATTGCAGACAATACAACAGCACATAATTTAATGTGTTCCTCATGATTTGTATTTTTTTTTTTCAAATAAACAAAATTCCTATTTTGGTTCTTGCAACACATTTCAAAAAAAGTTGGAACAGTAAAGCATTTACCACTTTGTAATGTTGCCATTCCTTTTCACAACACTTAAAAGACGTTTAGGGACTGAAGACACCAAGTGATGAAGTGTTTCAGGTGTAATTTTGTCCCATTCTTGCTGCACACAAGTCTTAAGGTGGGCAACAGAACGGGGTCTACATTGTCGCATTTTGCGCTTCAAAATGCCCCACACATTCTCTATTGGAGACAGTTCAGAACTGCAGGCAGGCCAGTCAAGTACCCGTATCCTCTTCCTCCGCAGCCAGGACTTTGTAATGTGTGCAGAATGTGGTTTTGCATTATCTTGTTGAAATATGCATGGACGTCCCTGGAAAAGATGTCTTCTTGAAGGCAGCATATTGTGCTCCAAAATCTCTATGTACTTTTCAGCATTAATGGTGCCATCACAGAAGTGCAAATTACCTTTGCCAAGGGCACTGACACAACCCCATACCATGACAGACCCTGGCTTTTGGACTTGTTGCTGGTAACAGTCTGGATGATCCTTTTCTTCTTTGGTCCGGAGCACACGGCGTCCATTTCTCCCAAAAAATACCTGAAATACTGATTCATCTGACCACAGTACACGTTTCCACTGTGTGATGGTCCATCCCAGATGCCTCCGAGCCCAGAGAAGTCGAAGGCGCTTCTGGACACTGTTAACATAGGGCTTCCTTTTGGCACAGTACAGTTTTAACTGGCATTTGTGGCTGTAACTATGTATTGTGGTACTTGACAAAGGTTTGCCAAAGTAGTCCTGAGCCCATGTGGTGATATCGCTTATAGATGAATGACGATTCTTGATGCAGTGCCGCCTGAGGGATCGGAAATCACGGTTGTTCAGCTTAGGCTTGCGCCCTTGTACTTTACGCACTGAAATTCCTCCACATTCTTTGAATCTTTTAATTATCTTATGCACTGTTGAAGGTGAAATAAGCAAATGTCTTCCTATCTTTCTTTGAGGAACATTGTTTTTAAACATTTCATTAATTTTCTCACGTATTTGTTGGCAAACTGGCGATCCTCGGCCCATCTTTGCTCCTAAAGAACTAGACCTTTCATGGATGCTGCTTTTGTACCAAATCATAATTACAATCACCTGTTGACATCACCTGTTTCAAATCACATCATTATTTAACCAATTTACCTGATTACTAGCCCTAAATTGCTCCTGTCCCAACCTTTTTTGGAATGTGTTGCAGGTCTGAATGACAGGAAAGGATGTATATTTACAAATTAAATTAAGTTGACCCGACAAAACATGAAATGTTTTGTGTTCACATTGTCTGCAATGAAATACAAGTCAAAGTACATTTAGAAATCACTACTTTCTTTTTTTATTTGTGTTTTCCATACTGTCCCAACTCTTTCTGATTTGGGGTTGTATTTTTAAAGGGTGAGACCTGCTGTGTGCCTTTTATTATGCCCTCTGCTGCTCTTGTAATGTGATCAGTATTTCAGGAAAAGAGTGTTACCATATTAGTTTTAGCCAGTGTGTGTTGAGAGTATTTTTACACAAAGAAAGCCTCAGCTAGTCCTCATTGCAAGTTCAAAAAGGATTCCTGAAAATGAACACGACTCTTTAAATTGCTCGAGGACCCTGGCTGTGCATGGCAGACAGAGAAAGAGTAAGGATGTATTTTGTGTTCAATGCACTCTCAGCTCATTAAGGAGTCCGATATGAATGACATGAAGTCACTATTAAGAATATTGTCATTATTAAAGTTTTAGAAGAAAAAGCATGGCAAACTCTCTGTTCTTTAGAGTGTTCTCTCCAATCTTAGACTGTATTCAACAAGCTGTAGCATCTATATTTTTCTCAGTAATGTATGCAAGATACATGTTGTAATTCCATCCCAGTTTTCCTGCTCTTCTATGAGATAAACCCCCCCCCCCCCTCACAGTCCCTTAAGTGCTGATTTGCTGCACTTTTTTGTATCACGACGGTGGATCACCTGTTACCGGGTTAAATCACCATGGTAATTTATGCTGATCACCTGACCTGCTCTGGAGTAGGTTATGTTGGAGATTAGAGATCAACCGGTGTAAAAGCACCGCCTACTGACCAATCAATACTCGAATGATAACGGCATCACCGTTCTTAGAAGATCCGGTTGAGCTCGGGAGAGAGAGAGAGAGAGAGAGAGAGAGAGAGAGAGAGAGAGAGAGAGAGAGAGAGAGAGAGAGAGAGAGAGAGAGAGAGAGAGAGAGAGAGAGAGAGAGAGAGAGAGAGAGAGAGAGAGAGAGAGAGAGAGAGAGAGAGAGAGAGAGAGAGAGAGAGAGAGAGAGAGAGGCGCTCAGGAAAGTTAAAACATTTAGGGACCAAATCCGTTAACATTTACAGCGTCGGCAATTTTTATTTTTTTTCAGCTTTCCTTCCTGGGTTAGGAAGCAGCGACTGTATTGCGTTTTGCCTGTATGTTCTTCATATTTCTGTAGGATTATCGTTTGCTCTTCCTACGTAAAATATGCGGCTCTGGTAGACTTGTCCATGTTTGTCATTGGTCAAATGGCACAAACACCGCCCCTTTTATGTGAACACGCTCGTCGCTGGATTGGGAAACCCTGGGTTGATTGAACAAGTTGTTAACCACCGGCGTGTCACAGCTCATGCGGGACCGCGGTTGTTAGGTTTGGTAAAGCCGGGTAATGGAAATAAATCCAGGGCATGTTGAACTGGCTTCATAGTACAGGCCTCAGGCGTATCTCCAGATCACACGTTGGCTAAGACAAAGCATCAGAACAAACTTGATAAAGAGCTATCGAATGTCACTGTTTTAAAGGCCGCTCATGCACTGCACTGATTTCCTTGGCTTGTCACTGCTCTCGATGTCTTTATGTTTCCTGCTTCACTTCAGTACATGAACGGATGGATGGATAGCATTTTCTCTTCTGATCTAAGCAGTCAGTCTGGAGACAGCAGTTGCTTGGAAAGCATGGAGAGCAAAGAAGGCATTTAGACAGTCACTAGAAGAGCAGTTTGCCAACATCATATATTTTCTTGCCGCTTGTCTCTGCTACGGAGGGACTGGATCCCACAGAGCCAGGCGTGCTGAAATACCTCTGCTAGGCGAGAGTTTTTATGTCACGATACATCAACATTAATTAATACATGAAATATGGTGCTTAAATATCTGTGTTACCTCGGCTGACAAATGATCTCGCTCACTCAGGGCACTCAGTAAACTCCGCCTTCCAGCTTTACTAACTCACTGACAGCTAGCTACATTTTTTAGGATCCAATTGAATTTTTTATGGCGACAGTTGGGTTGGTGTTGTAAATGTTTAGCTTCACTGCATTAGGGACTGCAGTGTGGGGACAGCTGTGCTTTTGCAGTGTCTCTCTCCACATAATGTGGTCCACTCACACACTGGACTGACAGCAAAGTGTCCTGCTTTGACACACAGGTATCATGAGTAAATCATATTTTTAGGTCGCTGTCATTCCTCCCTGCTGAGTTTGCATTTAGTGGGATGTTTTTTTTTAAAGCTTATCTGTTCAGAATAATAAAAGTTTCACTATTAGACAACTAAAATGTATGATTTCGAATTACATATACACAGTAGGGGTCGACCGATACTGGTTTTTCAAGGCCGAAACCGATTATTAGTAGTTAATGAAACCGATAACTGATATCTGGAACCGTTATGCATTTACAGTGAAAATTTAAATCCTTAAACTACTCATATTACGCTTTTTGACTTTTCCCTGTAGTGTTAGTTGGAATACTTGGGTAGGAACCTTTGTATGGAACTCATGTAACCGGGGCAGGGGGGAAGTTAATAAAGTTACAGGGACTGAGCAGGCAGTCACGTCTACTGGTGTCTACTGCAAAGCCAACTGAACATTCCCCTTTCCTTTATAGTGTCATGTATATTTTTGTGCATGTTATAGGTAGGCCTGACGTGATAGTCAATAAATCAATTAATCGCACAATAAAAAAAATGTACTCGATAATTTTTCCGGCCGCGATAATTTCCATTTGCATGCTTGTTTGTTTTCTCTCTCTCTCTCTCTCTCTCTCTCTCTCTCTCTCTCTCTCTCTCTCTCTCTCTCTCTCTCTCATCCACCGCTCTCGGTTCCTTAGCGTAACAATGAGTGAACCCTCTTGTCAGTCACATTGCCTTTGTGTGGGGAGGCGGGACTCCTAGCGGAAAGAGAGAGATGCTAGTTGAGAGTTGGAGGGCGGCGTCAAAAAAAAAAGTATATGACCGATATCCGCCGTGTTACTCGGTGTCCTGTTTTCTCCCTTTTCATTCCAAACCACACAGTTGACAACCTGCAGGTGGAGGCATGGATGTATTAAGAGAACAGGTGGAGGCGGTGGAGACAGGCTCGGATATAAACGCTGCGGGCCACTGTGGACTTGTGTCGGGTCCCGAAAGCGGTTTCAGTAAAGTGGCTGCATGTGTCTGACAACGCACAGAGCATTAACCTACAAGCCTACAGCTGTCCGCTGTCAGTGTGTCAGAGGCTCCCGGACGGTGACCGTTACCTGCTTGTCAGTCAACGGTTAATGATCGGTTATTTAATTTCATTGTGCTTTCTTTTGGAAGGCTGACTGCCAAAAATTGACACTTACTAAACGATAGCTATCAGTAAACAGAAGTGATGTGGTGGCTGGTGTGTGTGTGTGTGTGTGTGTGTGTGTGTGTGTGTGTGTGTGTGTGTGTGTGTGTGTGTGTGTGTGTGTGTGTGTGTGTGCGTGCGTGCGTGCGTGTGTGTGTGTGTTGGGCCCGCCCCCGCGAAGCTTCGACCTGCAGACAGCAGAAGAAAGTAGCTGCACCTTCACCAAAATGAAGACTGAAAAACAGAACTAATTTGGTACAAACATTTACTGATGGCCACATATAGATATAATGTATTAATTATATATTATTATTTAAATTTAATATTTAGTGTTTAATAAATAATTGTTAAATGTAGTACAGAGTCGGTAGTCTATCGCACAAACACCCGAGGAATGCTGCAAACATTTGACAGCCAGTACGAATTGCCTGGGAGAACATACGTGTCACAAACGGCGATTCCACAACTGTACAACACCTATGTCAGATCAAAGACATATTGTGGATATTTCCAGTTCCAGTGTTAAATATTCTTTTAGAAATAAAAGTTTATTGATCTTTGAAAAGGTGTACCTGCATTATTATGCCATTAGCATTGTATTAGATGAAAATGGTCTCAGGACGACAGTATTATCGTTTATCGCAATAATTTCTGGGACAATTTATCGTCCAGCAAAATTTGTTATCGTGACAGGCCTAGTTAGAGGTTTACAACGTGAAAAAGCCCAAAGTCCCCCCCAAAGGGACTTAGCATCTCCAACAGAAAACACTGTTCACAAACTGTTCCAAACAGCTCTGTTGTAGTCCAGCCTTTACTTCAGAGACACACGTGGCCACTTTGGAACACACGTTATAATGCTCGCCTAGCTGCTAGCGTGGCACGCCCTCATACTCTGCAACTGACAAGCTTGCTACTTACTGCGCATGTGCGATTCCCAACAAAGATGGAACAGAAGTGTGATGCCTCACTCTAGCTTAAACAGAGCTCAACACACAGGGTGAAAAGAGGAGCTGCAGCAATGTGCAGTACAACAAAAATATGGTGTATTCTGAAAATTAAGCCACATAAACAATTATGAACCTGAAAATGAGCATAAAATGAGCACTTTAAGTCAAAATTAAGATTTTGGAATGTTACAAACTCCAACACAAAACTTTATTTAAATGATTTAATAAAGAGAAACATTGAACATTAATACCCATTAAAAGATATATAGCACTTTTCTACTCTGAACGACTACTCAAAGCGCTTTAACAGGTACAGGAACCATTCACCATTCACACACTGAGGCCGAGGCTGCCATACAAGGTGCCACCTGCTCATCAGATAAACATTCACACACTTTTACACTCCGATGCGCAGCATCAGGGGCAACTCGGGGTTCAGTGTCTTGCCCAAGGACACTTCGACATGGGACTGCAGGGCCGGGGATCGAGCCACCAACCTTCCGATTGGCGGCAACTGCTCTACCACTGAGCCACAGCCGCCCCAGATAGTCAGATAGTGTTGTGAGCGGGACATTAAGTCAGACTCAGTGGTCAGTGAAACCGAAGCAGAGGGACAGACACAGAGCTGTACACCAAGATAGACCACTTTTTAATTCATTAACTTTATTAGATTTATTAGTTATCAGGCAAATAAACCCGGACCGATAATCTGTCTACAGTATCCCTAGTACACAGGATTAAACGGTAAAATCCAGATTGGAGCTGCAAAGATTAATCAATCAATTAGATTCTTTGATTCCAGCTTGTTAATTGTGAATATGTTCTATTTTCTTCTCTTCTCTGTGACAGTAAACTGAATATCTTTGAGTTGTGGACTAAACAAGACATTTGAGGACGTCATCTTGGACTTTGGGAAACACTGATCAACATTTTTCACCATTTTCTGACATTTTATAGAGCCAAAAAACGAATTGATGAATCGCGAAAACAATCCACACATTAATCGACAATGAAAATAATCGTTAGTTGCAGCCCTAGTCAAGCTTTGCAAAAAATGGTTTTATAACTGCTACATATAAAGTGTGGTGTTTTGTGATCCAAATGTTAACATGGTCACCTTATCACCAAAAATAAAACAAAATGCAGGATTTCACTGTAAATGTACCTGAAATGTGTGTTGCAAAAAAAATAGCGATATGTTCTTTAAAGGAACACGCCGACTTATTGGGACATTAGCTTATTCACCGTAACCCCGAGAGTTAGACAAGTCGATACATACTCTTCTCATCTCCGTGCGTGTCGTAACTCTGTCTGACGGCTCCACCGTTAGCTTAGCCTAGCACAGATCCTGGAGGTAACCGGCTCCAACTAGCCTACTGCTCCGAATAAGTGACAAAATAACGCCAACCTGTTCCTATTTACATGTTGTGATTTGTATAGTCACAGCTTGTACAAATAACAACGTCACTTGAGACACAGCCATCTTCTAACCGTATACAAACTGGGAACTATATTCTCAGAAAAGGAAGCAGTGCTACTTGGGCGGAGTGATATGCTGCAGCTCTGAGCAGAGCTGCAAGCATATCACTCCGCCCAAGTAGCACTGCTTCCCTTACCGGTTACCTCCAGGATCTGTGCTAGGCTAAGCTAACGGTGGAGCCGTCAGACAGAGTTACGACACGCACGGAGATGAGAAGGGTATGTATCGACTTGTCTAACTGTCGGGGTTACGGTGAATAAGCTAATGTCCCAATAAGTTGGCGTGTTCCTTTAAGTACCACGGCCCTTTATTTTAAGAAAGCAGTTTAACAAAAGGATACACACACACATAGACAGCCACAGCAGCCCCAAACTCTGGTATCAAAAAGCATTACAATATATCACAGGCAACCAAACTGTACTTAAAACAAACAACAGAAAATCCTCTTGGGACCCACAAAGCAGCTACTGTCGCCGTTTCAGCGGCTGCTTCACATCCTTGCTTAACGGCTTGCGTTTCGATGAAATGTGTAGGGCAAATGTGTCAGATTTACTCGCACACTGATCTGCAGAAGCTTTGTTTTTATTTCATAGCTCGTAAAAAAAAGTTAGGGGAAGATGACTTCTCAGCCTGCTGCAGGTGCCAGCGCTGCACCAGATAAAGATTGAGCTCTGCAATGAGATTGTTAACCCCCCCCTGCAACACACACACACACACACACACACACACAAAAACAATCTGCGAGACAAAAGTAACTGAACACACAGCTAGAGCACTCCCTCTTTTGATAAAGGTCATATCACACCGTCAGCAAGAAATGGCACGTTTTATTGCGTCATGATGATGAGGGCAATAATGTTTATTATGCATTTAACACATTAATTAGGTTGTGGGGGCTTTGCTCACGCCTACCTTAATGACATAGGCTAATTCCTTTTGGTTGCTGCTGCTGTCATTGTGATTATTGGTGCGAGAGATGTGGATTTTTTTATTTGATGCTGCTGGCTATCACTATCTTGTAATGCCACTCAACACAAAGAAGTGCACATGTCCGGCACTCATACAGGGTTTCTTCATCTAAAAAAATGAGTTGTTCAACTCAGAAGCTCTGCCAGCTACACTCGGTCTCACTGATGGATCTTACACTTCATAAATTGACACAATTGTACATTCATATCAGCTGCATTCGAGTGTCAATTCATTCACGCACGGTAGCTAAACTTAGGTGAGGACCTAACGGGAGAATGTAATCACTTCCATGAACAAAGGCCATTTTAAGTATGCATAATTAAAAAATAAATACATATTTACCACCTGGAGACATCTTCATGGTCTCTCAATATTCTTGATTAATTATGAACAGATGGACATAATTACAAGGTGCTTTTACTCTTAAAGTAAACTGACAGTACTGTTTCTATGCTTTGAGATGTCCTAGATTTGTCTCTGCAGAGGCTAAATATTAATTGCTCTTTTGCCACTTCTCAGGAATGAATCTGAAATATGCAATCTGCAGTGTATGCACTGAAAGCCATTCCAGTCGATCGGAAACACAATATACTGTCAGAGATGCCCCAACTCAGAGTAGTTTCCTGTATCTGTGTCCTGTGGATTTCACCACTGCCACGCTTCTTTAGGAGACCAGCGGTAGGTCCTGAGTTTATTGATTCCAACAGGAGAAGTGAACGTGAACACTGATTATGAGCGATTCTTTCGCCCCATAGTCACCAAAGTAAATTTTGGACCCGTTCTTCACATGCCACATGTCTCCAGAACATTCTGACACTATAATTGCATTTTTCAGAAGGACACATAAGGATAAAGTTAACTTTTAGACCTGTTTCTGTCTCAGAAACAAACTTTCACGAGATCTGGCAACACAGAGAAGCCAACGTCTACTAACATTCAGCAACGTGGTAACAAAACTAATTTTAGTAATGCTAAATATGTCTTTTAGCTGTGCAAATATCTAATGTTATCAAAAGGAAGATTAATAAATCATACAAATTAGGGATGCACCGATCCACATTTTTTCACTTCCGATCCGATCCCGATACCTGAATTTGGATATCGGCCGATACCGATACTATTCCGATACCAGAGCTGTGTTTGCTTTAATATTATTATTATCATTATTGTTGATTTTATATGATGCTGAAATAAACTCCTCTCAACGGGCAAGTATGATATGGACGTACGTATGCATGTATGTCCCAAAAGGCAACTTGAGGTAAGTATAAGGTCAGAAAAGGAAGTCAGAAAAACAGGAAAAATCTCATTCTGAAAACAGATATCCAACTGTAAGGGTTTCAAATTGATTGTCATGTCAATATTTATTACATACCCAAAATGTCAAATACTTGAGTCTTGAAATATAAGAAAAGTGCAAGTGTAAATATCTCTCTCTCTCACACACACACACACACACACACACACACACACACACTATCAATAAAACAGTGTGTGAACAGCGCAAATCAAGCACACTGGCTCTTGTAGCATCAACAAATCAACGTTTTAAAATGTCAAATATCTGAAATATAAGAAAAGTGCAATAACTGTAAACATCTTACACACACACACACACACACATACATACACACACACACACACACACATACATACACACACACACACACACACCTCTGTTTTCACGGCTGCGCAGCGGCTGCTCTGAAACAGCGGCCGCCGGGACACGTACGATCCGCGGTCTCTGGAGGACGCAACAACGGGGAAATGAAACGCCAAAAGCCGGCGACAACACCGGCAGACAGACGGTTGTGAAAGTCCTGTTTTGGTTTTGCATTTTGCTGTCTTGCTCTGCGGTGTTTCCACTGTGAAGTATTTCCAAACAGCGGACACACAGGATAGCATCGAGCTAGCCACAATGCTGCTCATGCTACTATCCTGCTAGCTGGCTGCAAACTGCGGAATGGACTTCCTGAGCGGGGGCGTGTCTCATAACTCTGTGTCTCATTGAGCCGCGACTCCGTTCAGGAAGTCTATTCCACAGTTTGCAGCCAACCAGCAGACCAGCAGACCAGCCAGCAGGAATCACTTTTGGAGCCATTTCAGCAGACAACGTTAAAGTGCAGACATGGCTCGTGGTATCGGAAATCTCCGCAGGTTGGATCGGGAAAATCCGATACCTGAATTTTGCTGGTATCGGCCCCGATACTGGATCGGATCGGCCCCATCCCTAATACAAATATAACTTTTCATCCATCCACACCATGTCAACTACACTTTCAAACGAGAACGCCCATTTAGGAGACAGGAAGTGTGGACCGTTTCATACCATTGGTGCAGCGTGTAATGTAATCTTTAGTGAAGAATCTTTGATACTCTATAATGTCAACATTTGCAGAACAATCAACATTGTTCTGTCCAAAATGTGTTCTAGCAGTGTTTGGTGAGCCAATAAAGTACAACTGATGAGTGCTGTACCTGGCCGATGGTCATCTTTCTGCTTCTCCGCGAGTTATGCTTATGCATGCGCATCGCAAAAAGAAAGTGTCAGACAGAATATACTGAATATGTTGGAAAAGCTGTGGGAAAAAAAGGTATAATATCCATCGAGGCATTTTTATAGGTAGATGGATGAATGAGGCAGAGAAGACCAGATGTGAGTAGATATTAGATTAAAACAAATTTTAAAGATATCAACGGTCAAATTTCAATTGGTAAACCTTTCACTATTCAATTTGGTCTGGCCTTGGTGGCATTCTCGCCTGTCTGCAAGTTAACCTTGGAGCAACACTTTTTATCCACTTGATATTTAGACTGCTAAAAGCAGGAGCAAGGGAAATATAGCGCATTGACATTCCTCCCCTATCTGGTAATGAAATTGCTTAGCGCTGTTGCATCCTTTCAAGCATCACACTGTGCTCGCTCATATGGATTTAATCCTCTTTTGAAAGGCTGAGGGCATTCGGCACAATGCCAGTTTGAAAGTAATCCATTGAGTCTTAAATAAGTTGGCTTCTTTTAAATCTAAATATCTGAATCAGCTTATTGGAAATTAATAATCAAAAGTGATCTGAAATCTTCAGCATACATGATGATGATTACAATCTCTTTTGTCTACATTCTGCACTGATTTGAATTAAATGTTAATTGCCATGACCAGTACTCTTTTGAAATGAACAATTAATAACAGATAACAGATTTCTCATTCCATGTTAAAGTGTAGATTTAAGCCTGACTGTGGTCCTAAAACATCTAAATGTTAGAGGTTTCAGCTACCAGTAACATTCTGAAATAAAGAAACTATGTGCTGTAGATTCAATTGTCCTCTCCTTTGCACTGAAAATGAAAAAAGCTCGGTAATACTCAATTAGACAGAAAGCGTGGAAGATAAGACGGAGCAAATTACATTTTCACACTGGCAGAGTACTATAATTCTCGCTGTTGACAAAGTAGATAACATGATGACTTGGATATGACTGTGGGATTATTATAGCTAGATTTGATGACCATCAATTGTCCTTTACTTTCCTAATAGAGTGTCACTTGTGTCACAGCCCGGCTCAAAGAATGTGACAAGAAAAGAGAGATGGCGAGAGTAGGCCGCCAAAGAAAGCCGTTTTATTTAAAACAACTGACAATAATGATCAAAAACAACACAGCATAACTTAACCAACATAACTAAGTAAAGAATAAAGAAATAAGATGAAGTTAGCATCATGCCATGCCTGCCCGAGCGAGAGACAGAACTGCTGAATGCTGACACTACGGCTGCGGTCGAATAGTCCTTTTTGCTTAGGAAGGTTCCTAACGGAGAGAATCGACCTGGAAGTAGTTAAATGGCAGTCATGATGTACTGTAGTGCGTTCTATTTGTACTTGGAGGTCGGAATTTCTGAGGTCAAAGTCGGAAACCCGCCTCCCTGAAAATGGATTTTCGAGTTGGAAAGTCTGACAACCTCCGAGTACCCCGAGGTCAAAATCCCCCGTGCATCAACAGCAGTTGATGCACTGTGAAATCCTGGAGGGACTGATTTGTGTCTCACTAAATTAGTCGTCCACACAGTCCTGTCCAACTGCTATCCATGGACATGTTGCTACGCTGTTTATATGAACAAAAAACAGTGTAATGCGTTGTTCAACTGGTATTGCTAACAATGGCTAACCTGGCTACATCAAACCCCACGATGAAAGGTCCGACTTGTTAATGGAATGCATTCAACTCGGGTCTGACATCATTCCTAGCTCCTGCTTCCGAGTTCCGAAGTAAATGGAATGCACTAATAAGAGCCGGTCAAATTGTCTGAATGATAAGGAAGGGTGCTTGAATGTTTCCTTTCTTATCTCCTTTAGCATAGCATACACTGGACCATCCTTTACGAAAGGGAAGGAGATAATGGTGTTCCACAATTCCTTGCGGCAGCAACATTTAATGCCACGCATCACATTTGACCGTTCATCATCAGACTGTTAAGGTGCACAGTAGCACCGGCAGCCCTAATCCTGTATGCGCCGTGCGTACATTTTATTTTCTGTGAGACATTGCATACATCTAATGATAATAATAATAATAATTTACTTTATGGCATTGTTTTGAGTGGTTTCATAAACTGGTTACTGCAAGAACCTTCTCAGACTTGTAGTGGGACATCACAGTGAGCATGTGAATAAATGGATCGTTAAATGGATTATTTTTACTCCCCCTCCACCTGTTCCTGTAATAGGGCTGGGACCATATGCTTTTGTCCCGATTCGATTATTTCACGGTGCATGGGTGCTGATTGGATTTGTGTTGCAATTTTCATTTATTGCGATTCGATAGTATTGCGATTTTCTTTTCCTTCTTTAACAAAAACAAAAGTTGAATAATACATTTCTACTGTAGAGACAATATATCATGAGACATTTCTAAAAACTAATTGTTTTCTAAAAAGAATGCACATCACAAGTCAGTCAGTCAGTCTGACATTTATTTAATTTGTAAAGAACAACATAATGTGGATTTTCTGCATTTTTTTGCTTTCGCTCTGTTTTGCTGGAAACGGATATGATGTAGTCATATCCAGAAAATACACCCAACAAAATTATAACCACAACACTTTTGTTTTTCTCTCAAATATTGTTCACAAATCTGTCTAAATCTGTCTAAACATTCCCCATAGCCAAGAAAATCCATCCAACTCACCGGTGTGGCATATCAAGATGCTGATTAGACAGCATGATTTTGCAGTTTTACTGGGGGGGGGTTTGGGGGGGGGGGGGGGGGGGGGGTGTCCGAAAACCAGTCAGTTTAAAAAAAAAAAAAGAAAGAAAGAAGTTGCTGGATATTGGCAGGACCTGGAACACGCTGTTGTATACGCCGATCCAGAGCATCCCAAACATGCTCAATGGGTGACATGTCCGGTGAGTATGCTGGCCATGCAAGAACTGGGATGTTTTCAGCTTCCAGGAATTGTGTACAGATCCTTGCAACATGGGGCCGTGCATTATCATGCTGCAACATGAGGTGATGGTCGTGGATGAATGGCACAAAAATGGGCCTCAGGATCTCGTCACGGTATCTCTGCATTCAAAATGCCATCAATAAAATGCACCTGTGTTCGTTGTCCATAACATACGCCTGCCCATACCATAACCCCACCACCACCATGGGCCACTCGATCCACAATGTTGACATCAGCAAACCGCTCACCCACACGAAGCCATACACGCCATCTGCCCTGTACAGTGTAAACCAGGATTCATCTGTGAAGAGAACTGCCAGATGCCATCGAATGTGAGCATTTGCCCACTCAAGTCGGTTACGGCGACGAACTGCAGTCAGGTCGAGACCCCGATGAGGACGACGAGCATGCAGATGAGCTTCCCTAAGATGGTTTCTTACAGTTTGTGCAGAAATTATTTGGTTATGCAAACCGATTGTTGCAGCAGCTGTCCAGGTGGCTGGTCTCAGACGATCTTGGAGGTGAAGATGCTGGATGTGGAGGTCGTAGGCTGGTGTGGTTACACGTGGTCTGCGGTTGTGAGGCCAGTTGGATGTACTGCCAAATTCTCTGAAACGCCTTTGGAGACAGCTTATGGTAGAGAACTGCACATTTAATTCACGGGCAACAGCTCTGGTGGAAATTCCTGCAGTCAGCATGCCAGTTGCACGCTCCCTCAAAACTTGCGACATCTCTGGCATTGTGCTGTGTGATAAAACTGCACATTTTAGAGTGGCCTTTTATTGTGGCCAGTCTAAGACACACCTGTGCAATAATCATCTAATTTTGACTTTTGTCTTAAAGAATTACTCAAACCGACTAATCAATTATCAAAATAGTTGGCACAATTTAATTTAAGAGTTGACAACTACTTGATTAAACGATTAATCTTTGCAGCTCTAATATTATGCTTTTTCAATGCTTTGAAACCCCATCTAGTGGTGGCCAATAATATAGGTTTTGAGTTAGTTAGGGTAGTCCGCATTGCCAGACCTTCCTCCACAGCGCTGCGAAGGAGGGTCTGGCAAGTCCACATAACATTCTGGGATGGGAGAAAAAACGTGCTCTGGTTTATCTCCATTTCTTTAAACTAATCGCAATCGTCTTGGGCGGTGCTAAGTGCCGGACGCAGCCACGGTGCCTCTGCAAAGTAGCCTCGGAAAGGAACTTGTTTTGGTGGAACGTGTTCGTTCAAAATTTGTTTTAGTTGTGCTGCAGAAAACTCCGATTGGATAGATAGTCTAGCTAGCTGTCTGGATTTACCCTGCAGAGATGTGAGGAGCAGTTAACCAGAGTCCTCAGAAATCAACCAGAGTTTAAAGATGCCATATTATGCTCATTTTCACGTTCATAATTGTATTTTAAGGTTGTACCAGAATAGGTTTACATGGTTTAATTTTCAAAAAACACCATATTTTTGTTGTACAGCACAGCTCTCTCTCACTGCTGCAGCTCCTCTTTACACCTTGTGTTCAGGTCTCTGTTTTAGCTGACAGAGTGAATCATCTTTTCTTCTGTACTCTTTGATTCCACTCGCACATGCTCAGTAGCTCTGATCGTAGATCATGTCAGTTAGCTTCATAGACAGTAAAAGAAAGGTTGTTTCTCCAACTTTGGTCAGTTACAAGGCAGGATTAGCCGGGAGACTTCTTCTAAAGGAGGGCGCACATGTAAGTACTTCTTTTGTAGATTATGGTGAACTTGTGTGTGTTGTAGCAGTGTTTTGCCATTGAGAACGAGCTAGCATGCTAATGCTAGCGCTAGCATGCTAACGGTTGTGTTTAGCCCGTCGTTTCGGCTAGTTACGTAACAAGCCCTGCAGATTTTGAACAGCTCACCCGGAGACTGAAGGCAGGACACATTCAGAAACCCGTATATCACGCAAAACAGCACGGATAGATTTTTTAAAAAGTTTGTATGCGTGTGGAAGCACCAGAGACACAAAATAACACCCAAATCCCAGAAAAAGTGTTTTTTTCATAATATGGGCACTTTAAAAGTTCAACACAAAGAGAGAGGAAGGTAACAGACATCCGGCGGAATTTCTGGCGGCACCTGAACAATCCCGAAAATATAACTTCATCAATATAGACTAGGGTTAGGGTTGTATGTGAAGTTATTTCTGTAAGCATTCAAATTTATAGCAAGAAACTGAGTAAATAAAGGTTAAAGATACTGTTCCTGCGTTCATTGATACATTTGGTAGCATCCCAACATTTTTCTTCAGCCTCTTTAAAAAAGTATTTCTTTACATGTAACACCCTCTTTTGTGTTTTGAGTGTCATCTTGCAGCACACACATGATGAAGGTGTTGACCCTATAAGTGGGAGTACAGAGTTTCAACCAATATGTCATCGAAGGCACACAGTCTGCAGATTTGAGTTGTAATTAACACTTTCTACTGTAGAGCTGTAACTAACATTCACTAGTGTACTAATGTTCATTAGTGATTTCTTTCTCCATTAGTCCAATGATTATTAAGCCTATAATGTAAAAGTTGCCCAAATTTAAAAAATATTAAGTGTGACCAACAGTCAATAAAACCAATAATACATAGGCCTATACAGTGATATGAAACATGCATGCAACATATTACAAATATTTGGTAGTTCTAATGAATGAATGACAGTTATCAAAATTAAACTAATCACTTCAGTACGGTTTTACTTTAGTCACTTAACTTTAGTTTTTTGATCATTTGTTTTATTGTTTGCAAATTCTAATTGTAAAATGTATGCAGTGTATAGTGCAAGCAAAACGACCAAACTGGAGCAAAATCATATTGGCCGTTGCATGTACACTACTTTCTTTCCTAATAAATTCAAGACTACATCTCCAATTATATTGTCTGTGTGTATGTTTATGTCATTTTCTGGTGTACATGTTCTCTTTGTGTTTGGAACACTTGGAAGTTTATGTCATTTGTGGTAATGTTTCATGTATGTCTGTTAGTGTTATGTTACGTATGTGTATGTCCTCTTTTGTTCACGAGCTACCAGGGATGCACAAAGAATTTCAGCCTTGGCTGACAATAAAGTTGTATTGTATCGTATTGCATCCGTCAGTGCAAATGATGATTCATGATTCACGATGTCTGTTTTCTGCTCACTATAGAGTAAATGTAGGGATAATGTAGACAGCAGGACTGCAAATATTTGGAATTGTAATATAGTGTAACCACCTGAATTGGACTGAGTATGGTCTTGAGTGTGAATATATTTGAAGGACCACACATATCCTGGTGTAATTAAAATGTACATCATTACAACAAAGCTACACATTCACACTACAAGCTTATAACATCTCACAACACTGCATATAAAAAGGCTCCGAGACATTATAGCTTCCTTTTGAAGTAGATTGTATTTTCTTCTGCTTCTTCAAGGATCGTGCTTTCCAGGCGATGTCAGCATTTAGTTTGGTGAGATGTTCATTTGTGTAGATACATGTCTGTTCCCTTCAACTTCCTTCCTTGTTTCAGTATTGCAATTTTGTGTTTTCAGTTAACAAACCTCGTTATTATGGCTGGTTTGACGCTGTTATTTCTCCGGGGCAGAGGGTGACAAGCCTCGATGGCATTACAGTCCAATTCGATGCCCTTTGGACTTGTTGCTACACAGAGTAAGAAACCGACTCATTGGGTTCCCGATCGTGGTCAGTGGTCACTGTCACTGCCCGTGCGTACGACCGAGGTTTTATTTTGAGCCCCGATACAATACCATCATGCATTCTCGTGTACTGCTCTAGATCAGCCACTCTGGTCTCTACGAAGGCGAGTCTATTGTACTTCTCTTCATTTTGAAGCTAGAGAGCCTTTACTTCTGCAACCAGGTCTAAAATGAATTTTTGCTGCAGCCTGACAGCATTAATCTCTTCAGAGAGAAAGTCAAGCGACCTCTTAATGTCGTCGATCTCCTCTTTCGCCAGTTGTTTCTTCGGAGGCATGACTCTGGCTTGGTGTCACTTGGTTGTGGTTGGGTGATGGAGCTGACAAGGTTATTTTGGGACAATGGAAATGCGCTGTGATTAATGGTTCAAAACAAAAACCCTATCCCGACGCTGTGTGTTCAGAAGACTGTTGCCGCCGAGTGCATCTGAGCCGACAGCTCTAAATTAGTGCCGGTATCATGGAAGTATTATAGAGCTCAACCCTTAGTTTATCACATCCACTCACCTCACAGAATAACCACCTTAAATCAACCTGAGAGCCATGTCACTTCTCAGTCAATTCTCAGTCGCAGGGATTAGGCGTTGACTGTAATTGGCACAATACATCTCACCTAATCTGTTTCTGTCTGGAATGAGAAGGCAGAGGCTCCAGGAGAGACCTTTTTACTCCAGTCGTGGCACAGGAGAGGTCACCAATATCTGGAGATATACCTCAAAACATTAAAATGCATGGCAGGCTGTAGTTGTAAAGCTCCCTCATCTGCTGTGCTGCGTCATATTTCAGCCAGGTTTGACAATGCTGGTGCTTCACAGCTCACATAAAAAGGCTCCATTTTCTTGTATCTAGCGGAGCCATTGTTGAGTGCTCCATCTCTTATCGCTGCTGTACTCATTTTGGTTACCTTGCAGGAGCACACTGTTCATTGTCACAGCCTTAAGAGATATTAATGAATGTGATTGCTCTATCCTCCACTTGTGTTTGGACTCAATGTATCTGTATTTTTATTTTATTTTTTTACTGCTGGATAATTCTCTGTGCTATAATTTCCTGTGTGTCATACACTTTCTGGCACATTGGGCAAAGCCAGACCATTGTAATAAATCTGAATGACTACTAGATTAAAGGTTTTTGTGATGTTTTACCATCTAATGGTCATTTAGAATTATTCAGAAGGTTCCAGTAAGTCAGATCCCATCTTTCAGTCTGACATGTGTCTGTATTTTCCTTTATGTTTTCATTTCAGATTCAGAATGCAGATGATGTGTTGATTACTCCCTTGGAGAGGTTTCGGAAAGAGCAAATCGGTGCTGCCAAGGTACAGTAATACACCACATACATGTGCAATTAACAACTGAAAAACAGAAGATATTGTGTTATGACACTCTAGCCTCTGGTCCTCACCCCCTTTCATCCCTCCTACAGTATGTAAATCATTAATTAAAAGTAAGATGTGTCACTGCCAAGAGAAGTAGCTTAATCAGACTGTAGGGGGTGTAAACAAAGTTGTCAGTTTGCGAGTGCGATATTAAAAGATATTACGACTTGTGGGTTGAAATGATAATCAGTTTTTTGAAGGCGGATAGCTTATGTTAAGCTGAAGGTGGCACATTGAAAAAAACAATTATGTGTTTCGCAGGCACGTTCACAACAGAGCTGTGGGTGCAATTTCCTTCTAACACAAATTACATATTCGATTTTGAAAACCACATTAATGAACTGATTACTGTATTTCACACCGAGGGGCTAGGTACTAAACTTTGATACTTTTAGGCACCGACCCAGATGCCTCCATAGTATCAAGTATCGAATATTTAATACCAAATTTCAATACCTAAAGGAGTAAATCCTAAAACCAAGATCTAATAATGCTTGTGATTGGCTGTCGTGACGTTGCACGCTGTGGGTGCATGCAGCAAAAACACTAGGATACACACAGAGACAGGGTTCATGTGTGTGTTGTTGTATGTTGAGAGGCTTCACTACAGTGTGCGTTACATGGGTGTAAAGGAATTGAAGATTTGTGATCTGTAATGTAGTAATTTATTTTTGTTAAAATGGATTTAAAATATTCTGTATCGGAAAAAGTGTTGTTCAGGAACTGGTATCGAATTTATGGTATTGGTATCGAAAAGATTTTTGAACGATACCCAGCCCTATCACACAGTATTTCATTTCATGCATTTCTATGCAAAAGCTAACACGAAAGTGTGGAAAGACAGTCTGAGTGCTGTTCTCCCTTCAAAGATGCTTCTGTATGATCAAGACATTTTTATGCATTATATTGTATTCACCTTTTTTGTAATCCTGTTACATGAAATGCATTTCTCCCTGACCTATTGGCCACAGAGGATCACTATCAGCAGGGGTTGTGCAGAGTTTTGCTTGAAGGCATCCTGCATCCACAGTGGATATGTTGTTAAAGCCGGAGTTGACTGTGTAGAAACAGTGTGGGCCTGTTGCTACAAGCCATGCTTTCATTCCTGGCCAACGCAAAGGCGTCAAATGAAAGTACAGCAGCTTGTTTGTGGTCTGTGCCTTGATGAGATCACACGTGAACACGCGGGTAGAACTCAAGTCCTTACACAGATCTCCCACTGAGTTTCTGAGTCCACTGCTCACTCTACACTGTACTCTGTGAATCATTTGCACTTCTTTACGCCCTAAACCCTGTAAGTCACATTCCAGCCTTAAAGTCACACTCTCAACCATCTGACTTGACACCCACTGGTCTGCACAAAAGTAGTCATTTTACTAAACTTAATTCTGTCTTCTGTCTGTTTTTGTGCATATAAAAGAAAGAGAAAAAGAAGAAATATACAATAGCATAAGAAAATGCACCTGTGGGATGAAAAAAAAACCACCTAACATTAAAATTAAAGACGGCTGTACATGCTTGCCACCAATTTACAAATTAATGTACATATTTTAAAAAATATTTAAAGGTCCAGTGTGTAACGTGTTTATCTGTGTTGCCCGTTCACAAACTTGTCATTTTTCATGAATATTTACCACCACCATCAATTCCAAGTATTTCTTTTGGCTTGAAATTTGACATTTGCATTTGCATGAACTGGTGTAGACGCTCCATATTCATGCGAAAAATAAATAAAACTATTACAGTAACATATATCCACACTGTATCATAACTAAATGGACATGGTGCTGTACTCATTGGTGTCTTCACAAGCCAAGCTGCATTGTTAAAGAACTATTTCTTTTCCCAGGGCTGAGGTGTGAGCATCAATCACTCTCCTTTTTACTGCCTAGACTAGATAACCATTGTCGCTTTATGTCTCAACCTTCACATGTATTGACCATAATGAAATGGCACATTTTGCTGCCATCTCTTTCTCTTACACCCCCCCCAATCAAAATGCTCAGTATTATTGCACCAACTCTCTATGTTTATAAAATGGTTTCTTAAAAGCAACAGCCCCCGTCACTCCCACTACCTCTTATTTTCTCCCACCACTTCCTCCTAATAGCTCTCTCCTCCTACGGCCCATCCCCCGCTAAACATTAGCCTAACAAGAGTGAGATAAAAGGCAGACATCACGAGTGGCTGAGCAACTTTCCACTGTTCCGAGAATCTGGAGAGATCTGCAGGCTGTCTGACCCTTCCACTTACTGCGCTTCATATCTGAGGACGTCAGATGGACAAACGGGGAGCTCTTGCCTTATTTGGGTATACTGCGAGTAATCCCACTGAGGTTACGTACCAGTGTATCAGCTTCTTCAAGGCACAAGCACAACACTTCCATGGCCATAACCCACCAGCAGATTGACTGCAGCACAGCAGACGATATTATAGGCACAGTCTGCTTCGTACAAGCCTCAGCCAAATGTTTTTGGAATAAAAGCCTCAAACTTTGCACAGTGTATAACAAGTACACATCAAGAAACCCACGAGAATTCAAACAATCATGTATTTGCACTGGAACATGGATTTACCATATGTGCTGGCTGCCAAACCAGGATGTAGAGCTGAAATTTCTGTTAGACTTTTTTGTCAGTTTCAGATACATTTTTGTAAACTGGAAGTTGATAACTTCCCAGGCAAAGAACAATACTTTCAGAACTGAAATAAGGAATGGAAATCTGTCCTGGTTTCTACCACAGTTAGCTCTTCTGCTCTTCCACTAATTTCCTAACTGATCTCCTAAAACTTCAACCTTAGGCCTGAACTCTCATATAGTCCTGTTGTTGTGGAGATTTTTCTTCCCACAAACTGAGAACCATTAAAGGAAAACTGCCTAAAGCTGGGTCCACACTATGTGTGTCTTTATTGGTTGTCAGAATCTCTAAGACCCAAGGGACACTTTCTCCAGAAAAAAACCCATGAAGTGTCGAACGGGTGGGTGGCAATCCCGACAATATTATATTCCCTTTAAGGGTCTTCAACATTAGGGGCACCGTAGGAGTCCCTCACTAGCTGAGTGTGAGGAATGAGTGCAGACAGACCCAGATGGGAGTCAGATGGCCACGATAATTTGAGCTGTCCTCATGCTACAAAGGGTGCACAGACTTCAGATGATTCTTGGCTACTTGTGGTCTCCAGAGGCAGAAATTACATTTATATTCATGCTATGAAATCCCAAAATATGCTAACCAAGACGCTGTGGGGTAAAGGGATCAATTTAAGTGGTTTCAAGATATGCTCGCCGGTTATGGGCTACACTTAAACCTTTCAATCATACAGATACTGTATATATATGCGTATGTGTATATATATAGTACATGTTCATATTTTGATTAACCTTGGGATGTTGTGGTAAGTCAGTAGACTTAGATAAGTACCTATTTCATGCACGTGACTGAAAGCCTTGACTTCTCTCCGTCTGTCTTGAATTCTGTTTCAAAAAGACACTGGCAGTTAGGGCTGGGGCAAGGACGATCATTGTATACATCTTTAGTGGGATTGGATTGTGCTGACTGTGATATTGTTTGACAAAATTTGTGGGGATGTTAGTTGCCTCAGGGTTTTGTCCTAATAATGTCATCAGATGGTGCCAAAGTAAAAGGGATTTTGTGCTTCGTGCAGGCAATACGGTCAGAGCGATGTGGACGGCGCACATGGTCGCCCAGACCACAGCTGCGTAATATCGTCATCCAAATCGCCCTAATCTATATCCTTGACGTTCCACTTCCGGGATTGCTCCAGAGCCGCAGGAAATTCCACCGGATGCACGTCTTTTTGCTGATGCCCGTTTCCTTCTGCTTTGTTTTAGTTGGAATTTTAAACTCTGGTGGATTTGTGAGGACTCTGGTTAACTGCTCCTCAGATCTCTGCAGGGTAAATCCAGACAGCTAGCTAGACTATCTGTCCAATCTGAGTTTTCTCTAGCACAACCATTTTACAGCGGTTCCATGCAGAACTTAGCGCCACCCATGACAATGGTGATTGCTTTAAAGAAATGCCAATAAACCAGAGCATGTTTCTCTCCCATCCAGCAATGCTGTGTGGACTAGCCAGACCCTCCTCCGCTCCGCACTGCTATGTAGGAAGGTCTGGCAAAGCAAGACTAAAATCACCCTGACCCCGCTGTCCACGAGAAGCATGGAACACCTTTAACAAACCTTCATATCTTACACACAGTGACTTTAATTGATTCTCAAAATTGTCATAGATTATTTACATAAAATAGATTAGATAGATACATAGATTATTTTCCCAACTAATCAACTGATTGTTTACGCACTAAACTATTCAAACTGTTTCTGTATCATAGGGTGTGACCACTGTTGCCCACTGCACTGCACTGCACAGTTATTTATCTCAGGCGTACGTAAAACACCAGATGGTCAAAGAGGGAATTGATGCCCTGGAGATGTGCGGATTAGAGCTGTAATCGGGCCTTAAAAGTTAGGCCCGTCAAGGCCTGAGCCCGACAGATTTCGGCCCGAGCCCGACAAGTACATTTTGATTGACAGTTTTTTAAAAGCCCGAACCCGTTTACAGTCTGACATTATTCAAATGTGCGCACGCACAGCTCTTTTGCCTTTTGTCAAGAATGAGTCATTTATACATTTTTTAACATAATGTATTCATGAATAACGTAGGCTATAGGCCACTTGGAAGTTGGAACAAAGAAATAAAATAAGTCTTCCAGAGGCCAGCCTCCGATTCACCTCCTCAGCTTCCATTTTCGCGCTAATCTAAACGCATCACCTGAGCGCTCATTTACCACGCAATCCGAGCCCGGCCCAAGCCTGTGTAATAGAAATTAAAACCGAACCTGTCGGCAAAGATCTTCAGCTCTAGTGCAGATCAAGTTGCCTAATAAATGGAGCTGCCAAGATGAATAGATTAATTGTCCACTATTAAATTAATCTGCAACTATTTTGATGATCAATTAATAGGCTTGAGTCGTGTTAAAATTCTCTGATTCCGTCTTCTTAAATGTGAATGTTTTCTAGTTTCTTCATTCCTCTGTGACAGTAAACTGAATATCTTTGAGTTTTGAATGTCATCTTGGGCTTTGGGAAACACTTATCCACGTTTTTCACCATTTTATAGAGCAAACAATTTATAGATTAATTGAGAACAATGAAAATAATGGTTAGTTGCAGCCTTAGTAATGAAGTTTGTCAGATTGTCAGTTCATACATTCAGTTTTTCTGTGATTGTTGCGGGCAAAAATCCTTGATTATGCGGCACGTTTTCTTAAAAAATGCGATGGAATATGCGGGATATTTATGAAATTGCGGGAACTTGCAAAAATTGCGGGAACTTGCAAAAATTGCGGGAACTTGCAAAAATTGCGGGAATTTGCAAAAACTGTGGTTTGATGAAAAAGAGAAAAAAAAGTGATTCCCCCAACAACGTGTTCTCACTAAGCGAAATTACGTCACTTCATAACGTTCCCATGGCAACAGGGGGAAATGGCTGCTCTTGTGTGAAGTAAACGCAACATTTTTCAACTTTCTGCTGTGATATATGGGACTTTTTTGCAACGAAAATGTGGGGATTATGAAATCATGCAATCATATTTTGCGTGGAAATCGGCAATTTAAAGTGCGGCATATTTGAAAAAATGCGGCCCCCGCATAAATATGCGGACTTTGGCTGATTATGCATTGAATTCTACAATCGCATAATCACGTTTTTCTGGAGGGACTGATTCATGATTAAGCAGGAAATGCACACTGCGATTGAAAACACTTCTCACAGTGAAGTGAAAAATAATGAAGGTGACTGCAAACTTTCTGCTGCAAAAAATCAACGTAGACTGCCTCAAAGTAAAGTAAGTCAGGAGTATTATGCATTGTTATTATAATGTTATATTTTAGAAATAATGAATGCACAATGAAACATTTTCACATAATCTTAAAGAAAATGATTGGTTATTAAAGACGACTACGGGTATTACTGGAATTGTTGGGTCTTTGTAAATTATAGAGTGTGGTCTAGACTCTATCTGTAAAGTGTCCTGAGATAACTCTTGTTATGATTTCATACTATAAATAAAATGGAATTGAATTGACTAATCTCACTGTTGTGTTATTCTGGTAATCATGACAGAGAATTCATGGATTTCTGTTTTTACATACAATTTGTGAAGGACAGTTTTATTTTAATAGCCTTATATCTACCAGACAGTATCTGCTATGCACTGCAATTAAACAAGGACTTCAGAATCATTTTGAATTATGAGTTGACATAATGGCTTGTAGTCCTATTGTGTTTATTCCAGTGTATTAACTGTTAACTGGAGACAAAAGTGACACTGAACACAGAACTTATGTTTCACATCCTTCCCTTTTTGTGGGTAACCTCTCCCGTCAGTAAAGAAAAAGAGAAACTTCATGAATAAACCCAAGACTGCCCTGCAGTTAAGGTTCACTACCTAATGTAATATTTAATCTTGGAAGCTGGACACAGCAATTGTTAGAGTGGACACTGAAATGAAATGCATAACGAAACAAAAGAAACTCTTACAGTACTATTAATATCGGGATCTATTAGAAGATAGCCTGAATTCTGACATTAAAACCTTTCCTGTTACCTCAGACATAATTAGGCTAGTCTGAGGAAGCTCCTTCGTCATCACTGAGCGGTGATGTAGTCCAAAACAAATAATCATCCCGTGTGTCATCTTAACAAGGAGCTCCAAACTTCCTGATGATTCAACCGGTCTTTTCCCACGCATGATGTCACCGGTTACTGCAGGTGGTGAGAGCGAGATTTAGGTTGATCTTGTAGGGAGAAGCCTAAGGGATCCCTATAGGATACAGTATACGCTTTGGAAGATTTCTCCCTGCAGCTTTGCTCAGACCTTCAGAGTTGGTCTCAGATCAGATACAAAAGTAATTATTTTTGTTCACCAGCAACGTGTACATAGTATATGGAGCTTTTTTCTATTTTTGATACTTTAGATTTATTACATCACGTGTCAGGGAGAGCAGAGGCATGGATAAGTGTTCACGTTTTAGACTAAAGCTTTGCACTTTGCCTCACACACACTAGATACGGTATTTTTAGAAGTCTGAGCATTTGTTCTTCAACTCTGCAGAAGCAGATGTTTGTAATTATTTCTTGTTAATTGGTCAACTTCTTGCTGTCTGTGATTCCAGGTAAGAAGGGAGACATTTGTTGGCTTTGCACCAAAGTAACTGAAACCTGCGCTGAAGCCTTGTCTTCTCTCTGTCTCTCCCCCTGTGGAAGCGAGACCGGCTCATGTGTGGTGGAGCATCAAAACAACCTGGCTATTGCAATTTAATCACCATTCTGGACCCCTGCTCCAATTAGCTTCCTCTAATGAGCTCATCAAGATAGGTTGCGTTCTTCCTTTCATGTCACCGCTCGGAGAATCCATTTACAATCAACACGTGGCGAGATATGCTGCAATTGATGCTTCGCCGGCCATTGATGTTTGCGTTATTCCAGGGTGTTGGATGGAAGTGAGGAAGTGTAGTGTGTGTGAGATATCTGGGCTTCTTTCCTCTATACACACACACACAGACACATTCGACCTCCCTTGCTGCTTACATCTGTTACCATGGTAATGAGAGGCTCAGAAATGATGGCCCTGAGGCTCGTTAGGGCCAGTGTCAAAACCGCCGCTGTACGGCTAGCGTCCAAATCTTCCTCCCGCCGTCTTCACGCCTGTTCTCAGCATCCTTTCTTTAGCACGCCGAGAACACCTGATGACCAGAAGAAAAGCTGCCTGCAGTTTCTCTCATCATTTTCTTCCATGCCAATACTGCGTTAGCAATTAGCAAACTCACCCTTACTACAGCTCGCATCAACAACATTAACAGCAACATGAGATCTGCCAGTCAGAAATTCCATTACAGAGGGATCTGCATCCCAATATTCTCTTCCTGTATCTGATTTATTCATGAGGGCGAACAAAGCAATCAGAGGGGGTAATCTCCCATGTGTGTTTTGTGCACCGCAGGGTGTTGGGAAGTGCTTCGGCTTCATCCATTGCCAGCCAGCGGATTACTCTGGAGCGCTGGCATAGCTCTGTGTCAGAAACCCTCGCCCTATGTTTTTTAGGGTATATATATATCTATCCACATCTATGTTCTCTGCCACTACGTGTTGGGCATCAAAGCCTATTGCCTGCTCTGCTCCCTCCTTCTCTAGGAGAGTCTTTGCAATTTACATTGCTCATATTCCACTCTGATTGCACAAATATATCCATGGGGGGGGGGGGAGACAAACCAACAAACACCTGGTGTTCTGCTAGGGTATTATTACGGTAGCGCCAGTTTATACACGTCCTGCCTGGATCAAAACAAAGCAGGGCACTTTGGGTGACTTAATCAGGCTGGCTCTGCCTCACAGATTCACTGCAGCTCTGAGTCACTCCCCGCTCTCTTTGTTAGTGGGAAAGAGTTTGTCCAGACATACAGGGGGGGGGGGGTTGCTAGGAGTTTTCTGCCACACTCACACTGGTCAGCAATGCTGAGAGATTCCTGCTGTGACTGTGGGGCTTAACTAAACCTAAAACTCTTAATTTAATGTGATTCTCTCTCTCTCTCTCTCTCTCTCTCTCTCTCTCTCTCTCTCTCTCTCTCTCTCTCTCTCTCTCTCTGTGTGTGTGTGTGGGTATTTTCCCTAAGGCTTAAGTAGTATGAGTGCTCACAAAATAATGTCACAATGGCAGACAGTCGGCTCCCTTTTTGTTCTCTAATAATAAAAAACACTCAATCCTTAAGGGAAACATATTTCCTGTTTTCATATTTAATTATATGTTTATTTGACCATCCACCTGCTTTTTTCTGAATAGCGGGCATATACACAATTGATTTATTTTTTTCCCCCACTCCTGAAAAGATCATTCCTGGGCCAGACATGACAAGAAAGATGGAAATAAGATGCTGCTACATGGAATTATGTATTGGTTTTTGTGCTGTACTGGTAATAGTTATGTAGGAGGGTTACAGTGTCTCGTGGTGAATTCCTCCAGTGTGTTTAACTGCTGTTGGGGTTGCTTAGGCAGAACACTGTTCTAGGTCATATCAGTAGCTAGTAGATTAGACTTGCTAAATTTCA
This sequence comes from Gymnocephalus cernua, assembly GCA_023631565.1. Lineage (NCBI taxonomy): Eukaryota > Metazoa > Chordata > Actinopteri > Perciformes > Percidae > Gymnocephalus > Gymnocephalus cernua. Next base: position 4,921,569 of record CM042430.1, read on the forward strand.
GGGCCATGGGAATGAAAACAAACAAGCAGGATCTGGTTACATTGGCCGTTTAGTCACATATCCCCCACCCCACCACTGCTTCTTAGTCTGTCCCTCCACTAGCCCTTTTATGAATGTTTGCATAGCGAGATGGGCATTAAGTGGGCAGAGCTTGGTTTGGAGGTCAGACTTGCAGATGAGACACTTGAATGCCCTCACACAGACAAGTTCTCTCTGCTTGGGCAGAGTTTGATTAAGGCCTGTGAAGTGGATCTTTTTTTTTGGGTAAAATGTTCAATGTCTTAGTCCGTATGCTTTTATAGATGGGCATCTGGCATGAAAAGCCCATTTCCCGTTCCTTCCTCAGAGCCTTCTGGGACAGCCTGTCTGAATCCTGGGACTTGTGACTATGGAGCTTGACTTGTCTATGCAGGTGGAGCATAGCAAGGAAGGAAAATGCAAACGGCGTCCATCCAGCCAGTCCTGTCTATGATAGTGCCATATGCATTATGCTATCGATTATATACACTCTTATGTCCCGAGGCTGGGGCATGGTGAGAATAATATGCCAATGTATATTGGCCTATTGATAATACATAGTCCTTATTGACCATGCTGACATTGTCTACTCATCATTACACAGTCATATGGCCCCTTTTATGACCTGTAATAATCCATTTGAAATTATGTGAAAATGTAGTTAGACCTCCACCTAGTGGCAGTTCACTCACACACACACACACACACACACACACACACACACACACACACACACACACACACACACACACACACACACACACACACACACACACCACTTTCATGTGTCTTGTGGATGTTTTTTAGGAGGGGAAGAAGAAATTTGACAAGGAAACAGAGAAATACTACTCCACGCTTGAGAGACACCTCAACTTATCATCCAAAAAGAAGGAAGCCTATCTGCAGGAGGTAAAACCAATAACAAATGTCTTTGAATAAGGCTGTTTTATGGCTAAAATAAAGCTGACTGTTTGTGCACAATTCTTTTTTTGCTACTCACTTCCCTAAGCACACACCGTTTCACCGTGGTGATGAGCGCATTAACTCTCTGTCCAGTGCCCCCCCCCCCCCCCAGTCTTTGTCATGCCACTAACCCAGGTTTGTTTGCTCACTCTCAGGCTGACACACAGATCGATAAGGAGAGACAACTCTTCTATGACGCGTCCCTTGAGTATGTTTTCAAAATACAAGAAGTGCAAGAAAAGAAGAAATTTGAGTTTGTTGAGCCGGTAAGAAAAGTATCAGTTTAACATTATATTTCAGTGCTCAATTAGCTACTAAATATGTATCTAAAAGATTATTGGCATATAATTACAAATGTTGAGCTCACTGCTGATGGTGTCTTTTTAAATGTCTGTTGTCTTCGGAAGACTTTTATGTCTCTCTAACAGGTATATGTCTATGAATGTATAGTCCACACATTTGTCATCTTCATTACAAATTCTCTGTAATAAAGTCGATCCATTTGGGGAAGGTAGTGGGTAAAATTAGATGAAATGGCTGTTGTCAACAAAACAAGACAACGTGCAAGTGCAAATTAAAGCCTCTATAAAAGCCCCCACCTACCTGTCAATTCTAATATATATTTAGCGGATAAGTTACCAGTAAACATTAAGTTCTCTAGGTGTGAAATGTCAGAGAATGTAAGATGGGAGCAAAGTGAATGTTAAAAAATAAATAAAAATAAAATACTCCCCTTTAGTTTACACCCACTGGCAGCTCACCCATAAGCCAGGCCAGAAATGTAAATCTCCCGGCCCCAGGTAGTGGTGGGACACATTGACAAGGCTCAACCTTGCCTGTGATGAATCTGGGCACAGATAACATGGTCCATCCTTGAACATTTGATATAGCAAGCATCATCCTGGAAATCACATCAGTGGTTGTGTCTTGGTGATTTGACTTGAGAGCAGCTCAATGTTTGTGCGATCCTCTATGTTAGAGATGGGATCAGCTTTTTCCTCCAACAATACTGCCAGTGCTTTTTTTTTTAATGTTTTGCCACGATGGCCAAGGCTGTTTGTATTATACAGAAAATAAGATCAATATCTGTCAGCCATAAAGAACTACAACTTTCTGAAAGTTTTCTTTTTTGTGGCCTCTTATGTGCAATATTCAGTGCATCAAGATGAAAATATATGATTTCGTCAGATTTGCAAATTAATTTTTCCACAAAGTACAATCCTGTTTAATGAGAAGTTAATTAGCTTTTAACTGACAATGCAGTATGTACATGATAATTAAAAGTGGATATCCACAGAGTGTGACATTTACTGACAAATTGATTGATGGCACAAAATGAAAGCAAATTCGTAACACGACAGTATTAAAATGAAATTCATGGTTGAAAAATAGAAACCACTGCAGACTGGATTCCCCGTGTTTTCGAGACATATAATAATTGTGTGATTATAGTAGTGATTATTGTTTTGGGTGTTCAAAATGCAACATTTTATGTCGCAATGTACCTTTTTTTTTTCTTTCAAATGTGCTTTCTCGTGTAAATTAGTAATCAAGCTCTATATTAACTCAGTAAATCACCCTTAAACATTGTTCCTCTCCAGCTCCTGGCCTTCCTTCAGGGCTTGTTCACATTCTACCATGAAGGATATGAGCTGGCTCACGAGTTTGAGCCGTACAAACAGCAGCTGCAGTTCAACCTACAGAACGTAAGTCTCAACACCTCGGGACTTGTACACAAAGGCAACCAGCCACGTAATCAGATTCTGCAGCTTATCATACCACTGCTATAACAAGCCCAGTTTTCACAAATGGATAGTTGTGTGATTAAATGAGATTTGTTGCTGCACAGTGGATCAATATTTTCAGAGCGTCGTAGTGCAGGCAGTTACTGCAGGCCATTTAATGGTACTGTGTAAAAAAAAAAAAAAAAGTTAGAATTAAGGAGAAAACTAGCTGCTGCCATGCCCTCTCCTTCCATCACCATGACCTCACCACTTGCAGCCCGAGGGCTCAAATTTCTGTCTGACCCAAAATGTCAGCGCCATTGCTCTGACAATTTCCACTCCGTAACCCTCTCTCCGTGTCCTCAGAAGCAGAGGGCTCTAATAGGAGCCGGAGAAGGTGAAGCTGTCTCAGCATCTCTCTAGTATGGGATATGAAACAGCCTCATACTGTACTGACCTTTTACAATCCCAAATAGAGGATTCCTGGGAGCATTAACAATTGAGTCTCTGTCCTTATTTTGGATCACCTCTTATCAAGTGTATTCGTCCAATATGAATGCATTTCATTTCGATTAGATACTGTGTCTGGTATTTCCAAATGGCTCGCCAATGTGCTCTCTTTTCCCCAGGTGTTCTCATGCTGTTGCACAAATGTGCAGCATTTGTCAGACGTTTTTCCTTTTATTTGTTTCAGTCTGCTCCATGATGTACTGTAGGCAAAATAATGGTACTCGAGATGAGAAGTTGCAGAAAACAGTTGCACAAGACTTCCTCTGTCAATGTAATTATAATCCAATCCTGCGTTTGATCTGCGCAGACACGAAACAACTTTATGAGCACTAAGCAGGAAGTGGAAAAGCTGATGAAGAGGATAAGGTCTGCAGATCAGGACTATAAACCCCCGGGCCAGTGGACGATGGAAGGCTTCCTGTACGTCCAGGAGAAACGTGAGTCTTTTGTCACTGGGCTTCCAGCCAGCAAGGCCCTCTTACACCCCCCCCCCCCCCCCCACCTCACTTATAAGTGCATGGTTTTACATCCATCACCATAAACATGTCTTGAGTTTTTCCCAGGCCTCTGCAGAGGAGATCTTCTCACACAGAAGCTCATAATTCATCCTGTTTACCGATTCACTTTGATGTGCTCTCAAACTAGGGGAGAGATACCCACATTTTTATCTGCAGTGATAAACAATATCTGATTTATCACACTTTGATTGCAAATTGCTTTTCAGAAGTCTTTCCAGAAGCCTGTTTTTCAGAGCAAAATGCAAGCACTATTTTCTTCATTTTTCTGTCCCAGGTCCCCTGGGATGCACTTGGACGCGTCACTACTGCACATACGAGAAAGGCAGCAAGACCTTCACCATGAGCAACACTGAAACCAAATCTGCCGGGAAACAGGTAGTTTAGTTTAGTTTTAGTTCAGTTTAGTTGCCCGTGCAAATGATAAAATCTGAGAAACGACTGAGCAAGTATAATCTGTGCGGGTGAAACAACGAACCCCCTTGAGTCTTATAAAAATGTCTTACCCCCGGGGGAAAAAATAAAAATAAAGTCAAGATGACAGGACTGCTGGGAACAGAACGCGAAAGGCTTGACAAAAATGGTTCAAAGATAACAAAATCCACAAATAAGAAAGGAATGAAAACCTTTTAACAGAGAGAGGCTTGTTTTATACACGATCAACTGAACAGATTCACTTCATTTACAAGCATTTGCACTTACAAATGAGTGCAAACTTTATGACAAGTTTTTTATATTTACTAATAGGATGATTGTGTTACTATTTTTAGACTTAGTTTTGATTAATGTACGATATGTTTACTTTCAGAATGGTCTTGTCGTGAACCAGCCAGAGATGTTCAAGCTCAAGTCCTGCATTCGGAGGAAAACGGACTCCATTGACAAGCGTTTCTGCTTCGATATCGAAGTGATGGAGAGGTCTGGGATTGTTTGAATACTCTGCATGTTCCCAAAAATGTCTTGTCATCTTACTTGGACTAAAAAAACATACACAAAACATGATATTTAACACTATAACCACCAGCTCTAGCATTTCAACATGTATTGTATCAGCATTAGTTATAGAGTTAAAGAGTGCATTTAGAAAAACAGAAAACAATTCGGAAAAAAACATAGTAAAAATAGTGGACGTAGCATCCGTGACGTCACCCATTTTTTATAGACTGCTGGTTTGAAGCCTGGAGTTTGGCTATATGTTGTTTATGGATGCGATGGCGCCCTTTAGCTAAAGGGGAAAAGTTGTTGATTTTCAACCCTTTTGAAGCGAGTCATCCAGCGGAGATTTACCGGCGGGTTAACGCGGAGCGCCGGGTTTTGGCACGATTCACCTGCATGTACGGCAGTAGAGAAAAACCTAGAGCTTAGTTCTCAGAACGCTGAGCAAGACTTTTTAGGTGACCAAAATGTTCCAATTAACTTTGACGAAATGAAAACACACAGTGAGATGGTGGTCGAAGGTTAAGATGAAAACATAGACAACACCCAAAAACAAGTTCAGGTCTATTTTAATGTCCACAGTGCCATGGTTAGCATCGCTAAGCCTCTGTCCTGATTGACAGGTCGTAAAGCATCCTCTGCTTTATCGTCTGTTTTAAAATAGGACCATCATTTACAAAAGGAACATCATGCTGTATTGAAGACTTGAGAACTAACAATTGAGACCATAAACCAATAAATGTTTACTGAGTAATATATCAAGAGAGAAGTAGGCTCATTTTCCCATAGACTTCTAAACAGACTTCTTTTTGCAACCAGTGGAGTCGCCCCCTGCTGGAAATGAGATAGAATGCAGCTTTAAAACACTTCAGCATTTGCTTCACTTTTCAGATCCGGAAGCTTCGTTCATTATTTTTACAGTCTATTGTAAAACATTACACATCACCAAATTCAGTATCTATTTGATGTCAATATACTGTACACTATACTATATACTATATAATATACTGCCTTTTGGTAAACGGTGTGAATAATAGTAGTTACCATGGCATTTCATTTTGCAGTTCAAAAGTTGAACAATCCTTTCACATATTAGCTGTCTATCAAAGCAAAAGTCACCCACATGGAAACAGTGGTAAATTCATGTTTTTTTTTTTACAACTAACCTATTGAAGATTGAGGAAGCGCATGTGGATGTTTTTTGTAATCATGCATTTTGTGTTCTATTGAACCCAATTGATACTTGCAATTGACCTAGATTATCAGGGAGTACTCAGCATTGCAAGAGCTGTTCAGGTTTGATTAACATCTTCAAAGACTCCCGGTTTACCAGATGTTTCAGCTCTGTCTGTACCCTGCATGTTCCTCAGGTCCTCTCCCTCCCAAGCTCCTGTTTGTTGTATGCTCTCAACATCGATATTGACTCCTTTTTTTTTTTGAACCCATTCCGTCTTTTCTCTGTGTTCATGTGGATGTAGAAATGACATCTGTCGTGGAACTCTTTTCAGACCGCTTCAGTTTTTCTGTAAAGTCCGGTATGTGAACTGACCAGTGCTGCCCTTTCAGAGCAGTTGCATGTGCTGCATGTGTGCTGCTAATCATATCATTCTCTCAATCTCAAATCCACCCCTTTCGTTAACACTTCATAATAACCATCACTGTTAAATGCTACATTGGTAGTAAATTCAACTTGAGTTAGTAGTTATTTTACTTTTGAATAAACAATTAAATGATAATTAATACTGTTTACTACTCATTAGTAATGCTGTAATTTGTTCTTTTAACAGTTTGTTGTCGAACACGTCATTCAGATTGTATATATTACATTTATTTATTTAACATATTATATTGTTATTGATTACCAAATTATTTCTAAACCGGCTATTAGTTAGTTGCAACTGATGATTCTTATACCTCGAGCGACGTGTAGTTGAATTTTCCGAGAGGTGCACATCAGGCTACGGCGTAGGGTCCAGCGTAGGTTTGTGTCTTCACGTACCTACGTGCGTAGCAACGGCGTAGATTTTACGCAGAAGTATAAATCGGCCTTTAGCATGATCGGTCCCCGTACAGTAAAGGCAATAAGTGATAAACAAAACTGTCTATTATTATGCTCGAGTAAATGAAACCCCAATCAACAAAACTGCTTAAAAAAATAATATTAATATTTAAATACTGGAGTACAAATTACCCGGGAGAGTCGGACACAGCCTGACTCTGGATGGTAAAACTGAGATTAGCAAAGTACATGTTCTGCTCGTTCAACGGTTGTTTGGTAAATTCCTGTTAAACACATTCGGAAAGGATTTAAGTTGCTATTTTTTCTTTCAATTCTTGTCATTTTGGTGTTGGTGAATTTCCTTTGGTGCCGTCTAAAACCCCGGGTAGTGGTTAATACATACTTTGTAAAGCATCTGTTGAGGTTATTTAGAGAGCTATTATCAGTGCACTAATAATCAAATAATCTTCTCTTTTAGAGATCTCCAAAAAAAAGATTTAATGGGGCCAAAATAATGTCACGTGATGCTTAATTAACCACTTATTAATCATGAACTGATTAATATAAGCATTAGTTGCAATGTAATAATAGCCTTCCATACATTGTTTACAAACAATTAATAGCCATTGACAAAGTATTAACTATCTACATTTATGAACTAATTATTTTATATTACACTAAACTAATGATAAAATCATCAATTATAGCATACCTAATAATTAGTAAAGATTATAAATCATACCTTCATTGTTTGTTACCAGTAACATGACTGTTAACTAAAGTTGAATTAACTGTCAGTTTGCCATTTATAAATGATGGTTATTGTAAAGTGTTACCCTTCAACCCTTCTAATGAAATACTGTTGCCTTCACAAAATCACTTGGTCAATGTGGGCTTAGGGAGACCAGACATACTCTGAAATGATTTCCACTTGACTGCAATTACTCAAATAATACATTGATTGATGTCACTCCGAGAATCAATTGATCATTTTGCCTTCTTTTTATGAGTTTGAAATCATTCAGCTGTATGAAAACACTCATAACTGATTGGTGTTTAATGTTGTACTGAGGGAATAGGATAAGGGATTGGCCAAAGATCAAACATTTCTAAGTCGGCTGCCCGGTGATGAACTGTGGCTGAATTGATCTAGTCAGATGTTATGAGAGCTTGATATGAGCTCATTATTGTGCTGTGTACTTCAGAATATAGAGGTAGCTCATCATCACTAGGCGTTAGTGTTGCACAGCGCCAGCGCGGCCTGCACTGCTCACCCTTGGTGAGTGTTGCTGAGCATGGACAATAACTGCACTTTATTTGCAGGACAACTCATTTATCATAAACGGCGATGCCCCAAGGTGCTTGTTCCCACCACAAGGACAATGTGGGCCAAGCTCCAGGCAGCTTCAAGCTCATCTATTTATCCTCATTATAATAAACCTATAGCCCTGCCAGAATCAGGCCAACTAGCTCCCAACCTCATCTTTAAATGCTTGTTTCACACAAATTACTAAAGGGGTATTCAGCCATGCAAATTGTTTAATTCTATTTGCCCAGATTTGCCCAATGAATAGAATTTCATTTGTGGTGCTCGAAGCAATGAAATAAATGTTATTTAATGAATCTGAACAGCAACGTGTCCCCGGTACTCTGGATAATCCACAGACACAAACTGTCTACAGTTTTCATACAGACTTCAACAGAAAGTACTTCCAAAGCAAACTGATAACACAGAGTCACTTTTTCTGGAAAGAGATGGTGTTAGATCTTTTGAATGCTTTCAATGTTGTGAGCGTCACAAATGAAATTCCTTCCACCTCCACTGTATTGGAGAGTGGGGGCATTTATATCAGAGACAGATATCTAAAAACTTGGTCAAATAAATCCAAAACTATCCGCTGTGCGAGATACCACTAGAGGGAACATTAAAAATCTCTTGGTTTAATTTCATAATTTGGTTAACATTACCCGTTAACACATGCAACTTGACATGGCTCCATGCTAGTACTAACTATCACTACTGGGTGGGTGGGGTTTGTTTTTGTTTGCCAGTATCATCAGATAGTGTTATCACCAGCTTACTACATCCTGTAGCAGTGCTGTGTATCAACTGCACGTAATGCTCAGAACAGTTTCAGGCTATGTAACACATGTTGAGATGAGACACGAGAACTCAGATGACGTGAAGGTGTATGCATGTTGGGTGCAAAAAAAACATAGTAAGCACATGTAGCATCTAATTGGGAGTGGGATGTGAAGCACTGAGCCAACCGAGAGCACAGCTTGAAGTCAAGCATTTGCATATGAGCTATTTTAGTCACACTAGTCCTTTTATAGCGGTCTCAGCCAGTGTAAACAAGGTCCGTCCAGGGGCCCCAAGGCAATAAAATCAGACTGAGAGCAGCTTTTCTCTGAAATCCTTCCAGGCATGGCGTGATGACACTGCAGGCACTGTCAGAGTCCAACAGAAGATTGTGGCTGGAGGCCATGGATGGCAAGGAGCCGGTGAGGAACTCTGCCTGTTGTTCTCTGAAATATTCATTCTGGGCTGGCTGATGTTTGGCCAGTAGGTTTTTGTTGTGGTTTGTTTGACAAGAAAACACCAACAACTGAATCATTTGTCACTGGCACCCTCTTCTGGTCGGTTCAGGTTAAGTCTTTTTAAGAAAACTGACCTCACCATCATCTTGTGCTAACTAGCTAATAGGGCTGGGTAAAAACTGTGACACATATTCTCTTCATTCTGGGATTTTGTTCAATTTTAACCAAATTGTTTCTTAACTTAATCTTTTTTTGTGTGAACGTTGTCTAGATTTACAACCTGCCAGCCATATTAAGCAAAAAGGAGGAGAGTAAGTGTGTTTTTTTTTTATCTTTCCAAACCCCTTTCATCATAGAAATGCTTAATCCAGCTTTCTAAGACTTGGAATAAAATCCCCAACACACACACATATCAAACACATGCTATAGAATCTCTGTTCATTAACACAATTACTTGACATCCACCCACTCAAATGACATAGGAGAGCCTTCCAGCACAATGATTGTATCTTATTAGTCAGAGCACAGGCATAGGGGAGCGCTTGTTATTCCTGCATGATTCGTGGTTAACCCAGGCGTTAATTGACATGTCAACCCTATTCTCATGTTGTATTACAGCATTTCTTAATGAGGCGGGCTTTAACTTCGTAAGGAAATGCATTGACCTGGTGGAAAATAGAGGTGAGACATTTAAATCTCTCAGCTTTCATCTGTCAAATGACTTGAATGCAGCCTGGCTCTGATTATGAATAACAATGTGCTTCATTCATTAGTGGACATGACGGCACATACCATTTGCATATGTCTTAACTAAACAGAAAATCTTTGTTCCTTGTTCCAATTCTTTCATTTTTGTTTTTGCATTGCCGCACAGGCTTAACTACAATGGGACTGTACAGAATCGGAGGAGTCAACTCCAAAGTACAGAAGCTGATGACCACGGTCTTTTGTAAGTAGCCTGAAAATCAGAGGAACAATAAACTAGAGCCGTAATTTATCCCCTTGTGTTGTCTTCGGGTTAAATTTGAAATATTAGAAATATGAGTTTCTTGTTAATGCCCTAATTTTGAATTACCCAAAAATAACACGGATGATTCCATGCAACGCGCTTCGCAAGTACAACAACTGATCGGATCTCTACTCTCATTGAATTTTGGGTGTATCTCAACTGAACGTTGATATATACCAGTCTGTGATTATCTTTCCTTGAATATTAGTCTAGGCAAAAACATTGAAAAAAAAAAGAAAGTCAGAAAAAGTGTTGATTTTCACTCGGGAGGACGACAAGTGCATGGTCGAATGGAAGACAACACAAGGGTTAAAGCAGTGGTTCCCAAACTCTTTCATATCAAGGACCCCTCAACTGACACAAATTAGACCAAGGGCCCCCTTTTGATAAGATGTCTAGGGATGCACCAATACCGATGCCAGTATCTGGTATTGGTCAGATGCCGTGCGCATGTACTCGTACTTGTACTCGTAGTCATAAAATTACTCTGATACTACCACACCCGATACCACCTCATAGCAATGTGTCAATAACTTCTCCGTCAAGCAGGTATAGGCAACGAAAGAGGAGCAATGTCAGCTGTTTGGAGATTTTTGGCTGTAAAAAAATAACTAGGCTCTTGCCCAATGCATGATTGCACTTGACGACCAGCCATTGTCAGTCGTTAATAATACTGGGTTTCGACGTATTCTCAGTGTACTGGAGCTGAGAGATTCCCAGCCGTCACTGTTTTAACTGTTATAGTTTGCCACAAGTCTTTAAATTTGAAAAAAATCTTGTGAACTTAGCTGCTGGCGTAAACAAACCATCCTCTCCACTGGATCAGTAAATCCACATGGGTGCGTACGTGAGTGATGTCATTAGACTTTGCGTTCTTCATTCTTTCTAAACTTCACACAGTGGCCCAGGCATTGAGCTTTGAATAGAAAAAAGGCTCGTTACTTTGTAAATTGCTCTAATTGACAACATCAGAGAAGGCCAAAATCATCTGTGTGTCTGAAAACACCCTGGGACCCCACAGGAATTATCGTATCGGTACTCTGTATTGGCAAGTACCCAAATATAAGTACTTGTACTTGATCTTAAAAAAAGTGGTATCAGTGCATCCCTAATGTCTTCCCAGGGTCGCCCATCAGATACGTAGGTTTCTTGCTTTTAGATGTTTTGTTACTGAAAGTGTGTGAATCCTATGACCAAAATACTGTAGTCATACATTGTGTCATTGTGTTACTTACGGATGGAATTAAAGTGAAAATAAATGATTCTGCCTTTTGCTGGGGACCACCTGGAACCCCTTCAAGGACCCGTACATTTTTACTCCCATCACATGCCATGTAGCAAAAACTAACAAATAGATACGTATTTAATTTCTAAATGACTGATTGGCCATCTTCTCTTTCATCTAGTGCAGGGGTCTTCAACGTCTTTAAAGGCCAGGGACCCCTTAGCTGAAAGAGAGACTGAGTAGGGACCCTCTACTGCATATATTGTATACAATTGAGTTGCATATTAAACTGGGCCGGGTGGATGAAAATAAATGGTTATTATTTATACATCATGTTTTAACGTTAAACATACATGCTTAACTGTTTGGCTATCATAGTGGCTGCCTTACCTATAGCAATCTGATCTTCAATGTGTAAATATTTTTTTCACAAATAGGCCAATTTATCTTTGCTATTAATATGTTGGAATAATATTAATGTATATTTTCAGACATATTTAAATTTTTTAACAAATGAACTTTCAAAAAACATTTTTAAAATAATAATAATAATTTGGCGGCCCCCCTGAGGACCCCCTAGGGGTCACGGACCCCCTGTTGAAGATCTCTGCTCTAGGGTATGAACGACTCATTTTTTACAAACGTCAAGTTGAATCTCCAGCTTTAGCAAACATCATGTGACTCTGCAGAGTGAGGTAAGAGGTCCTCCTTGTGGTGTGACAGTGTAACAGCTATCTGGTCCCATACTATTACATATTATATACTACTTACTACTACTTACTTTGTCATTACCATTTCAATGTGTGCCCCAAAGTAGTCCTGTTTGCATGCATCACATACATTTGAACAGAAAATGTCTTAATGATTTATGAAATTCTCTCTAAAGCTTGATCTCCATCTCTGTGAGACACCACACTTGCACTTTGTTCATTTATTTCAGATGGTCCTCTTGAGTCTCTCTACACAGGAAGACAGTCAGTATTGTTAATGCTCAGTTAAGCACCCTGTCAGGTCATGTCAGGTTGTTTTGGCTTCTTCACACAGTTTACGCTGTGGTGCTATAAAATCAAAATGTGTTTCCAATAGCACCCAAGGCACCTGTGGATATGGACCTGGATCCGGAGACGTGGGACAACAAAACTATCACCAGCGGCCTGAAGAATTACCTCAGGTCAGCTCGCCCCACCGTCTGCCTGTCCTTAGCTTTCAGGAGTCATCATTATCTCCATAATGCATCTTTGAATCCTCCCTGGTGTTAGTCATGCATTCAGGGCTGCCAATGACTCATTAAGAAAAGGTGGCTGCATTCAAAAGAGCCGTGTCACTCAGGAAATCAATGACAACTGTTCTCTTTATTCACCAGGTGTCTCTCTGAGCCTCTAATGACATTCAAGCTCCACAAAGATTTTGTCCTGGCTGTTAGTAAGTAATGAAAAGTCATTATAATAGTTATGACATAATATGTATTTTACCATGTATTATTTTATTATTATAATAGGCCTACATGAAAGAAAGATTCTTAAGTTGGCAGAGCATTGTCAAATTTAAAACACACACCACTGATGAAGCACGCACATCTGTTTACTACGGTGGCCCTGAAGGAAAAATCGCAGCCACATTTCATAGAACCCGACATTTCACAAAGCACGATGGCGTTCCAGAAAACGCGACATTTCACAAATCACAACATATCAGAAAACACGACATTTCACAAAGTACGACATTCCAAAAAAAAGAATATTCTTTTACTCTGATCACAGTCACTGTAACACTTATTGGACATATCTAAAATCATTAATTGTCACATACAGTGAGGGAAAAAAGTATTGCTGCTGATTTTGTACGTTTGGCTGTTGACAAAGAAATGATCAGTCTATAATTTAATGGTAGGTTCATTTAAATAGTGAGAGAAAGAATAACAACAACAAAATCCAGACAAAACACATGTCGTAATAAATTGATTTGCATTTTAATAAGTATCTGACCCTTCTCAATCAGAAAGAGTTCTGGCTCCCAGTTGTCTTTTCTACAGGTAACGAGCTGAGATTAGGTGCACACTTGTAAAGGGAGTGCTCCTAATCTCAGTTTGTTACCTGTATAAAAGACACCTGTCCACAGAAGCAGGCAGTCAATCAGATTCCAAACTCTCCACCATGGCCAAGACCAAAGAGCTGTCCAAGGATGTCAGGGAAAAGATTGTAGACCTACACAAGGCTGGAACGGGCTACAAGACCCTCGCCAAGCAGCTTGGTGAGAAGGTGACAACAGTTGGTGTGATTATTTGCAGATGGAAGAAACACAAAAGAACTGTCAATCTCCTTTGGTCTGGGGCTCCATGCAAGATCTCACCTCGTGGAGTTGCAATGATCATGAGAATGGTGAGGAATCAGCCCAGAACTACACTGGAGGATCTTGTCAATGAGCTCAAGGCAACTGGAACCATAGTCACCAAGAAAACAATTGGTAACACACTACGCCGCGAAGAGCTGAAATCCTGCACTGTACAAGCCCGTCTGAAGTTTGCCAATGAACATCTGAATGATTCAGAGGAAAACTGGGTGAAAGTGTTGTGGTCAGATGAGACCAAAATCGAGCTCTTTGGCATCAACTCAACTCGCCGTGTTTGGAGGAGGAGGAGGAATGCTGCCTATGACCCCAAGAATACCATCCCCACCGTCAAACATGGAGGTGGAAACATTATGCTTTGGGGGTGTTTTTCTGCTAAGAGGACAGGAAAACTTCACCGCTTTAAAGGGACGATGGACGGGGCCATGTACCGTCATATCTTGGGTAAGAACCTCCTTCCCTCAGCCAGGGCATTGAAAATGGGTCGTGGATGGGTATTCCAGCATGACAATGACACAGCCAAGGCAACAAAGGAGTGGCTCAAGAAGAAGCACATTAAAGCCTAGCCAGTCTCCAGACCATAATCCCATAGAAAAGCTGTGGAGGGAGCTGAAGGTTTGAGTTGCCAAACGTCAGTCTCGAAACCTTAATGACTTGGAGAACATCTGCAAAGAGGAGTGGGACAAAATCCCTCTTGAGATGTGTGCAAACCTGGTGGCCAACTATAAGAAACGTCTGACCTCTGTGATTGCCAACAAGGGTTTTGCCACCAAGTACTAAGTCATGTTTTGCAGAGGGGTTAAATACTTATTTCCCTAATTAAAATGCAAATCAATTTATAACGTGTTTGACATGCATTTGTCTGGATTTTGTTGTTGTTCTGTCTCTCACTGTTCAAATGAACCTACCGTTACAATTATAGACAGATAATTTTTGTCAGTGGGCAAACGTACAAAATCAGCAGGGGATCAAATACATAATACGTTATTTTTTTTCTCAGAGTCAGATGACCAGAACTACAGGGTGTGTGCTGTCCATGCATTGGTTCATAAGCTGCCCGAAAGGAACAAGGAAATGCTGGAGCTACTAATAAAACACCTTGTCACGTACGTACTCCTGTATTGAATAAGTTGCACTACAGCCTCAAAGACAGTCCTTTGAGGGGAGATAAAAAAATAGCTGGGACTGATTAAATTGTCTTCACAATTTCGGGGACACCTTAATGCTGTTTCTGTTACTGTCAGTAGCTGGTGAAGAACAAAACAGTTAAATGTTTTCAATATCAGGAGAGAACAGCATCTTACGCTTGTGTCACGCCCATGTCCTCTACCTGCAGAGTTTCCACTCAAAGCCAGTCCAACCTGATGACGGTGTCCAACCTGGGGGTCATTTTTGGGCCCACCCTGATGCGGTCACAAGAGGAAACCGTGGCCGCCATGATGAACATCAAGTTTCAGAATATTGTGATGGAAATACTTATCGAGAACTTCAACAAGGTAAGTCATTGTTTGGCTTTGAACGTACAGTATGCTTTTCCAATTCCTTGTCCATTTAATGCTTACTTTAAAGGTATTTTATTGTAAAATTCACACAAACATTGCTTTTACGCAAGCTGTTATCATATTTCCAAGAACGGATTTAAGGCCAAAACCCTGATCATGCGCAATTTTTTAATGTTTGACAAAAAGACACTGAGCATGACACTGCATGCAGATGAAAAAAAAAATATACATAGTATTTTTTTTATCATGGTATATGCAATTTCAAAGTGCATTATACCAATTATCTTGATTTATTAGATTAGAAATTTAGAAATTAAATTGAGAAACTGTTTGAATGTATCATACCTCTGTTTGTATTTTACCTTGCAGCAGGATTAACATAGTCTCCCTTTGCCAGACCTTCCTCCACAGCGCTACAGAGGAAGGTCTGGCTAGTCCACACAGTATTCCAGGGTGGGAGAAAAACATGCTCTAGTTTATTGGCATTTCTTTTGGGTGGTGCTAAGCGCCAGACGGAGCCACGGTGCCGCTGCAAAATAGCCTCAGAAAACTCAGATTGGACAGATAGTCTAGCTAGCTGTCTGGATTTACCCTGCAGAGATCTGAGGAGCAGTTAACCAGAGTCCTCACAAATCCACCGGAGTTTAGAATGCCAACACAAAGGAAGAGGAAGGAAACGGACATCCGGCCGAAATGAGTGAAATCCGGCGAAATTTACGGCGGCACCAGAACAATCCCGGTGGAACGTCGTGGATATAGACTAGGTTTAACACAACCAGAGATACAAAGATACATTGTGTAGTAATCAGTGCTCCTTTCTGGACCTCCAGATCTTCCACCAGCCTCCAGACCCCAATGTGCCCCTGCCCCAACCCCAGAGCCGGCCTGGCTCTCGCAGGAGCAGGGCCATCTGTCTGTCCACGGGGCCCAGGAAGCCCCGCAGCCTCTACACTCCAACACTGTGTCTGGCAGATGCAGAAAGTGAGTACCAAAGCAGCGGTTACCGCCACAGGTCATCATTCTCAAATTTCCCAAAACCTGTCGGTGACCTTTAATATCTCTCTGACATCTGCACACACTATGTCACCAACTTGTAATAGCTGGTGGTATTTCCAAGTATGTTTAAATGGGAATTCAAAGTCAACTTTGTCAAAGTAAACTTGATTATCTCGCAAGAGGACATTCATGTGGTCTTACACTTCTCAAAAGAAAAAGAAAACACTTTAAAATATGGTCAGCACGGACCACGCAGTATACAACACATACATAAGACAATAGCAAGTTCTGACAAGCAATAAGCAATTCATAATCTAAATAAACCTGCTACAGAAAAGCTAAACAAAGTTTAATAATCGCAGCACTGAAAAAATAAATCCATGCACCAGAGTTGCATAATTGTACAAAGATGCAGTTAAATACCAAAGCCAGTTTCAGTCTTTCATTGTGCAGTCTAATTGCTGTAGGCACAGATGATTTGCTGTACCTCGTAGTTCTAACTTTCTGCTGCAGGAATCTAACGTTTGACCTGCTACTGCTTCTGACTTTCTGATGGAGAGGATGAGCAGGATCATTCAGGATCTGGTCTCGCATTGCCAGACCTTCCTCCACAGCGCTGCGGCGGAGGGTCTGGCTAGCTCACTCAGCATTCCTGGATGAGAGAATAACGTGCTCTGTTTAATGGGCATTTCTTTAAACCGATCACAATCGTCTTGGGCGGTGCTAAACGCCGGACGCAAGTACGGTGCCTCTGCAAAATAGCCTCGGGAAGGAACTTGTTTTGGTGGAACGTGCTCTGGAATTAAAACGGCTGTCGAGTGTGTGTGATGAGAATTTTACTCATTAAAAAAGATGAAAATAATTTGATTGTTGGTTCTAGCGTGGAGGATGTTTCCCCGAATGCCAACACAAAGAAAGCTGACAGCTGCGGGTTCTACTCCAACCTGCGGCCCTTTGCTGCATGTCTGTCTGTCTGTCTGTCTGTCTGTCTGTCTGTCTGTCAGCTGTCCTATAAAGGCCTCAAATGCCCAAAAAGTAATCTTTAAAAAAGAAAAGAGAGGATGGTGAGGGTCATCCGGACAAAAATGAGGGACATCTGGCGGCACTGGAACTATCCCGTAAATGAAACGTCGTTGATATAGACTTTCAGGATCTGATCTGTCTTAAGACGTGCAGGGACTGTGTCGCCACTCGCGCATGCGCCCCACCATCCAGCATAGGAAAGCCAGCGGAGCTTCCAGATGAATATTATCTCTTCGGGAAAAGCGTTTTCTGTAAGCCATTATGTAACCACAATCACTCCGTCACTCAGCAGGTTTTAATGAGGGCCCTGTCTGCCTCTTCTCTGGTCCCTGCATAGGTGACACTCTCAGCAGCAGTGCGAGCAGCACTCCCATGGGCAGCATGGAGTCTTTGTCCTCCCACTCCTCCGAGCAGAACAGCTCCTCCAAAACGGCTTCCTGTTCTCAGGCCAAGGACAAGTCGCTGCCGGAACTCCCCCGCTCGCCGTCCCAGCTCTCAAATGGCCCCAGGAGCACTGTGTGTGTCAGCAGCCCCGAGTCCAGCTCCAGGGAGGACGCCGGGCGTACAGACGGAGAGTCCGAGGACGCTCTCAGCCTGTCCTCAGTTAGCACCGTGCCCTGGCTGTCTCCCGCCCCCAAAAAAGCCCCGCACTGCCGCATCGACCTCAGGCCGGCCCTGCTGAACCGCTCAGCTGCTCCCTCTCTGAAATCACTGCATATATCTGAAGGTAGGATGATCATCAAGTGATTTTCCCCAATCGATTTGATTCTGATCCACAAGGTCCTGATTGGATTACATTCCCGAGTCAATGTCAGTTAAGTTAGGGAAATTTCAGTTACAATACAAATTTTGTTTGGATATAAAAGGTATTCTCAGAAGATGTATGCTGTAAATTGTACAAGCAAGAAGCAACCCTCAAATATAATTTTTTTTTTATTCTTTTTTTTTATAATGCACCAGATTGATGTTTACATTAAGAATTGATAATCTCGGGGTGCCCGGGTAGCTCACCTGGTAGAGCGTGCGCCCCATGTACAGAGGCTCAGTCCTCGCCACAGCAGCCGCGGGTTTGATTCCGACCTGCGACCCTTTGCTGCATGTCATTCCCCCTCCATCTCCCCTTTTGACAGAAACGTTTTTTCTTTTAAACGTTTGTTTAAAGTGCTCATATTATGTTTTGGGGCTTTTTCCCTTTCATTTATTGTGTTATATGTCTTGTTTGTGCATGTTATAGGTTTACAAAGTGAAAAAGCCCAAAGTCCCCCCCAAAGGGACTTACCATCTCCACCAGAAAACACTGTTCACCAACTGCTCCAAACAGCTCTGTTGTAGTCCAGCCTTTACTTCAGAGACAAACGTGGTCACTTTGGAACACACGTTATAATGCTCGCCTAGCTGCTAGCATGGCACGCCCTCATACAGCCCCTTGACTTAAGCATCATTTAAACAGCTGTGGTAAAATGTTATTTATATGACTCATTTCAGTGACTTGGTGCAGTGTGCGAGCTCTTTTAGTATCAAACGTTAATGCCTTTGTGTCATTTACAAGGAGACGCATTATCTGTATCTGTCTCCCTCAAGGCCACAGGAGTTGCTCTGGATCTGTCCAAAGTCTGTCCAAACTGGATCCCAGTGAGAGTTTAAAGCCTGCCAAGCAGCCAGACCTTCCACCCAAACAAGTGCTGCGCTGCAGGATGGACGCCTCCGTCAGCAACGGCTACCAAAGACCTGGCTCAGTGTAATGACTGTCAAAAAGCTAATCATTTTGCTCATTAGAACCTACCACTTCTAATACTAGGGATGGTGATATCAACTGTAGTGTAATGCCATCTATGAAATCTTGTCTTGTGGACATTTTGTTCATTATTACGTGCTTAAAACCCAGTGCTGAAATGATTAGTTGAATAATAGATTAGCCAATTGACAGAATATTACAATTCTGATAATTGATTAACAGTTATATTTTGCACTGCTGCTTTAATTTGTTTTTATATCATTATAAATTTAATATGTTTCTGTTTTGGACTGTCTGTCTGGTCTGAGAGTGATTTAAAGGTGTTACCTTGGCTCTAGGAAAATGTAACAAGATAAATTATTAATGACCACAATAGTTGGTTTGCTGTCCTCTGTACCTCTTTTGTGGATTATATATATATATATATATATATATATATATATATATATATATATATATATATATATATATACTGTATATATATACACAACGTTATATTGAGCTATTTACCTTCGACAAAGTCAGATGAAATCACAAAGTATGGAGATACAATGTTTCTGCCTGACAACAACTATATATATATATATATATATATATATATATATATATATATATATATATATATATATATATATATATATATATATATATATATGGTTAATGTATACACTTGCAGTTTCATGTGCTCCCACAAAATAACTGCAAGTCAGTCAGACTTGAGGACAATAGTTCAGCAACATTTCTTCCTGTCTTCCTCCCTCCCTCTCTCATCTGTCCATCTCCCCCTCCCTCCCTTTCTCCATCTCTCCCTCTCTGTCTCCCTCTTTCTCCTCTCCCTCTCTCTGTCTCCCCCTTTCTCCCTCCCTCCCTCTCCGCCTCTCTCTGTCTCCCCCTTCCTCCTTCTCTGCCTCTCTCCCTCTCTGCCTCTTCATCTCTCCCTCTCTCTGTCTCCCCCTCTCTGCCTCTCTCCAACTCTCCCTCTCTCTCCGTCTCACCCTCCCTCTCTCCTTCTCTGCCTCTCTCCCTCGCTGCCTCTCTCCCTCGCTGCCTCTGCCTCTCTCCTTCTCTGCCTCTCTTCATCTCTCCCTCTCTCTCTCCCCCTTTCTCCCTCTCTGCCTCTCTTCATCTCTCCCTCCCTCCCTCTCTCCATCTCTCCCTCCCTCTCCATCCCTCCCTATCTCCCTCTCTCCGTCCCTCCCCTCTGAGCCGTCAGCCTCCCCCTCAGTCTGTTTATGAGCATTGAGCATTGAGAGCTCTCTCACATCCGATGAGTGTGTGTTGGGAGATTTATGTATTTTCCTCTCTGGCTCTAATTCCACTCTGCCTGCGCTGGGGTTGATGTGACCCAGCAGCAGTCTGCACTCCTTCTCCCGGGACAAACAGATGATTTGACTTGTCATGTCTAAGAAGCCAGTCACGCAGTCTCTGGAGTAGTTCCCTTGTACAGCACCCAGCCAGCTCGCCCTAGGCTCTGTTGACTGTGAGGTTGTTGCGCACAGGGTCAAGAGCAACCTTGTTAGATTATTGTTTAACTCAATTCAGCACCGTGCTGGAGCCGAGTCCGCCCAGAGGAAGGAAACCTCCCGTTTTGTGTAGTTACGCTTTTCACCTCGCTCTAAACAATGAGGGAACGCTGGCTGGGCTGAGAGAAAGTGGACACACTTGTTTTGGTTTAGGTTTGATTTCATATCCAAATAGATAACACTTTCGCCAACATAATTCACCAGTGTTTTTCAGCTGTTTATTGTATCCCTGATACAATCAGGTGTGCTGAACTCGTGTTTATATTATTTTGTTTCAGGGTCGCTGCCAGAGCACTGCTTTTTGAGAATGCCTCTTCCCCACAGTCTGTTCCAGTCGGAAGGTGCTGTAAAAACACGACACCATCTTTCTGACCTCATTACTCACTCCCATCTCTTCCAATCGGCCGTGATGTTGCCTGATTTTTCTTTTCTTTTTTTTTTTGTCTTTACAGAGACGCCAAAGCGATGTATTCCTGCGAGGCAGAGCACAGCCACGAGCTCAGCTTCCCCCAGGGGGCGCACTTCTCAAACGGTAAGCAAAGCCTAAACTAGGCCGACATTCTACACTTCAGCTGACAGCACTGGCAGGAAGAAGTATTCAGATGCTTTACTTGAGTAAAAGTACTAACACCACGCTGTAACAAGTAAAAGTCCTGCATTGAAAATGTTACTTAAGTTAACATATATGTAAGTAGGAAAATGTTCTTAAAGTATTAAAAGTAGAAGTACTCAATGCAGAAAAATCCTCACATATTAGAAACTGGAAACGAAAAAAGGGTTGGAAGCGTCAAGAAAAAGCTTCAAAAGAGTCAAAAAGAGAGTGAAAAGTGCCCAAAAAGATTATTTATAATAAAACATCATATTTTATAAACTACATGTATTTTATGTGCAAATAACTAGAAAAAAAAAAAAAACTCATAATGTGTAAAGTAACTAGTAACTAAAGCTGTCAGATGAATGTAGTGGAGTAAAACATACAATATATCTCTCTGAAATGTAGCGGAGTAGAAGTAGAAAGTGACATGAAAAGAAAAGACTCAAGTAGAGTACAAGTACCTCAACATGTACAGTAAGTAGAGTACTTGAGTACATGTACTTAGTTACATTCCACCACTGGCTGACAGCTACTTTGCTGCAGAAGTTCTCACAAACAGCACGCATGCCTCCTTGCGTAGGACATTTGGAGCGTGCAGACAGACAGTCTGTGTGCTGCCAGCATACAGCGAGGCTTATTCCCAGTGTTATGTGGAGGCATCCAGTGGTGGAATATAACTAAGTACATTTACTCAAGCACTATACTTGTACTTTACTTGAGTCTTTTTCTTCTCATGCCACTTTCTACTCCATAACAATATAACGGTCCAGCTGAAATGATTAGACCATTAAACAAACAACTGTTTGGATCGTTTCCAGTTTCTAAAATGTGAGGACTTTTCTGCATTGAGTATTTTTTTCTTTTAATACTTTAAGTACATTTTCCTGATGATACTTAACATACTTTGACTTAAGTACCATTTTCAATACAGGACTTTTACTTGTAACAGAGTATTCTCACAGTGTGTTAGTACTTTTACTTAAAGGGATACGCCACCGTTTGTTGAAACAGGGCTTATCATGGTCTCCCCTAGCTGTAGATAGGTGGGCCAAAGCATTTCTTGTGCATGCATTGTTTTAGTCCAGTGCAACACCGGCAGCACCACTGCTAGTTAGCTTAGCGTAGTGAATGGGATCATTGTTGCCAGTTAGCATGTTGTGAGTAAAAGCGGGCCAACAAAAGACAAAAAAAACTACCTAATTACTTGCACTGAGACAAAAAATGCATTGGCCCACCTATCTACAGCTAGAGGAGACCGTGATAAGCCCTATTTCAACAAACGGTGGCGTATCCCTTTAAGTTACGGATCGGAATACTACTTCCACCCCTGGAGGCATCACATTGTTTTGCTCCCAACGTGACACCCCCATATGCATTGCTAAAGTATAAACAGTCCCAGGATTTATTTATTTTTTTTATTGCCTTTTGCTTTTTCCATGAGGAGATGACTTGGCCCACAACCAGTGCAGGCAGGTCACTGTAACCTAGTGATGAAAGGCACTAGTGCCTGTTCCCTGTTAACACACGCAGCAGAGCCACAACAAATGCTCCCGCCCACAGGACTTTTATTGCTCTTCACATTAACAGGCCAGTTTTCTCTGCATCCTTATTCAGCATAACTGCTAGATCGCTTTAGCAGATAATTTTTTAAAGCCGTCTTAATTTTGGTCCATCAGCGCAATGTTTATCCTGGTTGTCTTTATGGCTTATACTATATGTGTGCGATTAAGCCAGGCGATCCTGCTTTCAAGCCTGCAAAAGTGCTCTGTAGGGACCAAATTCAAAGAGCAGTATTTCTCTTATCTGCTACACTGTACATGTTTATTTTTCTGCCTATAAGCATATTTTTTTTCTTCTCTAAGTCTGGGAAATAGTGTAACCAAATCAGGCTCAATGATTCTAATCAGGTTATACTGGATCAAGAGTCTGCTTCTCGCTTCTCTTGGATATTAAAAGTGTTTTCTCTCTTTTCGTCCTGTAGTCTACCCGTCTGTTGAACCAGGCTGGCTCCAAGCAACATACGAGGGAAAAAAAGGTTTAATCCCTGAGAATTATGTCGTCTTCCTCTAACAAGATTTTAAACATTGCATCTTTTTCATGGTATCCATGAAAAAAAATAATAATACACAACGTGGCTGATTGTTGTAATGTCAGGTTTTTGCTGGTAACTGACATTTGTCTTAGCAGATATCAAGCAGGGCGGTAATTGCTTTAACAGTGCTAGAAGTTCAAAGTCCAAATATGTATCTCCTTTTCTGTAATGGCTTTGTCGTGAAATGTTTGGGGAATCTGCAGAGATTCACAAGTTAAGAACTATGTAATACAATATTATATTGTTAGATGTAAATATATTACCCATCGACTGCACTGATGTTTTAGTCCCACTATTAGCCTACAGAATCACAAAACAATCACATCCAATTTCACAAGTTTTATTCTCAGAAATGTATTATCTTTTAACTTCCCATTATATCAACACAACCACTTTCCTTTCATCAAGTTGTTAATGGAAATCTGTAGAACTGCAGAGATTAATCAATTGATCGATTATTTGTCAACATTTAAGTGAATCGCCAACTATTTTGATAATTGATAAATCGGATTGAGTTATTTTTAAAGTACAACTTCTCTGATTTCAGTTTGTTAAATGTGAATATTTTTCTAGTTTCTTCTCTCTGTGACAGTAAACTGAATATCTTTGAGTTGTGGACAAAACAAGACATTTGAGGACGTCATCTTGGGCTTTTGGGAAACACTGATCCACATTTTTCACCATTTTCTGATATTTTATAGACCCAACAACTAATCCATTCATCCAGAAACTAATCCACACATTAAGCGACTATGAAAATAATTGTTAGTTGCAGCTCTAGAAATCTGTAGTTTCATAGACATTTTCTATTAGCTGTAGTTGAACAAACTGTGATTTAAAATAATTATACTAATCTAATCCATGAGAATCTAGTAGAAAAAGCATAGTGGGTTTGCACCTTAACTTTCCTGTTTATGGCTTGTGATCGTTGTTCTGCCCCTGAACCTGTGCACTTTCTGGTGAGCTACTGTTCTCCACATTCATGCTCGTGCTAGGGATGGCCCTATCAGCTTTCTTGACCCCCGATCCCGAAATATTGAATATCTGCCAATACCGAGTTCCAATCCGATACTTGTATTTGCCTAGATAAAAGAGATGCACACTGTTTTTTTGTAACTAAAAGATGCCTTCAGCTTAATACATTTAACTTAGTGCAGCCAGCAGTATTGTAAAACTCACTTTTACAATCAACTTCTACTTAGAATGGTGTAGAATTTACTGACGTAAATGTAAGGTGATCCTCGATCAGTTAAAAAATGCCCATATCGGCTCTGATCCGATACTTCCTGATCTAATACTATCCAATACTTCTCGATCCGATACTTGCTAATCTAATACTATCCAGTCCGATACTTCCCGATCCGATACTTCCCGATCCGATACTTCCCGATCCGATACTACCCGATCCGATCGGGACATCCCTAGCTCGTGCTGTTCTTTTGTTGTTGCTAATCAAAAAGTATTTACTACTTGTAACTGTTTATTAGTATAAATGATCACACCAACTATAAGTGTTTTTATCATGTCATGAATGCTATGTTCATAAGGTGGAGATTTCACCTTTAAGGCCTCCTGTGGTACTGTACTCACTAGTACACTGATGTACTAGTAATGACAGCTAGACATGTATCAGATTATATTATGTTAAAGATACCATTACATGTTTAATGTTCTATTACTGTAACAACATTCAGTTATACTGTTTCAGAAAGAAAAAAGATAAAAGAAAGAAAATAATCAAGAACACTTTCACCCTTCAGTTATTACAAACTGAAAAAGGACTAAGACTAAGACTCTTTCTCTGGGGGCCGTAAATGTATTTGGGAAGGTATTTGAGGTCTGGTACTTGCCCAGATTCTTTTCCATTTACAGCATTAAGAATGTGAGGTGGCCTTGAACATTGATGCTGGAATAATACTCCCTTACAGTCCAGGGGGAAATGATACTCATATCCTATCTATATATATATATATATATATATATATATATATATATATATATATATATATATATATATATATATATATATATATATATAGCAAGCTTGTTTCCTTGCAATCATCTACTGTGTCTTGACGGTTCATAAACATGTCTTTAAATAAACAACGTGATTTATTCAACCTGTGGTCCAAATTCTTTGTCACAGTTAGTGAGTTTAAGTTGTATTTTGTACACAGTTGTATACGGTTGTATTTTTCACTGAAAGACATAGAGATAATACAGTTCTCTTTACATGTGATGGAGGTTCCTTCCTATCCTTGGCTATGTGAAAACGTTTTACTACCTCTGCCAGGGAAGTAAAATTTTTTGGGTCACATTTATTTATTTTTATTTTGCTTGTTAACCGTACAGCTCAAAAACATATGAACTGATTTCAGTTCCATTTCATTTAGAGTAAGACCATGTGCCAAGGAGAAAGGGATCAGTTGTTTTTTTGACAGATCTGTATGCTGATCCTGAAATATTTAAGGATTTCATTCTGACATTGTGAAATGGGGGATTTATGTACTATTTTGTACAACTCACTTCAAATCTGTCACATGCATCCCATCAACGTTTGTCATTGTGTGATTTTGATGCAGGTCCGTATGTAGTAAAATCCTTTGAATATGTTCTGTTATAAAAAACAAAACACATTAAGGGTCTCTAATTAGGGCATAGTGCAGCCTTGGCGGAGATGTGCTCTAACTGGGTTATATCTAATCACTTAAGATCACAGTACGTTTTTTGTTTTTGTTTTTTTTTATCAAATATTTTACTGATAGTTATCTTCTTTTCAGTTTCTCCTCCCTGTGAGTCACTGCAGATGACCCGAAAAGAATTTCATTAGTTTGACTGGCAGGTTTCAGTGTCTCCTATATATGAAATTTTTGTTATAATATAGTAAGTAAGCAAGTATTTATTTTTATTTTTTGCAGCTTCAGTACAAAAATATCACCATATCTAGTGGTTTTCAAAACCTACTGTATATCAGCTAGTAAGTACCATCTATACACAAGCTGTAGGATGCGAAAGGGTGGATAGACCAGTTATACAGAGGAGCTTTATTGATTCATGCCTCTGAATTTATCATATTCAAGAGTTCTGTACTAAAAAAACATATTTTGAAACAACATGTTCATTCTGTTTTACCTCATAAAGTAAAAGGGCTAAAAACCATTAGAGGCAGTTAGGAAAAGTATAGATGATTACAATAGTGAAGGCTATAAAGAATCCAGTAATTGTAGGGTGAATAATCCAGTACCAAGATGTCTCCGCAGATTGGTGATGTCTGCGCCGGCATCATCACTTGGTGTGGAATATGAGGGGCCTCACCATGCCGGCCAGGACCTTGGGAAGCTGGGAGGCAATGACTTCTGACATCATCTCGGGAAACTCCACTCGCATGGCGTCCGCCTGGATGAAGGTGCTCAGACAGAACAGGTTGACCTTTTTCACTATCTGTCAGAAAGGAGACATTCATGATATTCTTGGTACTCATTAAAGTAGCAAATTAAGTAGTTAGATTAAGGCTACATCTACACTACTACTTTTTGGTTTAAAAAACAATTATCTTTTGCTGCGTTTAGGCCTCGTGTACACACTACTGCAGCATTTCCAAGCCCCTAAAACGGAGATATGCAACGGAAACACAACTGCCGCTGTTTTGGTTTGAAAACTCTGTGGTTGCTTTGTAGTCTGGACAGGCACAAACGGAGACTTGTTGGTGAGACTGATGCACGTCAGTCAGCCTTATCGGTTAGGTAGCTTACAGACCTTTCAATAACAGTTCCACCTCGTCGTCAGTCCAAGCTAATAAATCCCTGCTCTTACTTTTCACCATTGTTGTTCTCCAAAATATTTTCTGTATTTTCAATTTATACATCCATGATTTTCAACCGCAGAGTAACATCAGACAATCTGCTTCCTGTTTACACACATGCCCTGTGTGTGTGTGTGTGTGTGTGTGTGTGTGTGTGTGTGTGTGTGTGTGTGTGTGTGTGTGTGTGTGTGTGTGTGTGTGTGTGAGTGAGTGAGTGAGAGTGAATGGTCATGTGATATGCGTCAGACATGTGAAAGCCTCTGAATAAACCTCCGTTGTTCTGGCTGATTAGACCTCCGCTCAGGTTGCAGGTTGGCCGGAGCTTAGATAGGAATTCATTAGGTCACAAATCTATTCTACCAATAAAAATGATGAATCTGTCATTTGCCCCGCCCTAAGAGGTGCAACGAAGCTAACAAGAGACTCCAGAAAATGTCAATCAATCAGTCTAGACACACCCACACAGGCCTAGGAAGTGGTCAAATCAGACAGATTAAAGGAATACGCCACCGTTTGTTGAAATAGGGCTTATCACGGTCTTCTCTAGATGTAGATAGGTGGGCAAACGCATTTTTTGTCTCAGTGCATGCATTGTCTCAGTCCAGCGGAGCCGCCGTTAGCTTAGCTTAGCGTAGTGAATGGAATTCTTTGTTGCCATTAGCAT
Organism: Gymnocephalus cernua; assembly: GCA_023631565.1. Lineage (NCBI taxonomy): Eukaryota > Metazoa > Chordata > Actinopteri > Perciformes > Percidae > Gymnocephalus > Gymnocephalus cernua. The sequence goes on from CM042430.1 coordinate 4,949,287, forward strand.
GTCGCGAGTAAAAGTGAACCAACAACAACAACAACAAAACAACCTGATTACTACTTGTGGCCTGTGTATTCACAACAAGTACAAATAGCAACGAGAACGCAGCATTAGTTCTGCTACTGGAGCTTAAATTCTTGTGTGGACGGGGATCGTACTCAGATCCACGAGGGAGCGTACCTCATGCATGGCGTCCATCAGTTTGGTGAGGTGGTAGAATCGCTGGGAGCTGGCCATCAAGCCCTTGTCCCTCATGTGGATAGCCTTGGTCAGCTCCCGGATGTAGTTCTGTCTCATCTCCTCAAATGCTGCCTGACTTTTGAGTCCCTCAAGAGGCACTGCGAACAGACAGGACACTTCTAGATTAAACAATACATTTCTCTAAACTAGAACAATGATTAGCAGGGCCAGGGCAAAAGACGAATTCCACAGAATTTTCTGCAGATTTAAAAAAGAAATTAATAAATAAATTAAAAAAAACTCTGAATGTTAACACATCTCCACCCTAAGCAAAAAAACAATCCTAAAAAAGGAGTTACAACATTAAAATAGCAGATTTTCACTCTAGATCTCTGCTGAAAAAAAAAAAAAAGAACCTGCAGATTCCATTTTGGTCTGATGATTACTCTGTTTTAACATTATATTGTCTTTGTGTTAAAACATGTAAAAAGTACAATTTACTTTTTATTGAAGACTTCTTTTTTAGCATCTGTATCATTTGGACCCTCCTCTTCATCAGATGTGTCTTCTTGTTCAAGGACTTACCTTTTTCCTAACATAAATCTATACAGATCAATTTTGACACATGACACCACAGATGCCTCTATGGTTAATAATATTAAAACTCTAACACTGCTGAAAACTCTAAAAAAGAAGAAGGAAAAAAAGAAATCTGCAGATTCCATTAGGGTCTGGTGATTACTCTGTTTTTAAAGCTAAACAAACACTAAGGTGACAGAGGTGCCACCCAACAATGATGGTTTGCTGAGAGCTAACATGCTGCTGTGTAAATCAATGTTTTTCAGTCAGTGTAAAACTAGGACTTGATAGCAGTGGCTACATAAATCTTGCCATGGTCCAGTCACCCTGTACACTCCCTTTATTGTGTGGCTCTACAGTAGACGATCATCAAAGCTTCCCATCTCTGTTCGCAACACTGTATTACTCAGCGTGGTTAGTTCAAACAAGAAGGTCAACATATGGTAAAACAGTGAATCATATTGAGTCTGATTCAGGACGTCTTCTGGCTTTTACCTGTGTTGAGTAATATTATGGCTTTCATGCAGAGAAACTCCTCTCGGGTAACCTGAAGATTTGCAAACTCCTGAGGGATGAACTGTATCGCCAAGCAGAGGTCATAAATCGGCGATCTCCTCATTTGCTCCCTGGCAGACAAAAACATAAAATAGTTAATGGGTCTGAACAATCAGTAGGCTCTTTTTCATCCAAACTCCTTGCTTTGTGAATAAGCGACCACTCTCATGCCTATAACGCTTAATAATAAATCATCAGGAATGAAAAGCCAACTCAAGTTGCCTGTGTGATGATGGTCACTTACTGACTAAGAACCAGATCCGGTGCAAAGTATAAATATTCACTGGTGACATTCTGAAAGGAGCGCCACCCGAGAGAGAACACCATCAGGTTCATCCAAGAGTACTGGATGAGGGTCATCTGATCAGTGATCTGAAGATTACGAAACCCTTAGACAGACAGAAAGGAAAATAAAACTAGTAAAACTTTTTTCATAGTAGATGCAACCTGTCATAACATCTGTGCACTAATATGCCATCATGTATATATATATAAGTGGTGCAGCACATTAGTTTTCCAGTAGTCTGGATCAACGGAAGAACATTTCTAGGATAAAGCCAGACATCCGGCACGTGGCTCACGCGCTGGATGTCAGGCCCCTTCCGCTCTCTGTGTGTTGCCGTTATCCAAATCCCTTTCGCTTCAGAAAACCAACAGAAAGTTCGAGCTAGCAAGCTACAAGCTGAAAATGGCAAGTTTTGCAGAAAATTTGCATCGTGCAACAAGGCAGGCCTGCTTGGTTCTTTCAGGTAATAATTGTAAAGCTTTACAAAGAATATGTTTACGGCATTTCCTCTCTAACTGGGACGTTTTGGGAGTGATTGGTGGGATCGCTGTGGACGAAGTACACACGGCGATACCCTGGTAAGATGCACAATTAATCGCAATTTTATCGAAATCACAATATAGACTAGTACAATATCCAAATTGCGGGTGGGGTGCAATATTTGTTGAAGGCAAAATATGTGTCAAACCATTCTGGATGAAGTATTGTGGTGCTTCAGAGACGTCCCGGCCTACAAATCGTATCCTACACACTACAGAAAATATCTTTGTTTGTTACAGATCCTCGCAAAAATCACACTATAATCATTTTAACTTTTTTACTTTTAATATTTTTCAATGAATAATGAGAATAATGATACAAAACTGATCATTCCCTCCGATATCGTGAATCATATCGCGATCGCAATATCTGTCAGAATGATCGCAATTAGATTTATTTCCTCATATCGTGCAGCCCTAGTATCCAGCTAATTTAAATAGCTCACGGTACTGTAGTGTTTCAAGAGATAACTTCATGTAATATTGTATGTGGCGTTTTATTTTGCAGGATGCAAATGTTCCACCAAAACAAGTTCCTTCCTGAGACTATTTTGCAGAGCCACCGTCGCTGCGTCCGGAACTTAGCGCCGCTCGAGACGATTGTGATTGGTTTAAAGAAATGAAACAACCCAGAGAATCTTTTTCTAGGATCCCAGAATGTATGTGTGGTGTAGCCAGACGTTACTCCACAGCGCTGTGGAGATAAGGCTGGCGATGCGGGACTAGTTTTCCAGTACAATTTTTCTCAGTTTACAGCTTTATTGCGAAAGATTTCAGACAACTTTTCTATGACAAATTATTTTATACCACTTGGAATCACTTCTCTCATAACAGATATGCATGGCATTACAAAGCCTTCTATCTCAGGCAGTGTCTAAGGCTGAGACCTTCGACCAGACCTGCAGGTAGATCCCCATGGCGACAACTGTGGTGACCCTGAGCCGCAGAGAGCCGTTACCTGGCAGAGACTTGGACCACTTGACGATCCACAGCAGCTGTTTCTCACACAGCCTGTTGAGGCTGTTGAGCAGAATATGTGGACCCTCGGACTGGGTGCTGTCATAACCAGAGTACACGATCTCTGGTTCGATGTTCTCCAGGATGTTGAGGATCTGTTGGGAGAGTTGCACCTCACGGATCCCTGGTATGCAAGACATGGAGTTCATGGCCTGATTGTCGCTGGACATGGCCAAGTTTGACTGGAACATCAGGGCCGGAGCCAAACCCAAGGCTTTCAAGGCCCCAAAACGCTTCAGCTTCCTGCCTGTGTTATGAGAACAAGGCCTGGTTAGATTTGATTGTGCCCATAACACATCACAGAGCTTTTCTTATCTATGCCCAGTAAATTCACAATTTGCATAAAGATCCTGTTTGATTCAAAATCATTATTGCCTTTGGGATCTGAGCACTTTTAACATTGTCTTTGCTACTTATCATGAATTCAAAGTGTGACTTGTTACAGAACCAATCAGGTTCATTTCATTTGTGCCACATGGGTGCATTAGCTCCATTTTAGCGTGCAAAAAGACATCCTACTGAATAGTACCTCCAAGCATCATTCCTGCTTGATAGCACTTTCGAAGGCGACACGCAGGGCAATTTTTCCTCCGAATTTTGTCCACAATGCAGTCATTTCGCCCGGCGCAGAGATAGCTATGATGGCCTGTGGAGTGAAAAGGGGGAAAAGGTAATGCGCACAATTTCAACAGCACTTAATTTTTAAATAGGTTGGGAGGAGGAGAGGCACATAATGAGGGGGGGGAGGCTTTTGACTATTAACATGGCTACTCCATCTGCACGGAGGCACCGTTCTGAGGAGAGATCTAAAGAAGAAAATAAGATAGAGGCAAGGCTGTGAGGACAGAGTGACACGGCCATGCTGAGACATAATGGCTCTTATATAATCTCGCGTGGTAAGATAACAAGGAAAAACAAGTCCAAGACGAGGAACACAGTGAACACTGGTCAATGCGATACTGTTGCTAACGACTGGCAAAGAAGGTCAGTCAAATTTAATGTGCTAACTCCCTTTTTAATGTACCAAAGCATTCACTTAAGACTTGTGATAGCAAAAGTGGAGATACATATTAAGTTACAGCCTGTAGCGCCTCCTTTAGTCTTTTTTATTTACGTTTTCATCTTTTAGTTTATCTGTTGGGAACAAAGCCCACTGATCAACAGAAAAAAGGGTAAATACGTTAGCATTTCCATTTGCAGGCACCCCTAAAAATCAAGTATTCTACATTATACAGCAGGTATAGTGACAACAGTGGACACGAAAGTACACATGCACCAACAGAAAACTGAAAAAAGATTCACTGTCCCAGTGTAAATTAGAGTAGGGAAATGAAAAACGTCGTGCACATTTGATCAGCTGTCACTGGCCAAATGTGAAAAGGCATCTTGAAATAGAAAATAATCTGTGGAAAAGGCAGTTAACCTGTCTGCTGTAGCTGATGGGTGTTTTCCCCTTCATAACAGTCCCAATACAGCTGCAGTATGTGGCGTGGACAATATATTTGACAGAAAGTGTGAACAAAAAGGAAAACAATTGTAGGACTTGTGCTTAAAATTATTTGGAAATTAGATTTTTTTTTCAAATTTCCAGAAGTTGGTGTAAGTGTTTTTATGCTCACCTTCTACTGCTCTTTTAAAAAAGACCTTACAGCTCCCGCAGGTTAGGACTCCATAGTGGCAACCAGATGCCTCATCAGCACAGATCACACACACTCTCTGAGGCGGCATACTGAAAAAAGAACAAAAACATACACTGATGAACTCATCTATCAAGCTAAATTCATATCATCACGGCAGAAGCTGTCTATTGTGTCTTTAAGCAGAACACTCTGATTTTAAAACGTAAGCCCCTTTGAAACTTGTGATATGTAGGTGAAATGTGCAGTAGCTACATTGAGTAACATTGCGGGGTAAATCATCACCAACGTTTGATCCTCATAGGATCAAAGGTAGGAACTAAATGTTGCTTTACTCTACTCTTACATTCATGATTGGTGTGTTAACCCTTGAGTGAATTTGAAGCTTGTTTAAGAGGCCTGTTTGCAAGGAAAAGTAAGAATGAAGGACCATTTAGGGCCCAGAGTTTATATTAAAATATCCAGGTGTAGATGGTTAAAACATTTTTATTTTTTTTATTTTGTAGGGGCTTCTGTCCCAAAGTGGCAAAACTAAAACCAGACCAAATTGGATAAGATGTTGTCATTATCTCTTGTTTTAAACGTTGTTTTTTTAAAGAGACAAATTACAGTTTAGACAAGCTACAGAGATATGAGTGGAGATTACTCCTTATAAGACAAAGTTAGTTTTCCACTTTCTTTGACTCAGAAATGGCCTGACTGACTTCATAACGGGGAATTGTTGGGCAGTAGCAAATCATTTGTCCTATAACGTGATTAATTACCATCTGGTCATCAATTTATGTAGGCAAAACTCTATGATCTGGCAAATATTTCTAACAGTCGCACAAGTAGCAAACTTAGGCCTACATTCAAAGTTCATGGGTGACTCAGCTTTGATCAAAAGGGCAGATGGGACTTTATATTTCCATGTGTGCCTTCAGGCGAACGTTTCTGGTAGTTACCCGGGGAATGCGGAGAAGGGGGACGGGTTCCTCTGGATCAGGGCCTGGCTCTGGATCCCATCGTAGCCGCTGCCGTGTAAGAACGGGTCCTCGGGCACCCCTACAGACTGGCCCCAGTAATGGGGCTCAGCCGGAGCCGTGTGCGTCTGCCAGCGGGGACCGTCGCTCTTGTACATGGCCAGTTGCTGGGCTGCGTGCGCGTTGGCGTCAAAACTGATGAGCGCCTTCCCGGACAAAGCGCATCTGGAGTCCGTCCTCAGCTGGCTGAGCGCCGGGAGCGGCTCGGACTGGTTCATGTCCATCAGAAAGTTCGGAGCTCCGTCTAGCCCTGGTCTAGGAACGGCCGCGGCCGACTCCCCGTCACTGAGCCCCAGCTGCTGCTTCCTGTCGCTGTCACAACAGGGGTCCAGAACAGGTATGTCCGATGATGGATCAAAGTTGGGACAGGGGCTATCCATAATCACAGCAGGCTCCTTCTCATCTTTGATGAACTTGCACGCTCTGGTGGTCGAGGGGAGGCTTAAACTTTGGGATATGGCCACACTTGTCCTCTGAACTTCAGCGAAATCCTCCCACGGCACACTGTCACACTTCAGATAGTCACTGCTGCGGTCATAAAAATGTTTCCCGACAGGTGAACCATCGACTATGGAGACTGCGCTGTCGCCGCTTGGGTTTAGACCTTGGAACAGCGTGCCGCCGTTTCCAAAATGACGCACGGATGAGGAAATGCACGTTAGAGACTGTGACTCGTTTGATAACTTAGTGTTCATGTAGCCAGCTTCAACCAAGTTACTTACTCTTGTGTTGGTGGAGTCCGCGATCGAAGTGCTGATGTTGCTCATTCTCCCGTTTGGTTTACTCTCCATCGTGTGGACCGTGAAGCGCACAGCGGAGACTGGAGTGCGCCCGGAGGTTGGACTGTGGGGAGGTTATCGCCCAGAGACTTCCCTGTAATCCTCCTCCCCGTCGAGAGAAAGGCTGTGACTACGTCTTTCTTTCTTTCACTTAGACAGATATACGCTATTCTGAACAATTTAACTGCTGTTGAAAAGAAAGAAAGGCAACTTTTAACCTTTGATGGTAACGTGCGCAATTGAGTACTTTCAGAAAATAAACCTGGAAGATTTAAGTATATTAGGCTACAAGTATACTTCCTCTTTCTGGCTGTAGGTGTCATGTTTCAAAGCTGAATGGGGGGTTCTTTTCCTTTTTTTCACAGATTCACATTAGTTTCTTATTCAGACTGAATAGTCAATCCTCCAAAGGTGCCAGGGTCAGAATCAATGCGCATCCACTCTACAGATGTATGGAGTTATACTACCCTAACTGCAAAACAGCCAGCCAATGAGGAGAATGGATAACTTCGATGTCAAGGGTCACTAGACTCCACCCATGACAACATATTTGGCCAAATGAGAAAATATTGGGGACTTGGTACCTTTAGAAGATGAGACGATAATACCAGCAGCGTAGCCATCATTTAAGAAGGGAGGGGGGCAGATTGTTCAGGAAGATGATATTTTTTGTTGAAATATCCTGTCCCACTTGTCTCTCCAAATTGCGGATTCCAAATAGCCTACATTTCATTTATGATTAATGGAAACACAGACATTTCCATAAAACAGCATTCAACCGTTTAGTGTCGCATCTTGCCCAGTGGGGAACCTGCTAACATTTTTACTGGCCACACAGAGGCGGAATTACTCATAGAGTATATCCATAATATGATGTTATGAATGTTGACCATCTGAGTGTCATGGGCCAGCTGATAATAAGAACCAAGGAACAGCACACACTTTGGTTTAACTTATATTTGTTTGGTTTAGATCCTATTTATCTTTGCATTTCTGAAGCACTTAAAAATCAGCATTTATTTGTTGGGTGTGCTGTATAATTTTTCTACGCCTTTACTACTGTTTGCAATAGTTTCCATCTTATCATTATGATACTACAATGCTTTCATTATGTTAATAATTATTATAAAACTCAATCATAGTCATTCTTACCAGCCCTGCTACATTCAACTGTAGGTCAAAACCTGATGTTATCATTATTAGTATGTATACACGTATGTATCTGTCCCATGTGAATGGTGTTTGTAACCAAGAGACAGGTGGAGGTGAAGTTGTATTTTCCACTTTGGGACATCTTGCAATCTCAGTGACAGTGAGCTGATCAAGTACCGCTAAGTTAAAGGAACACGCCGACTTATTGGGACTTTAGCTTATTCACCGTTAGATAAGTTGATACATATTCTTCTCATCTCCGTGCGTGTCGTAACTCTGTCTGACGCACACACCGCTAGCTTAGTTTAGCACAGATCCTGGAGGTAACCGGCTCCAACTAGCCTACTGCTCCCAATAAGTGACAAAATAACGGCAACATTTTCCTATTTACATGTTGTGATTTGTATAGTCACAGCGTGTACAAATAACAAGGTCACATGTAGGGATGGGCATGATTAATGGACAATCGATAATTGATCATTAAGAATTTCGTCGATCACGTTAATTTGTCATTGATTAAACTAATGCAGGTTGCGTTGCGTAGTGTGAGTCTTGAAGCAATTAAATGAATTGTCACTGTGTGGCAGCAATTAAACATTTTACCACCCGGGGGCGCCATAGGCTACTCGGTTACCTGCGAGTTTCTGTTTTGATTTCAAAAGTAATCATGAAGAGGTCACGGCGAAGTGTGGCGTGGGACCATTTTGATTTAAAAAACAACTTAGTTCACTGCAAATACTGCGACGCCGTGTATAAGTACAACACGGCCACAACTCAAATGATGTACCACATATGATGTACCACTTAAACAAAGTGCATCCGACCCTGGTTAATGTCGGTGGCGGTGCGTCCTCAGTCTCAACCTAGCATCATCTCGGCGTTAGCACGGAGGAGCTCCGATGCACAACGAGCAGAGAAAATTACCCAAGGGATCTGCAAGTTCATTGAGATGGATATTGGAACCATCATGTCACATTCCGTCACGACGTACCATCACCAGACTGGTAGAAACTCACCACGAAGAACGGAATAAGGTTCCCCGGCCCGGGCTGGCCAAGTTAGCACGGAGGTACCTGTGCATCGGGGCCGGCGGGTGTTTTTGGCAGCTGGACTGACGGTCACCAGGTAGTGGTCGCGTCTGACCCCAGATCATGTCAACCTGCTTATTTTTCTCAAGAAAAACCAGTAGACTCTGTGCTAAACTAGGCTAGTGGTGGGTGTGTCAGACAGAGTTACAACACACACAGAGATGAGAAGAGTATGTATCAACTTGTCTAACTCTGGGGGATACGGTGAATAAGCTAATGTCCCAATAAGTCGGCGTGTTCCTTTAAAGGGGAACATCACCTAAACTAAGAATTCCATGTTATTCCTATGGCCTAGGAAAGTTCAATCAATCAAGTCGCAAACTTGTGATGTCATCAGGTATAAAGTCTGGAGCTGCTCCATAAACAATGACTGGGAGGCTGATTTTCTTTTTCTTTTTTATATACCCAAAGGAGCTTTATTCTCTTGTAGTGTTCTCAGTTCAAAAACAGAAAATGTTCCCACATACTCAGAATATTCCCCTGGGTGCTTTCAGAGTCATCTATAACATCTGTCCCAATTCATTGTCTTTGGAGCGCTTCCACACTTTTACATGATCACATCACAAATTTAAGTTTCAGCACCCTAGTTTTTGGATTTGAGAGAGAGTTGTTCATGTTCACTAGTGTTTTTGGACTGCCTTTGACCATAGGAATAATGCATTCTGTGGGTGTAGTTCCCCTGTAATGGAGGGTTATGTTAGATCTGTAATAAGGTGAACACAATTAGAAATTTGCCTGTATTTGTTTTGTTAACTGCAAAAGAGGATTCTTAATGTTTCTGTTAGTTTAATTCTCAGATATTTTCCATTTTGCACTTTGCACTTTGATTCAGTGAAGAATATTTCCATATGCGTCTTCTGTATGGTGGTGCTCTATCTTAAGGACATACGGCACTCTCACCTGCTTTGTACTCATCAAATTTACATTTCTGTTATCTTGGTTAGATTACAGACAGTGTTCTGCTATTCAAGTTAATCAGCCGAGTGTGGATGTTGCTGATGCATGTGCGTATGATGCACACATAGGCCTTGGGCCTATCTCCTACGTCATTTGTCCAGACGATATCAGAGAGGATTCTCATGCTGTGGCCTACTTCTGCTTCTGGGATAACTGTTTCGCCCACGGCTCCACCAGCCTTCAAGTCTTAGTCTCGCATAGTCAGACCTTCCCTTCCTCCACATTGCTGCAAAGGAGGGTCTGGCTAGTCCACACAGCATTTGGGGATGGGAGAAAAACGTGCTCTGGTTTATTGGCATTTCTTTAAACCAATCACAATCGTCTTGGGCGGTGCTAAGTGCCGGACGGAGCCATGGTGCCTCTGCAAAATATTCTCGGGAAGGAACTTGTTTTGGTAGAACATGTGTACGTTCAAAAGTTGTTTTAGTTGTGCATCAGAAAACTCAGATTGGACAGATAGTCTAGCTAGCTGTCTGGATTTACCCTGCAGACATCTGAGGAGCAGTTAACCATAGCTCTAAATCCACCAGAGTTTAAAATTAGCCTACAACAAAGAAAGTGGGAGATGACGGACATCTGGCCGGAAACAGTGTGACATCCGGGGGGAATTTCCGGCGGCACCGGAGCAATCCCGGAAGTGGAACGTTGTGGACATAGACTAATTCTTGTGCAACTTCTTCTGGTACTTTCTAAAATCAAATTTCTAATATTGCAGACACAAAAGAAAATCCTGCACACTGCTCTTGCTGCAGCATCACCATTTATTGCAACACAGTCTCACTCCCAACTCGTCAAATGTCTGACGCATGGCCAAGGACCCGTGGCGTTAAGTTTAAACGCCAGGGAGGTACCCCTTGCGTTATTTTCCGACGAGGGGGTCCGTGAGATAGACAGTCATGTTAATCCCTCACCGTCAGATATCGACGAAAGAAAAAACACGCCCCCTTAACTCGAAATCTGTGACAGTTTTATTATTGGTATTTTTAGCCCAATAACCGCTGTTTTAATCAACATTATTCACGAGATCTTATCACGGTTTATATGCATTTGCACTTTTAATGTTATTATTTCGGTCTATTTCGGCCAGAGAAGCTGGGTTTCTTTGTTGTTTATTTATATTTTTTAAACTATAACGCTACATCTATCAACATTTATTTAGATGTTATCATGATATTCATTTCTTTATTTTAACAATATTATTTCAGTCTTATTACCGGTGAAATATTACAGTATGCTGTAATACAGAACATTACGATATGATCCGAGCTAGACTCATTCAAAGCTGATATCCCACAATGCAATGCGGACATTCATTCACAAAATTGGACAGCGATCAGCGAGTCTTTAACGCAAGTATCGCTTCAATGTTCATATATATAATCAGTGGTTTTATCACCAACAACAACACGTTGCTCAGTTTTGTTCCAGTAAGTTATGCACCGTAATAACGTTTTAAAAAATCAGCTGAAGACTCCGGAAGTGACGTAGTACGTACCGCTCGGCAGATAAGAAGATACAAAAATACATAATATTCGTAATATTTATGTTTTTGTGTAACATTGTATTTGAGGATTTAAACAATGAAGATAATAATAATAATAAAATACAGTTTCATGTATTTGTCTCATGTATTGTCTGCTCGGTCGGCCGGCGGCAATCTGAAATGGAATGAAGCCCATTCATGGCAGACAGCAGAAACCACAAGGCAGCCACATAGGCAGCTGGCGCGTCTCTTATGGGAGTTGTAGTTTTAAAGTATATTGGTATATTTCTCATAATTAGAAGTTAAAAGTGTATCATTTTGGATGCCCCCTGGGGTTTTTTGGGATGGGGAACACACTGGTGTCATCAGATTTTAGAAATTGAATCATTAAATAGGTGAAAATAGCTTATTACCATATTTGACAGTGCTTACAGTGGTTAAACATTGGTGAACATATCTACATGACAGCTGAGGTCCAGAGCTTTCTATAACAGCTGGTCCCATGTTTGTAGCACCTTCTGTTGCTAAATGACAAGCCTTCAGACATGGACTAGGTTCAAGGTTCAGAGGTCAATATTTCAGAGTAGGAGTAATGGATCCTCTTCAGACTGACATATGTTACTGTGGAGGTTGAGACCTTTCCAACAATATGTTTGATATAGTCTTACAACAACATTTGAATTTTCACATATCATGGATATGCAGGTGATACTTTATTATCCCCGGAGTGATATCTGCCTTGAGTTCAAATGCTTCACACATAACACTTGACATATTGTTTTATCATACAGTTGACATATACTTACAAAAAAAAAACATAAACAAAGTGATACGTAGTCAGACTGAAGCACATCACACAGCAACAATCTATTGATCATCTTGCAAACAGTGCAGAGTAACACACAACCATTTGCATCATATCATGAAGCTATTGCACAACCAGCCTCAAGCAACATTATCTAAAGTTGTAATTGAGGTAGGTCCGAATAGGCCTATAGTTTAGAAATGTTAAGTTTACATTGGGGTAACCATATCTTCTGCTAGAGTATAAGAGCTCATACTTGGCATGGAGAATAAAGATAGATCAGGTCATACTCTCTGTGCTTGCCTGGAGAGACTGGTTTCTATTCCTCTCCACAACCTTCATGACAGTCACCTGACAAGCAAACTTTAAATGAGATGTTTTTAGATATTGCCATGTGGATATATATGAATATGCTCTGTAATGCAGCCTTGTATAACATAAACCCTCTGATTCACCGTGAATGTCTGCTCTAAATGATGAAAACACACTTTGAACACAGGCCTTCCAGCCAGGTGTTGTCCGTATGAACACCAAGGTGCCTATAGGAGCAGAGCCCATTGATTGGTTCATCATGTATGACCTCTGATACCCTCTGACCCATGTCACCACCAACTCCTCAGTTTGTCAAATGGTTGAATGAGATGTGTGAGTTTTGTCTGTGTGCAGTATAGGCTTAGGCAGAAGTGTGCCAAAAATGCCAAAACACATGTTATATATGTACACATACCCATACAAAGATATATACATCTTACTCTGCAAACCTCTGCAACAATCTACTTATTCTTTTAATTTCCTGAAAATGCTTCCTAAAACTAGTCCCTTCTTAATTTTGAAAAGGTAGTCTCTCAGTAAAGGCTACAAAGGTTAGGATGGCTACAAGCTGTAACCATGGTGATTGATATGAGGATCATCTTCTGAATACAATCATTAATATGTTAGGTCTACCATAAATTGATATTTCAAAAAAGTCATTTATTTAAAACAACTAATGCAGTGTGATATTAAATCAAACTAAGTCCCACACATAACTATGCTCATGTTTTTTCCCTTTAGTATTTGATATTAATAGTCATCAACCGCAACATTAGAAAATTGGGTTTTAAAATAACTATGCAAAAGTCAAAACAAATGCAAATTATTCAAACAAGCCATTAGGCTGTATTTCTAAACACTCAACTGTAGGTTTTTTATATAGTATATATATAAGGCAAATCAAAGTGCTTAGCATAAAGCACTATTTTTATTTATTTTAATATTTATTATTATTATTGGTATTTTATTGTGTAAATTCTCACCTGCAACATTCATTCACAGATGTCACTTCCGCGGATGTTTTTAAACGTTATTACGGTGTGTGTGTATAACGCAAACAAAGCTGAGTAACGTGTTGTTGCTGGTGATAAAAACACTGATTATGTATATATATGTACATTGAAGCAATACTGTCGTTAAAGACCAGCTGATCGCTGCCCGATTCTGTGAATGAATGTCTGCATTGCATTGTGGGATATCAGCTTTGAATGAGTCTAGCTCGGATCATATCGTAATGTTCTGTATTACAGCATACTGTAATATTTCACCGGTAATAAGACCGAAATAATATTGTTAAAATAAAGAAATGAATATCATGATAACATCTAAATAAATGTTGATAGATGTAGCGGTATAGTTTAAAAAATATCAATAAACAACAAAGAAACCCAGCTTCTCTGGCCGAAATGATAAGATCTTGTGAATAATGTTGATTATTGGGCTAAAAATACCAATAATAAAACTGTCACAGATAGGGATGGGCATGATAATTTGTCATCGATTAAACTAATGCAGGTTGCGTTGTGTAGTGTGATTGCAGCAATGAAATGATTTCCAGTGTGTCAGCAGCAATTAAACATTTAACCACCCGTTTTGATTCAAAGTAAAGATGAAGAGGTCACGGCGAAGTGTAGCGTGGGACCATTTTGATTTAAAAAACAACTTAGTTCACTGCAAACACTGCAACGCCGTGTAGAAGTACAACACGGCCACGACTCAAATGATGTACCACTTAAACAACGTGCATCCGACCCTGGTTAACGTCGGTGGCGGTGCGTCGTGCTCTCAGTTTCAACCTAGCATCAACTCGGCGTTAGCACGGAGGAGCTGCGATGCACAACGAGCAGAGGGAAATTACCGGAGGGATCTGCACGTTCATTGAGATGGATATTGGAACCAGCATTTCACATTCCGTCACGACGTACCATCACCGGACTGGTAGAAACTCACTACGAAACGAAGAACGGAACAAGGTTCCCCGGGCCGGGCTGGCCAAGTTAGCGCGGAGGTAGCTATCTGCATCCCGTGCCGGTGTCGTGCCAATGTACTTACCCCCGCCAGGATTATCACCAGGTAGCGGTCGCGTCTGACCCATGGATGTATTAAGGGAAACTTAGACCCCAGATCATGTCAACATGCTTATTTTTCTCAACAAAAACCAGTAGACTGGTGCAGAAGTTGTATGTGAGTTACTGGTTGTTTTGTATTAGGCTTTGTCCGTGCCTTGGATAGTTTTGAGTTACATTTTGACAAAACCTGTCAGATCTAAGTAGTATTATGTTTTTGGTTAAATTGTGGTTAAGTTATTATTGAACATGATTATTTTTATTTATTATTTTGGAACAAACGAGGGTCTCTGTTTAACAACGCCGGCTCGCAGCAACGGTTCCGCTGCTAAATTAAAAACCGCAGCGCATATATCTTTAAGTTTAGCCAAACCTCCAGTTTAACTGCCACACGTTGTTCTTGTAATTAAGATCTCATCTAGGTAAAAACATGCAGTATTTTTGTATTTTCATTGCGTTTAATTTATAAAAAGTTAAATAAATAATTAATTTTAATATAAAAATATTAATGATTAATCGATAATTGATCATTAATTCTCCCGACGATCGACGAAGAAAATTTAATCGAATGCCCATCCCTAGTCACAGATTTCTAGTTAAGGGGGCGTGTTTTTTCTTTCGTCGATATCTGACGGTGAGGGATTAACATGACTGTCTATCTGACGGACCTCCTCGTCGGAAAATAACGCGTAATGGCGTTGAAACTTAAAGGGATACTTCACCGCTGGAAAGCTGAATATATCTTTAAATTGGGTCACTTATGTAGCAGAAATGTGAAAAAAAAAATTTAATTGGTGCCTTCTAGGCCGAGAAAAGCCAGAAAATGTGTTTTTGGCTCATATGGATGAAAGACACCAAATCCCAGAATGCACTTCGCTTCGCTGCTTTGAGTCCACTCCCAAGCCACGCCTACCGCTTGACAGACAGACAGTGAGGCATTCAACTCAATGTGTTTATTGTTATTTCAACCATATACACAAAACAACGTTTCATCGTGGCTCAAGTGGTGTTACACATTTAAAATATATAAAAACTACATTATATAATAACGACATACGAAACAGGCTACCTTTAGTGCACACACACATTATAGGCTCCGTAAAGTTCAGCTAAGCATACCAGCATTAGGCTTGGTGGGCTGTAAACACCGAGTATAAACACAGCCGTGAATTAGCGTGGAATGTCGAATGGTCGCCATGTAACAGTCACAAACTCCAGCGGTTAGCAGCACCAGTCCGTGTTAACACAGCCCACCTTCATACAGAGCATATTTAGCTCGGATCGTCGGAAGGCTAGCAGGCCTGGTAGCTGGACAGTCCGGTTCACTGTTCAGCCATGTTTCCACGAAAGCAAAAAACACAGTCTCTGAACTCGCGTTGGGAGCATGGTTGAAGTTGGATGTAGTCCAGTTTGTTGTTAAATGAACGGACACTTGCAAGCAGGATTGATGGGACAGGTGGCCGGCTAGCGTTAGCTCGCTCTGGATGTGCCTTTTCCCCGGCTAGCGTTAGCTTCCCACCTAGCCGACGTGGATGTCACCTACCCGGCTCGGGGTACGAGCGAGTCCACTAGTCCCCGTGTTGGTCTCCGTGGCAGGCGAAGCTTTCGTAGTGGGCCGATTATTCCGTCTGTAATAACGTTTCCTGCATATTCTCTGCTCTGTAGCGATGTATCCCGGTGGTACACGTGCGGTAGTTTGAATGCACATAATTGTTGTAAAGGTTTGCTGCTGAGAAGATAGAGCAGAGCCCTGTTTAGCGAGGATTCAAGATGGCTGACATTTTGTTTTTTTCCGGCTGAGATCGGCTCGCTTCGGGTGATGGGCGGGTTTAAAACATGCGGAAGTAGGTCCTACTACTGGTTGTAGTCTTTTGCTCTGGCCAAAAAATCTTCCGATGACGCAAAAATCGTCATTTTACGTCATCGGAAGATTTTTTCCAGACCCCCCAGTGCAGATATCTCCTGTCTCAGGGGGACATGAGGGAGAGACGCACGGTCATTCAGAAATACTACCGGGTTTCTACTGATACAAAGCTGAATGCTAAATCGGTGAAGTATCCCTTTAACGCCACGGGTCCTTGGCCATGCGTCAGACATTTGACGAGTTGGGAGTGAGACTGTGTTGTTTATTGAAGACAATTTTAAAGACAAACTAACGTTTCAGTCCCTCTGGACCCTCATCAAGAGTAACATTGCAGACACTAAATGCATTTTACTGGACCTCATGATGTTAATCTTATACCAAAATGGTGTGTTTTTTTTAAATCAGTGTGGCTGGTGTAATAACTGCCGTGTCCGTCCCTTAGCTTTCCTTTGTATAAAGGCCTCACAGTAGCTCTGCTCAGGGACTTGACAGCTAAAGTCTGGCGGTAGAATTCACACTCCGGGCCTGGCTGGAGATGTAGGTGAGCTGTTTGTCTCCCTGCCTGGTCAGACTGTTCCCAGACATTTGTCTTGCTCCACAGCAAGTATGAGAGAGCACAGCAGCATCTGCTACAACGCTTTGGAAACCCCACAAACCCTCTGCGCTCCATTAAGGTGAAGATAATCAACATATATTTTAATTATATTCATTAAATGGTATGCTTAAGTGATCAACATTTTATTAACACACATTAAATAATCTAAAAGCTAATGTCCTGTATGAAAATGAATCCTGTTGATTGATACTACATCACAGAAAAAAACTGAAATCTCATAACTTAAGAGTCACAGAAAGCAGTAATTATCGACAAGCTTTCATTTATTTTTATGTTGTGTCTGACTGATGAACCTGTCACTGACACATCCAAACACATGCTTCTTTTTTACACCTCCGTGCCAGCCACAGCTGTGGCCATCATATGCTCACAATGACTACATTTCACACAAATGTCTAACAGGATAGAAGAGATAGAATAGGCAGATCTTCCGAAAATCGTTGCCAAATTGACAATTTGCTTCAAAGTTTTCGGAGTTGAGAAGCTCCATAAAGTGACGGGACTGCCAGCTGGTGGCGGCCGGGATCATTTGTTCGCTGGTCGGCCTGTTATCCTGGGATGCCCCGCTGTAAACTAGCGGACTCTCAGACCACGGTCTCGTAAATAAGAGGCTTTTAATTCGCCGTTGAGGGATTGTTTGTTTAAATATCACAACACATGTCCATCATAAGATTAACGGGAACGTGTGATTAACTGCCTTTTTGCCGTTAAACTCCACAAGCGCCTGGTCCGTCGTCACACACACACGGCCACAGGCAGAGAGAGAGAGAGAGAGAGGTACCTGTGTCTCTTCGGGAGACTTGTTTAAATTATTACATAGATTTAGACATTAGATTTATATAGTTTGGCGTATTTCTCTTCTGATTTTAATTAAGACCATTGTTGTGCTTGCATCACTCCCTTACCCCTCCTACCAGTCCCTGTGGTCACTTGGCCAGTGCAAATGCAAATGGAAAAAAAAAATTGTTTTTGTTTATTGTCTGTGTTTCTCTGTTATGTCCTCCAGCCTAGTCTTTAAACGCCGCCATTCAAATTCCGTTATGAGGATCCCAGCAAGGCACAACAGGAACATTCTGATGTTCTCCTCCATCATGCTGCTTTGTTGTTGTTTGTGGCACTAAGGTCTAGTGACAATGTTATAAAGACCATTGCGATGCTTGCGTCACTCCCTTACCCCTCCTACCAGTCCCTGTCGCCACATGGCCGGTGGGAATGCAAATGGAAAAAAAAGATTTTGGGGCAGAGTAGTTCTTAGAACTGCTTAGAAGTGTACTTTTCCCCTAAAAAGTACAAGTACTATCCGGCGGGAAAACGCCTTTTGATAGTGCCCTTTCCTCAGAGAGAGAATATACCATATATAAGGGGGCAGCTGTCCTTCCCTAACAGCTTGCTGAGACCAGGGCTGGACTGGGACAAAAAATCAGCCGTGGCATTTTTGGCCCAGGTGGCCCACACCCACCGTGATTTGTCAGACACATTCCCTGCAGACAGTCCTCTATGCGTACATGCATTCTATGATATGAGTTGCCTAGTGTTCTGCGTTCATGTGATAGTTTTGGATCCTTCAGGAGGGGTCTCAAGACTTATCTGTTGATCTTACACTTAAATAATTAATTAATTCTTAGTGTTATGATTTGCATATTTATGATATTTTTTATTATTATCATTGATATTTGATATTGTATTGCCATTATTGTTATTATTACTATTTTGGCTTAGCAACTTTTTAAAACTGTTTACTGTTGACTTTAACTATTGAAAGATTCATATTGTGTCGCTTTGGACAAAAGTGTCTGCTAACTACAATAACCATAACCATAACCCTTCCCAAAAGCTACAATAAAGATGAGCGTAGTATATGCTCTGGAAAAGAGCACCAATACAAGAGAAGCAGTGTACTCACTCACTTTTGATTGACGGGACCATAGAGTACACAATGTCCATACTCAAGTGCAAGTAATTGCCAAAGACGAAGAGTTTAAAGTACAATTCCAAATTATTTAATAACATTTAAGTATACAAGTATGTATTGTCAGTAAAGTCAGTCAAAATGTTGCCTTGGTCCACTAACTTTAATGTGACAGCCAAACTACATACATACACACACACACACACACACACACACACAGCCTCCCTCCCTTCCTGAGAGTCCCGGTTAATTTGCCTACTCCTGACCATGTTGTCAACTACTCTCTTCCATCTTTTACTCACTTGCTCCCATGGCCCTGTCATGGTCACGCTCCTCCTGGGCTTCTTCCCTGTCATGATGTTGTTTCTGCTTCTCCTCTCCTCCTTCCTCTACTTCAGGTAATGCTGATGTTGAAGCAGCTACTACAGCCCCAAACATGTCAGAAATGTTGGCACATATTGAGGCATCCGCCTGTAGATTCTTAATCTTTTTCTCCCGTAATTTCTCTGCACCTCCCTTGCGCTTTGGTGGTCGTTTGTCCATTTTAACGTGGATGCTAAACTTCCAGCATAAGCATAACTATTACAGCTCATGTCTCAGGGCCGGGAGTGGGGGAGGGGGTTCCTGGATTTGATTGGGTCAGGCCAGTGCCAATAAAGAAAATTAAACAATGGCCGCTGTCAGTTTTTTATGGGCGTTCCGCCTTCTTTGTGTTGGCATTCTAAACTAAAAAACTGTATTTCTGAGGACTATTAACAGCTCCTCAGATCTCTGCAGGGTAAATCCAGACAGCTAGCTAGACTATCTGTCCAATCTGAGTTTTCTGTTGCACGACTAAAACAACTTTTGAACGTACACGTTCCACCAAAACAAGTTCCTTCCTGAGGCTATTTAGCAGTGGCGCTGTTGCTCCAAGACGATTGTGATTGGTTTAAAGAAATGCCAATAAACCAGAGCACGTTTTTCTCCCATCCTGGAATGCTGTGTGGACTAGCCAGACCCTCCTCCACAGCACTGGGGAGGAGGGTGTGGCAATGCAAGACTAGCTACAGACTGACCGAAGCTCTGCAGGAGCCTGCTGCACACACTGACAGATCTGAGTTTCCCCAGGAATAAAAGTCTGCTCTGTCCCTTCCTGAAGAGGGCTTCAGTCCAGTTTTTTTTTTTTAAGTGCCCATATTATGTAAAAACTTTTTCTGGGGTTTGGGTTATTTTGTGTCTCTGGTGCTTCCACACGCATACAAACTTGAAAAAAACAAACATCCATGCTGTTTTGAGTGAGAAACGGGTTTCTGAATGATTCCTGCCTTCAGTCTCCGGGTGAGCTGTTCAAAATCGGCAGGGCTTTTTACGTCAGTAGCCGAGACGAGGTGGCTAATGCCACATTCGATTTACCTCGGAACTCGGATTTTCCGAGGTCAAAGTCAGAAACACGCCCCTTGACCTCAGATTTCCGAGCTCGGAACTCGGACAACCTCGCAGTAGCCCGAGTTCAAAATCCAACATGGCTGCCCCCTGTATCAACAGTTGTGAAAGCTGCAGTAACATAAAGTTATAAGCACTTCTGTCTTATTTAAATTGTGTCACTAAATCAGTCGTTCACACAGGCATGTTCAACTTCTATCTGTGGACATGTTTGCATGCACAAAAAACGCCGTAATGCGTTGTTATCAACTGGTATTGCTAACAATAGCTAACCGGGCTAAAGCTAATGAAAACAATGAAAATCCGACTTTAAATGGAACGCATTCAACTCGGGTATGACGTCATTCCCAGCTCCAGCTTCCGAGTTCCGAGGTAAATCGAACGCGCCATAACCGTAGCATGCTAGCGCTAGCATGCTAGCTCATTCTCAAATCACTGCGACAACACACACAAGTTCACCATAATCTACAAAAGAACTACTTACATGTCCCTGTTCTGCAGGTATTCCATGCAAAGTTGGAAGTGTGCCCTGTTTAGAAGAAGTCTCCTGGCTAATCCTGCCTTGAAGTTAGAGAAAAAAGCTAGCTAGCTGATGTGATTCTTACCTAGCTACTGCGCATGTGCGAATCCCTACAAAGATGGTATAGAGGTGATATGTCTCACTATGTAGCTAAAACAGAGACCTGAACAGTTGAAAAGAGGAGCTGCAGCAATGTGCAGTACAACAAAAATATTTTTGTACGGTGTTTTTGTTTTTGTAAACCTATTCTGGTACATCCTCAAAATACAATTATGAACCTGAAAATGAGCATAACATGGCATCTTTAAATAATTTGGACCCCAAGGTATTCGTATGAGTCCGCCCTCTTCACTTCCTCTCCCTGGATAACAACCAGGACAGAGGGCTTCCTGTTCAGATCATTGGTTTTCTGATGTTGAGCTTCAGGTGATTGTGGTTGCAACCTGTGACAAAGCTCTCTATCAGTCCTCCAAAAATAGTCTCAGTTAAAGCTGACGTTCATTAATATCAAAAAGTTACGCACTAGAGCTTTAAGACATGCATGTTTCTTACTGGAAATGATTCACTGGAATCATACATACAAAAAAACACACTTAATACCTTTTATTAAATTCCTTCAACGTCTACACAACACATTATATGAGTCTGTACAGACATGGATGTAAACTACACAGGCATACACGAGCAGGCGGTAATTCTAGTTTCAATCTGAACTGCTTTTATACTCCAGATGGAGTAGAAAAGCCTCTAAATGAAACCATATCATCTAAATCATGCATTGCCTCTAAATGAAACCATATCATATCATATAACAGCTGGGAACAGGCAGCACCATCATATGTTAGCAGTAGTAGTGCATATTAGTATAACAGAACTGTACAGATAGGGGCAGGTACATGCTACCCTACCCTATTTACACTAAGGGAAAAAATCAAGGATGTTAACCATTTTTTTAGAAGCAGAATATCAATTTTGATCCGTTGTTCTGGTTCAGTAATGTGTGTTCAGTCAGGGGCCTTTGACCCTGACTGACTGAAAGAGTGCAGTGTGACCAGTAAATGCATCTCCAATCTTTAGAATTTCTTAGGAAAGTATAGCCAGCTCATTCTTCTGCTCATCTTTCTGCTAAACATGCATGACTTCTCCCAGTTGCCTGATGAGCTGTGCCAGTGTCTCCATGTCGTGGTTGGCCCTTTCCAGCAACTCGTAGCGGAGACTGGAGATGTCCTGTTTGATCTCCTTCAGTTCGCCTGATATGTGGGACAGGAAGCGAATCAGCATCAAATTGTGTTTCGTAATTTGGCGATCCGGAAAAGAGAAACACTGTATCTAGAACACCTGCTGAACTTACCTTCATTTATTTCATCGTTGTCTTTATCTCTCTGTGCTTTTAAGATGTATCTTTTGATGAGGCGATTCATTATATTCTGTAATGAAGAATAGAAGATTTAAGTCTTAAACTGATGAGCTTATTGTTCCTAAAGATTCATTAAGAGTTAGTTAAGGAAAAAGAACGGATGCCAACTTTTCCCAGTGAGCATGTTTGATTAAGATTAAGATTAAGTGATACTTATTGATCCCGCAAGGGGAAATTAAGGTTTTTCACTCTGTTGTTATACAGTATGGTTTCCATTGACACATTTTATTGGTGCTTAGATATATAAACAGCAAGTACCTCAAAGTGCCCTGTGAGGTAGCCTACTAAAATAAGTTTAAATAACATTGGAATATCATGTTCACATGTGTATATGTACAAAACTTTAATTACTACTAACTACAGTTATGAACATGTTAATCAACATTAGGAAATGAATAATGCTTTACTTGGTGATGACAAAGTGATCCTTCCACACTGAGATCTTCCTGTTGCCTCAACTAAGATTAGACAACAACGTAAAAGAGAAGAAGCATTGTTAATGCTTATCTTAAAACATGCTTTTAAGGGACACTCGTACACCTGCAACTTATAAATGTGACACAAGAGGGCCCTGTAGATCTGTATCAAAGAATATAGGTCAACTTTACCAGACGGATTAGAAATGTCTCTAACCATTTCACACACATTCATTTCCCTGCTTGAAATATCATTTGTGTCAAGGGCTGTTGCCTCACCTTGTTAAGCTCCGGCTCATCATTTGCATTTTCTTTGCTTTTGCCTTTAGGTACATCCCAGAGAAATTCCCTTATAACCAGCAAGAGGGAAACCACAGACCTGGGGCTGGGTATGAGGTTGAAGGGAACAGGCAGTGTGCCGCCGTGCTCAAAGTACGAGAACCAGAGCTTAGCTCTGGCAAACTTCCACTCAACATCAGCATCATCCTGCACCCACATAAACAAACAGTAAGGAGGGGTACAAGCCAGGGGAAACATCTGATGAGCAACAGGAAGTTCATCTATTTGCATTTCTAATGTGCCACTTTCATCATCCACATTTGTTCATTAAATCTGCAATATTATTGTGTGAACTACATATACAGCACATATTCAAAACTGAACTGAAACTTGACAACTTTGGCATGAATCGTTGATTGACACTTTTGTCAAACTAAATTATTCCCAAATAATTGTGGTCTTACAACAAAATTGTCATTATTATCACTGTACGATAGCCCTGAAAGGACAGGTGGAAAACAAATGCGGGCAATGTTCTCCAAAACCTAATTTTATCTCCCATGTAGGAGATAATATCTAAAAGTTAATCTCCTAATTCTCCTCACGATATGATTTCATCAGACTACATATCGTCACTGTTAAAGCAACACTATGTAACTTTTCCCACTTCGGTCCCCCTACAGGTTGTTTCATTGGAACTACAGCTTGCGTCGGGTGGCGCGAGCTGTAGTTCCAATGAAACAACCTGTAGGGGAACCGAAGCTGGAAAAGTTACAGTGTTGCTTTAAATCCAAATTGGAGCCTAGGCACAGTTTCATTATGTTTGAGAGTGGATATTTGTAGTTAACTGAGAAAGTAAAACCTTTTGTTTATGCTGCATTTGGCTGAACTTTCAATTCCCTTTGTACCGTGCACTAAGTGAATCATTCTGCACGGCTTTCTCGCTCTCAAAACAGCCTAATTAAAGCTAGTGATGGCCAAATGAAGCTTCGTGAACCATTTTCTTTATTTTCTGAGCCCACTAGATGGCGCTCTTGGTTTTAAAAGAAAGGCCTAAGGCATTGCAATTCAGTGTATTCTCAACCCTTTGTTGAACAGAGAGCGCCATCTAGTGGGCTCAGAAAATAAAGACAATGCTTCATAAAGCTTCATTTGGCCATCACTAATTAAAGCTATAGTGCGTAGTTTCTGCTGCCCACATGAGGAATTCTAAGTAATGACAACAAACCTGTCGGCGCATCTACATAATGCAAGCCTTACGTGATCACGCACAAATGTTTATCTCATAAATACGTACGGGATAATGTCTCCTAAGGAAATACACTTTACGATATTATCTTCTAGGAGATAACATTTCTTACGTAGGAGATTTCACCTTTCCTTTCAGGGCTTCCGAAGCTTCCATATCACTGTTAGTATACAAGACACAAAAATTAATACTAATGTATGAATGGTTAAGGCGTACCTCAATTTCTTGGAAGGAGCTGTTGAACATGGCAATGAGCATATTCAGCAAGACAATCACCATGATGATGTTGTACACCCCGTACAGAACATAACCAGTATTCTCAATAAACTTATGGTCAATGTTAATGACCACTGATTTCACTTCTGACAAGCCAAAGATGGCCCAGAATAACGTTTTGAAGCTTTCTTCGAGCCTGGAGGAATAGATAAATGGGAATTGAATAAGGTTAGTGCAACCAATGTGTTAGTCTTATATAATATTCATTCAACACAGACTGTATCCAAAGGCACAATTGGAAAATATTTAAGAACACTGTCAAAAGCTTTTTCAGGCAAAAGTGTTATTGCAACAGTCTCTAGTCGACACTCACGTTGTGAAGGCGTCGTTATGCTTGGCTCCGAGGTAGTACGAGTACAGAGTGAACATTCCCACCATGAAAGCCACGAAAACGGTTATGAAAATCACCATGAACTTAAAGATGTCTTTAACTGTTCTTCCCAG
This sequence comes from Gymnocephalus cernua, assembly GCA_023631565.1. Taxonomy (NCBI): domain Eukaryota; kingdom Metazoa; phylum Chordata; class Actinopteri; order Perciformes; family Percidae; genus Gymnocephalus; species Gymnocephalus cernua. Next base: position 4,974,153 of record CM042430.1, read on the forward strand.
AGAGATCTGCAAAGGCCCGAAGCTCTCGTTGGCAGGAAGGATGTATGCAATGCGAGAGAAACTCAGCACAACTGCGATTGAATACAGGCCTTCAGAAATAAGCTGAGGGTCTGAGGGCATCCAGTTGATTCGAGCTGAAAAACAATGTTTTGGCAGTTTTCGTGCTGTAAACTTACATTCCATTTAGATACCTAGCACCTGTAGAACTCAAACAGGGAACTACAATCAGCATGGGTATTTCTTCGTAATGAATTTGCCAGACAGTTAAATACGTTACACAAATTTGGTGGGGCACTTATTTCTTTATTTTTATGGATTTCATGTTCTAGGTCTCAAAATTATGAAGATGAAAAAAAGAATCCATTATGGTTGTAGGATGTGCAATATCTGGAAGGGCACTGGTGCAATATTTTTAATTTGATACGGCACTGTGCAGTTGTGCACTTGGGCATTGTGCAATACATAAGTTATTGATCGCAGCATGATTTAGGGGAAATGTGCAATCTGGGTGGAAATATGTACAATATGACACGGGGGGTATGCTGTGGGTTCTTTCTCTTTCTTCTGTGAGTGTGGGGGAAGGTAGGGGGGTCTTGTGTGAGGTTTATTAGATGTTTATTGAATGCATTTGGATGAGATAATGTATGCTTATGTTTTATGTATGTTTACTGTATGTTTATTGTGTTTATTGTGTTTATTTGCGATATATTATATATTGTCATTTTTGGTTCTCTCAACTGCCCAAGACTCTCCTACAGGATATAAAGGAATAAATAAAGGCTTATCTTATCTTATCTTAAGTCTGAAACAGGAAATCCAGTTTAATAAAGTTTGATATTAATTTAAAATTTTAAATGAATACAATAATAATTATTAATATTTAAGGTTATATATATGTGAGTGTGTATATATATATATATATATATATATATATATATATATATATATATATATATATATATATACAGTTTATACAGTATATATAAACAAATGTATTGAATCCACTGATAATATTTGAGTTCTTTGGTGCACACTTACCCAGCTGGAAATACTGTATCTCAAAGGGCAAGGTCTTGTTGGACAGGTCCGTGTAGTGCTTGTCAACGTAACACTGGGCAGAATATGCATGCCAGAAAGCCATTAATCTGGCAATGAAAGAGGTCATGAAAATGGTCAAAATACTAAAGTCCAGAAGATTCCAGGGTTCTGAGATGTATTCCCGGATGTCCTGCGACCAAATATCTCTACATTCTTCCCAGATCTTCCCTGTAGGCAAAGGAAATCACACATTTGCTTAACAGTCACACTCTTTCTCTCTGAAATGAAACTATGACTGATATGATTTGAATATGTTTATATGTATAAATAAGGCTTAGAAAAAAGGTCCCGCACACTGACCATTACGCAAGCAACAATTTATTTACAACGTTTCGGTCCTAGACCTTCATCAGGTAAATTTATAAATAAGGCTTGAATTGATAGTCAAATCACATAGGATTTACTGATTCTGAATACTAAGCATACTAGGCAAAGCGTGTGTGATATGGCTCCAAAGTCTCGCCTGCAGAGATATGGAAAAGTGTCACCTTGTCTTTTTCTGTCTTTGGAAAGTTATTACCAGTCTGATTTGTCATGGTAGATGTCGTAAGAATACATAATAATCTATGTGGGCAATTTCCTAGCATGGTAGATGTTTGGGGGTTTATATAGATGTTTGGGGGTTTATAACCCTTCAATGGCATGTCATATCCTTGACTCTGCATGCACAGCAGAGTGTGTGTGAGTGACAAAGAGATGGGAGAAGATATACTAAACGTTATAGAAAAAGATTTGACAGCTAGTTGTGATTGTATACATGACATGGGAAAAGGTGGGGGGGTGGGGGGGTGTTTACACTTATGACCTATGACCCAGGATATGATGAGAATCTCCATCCAGGTGAAGGGGGTGGTCTTCATACGAAACAGTTGTGAGGGGTGATCGTGGGTGGTCATGTTAGGCAGCAGCGACGTTCCCTCAAAGCGGTCTGCCGCGTTCAGGACCAGCAGGCATAGAAATATCATGAAGGAGGCTGCATGGGCCACAAACTTCAGGAACGGTCCACACATGAGTTTCCCTATCTGACACAAGTCAGAACAATAAGAGAACAACGTTTGACTTTATTTTGAGCTGCACCAAAGGGAATTCACATTTCATGGGCACAGCCTCTGACAGAATATCTTAAGACCAAAAGATAAAAGTTAAAAACTTTTATTTTAACTCTGTTAGAAGGGTTAAAAATGTTCCCGAAAAGAGAAGACAAGACAATGAATGCTGAATCTAACTCATATAGTAAGTTACAGTAAAACAAAGAATTACTTTTTGGAACTAACCTTACTTGACGGTGCTATCCAGTACATAAAGGACAGGACAGGCAACCCAACAGCGACACCAAGGACTAGGAGGATTTTAACCGCTGTGGTCTGCTGACGGAGTCCAGACAAGTTCTCGTACCAGATGCAGAGGAGTTGCTGTTGGCAGTTTGGATGTGCCACAAACTGAGAGGAGAGGAGAGAGAGGAGAGAGAAGGATTATTTGCGGATACAAGTGTGCAAGAAAAACACAGGGTTGAAAAAGATAAGAGATAAGATAATCCTTTATTGTCTCCTATAGGAGAAATTCATCTTGGGAATTTGAGAGAAACAAAATGGCGACAGTTAACCTACATAGAAACATAATCATACATTATCTCCAGCAATGCTGCAATGAAAATCTAATAAACCTCACACAATACCCCTCTACCTTTCCTCACAATCACAGAAGAACAGAAGAGAACCCACAACACATCCTCCCCCTCGTATTGCACTTCATTTTGATAATGATTGCACATTTCCCGTTAACACTAAATAACGTCTGTATTGCACAATGCCCAATTGTGTAATACCATATCAAATATAACATATAAAAATATTGGTAATTGGTATTGGTAAAAAAACACAAATATTATTTGGTAGTATTAGTCACACATACATCACTGCAGCCAATACACACACACACACACACACACACACACACACACACACACACACACACACACACACACACACACACACACACACACACACACACACACACACACACACACACACATCTTATCTCTTATTGTTCATTAATTTGATTGAAAGCCGCACAAATGAGAATTTATACCTATTAAGCTTGCAGTTTGGTAGCCTGTACCTTCTGCCTGAAGGCATCAGCTCCTACTCACTAATACAGGACGTGATTTGGGTCGTGCGTGATTTTGAGACCCTGTTTCCTCACCGCCTCCTCAAAAAGCTCCTGAAGAGGAGTTGGTGGCATTTGTCCAATTATTTTTCCAGCCATTTTTATCAAGTTTTGGAGCTGTGATTTTAATTTAATGGACAGGTTGCCGAACCAAGCCAAAAACAAGTGAATCTATTCTAATCCTTAAAAAAAATAATTTCTTTTCTCACATGCTTACCTTTTTAACTTCATATTTTATTGCAAGTTTTAACCTGATGAGGTTTTGTCTGTCGACGGTCTCAGAGCTTTGACGTGATTCAGTGTCCCCATTTAAGATGGCCTTCACTTCCTCTGTGTTTCGACACAGATCCAGGAGTCCCACCACAAAGTCTTTACACTGCATGGACAGTTTCTTGTAATCATTCTATAACAGACAAAGGCAACCTATCAACCAATCGATAGCACCCTATTCTTATACAAAGAACTTTTATGAATTACTAACACCACAAAAGTCAGAACCTTGAGTCCTGTCATAACTGCATCTTTGAATCAACACATCTATTGTCTCTGTAATTCTACTACAGGGGTCAGCATCCTTTACTATCAAAAGAGACATTTTTTCAAAATCTGTCTGGGGCCGCAAAACATAGAAGCCTTATGATGAAGGTAACACAGTATATTAAGTCTAAATTAGCCTGTCAACAATTACAAATAGTTCTAAATGACCATTCATTAAATGGTGATGTTTGTTGCCATTTTAATGGCCCCGTCTTTGGCGGTCTCTGCAGAGAGGGGCAACATTTAGAGCAGGGATCTTCAACAGGGGGTCCAGGACCTCTTGGGGGTCCTCACAGTCAATGCAGGGGGGGCCTCCAAATTATTGTTAATTTTTGAAAGTGTTTTCAATGAATCCAACATATTATTAGCAAATATAAATCCCCACTGAAAATAGGCTTACTGGCCTATAAGTACTAGTTGCTCCAGAGGTGTGCAACCTCTGACATATATAGCAATTGTAAGGCGCTTTGGATAAAAGTGTCAGCTAAATGACATGTAATGTAATGTAATGTAAAGAAAGGTAGTCACTAAGGTAGCCATCCAAATATACAGTTAATCCTAAAAATTCACTGTGTCACATGTATGTTTTAAAATGAAAACATGATTATAAATCCATGGCAACAATTATAAAGCTGTTTTAATAGCTTAGTATTCTATGCAAAAATGGTATGTATAAAGGCTTTAGGCTGCCCAACATGTTATTGTAGGCCCAGTTTAATATGTAATTTTATTTTATACATGTAGTATGGGGTCCCTGCTCCATCTCTTCTTCAGTTAAGGGATCCTTGGCTTAAAAAAACGTTGAAGACCCCTGATTTAGATGATAAGGCGCCGGGCCATAGAGGGACGTTGGCTATTTGTAAATTGATTATGTAAGAATCACGTAAGGCCTACAACAATGACACATTTAAATGTTAAAAAGAACCATTATTCATTTCAATATCATTTTTTGTCAAAGCTATAGGGAGCACCTGGAGAGGGGCTTAGGAGCCGCAGGTTGCAGACTCCTGTTCTAGTATAAAAACAGGTATGTCGTTTTAAATACTGCACCTTGAACTCCTTCTCAATGTTGGCCAGAACTGCCAGCTCATTGCTCAGCTCCAGAGCCGCCATCACTGGGTCTTCATTGGAGAGGGACAGATACGCTGGACTGGCCAGACATTTGTATGCATTGATGCGGGATTGTGAATGGCTAAAGGAGTCATGCCTCTGCTGCTCGCTGCAGGCCCTGCACTGGCAGAAGTAGTCATGGGGCCGCTCTACACGGGCCCCCTTCATAAGCAGTATATGAACGATTTCATACTCATGGCACTGAGAGGCCAGGATGATGGGAGTGATGTCGTGAGAGAAACGTGTGCCGTCCTCGTCATAGGCAAAGAAGTCATCGTTTGTGTCCACCTGGCTGGGACTGTTAGTCAGCCTCTGAGCATCTGCAAAGGCCGGATGGCTCAGTATGGCCTCCACTATACGGATGTAGCCTTTACTGATGGCTAAAAGCAATGCGTCTCCTATTCTAGAGAGCTCTTTCTTCCTAAGTAGGAGCTTAGTTACCTCGAAGTGCTCATTGGCAACTGCCAGCTGCAGTGCATTCTGGCCCATGTAATTTACACAGTTGACGTTGAGGTCTGGCAGGTCCTCTAGCATCCGTCTGATTTCAGGAATGTTACCATATTCTGCAGCTTCTAAGAAGAGTTCCTCTGTCAGGGAAAGGCAGGAGGAGGGTTGAGCATGGTACAGGTAACCGGCTCCCCGTAACGCTTGTCTCCTGGGTTTGGCTACAGCCTGCTGCTGCTGCATCATGGCTTTCCCTTCATTGCTCCACCTAAACACAGGTAAGCATATGGCTGAAGACCTTATCTTTGTAAATTCATTAAAGGTGCAGTAAGTGATGCTGCGCAAAGACTGTTGATATTTGAACTCAACTGCAAAACAAAGAGAACCAAATAGCACCCCCCCCCCCCCCCCCCCCCAGAAGCTCTGCCCCCCCAGATTCATGGACAGATAACTACTGGCCGGCTGGCACATTCACGTGCTGCCTCCCACCTCCGCCCCCCACCATCAACTGTTGCTGATTGGCTGGAATAGTGTGGTTTGGCTCGTGCACCCTTTTCTCTTTGTTTTCCATTTACACAGCCTGGGCTATGTATTACATAACACCAGATTTTTTCAGTGCACACAGAAAATAGAAAGCTAGGTGACCGTGAGGAGATATTCGCTGAATTTGACAAAAAGTGTATTGGCTTAACATCACATACTATACTTAATGTATGCTAAAAATACTAGTAAATCCAAATTCCACTGTCAAAATCCAAATCACACACCAGGTCATTACCTTCCTTTTTTTTTACTTCTTTTAAAATTATTTTTCTTCCGAAGCAGACACTCCCTTTCAGGGATGGGCACTGCTGACAGACACACTTTGATTAGTCCACTATTAACATCAGCTCCATCTATATTTTTCAAAAAAAGGCCTTGGGAATGAGACATCAGTGACCTAAGTAAGGTAAGGCAAGGCAGCTTTATTTGTATAGCACATTTCAGCAATGTGGCAATTCAAAACATTAATAAGCAGTAAAACATTTGTTAAAGAGAATTTAAAAACAGCTAAAATTGAATAAGACAGGTATGAAATACAAGCAACAAATACAAGTTACAGTGCAGTGTAAGAAATGAACAATTACTTAAAAAAGGCAGCATCAAAAAGAAAATTCTTCAGTCCTGATTTAAAAGAACTGAGAGTTGCAGCGGACCTGCAGTTTTCTGGGAGTTTGTACCAGATATGTGGTTCATGAAGACTGAACGCTGCTTCTCCATGTTTAGTTGAAGTAGTGAACGGACAGCTGGTCTCGGCTGATTTATAACTATAATGTGTGACACCACCCACAGACTCATCATCTGCTCTCTTGCGTTTCATGGCCTGGCACTGTCATCCACTCAGCCTCTGCGTGATAGTTAACCAAATACATGTTGTATTCCTGGAATATTATACAAGAATGTCATCAAGTATTTGATCGTTAGTCCAGTTGCAAACTTTTATTCACTTTTATTTATGTATGATGTTATCTCCGTTCATGACCATCAATAAAGAGTATAAATTATACTACCAACCAGTGACCGTCTCTAATACTAATTCTATTTTGTGTCATTGTCAAACGAGATAATCTACTTTTCTGTTCATTAATTACATTTGAATAATGTGATTATCTCAGGAGCTAATTGCTTCTTCACAGATAATGGCGGATGGTGACGACGCCCCTTCATTCAATCATAATTAGTGGTAATACGATTTTACATAACTGAGAAATCTGATGAGTGCACGCAGTATGACCTACAGAATGTGTTCTAATACAGACCATTTATTCCTTTGGCATCTAGTCTGTATTGGCTGAGAAAGGCTCAAATGTGAAAATGGTGTCATGGTGTTCAGCCAGGGAAGGTGCAAAAATCACAACTTAAATGGATGAATATGTAGGATAGGTCAGAAGACATCAGTGTAAATATGACAATGAGAGACACAATAGGAGATTTTATACATTGATAGGATGAGATCACTAAGTATCAGTCTCACATTGTTGGTCATTTTAGCGATATCATGGGCCTGAGACTTTTCCTTAGAAGCTTTACACACACACCAATATTTCTCAATTGATTTTTGAAGGCATTTATATTCAATATGCAAATATATTCAATATGCTTGTTATTTGTGTCACATCATCAATATTCCAAAGTCAAACAGGATGGCCCACTCACCTCCTCACAGAAGACTGGTGTTCCAAATGACTTCATTTTCACTTCATTAAGTCGCTACGAGCCAAGACTACGTCCAAAAGCAAGCAGCTGCAGCCCATGTCAGCCTCCAGACCACCTGTCTGACTCCCTCCGTCCCACCCATAGACTGCATATAAAACTGGTCCCACCTTGGATCTGGATGGCTCTGGATGCTGACGGTGCTGCCTCTGCACGCCCAGTGGGCGGATTCTAGCAGTTTATAAGGTGTGTTTCATAACATAGGATATTAGCATTTCTCGAATACACTTGGCTCCTGTTTTTGAGGTTAGGCCAATATAACTGTTTTTATCTCAATTTAATTTCCTTGATTTACCATAAACTAATAGACTGGGTAAACCCGATCTGCCGGCGATTGGATTTTGCCCTGCTCAACTAATCATGCCATTTGTTTAAATTTTTTAAACGGAGGCAGAAAACTAAGGTTATTTTATTACGAGCTATTTGTCAGTGTGATGGCTGCAGGCAATATCACCACTCATACTCTATATGGCGTTTGACTCCCTGAAAATAGATTATTTGATGCAGTGGCCCCTGTCCATAAACAATCTGGAAAAAAGCTTTTCCTAAATCCTCTTAACTCTGGTGCCATCAAATGTAAAAAGTAATTCCAACACACCTTTATTTCATGAGAGAGGCACCATGCCCCAGCAGATACAAGTTAAGCAAAAACAATTCTGAGTAGGCCTATACAAACTGTTTAAAATGAAAGTGTAGATATTTATTTCTCCAAATATACAGTATTTGGAATTAATGTAGCTAGAAGTCATGGCTGGAAATATGTTTCCAGCCGTTTCCTTTCAGATTTGATTTATATATAATTTTACATACGTTTATTTTATATATGTTTATTTTTACAGTAGTTTTATGTATTTATTTGCAGATTGGTCACCATACAATGTTTTTTTTTTTTTTATTATACAATCATTCATGACTTTTATGACCTCACTAATACGGCTGGGGTATTACTGTAAATGTTTAAACGTAGGGTTCTTTGCTTTAGGCTACTTCATAGCTGTAAAATTAAAACTATATCAAACATCGTCTGAACCTTATTGCATCACTCTTTGTATCCATTCCCTGGTTTATTCAACTCATTTATTTCTGTTGTGTTTTATTTAGCTCTTTGTTTTCATTCTTACTCGGTTATCGGTATGTATGTTTTACGACACTTACAGGTATACCTGAAGGCAACATGCACGTATTGGTCCTGGGCCCTCTGCTGGACATGGCGAATATAACAACCACAGTGCCCGTTGTCAAGGAGCTGCGTCCTCGGTTGCTATCATGTAGCTAAGTTACACAGACAGACTCAAGTGAAGCAGCTAGACAATTCCCAACTTAGTCGAATTATTTCTGACTTTTTTTAAACGACAAAAAGAGGCTGTCGTTGTTCAGGAGAGGTTGTTGCGATGTGGGTTCGCACATTTCCTTTTCATGTCTATCTTCGCCCTGAAAATGGTTGAAGGAGTTTGAACGGAGAACCGCCGACGTTAGCTAAAAAGGACCCAACAAGCCGAGTTAGCAGCTAGCAGCTAGCTAGCTAGCTAGCAGCTTTGCAGCGGGCTGAACCTGTATGTCTGCCCGGTGTCAACAAGGATCACCAGCCTCGGAGGATGCAAGTTGGTCAGGGCAACTTCTTCTTCCACTCGTATCCTATAACCGTAGAGTTATTTATCCTGTAGAGTTATATAAGAAATGTGTATTACTTATTTAACGTTAGACCTGTGTAAATGTAGCTAACGTTAGAAAAGCTGGGTAAAAGTAACAATATCAGTGTAGAGATACTCTACAAGAAATGTCAACTTACAAGTCCTGCATTCAAAATTTTACTTAAATAAACAAAAGTATTAGCGTCAACATGTACCTAGCTAAAGTACCAAAAGTAAAAGTAACGTTACTCAGTATTCAGAATAATGTATTATTTTATTGAATTATAATTATTGATGCATCAATGTGTGCGTTACTTTGATGTTGCAACTGGTAAAGGTGGGACTTATTTCTTACTATAAATACTGCCTGAGAGGTTGGGAACCAAGGGATCAATGAAGTCTTATCTTTGTCCCTAAAAATACATCCAAATGTATTTGTTGATTCTACTTTGTATTAAAAATCTCAATCTGCAAAGTAACTAACATTGTCAAATAAATATAGGGGGGTGAAAAGTACAGTATTTGCCTCTGAGATGTAGCTAGTGGAGTAGAAGTACAACATTGCAAAACATTTAAATACTCAAGTAAAGTACATGTACAGAGTACCTCAGAATTGTACTTAGGTCCAGTACTTGAGTACATGTACTCAGTTACTTTCCACCACTGACAGCCAGTGGTGGAAAGTAGCCTGTATGAGAACGTAATGTGAATCAGTTTTCCTTCTCTCAAGTCAAAGGTCAACATTAGGTTTAGGTGACACATGTATCTCCACTCGCTGCTCTCCTTAGCCACTCACTTCCAGAAACTCGAGGTTGGGAGCTGATGGAGGCCTCAGAGATGAGAGACAACTTATGGTCGAAGAGCAGAAGTTATGCAGATCCCGAGCTCGCAAGTTCTCCCTGGAAACCAACCGACGCAGGAAGTCAGTTTTAGTGTATAACAGGGCTGCACAATTTGTAGGTTTTGTTTATCATCATCCCGAACTGGTGCAATATACACACCGTGAAAGGCTGCGAAATATCGCAAAAGACTCTCAGAGATTTTTTATGTTAGTTGAAAGAAAATGTTAGTAGAAAACACAGACAGACTCAGGTGCACTTTATATATGCACTTTATAATGTAACTTTTTTTAGCGGTGCCTTTTATATTCAATTAAATGTTCAATTTGTTCAGTACAAGAATGTTGGAAATGATTTCCTTTCATTTGTTTTAAATTGAATAGAATTCTGAAATATCTGTTTATTTATCACAAGTAATATCTTTATGGCGATATTCAACAACTATTGCATAGTTTTCTGATATTGTGCAGCCCTTGTGTATAATAACTATGCATTGCTGTTTTTATTTGAACACTAATAGGATATGTCTATCTCAGTAACTGATGACTAGTGTGTGCCTTCTGCAGCCCAGAGCTGCCCACAGATCTCCCATTTCTTCCTGGAAGCAGAGGCTGCTCTGCTGGTGCAGTGTACAGTGTGCACCTCCTGGACAGACAGTTTATGGTTCTGTCCTGGGCTTAGCACCTTTCAGGGATGGGCGCTGCTGACAGGATTTTGCAGTCTAGACCTGGAAATAGATCTGTTGGCCAGAGGGTAACTGTGGGCCAGAGCTGTGACTGAAGCGCCACCTCTCTGACAACTAAAGCTGCTAAGTTCAGCACCGTAAGAGGCTCAAATCCCTTACAGATATTAATAACCTTCTAAATGTGTCCTTCCATAGTTATCAGCAGCGGCTAAAAGTGAGTGTTATTGTTTTGAAAGAGCTTGAGAGTATGTTTTATTATTCAAAATGTTGGAGTTCTAAACTTTCCAGCTCCTATAAGATGCATTTATAAATAAAGATATCAGGTAATAAATATAAGATAAAGATTCTGTTTAGTTTTAATTGAAAAGGAATATGTCAACTAGCTTGAGCTACTTTTTGTTTTCCACGCTGTTTTAAAATGTACACTTCTTGTTGACATTGTCCGCTAGGGGTGGGGTGGGGGTGGGGGGATCATATGCATTGAGATTTTTTTTGCGACAATTTTTATAATCGATACTTTTCCCTAGAATCAATATTTTTTGATTTTTAACAATGATTCACATATCCATTTCCATCGAAACAGAGCGAAAGCAGAAAATGCAGAAAATCCACGTTATGTTCTTCTTTACAAATTAAATAAATGTCAGACTGACTGACTGACATGTGATGTACATTCTTTAAAAATGTCTCTTGATATATTGTCTCTAGAAGCGTTTTATTCCATTTTTTTGTCCAATTTTTGTTAAAGAAGGAAAAGAAATAGAAATACTATCGAATAGCAATACTTCACAATGAATGACAATCGCAATATAAAATCCAATCGGCACCCGTGAATCGGGAAAGAATCGAACTGGGACAAAAGCACAGGGTCCCAGCCCTACTGACCACCAAACATTTTTGCCTATTAAAAAAACACTAATGCTGAACCGGATTGACCCCGTTGATATTATGATTGGCTTCTTCTGTGGAGTAGTGGAGTGGTAGCTTTAATTTATTAATGACTGTGTTGAAAACATATCTGGATGAGCGGACTCAGGTTTCTGTATCTAAAACATGGCCAGTCTACATTTTAATCAATGATAATGTGCCTCAGGTATATGGTCTGTTTTTTTTTTAATGGCTCAGGGCTCTGGAGGAGCGGCGGAAGCAGAGGGATGTGCAGGAGCAACGGCTGATAGAGAACATCCTAAAGCAACGCAGACAGCGAGTACAGGATGCAACCGAGCGCTTCCAGAGAGCCCATTTACCTCCTTCTCAGAGACACAGACAATGTTAGTGATGCTTCTAGGGCAGCAACAAACCATTATTTTCATTGTCAATTAATCAATTAGTTGTCTGGTCTATGAAAATGTCAGAAAATGGTTAAAAAAAATGTGGGTCAGTGTTTCCCAAAGCCCAAGATGACGTCCTCAAATGTCTTGTTTTGTCCACAACGCAAAGATATTCAGTTTACTGTCACAGAGGAGAGAAGAAACTAGAACATATTCACATTTAAGAAGCAGGAATCAGAGAATTATTCAAGTTTTCATAAAAAATGACTCAAACCGATTATTTGACATCTAATTGATTAATCTTTGCAGCTCTAAATATATATAGTCTATCTAATATTACTGTTTATCTAACTACAGTATGCTGTTATTTACCTGATAAAGAAAAACATTCTCATTAAAGAACCTGGAATTAGAGAATTTTTACTTTTTTCATAAAAAATGACTCAAACTAATTCATCGATTATCAATAGTTTGCAATTAATTTAATAGTTAATAGACAACTAATTGATTCATCTTTGCCGTTTTTTATGTTTCTTACATATTAGGCCTCTTAGAATTGAGAAATAGTGCACAATAGTCTTAACATACTTCAGTTGGTTTGTATGTTTTCCTTTATTGTGTTTCAGCTTTTAGAAGAAACGTCCCAAATATTGAAGATGCACTCAATGAACTTCAAGGCTCCTTCAGTTCATACACCCGGCAGCCATCTTTCTTGTCCAGCAATTCTAATGTTAGCAGGTAAAAAAAAAAGTCTGAAGTCTGATTAATAATTCTCATTATTCTCATGTGGCCTATATGCTAAATAACCCAGCCACTCAAACAGTGATATTTATGTTCATACATTTTGATTTGCAATATATTTCCTGTGTAGCAATTTTTAATGGCTGGAGACGTCACACATTGTACTTCTATATTTTTTTCTGTTGTCTGTTAAAGAAGCTGCACTCCATCCCCTAGGCCTCCCACAGTTTCTAAATCCTCCCACCGCCATGCCCTCTCTGCTGTGGAGGCCTATACCAAACTGCTGCAGGAGCAGAGCATGACTTGCTTCAACAGCAGCCAATCCCCTGAAAAGGCACAAGAGAAGCAACAAGATCACAGTCCACAGGTATGCTGCCTATTTCATTTGAATGAGCAGGAAATAAATAATTTTGCTGGCATTCTCACAAAGAAATGTTATTTCACTCACCATTTTTTTTTTTTTTTTTTTTTTAGGGCTGGGACGATATGCTTTTGTCCCAATTAAATTCTTTTATGATACATGGGTGCCAATTGGATTTGTATTGCGATTTTCATTTATTGCGATTTTAGAAGTATTGTGATTCGATAGTATTGAGTATTGCGATTTTTTCCCCCCCTTCTTTAACAAAAAGAAAAGTTGAATAATGAGACATTGTTTTCTAAAAGCTGTTTTATGCTTCTGCATCGAATCAACGACCCCTCTGCGTCGCCGCGAACCCCTCTCTGAGCCCTCCAGCCTAGCTCGACGTGCACCTCCAAAAAAAATTTACTTTGCGTCGAGGCGACGCAGACCACAAGGACTGTGATTGGTCAACTCGTCCTGTGTGTTGATAGTCAGTGTTTCAAGCAGCCTACTGTGGGGAGAAGCAACACGCTAGTTACTAGCTAGCTAGCTATCTACTAACATAAGCTTTGCAAATAAACTCAGACATATTTTGTCTACAATGACGGGGTTATCTGTTTGTAAAGTGTCTATATGTCAGTAACGTTTTGAAATTAGCACTTCGCCAGCAAGCAGTACTTTGTGGGCAGTTGTGTTAAAGTTTGCTTGCTAACATAACATAAACTGGCTGGCAGACACCTCGCAAATAACACACACCCTAGGGTTATGGCGGTGAAATGCACCGCGATGCAGAACAACACCGACGCAGAACTCCAAAAGGGTCACGACACCGTAGCTACGGCGTGGAGTTGCCGCAGAAGCATAAAACAGCCTTAAGAAGAACACACATCACATGTCAGTCAGTCTGACATTTATTTCATTTGTAAAGAAGTACATAACATGTATTTTCTGCTTTCGCTCTGTTTTGCTGGAAACGGATATGATGTGGTCAGCGTCAGCGGTACCGTATGAACAGAAAATATTTAGGTGACTCATTGGTTTAAAAAAAAAAAAGATTCTGGGGGGAAAAAGCGATTTGAAAAACCGTTGCATAAAAAATCACAATACAAACATGAATCAATTTTTTTTCTCATCCATAATGTTGTAAGGTATTAGAATTGTTTAAGGGTGCTCCGATCGATCGGTCACCGATCGATATCGGCCGATAATGGCTTTAAATAGTTTGATCGGTGGTCTCCATAAATGCCGATCAGATAGGCCGATCAGATGACGCACTACCATGGATGTATTAAGAGCGCACTACTCGTGAAAACATTTTCAACATGGAGCTAAAATGGCGGCGTCCCTACATTCACCGGTCTGGCAGTTTTACAAGGTGTCTGAACGGCGGCAGAACAGCGGTTGGCCCGCGGAACGAAGGTGGTAGGAAGACGGCTACCGCTTTTAAAAAGCGGCTGCCACCGGTGGTGCTCCAGCAAACGTGTTTGCGATTACGCCATTCTGACGCTTCTACTGCCTCTGGAGCACCGCCGGTGGTCCGCCGACTCATTGCTATCTGGGAAAAAGACAATACATTAGCGATTTGCAACGTTTGTGCCAAAGAAATACCACGAGGCGGAAAGCTCCAAAGACATTTCAACACCACCAACCTCATCAGACATTTGAAGGTTAGCCACAGAAAGGAGTATGAGGAGTTTTCAAAGTTAGCTAACGCTAAGGCCGCTCAAACAGCTGTTTCCCCGTGTGTGTGTGTGTGTGTGTGTGTGTGTGTGTGTGTGTGTGTGTGTGTGTGTGTGTGTGTGTGTGTGTTTTTTTTTTTTTAGGGCTGGGACGATATGCTTTTGTCCCAATTAAATTCTTTTATGATACATGGGTGCCAATTGGATTTGTATTGCGATTTTCATTTATTGCGATTTTAGAAGTATTGTGATTCGATAGTATTGAGTATTGCGATTTTTTCCCCCCCTTCTTTAACAAAAAGAAAAGTTGAATAATGAGACATTGTTTTCTAAAAGCTGTTTTATGCTTCTGCATCGAATCAACGACCCCTCTGCGTCGCCGCGAACCCCTCTCTGAGCCCTCCAGCCTAGCTCGACGTGCACCTCCAAAAAAAATTTACTTTGCGTCGAGGCGACGCAGACCACAAGGACTGTGATTGGTCAACTCGTCCTGTGTGTTGATAGTCAGTGTTTCAAGCAGCCTACTGTGGGGAGAAGCAACACGCTAGTTACTAGCTAGCTAGCTATCTACTAACATAAGCTTTGCAAATAAACTCAGACATATTTTGTCTACAATGACGGGGTTATCTGTTTGTAAAGTGTCTATATGTCAGTAACGTTTTGAAATTAGCACTTCGCCAGCAAGCAGTACTTTGTGGGCAGTTGTGTTAAAGTTTGCTTGCTAACATAACATAAACTGGCTGGCAGACACCTCGCAAATAACACACACCCTAGGGTTATGGCGGTGAAATGCACCGCGATGCAGAACAACACCGACGCAGAACTCCAAAAGGGTCACGACACCGTAGCTACGGCGTGGAGTTGCCGCAGAAGCATAAAACAGCCTTAAGAAGAACACACATCACATGTCAGTCAGTCTGACATTTATTTCATTTGTAAAGAAGTACATAACATGTATTTTCTGCTTTCGCTCTGTTTTGCTGGAAACGGATATGATGTGGTCAGCGTCAGCGGTACCGTATGAACAGAAAATATTTAGGTGACTCATTGGTTTAAAAAAAAAAAAGATTCTGGGGGGAAAAAGCGATTTGAAAAACCGTTGCATAAAAAATCACAATACAAACATGAATCAATTTTTTTTCTCATCCATAATGTTGTAAGGTATTAGAATTGTTTAAGGGTGCTCCGATCGATCGGTCACCGATCGATATCGGCCGATAATGGCTTTAAATAGTTTGATCGGTGGTCTCCATAAATGCCGATCAGATAGGCCGATCAGATGACGCACTACCATGGATGTATTAAGAGCGCACTACTCGTGAAAACATTTTCAACATGGAGCTAAAATGGCGGCGTCCCTACATTCACCGGTCTGGCAGTTTTACAAGGTGTCTGAACGGCGGCAGAACAGCGGTTGGCCCGCGGAACGAAGGTGGTAGGAAGACGGCTACCGCTTTTAAAAAGCGGCTGCCACCGGTGGTGCTCCAGCAAACGTGTTTGCGATTACGCCATTCTGACGCTTCTACTGCCTCTGGAGCACCGCCGGTGGTCCGCCGACTCATTGCTATCTGGGAAAAAGACAATACATTAGCGATTTGCAACGTTTGTGCCAAAGAAATACCACGAGGCGGAAAGCTCCAAAGACATTTCAACACCACCAACCTCATCAGACATTTGAAGGTTAGCCACAGAAAGGAGTATGAGGAGTTTTCAAAGTTAGCTAACGCTAAGGCCGCTCAAACAGCTGTTTCCCCGTGTGTGTGTGTGTGTGTGTGTGTGTGTGTGTGTGTGTGTGTGTGCGCTGAAGAAATGTCGGCAGTGATTGAAAGGACATTTTTTAGATGTGTGACTGTTACGTAATGGCGTAATTTTCAGTTCATAAAAGTGATCGGTGATTGGTATCGGCCGATACGTCTTCCAGCGATCGGTGATCGGCCCCAAAAATCCTGATCGGAGCACCCCAATTGTTATTCCAGAAAGATTATTCATGTCATTTCATCTGTCCCCATTGTTGTATAGGGGTGCCATATGTTGTAAGATGTTTTGTCTCTCAAACACAGATACACACACCCCACTAATACTCCATTGTCTGCTGCTAAAAGATTAGAAGTTTAAAAGACTCTCTGTGCTATAACCTGTTCTAAAACCAGACTGCCATTTATCAAGTAGTCTTTATTGTCAATGATGTTAAGTACTTGCTTGGGCAGTTCAAATATCTGTTTTTTGTATCTTACCCTACACAAGTAGACCCCTAGGGGGCAGCAGTGTGACGTAATCCCTTTCCTGCACCACATACACCCCTTTTGGCTGCCACTGGCTTCAGCACCCTCTGGTGAAATGTGTGTGAAATTATTTTTCAGAACTTGGAAGCATATAAAAGGCAAAATGTAGAGTTCTTATCACCTTTGAGAAACAATTTTTGAAAACGTAACCAGCAAAACCGCTTTGAGATGTTTGTGGGGAAAAATTAAAAAAACATTAAGAAAAATAAAAACATTTAAGAAATAAAATGTAATCTTAGCCTTGAAATTGCCTACTAAGACGTAGCTTAGCATCACCCGATCAAACTTTAAGAGAGGCATCTGGTCCATCAAAACTGTAGCCCCTTCATTTCTCTGATCCACTCTCTCCCTCTCTAACAGAACTATTATTTTAGATCTGGGTTCCAGGCCAAGATATATATGTAATATGTAAATCATATCATTATTTTTGACTCATCTCCTCTCTTTTGCTTCCATATTTCAGGACAGCCAACTGTCTGATAGCTGTAATTCTGAAAGCATTTCAAGTAAGGACAGTTTGGAGAATGAGGACCTCAACCACAGCACAAAAAATCTACAGTATTCCTATTCATCATTCTCGCTTGACTCAGAGAAGCCCCAACCAGACCTGAGACAGCAAAATGATTTGTGTCCAGCATCAGACCTCACTGCTTTCTCAGCGATGATGCTGCTTGCTGACAACTTTCCACAATCAAGAAAACTGCATGAAACAAAGCAGAAAACACCAATGAATTCTGAAAGGCCCAACAATAATATGTACACTCCTAAAGCTTCTTGGGGGTTAACATCTGCTGAGCAAACACCTGAAACGGAGACACAGCCTGCTCCGCACAACTGCAACTTATTAACTCTTTGTGAAATTATGAATGCAAACCCAGAGCACTTTGAGGTAAACTCCTCAAAAAACAATCCCAATGACAACATCCTCGTTACAAATATAGTTTCTCCTGGCAACGTAGCACTTGAGTCTCCATGTCCTAAACAAGAGGCTCAGTTGGATCTCAGGCAGAAGGGGGTACATGATGACAGACAATCAAAACATCCATCAGGTACAGAAATTATTTTACGTGACAAAGATAGCAACAGCGCAGACATTTTGTTTGATGCTCCCCCAAAGCCCAATATTCTTTTGAATGATAGCACAACAGATAATGCCTTACAAGACGGGGCTCTTCAGCAAACAGGAAGAGAAAAACACAATCTGTCATCCCTCAAAGAGCCTAGTGCTTCCAGAAACAACCTCAGTAAGGTTTCAAACTCAGAGCTCAAACCTGAGAAGCCCATTAATGCAGCATCGCTGCAACGCGCATGCTTATCTAACATTCAATCAGACACTCCTAAGTGCCTTACGTGTCCTGAGGAGGAATTACAAAAATTGCCTGTTCCAGCGAGGACATCTCATTCAGCATGTGGAGTCCGATTCATTAAAGGAATCCTTAAAAAGCAATCCAAATATATGTCAGGAGAGACCACATATTTGTATAGCTCAGGACATTTTATTTTTGCAAAACAAGTAGCTTTAGCGATTAGAGACAGTGTGGAATTGACTAGGGCCAAAACTAAAGATGCGGAGGGCAACAACGCTGTCAAAAAGAAGCTACGCTGGTTTGATGAGGTACACGTGGGACAAGAGGACAGAAAACAGAACATGATGAAACGGATAAAAGGCAGGTCTTCCAATCTCTCTCAGTCAAATAACAGCCCAGAGGACCACCAGCTAAGTCTTGCTACAGTCTCAGGGGCTTCCAAGCCTGGACCCAGCATGACCCCTCCGGCTTCCGCTGGTTATCACTTTACAAAGCAAGCGTGGGCAGATGTTGGGGTTCAAGTCAGCTTGCCCCAAGAACGGCCAGACGAGGTCAAGGTGGCACGGAGCAGCACCAGGATTGCCGGCCCCAAGGTCCCTCGGAGAGAGCGCCCTTCCAGAGCTGCAGCAGCTCCTATTTCCTCACGGACTAGAAAGGGCACCGTCATACGAGCTCAATCTGCCACCGAGGTGAGTCAGATTGCCAAAACCCAAGGGAAGCTCATGGTGCCCCGCCCACCTCCTCGGATGGACCCATCGGTGGAGGAAAAGACGCTGTCCATCACTAGGTCTCCATATGGCGTGGATCATGCTAGTGTCAGCTGTAAACAAGCTCTGGTTGCAGAGCAGGCCCTGCACAAGTACAACTCAGAAGACTTTCCCTCACCTTCCACACATAATGTAATCAGAACAGATAGCAGTGTTATGTACACACCACTTCCACCCTCGTATGCCTACCCTGTGTCAAAGAGCAACACGAAGGCCACGCCCAGCGCAGGTCATCAGGAAGCTCAGGGCAGCAGCAGACTAAGAGGGATGGTGTACAATGATAAAGGCCTCTGTTTAGATAGCACTCCCACAGATGAGGAGATCTCACAGCTCTGGCACGGTGTCCGCAGTGCCTTAGCCACCAAGGAAGGTAATGTATATTTTGGCTGACAGCCCCTCACACAGCTCAGGCTTGGTTTGGGTGTCTGCAGAGATGTGTCCTACAGATTTACATACAGTTTCTCTTAAGCTTTTTTGTTGTTGTAACCATTAGCTATCAAATTTCAAGTTAAAAATGTGGGTTCTGGCTACAGTACTGCAATGATTTCTTAGCAGGGGTACTTGTACCCTAGGGGATACTTCTGCAAGTGCCAGGGGTATGTGAAAGATTTTAAAGCAGCTCAACTAATTGGAAAAATATAGAAATTATGATTTAATTAAAAAGAAATATCAATTGTGACACCTGAACACAGGAATTTTAAACAGGTAGCTAAAAGTAATAAATACTGTACATGGTAGAAATAAATAGCTAAAGGTACTCAGCTGAAATGACTAGCTATAAGTATTGAATAAATGGTAGGAATAAATAGCTAAAAGTATTCCACAAGTGGCTGAAACAGTTAGCTAAAACTACTGACTAAACATTTGAAATAGTTAGCTAAAATTAATGGATAAATGGTTGAAACATATTGAAAAGTCAGTGAAGTTGAAGTCTTGCTTACTTGTCTTGAGAAGAGGAAGCCAGTCATACCTATTTTTATGATTTAAGCTTAACTTTCTGTGAATCAGAGGTCACCCAGAGTACTTTTAACCACTTCCTCAACGACTAACACAGCTCTTTTGTGACAAGCACATACACACATTTTGTTAATAAAATATTTCTACATACCGGAAATGTGGACTTAGTTGACACTAAAAGCCTCACAGTGGCCTGTTGTCTGCCGTGCCTCTACCCAGTGCCAATTTGTCCCATGTTAGCATCAGCAGTGCTGATAGTTTTTATCAGCCGCAACAAAGCTGGCACAGAAGTGAGTGGCTTCTTTCTTACCTCTTCTACTGGGGAGATCAAACATTTGATCAAAGCCACATTTTTCCAACACCTCAAAGAATACTATTAAGAATGTACTCAGATCCAGGTTGAGCTGCAAAATGTAGAGAAAATGTTCAATTTTGCTTGCAATATCACTTTTGGGAGGACAGAAACAAAACATAGAACAACAAAAACAATTCTAGCGGAAATACTGCCTTAATATGTTTGTTTGTATGTATGCACCCAATCACCAAGGCAAATGCCATGTAGTTCCACTACTGTGGCAACAAACTGCTTTCTGATTCTGACATTATCTCTTGTGATTTTCAGTTATTTTTATTGCAGGCTAAAGATGTTATGTATGCTCTTTTTTGTGTTATTTTCATGATTTCCGCCAACATGTCTTCTTTCAGCAAAAGCCATGCTTAGAAGACAGGCGGCGGATAGTGGGTGGGTTGTGAGGAAAGGCTGCGTGGAGCAGAGCAGACAGCCTCCTGGCTCCGGGAACAGAAGACTTCCTCAGCCCACTCAGGTACATGCATGCAGCTGCCCTGTGGGAAGGAAGAGTGAGAATAATTGCTAAAGATCAGTAAATGGGTGTGTTTGAACTTGTTAAATCAGTTTTACAGTCCCTTCCGTGCTGCCGTTTGTAAAACTGACTAGGCGTCACGATTTATACCTCTCAAGACAAGACTTTCCGGATGGACTTGTCAGCGTTTGACAAAAAATAAGCGTTGATGCATAATGTTTTTGTTTACAACTTGCCCTACCTATTATTGTGTTTTATGCCTATCACCTACAATTTTTGGCAGTGCACTATAGGTTACATAAGTATTACTTAAGATTAACCTGAGACTTACATAATATGTTTATTTTGTTTTGTGTAGCCAACAAAGCAGACCACAGAGCCAGTCAGACCGTTTTCCAGTACTTACTACATGGCCTGTCCAGATCAAGGTATCGTGTTCACTGTGTGTCTCTATTTGTGTTTCTATGAGAGTGAAAACTAACTTTTTATTTCTATAATCAACAGTATTACAAGAATGTCTGTCTTCTGTTGAGTTCAACATTTCAAAGGACATCTCTCCTGCATGTATATTATTTAATTTATACCCTAAAAGAACCCTGAAGTTCTTAGACGTAATGTGAAAGTGAAATAAAGACTGAGCCAATACTGTTCTCATTCATTTTTGCAGTACTGCAGTTCAGCTATATGTTACCCATAAATGCATAAACACAACAACTAAAGTAGAGTGGAAACATGGGAGAATGCACGCCTTAGTTGTGCCTTTGACTGTGCTCTCAGGTTTGGTGAGTGCAGCCCAGTTACACCTGGCTGAAGTACACGCTGGAGGCCCACTGCAAGACACGGATATTGTGGCTGCCGTGGAAACAGCCCAAACACAGAGGCCTGGCACGGTGCAGCAGCGCAGCCAACAGCAGGGACTCACCACCATTTCCTTGGAGGAGCAGAAAATCCTCCTCTCTCTGGACAGACTCAACCACCAGCTATACTGTGAGCACTTTGATTAACCAGGCCAGAACTGACCCACTAGATTGTTGTGATCTGTGTGTAAACAGAAAAGTATAAAGGTGTCGTCATTTCAATGCAGAACCCCAGCTGTCTGTTTCTGTTTGTAGGTGTGCGGGAACATGTGGGGTGTAATGCTGGCACGCGTGGCCTCGTACTTATTGACGCATCCTCTGTAAGTATGAATTTCTAAGGGATTTGTTTCTTTGCCCTAACCATAGACTGTAAAAAATAATGGATGAAGCTCCCAGGCCTGACAAGTAAAGCCAATACATTGTACCTGCATTCTATCTAATTTCCAGCAAGGGACAACTCCACTGGTTGCAAAAAGTGAAAAAGAGTCTATGAGAAAATGACCATCGGCTAACATTTTCATAATAAGTTTATGGTCGCTAGTTTTTAAGTCTTCTTTAATACAGAATGTTCATTTTAAAAGTATAGTATGGTCCCAGGGTACAGGCGGCTGAAATGGGTTTCCTCAGGAGGGGGGCTGGCGTCTCCCTTAGAGATAGGGTGAGAAGCACAGTCATCTGGTGAGGACCTCGGGAGTAGAGCTGCTGCTCCTTCACGTCGAAAGGAGCCAGTTGAGGTGGTTTGGGCATCTGGTAAGGATGCTCCCTGGGCGCCTCCCTAGGGAGGTGTTCCAGGCACGTCCAGCTGGGAGGAGGCCTCGGGGAAGACCGACGACTAGGTGGAGGGATTACATCTCCAACCTGGCCTGGGAACGCCTCGGGATCCCCCAGTCAGAGCTGGTTAACGTGGCTCAGGAAAGGGAAGTTTGGTGTCCCGTGCTGGAGCTGCTGCCCCCGCGACCCGACACCGGATAAGCTTACGAAGATGGATGGATGGAGTATGGTCCCATTTAGTTTATATCCACTTAAGGGAATGTTTGCAGATTTATTGTACTGCCGTACATGCAGGTTAATGGCGCCATTTACCCACAAGTATGACTCGCTTCAGAAGGATTGAAAATCGTTCCCCCTTTAGCGTTTAGCGCAACGCAGTGCCACTGCAACCACAAACAACGCTGGCTTGGCTGCGTCATTCTCCCCAGCTCCACCCTCTGGTAAAAAAATCATCACATTTGGTTGCAAAATACCAAGATGGCGATGTATCGATAAACTCAAGGCTTCAGTACGGCAGTCTACAAACCAGTGGGTGACATCACGGTGCTATGTCCACTATTTTTACAGTCTCTGGCCTTAACACATAAGATGACTTTGTTGAACATGTATTATTATTTACCTTCTTCCACTGTTTTCAGACAAGAGAAGTGAAAGGCACAAACCATCACAATCTTCGAGCATCCTCAGCTAACAACCGTTCTCGGTGCCAGAAGAAATTGTGACTTACAGCATGTGCGGCCCACGGTGTTCTTCTCTCCTGTCAGTGCATTATACCTGTCTTGTCATCCTGTGTAACCAAACACTTTATTGCCCTGTAAAATGAGTTCAGTCTCGTTTAAAACTAAATACGCCTGCTCGAGTATCTTCAAGATCTAAGAGGTCGGCAGCAACGGACTGTAGAGGCAATAAAACACACCAGCATAGTTAGACTAGGTTGGTGAGTTGAAATTAGTTTTGTATTTTCTCCCTTTGCTTGGAAAAAAAAACACATTGAAAAAAAGAAATGTTTAGCTTTTATTGAGCCACTTACGATCAAAGTGCCTTTGAAAAGGATTCTGGCTTTGGTTTTCATTCACAAATGAAAAAAAGGCCCTTCTTATAACTGACGCATGGCCAGATTGACTGCAAAATAAACACTGCAGATTTGTACAAGATTTGTATTTATTTCCAAAGCTGTCTCATTCTGTATTTATTTTATATAGTGAAAACTATAATTTCATGCAAACTATTCTGGGACCATATTGGAACTGAATAAAGCTTGTTGTCAACACACTGATAAACTGACTGGGTGCAGTGTGTTTAGCAGTGTTAGTGTTTCCTCAACGATGCATAGCAAAGTCAATTAATAGACTGAGGACCGGAACTGGTTAATAGAGAGAAGTGTTGCAACGTTGAAGGTGTGTTTGTCTTTCTTTGACGGCTGTGGAAAGGACGATTATATATTGTGCAGGAGACTCAACCTACTGGCTCAGCAGGGTGAGCCATTCCAGCCTTCTGTCGCAATTGCATCTGTGTGGAACTTCACTTTTGCTTTAGGTTTTATTTAATTTAATAGTGTCCTTAAATTAAAGCAGGGATCTTCAACAGGGGGTCATCAGAGTCAATACAAGGGGGGGGGTCCAAATTATTGTCAATTTGTGAAAGTTATTAAAAACATGAAACATGAATCCAACATATTAGCAAATATAACCCACTGCTTACTGGCCTATAGGTAAGGTAGTCTCTAAGACCATCCACAGATACAGTTAATGCTAAGGATTCACTGTGCCTGTGTTTTACAATAAAACATGATTTATAAAATGATGCATACGATTATTAGGCTATTTTAATAGCTTAGTATTCTATGCAAAAAAGGTATGTATAAAGGCATTAGGCTTCCCTAAATGTTATTGTAGGCCCAGTTTAATATGCAGCTCAATTTTATACAATATATAGTAGGGGGTCCCTGCTCCATCTCTCTTTCAGCTAAGGGGTCCTTGGCTTAAAAATCGTTGAAGACCCCTGAATTAGAGTACCATCAGTCAACTAAAGCCTATTTTTATTTAATTTTAGTAGCCGGCCACTGCAAATGTTTCTGTGTGAAATTCAATTATTATTACTTAAAAGATTTTCTATATCTACCTCGCCAAAAATTAGGTGCATTGGGGGGGGGCGCAGTGAGTATGGATGTGAGTTCAGTTGCACCTCCTTCACTGGCATGTCTGGATCTGCCCCTCAGTGGACCTGCTAGGACTTGCTCCAGGAGGTGGAGGAAGACCAAACTCATTTGAAGAGTCAGGCTCCTGTCGGTGATGACATTTTTGGGGGGTTTAAGTTCAGGTTTCTGGTTCTATGCATGCATACATTTTTCAGTGTTTCAACATGGAGCTGTAAACCATGATGTGAATGTGGTGTCTCACTGCCATGTAGAGTCATGCACCATCTTCTTGGGGTCTTACACGAAAACTGAGAAGAGACACAAAGAGAGAGATTATGCTCTGTTTTGGTGTATGATGCTGCGTGCAGCAGCAGAGGCCCTTTGAAAAGTTGTGTGTGCAAAGCTTCTCTCGTTAAAAAGACAAAAGGTGTCCCCTGTGGTTATTTGCGGAGGGACATCGCTGTCACTTTCTTGCCAATGAGCATAAGGTGATTAGAGACACTTCATCTGCATAGGTCAGTGCTGTTAAAATGTGTCCAGTAGAAACAACCAACCCAACCAAATGGCCAGGCCTCGTCTCCACCTTTCTTTTCATCAACTCAATTTCAGATCATGTAGACTGCTGTTTATATATATATATATAAAACAATATCAAAGGAAAGAAAACTTCCTTTTCATTAATTCTATCCCCTTCACTTGCATCAGTGAGCGCATGACTGAATGCACAGAGAAACAAAACAGTACCATTATGAACAAGAAGAGTTCATCTGCAAACTGTCTCCACAGCATTGACCGCACTTTAACTCAGAGTACTTTACTGCAGGTTTTCTCTGAAATGTGTTCCCTTTTGCCTACAATCATGTTCACAGTCATTATACCATACAATGGTGAGCTTAATGACATTTAAGCCGTAACAAGCACAACACCCAGAAACTCAACAAGAAAGGGCAAGAGTGCTGAAAATAAGGGAAGACATTTCCACAGATGCAAGTTCAAGCTTGCACTTTGGTCCGTTAGGAAGCTTAATCTCATGTTGTGTTACAGACAATTTAACATTTAACATGCAGCAAATGAGTGTCTGGTCTGGCTCAGTTTCTGCCAAACCACATAATTAGTTGGATACATGTAATAAGATAGGAGGTTATAGCTATTTATACAGCAGCAATATTGCATATGAAGAATAAATACTGAAATGAATGTGATTGAAAGTGACTGGCTCGTTATTACTCTATCATCAAACAATATATAGGCTACACATTATTAACAAAGTAGAGGTATAAAATAGAGGAAAGAAAATCAAGATCCTATGCATACAACTGAAAAATTATATATGATAAAAGTACTCAAAGCTAGCACAGTACGATATTTTCATGGTGGGCCTGACTATATACTGTAATAGATGAATTCAGAGAGAGAGAAAAAAGGTTGCTTGTGTTTGTTATGATCTATGCCCATAGACTGTGTGTACCCATTAAAGACTGAAGGGGGCACTCAATCTTTCCCATCTGCCCCAGCTGTCTGTGGCAACACTGTGCGTCACTATATCGGGTAATAACACCAGACCAAAGCCTTTTAAACAAGGAGGACTGTTATAGCCGCCCTGCCTTTCATGACCGTAGATAAAATAGAGGGCAGAGAATAGTGTCTGCTGATATCCTGCAGCATCCAGCCAAAGCCCAGTGAGCAGTGAGACTGAGTGGCTTCAGAGGGCTGAAGAGATGTTGACCAAAAATGACCAAACTCTGCTAAGTGGGTGGTCCCCCGGGGGCTGCCGGGAAACTGCAGTCCATCTCTTTAATGTGTCTGAGTGTGTTACAATGATGTCAAAATGGCCACTTTGACCCAACCAATGACTGGCAGCATGTGTGCACAGAATATATCATTCATAGCCTTCATCAAAATATGTGTGCTTGTAGCACAATTATTAAGTATTGCACAGACTTTAAAAAGTTCTCACACAGCTGTGGTCTGAATTACTGTACATTTCTATGAATATAGTGATACAGGACTCAGATACCAAATAAAAACAGAAAAACAGGTTAAGAGAAATTCCAGAGCCGAGGAGCCGCTACAGAAAACGTTTTAAACAATTTTATTTTGCTTATCTCATAGATTTTTTAAAGTTGCCCAAGTGTGGAAATCAAATAAAAAAACTTAAATAATTTAACTTAAATAAGAGAGAGTATATGGACAAATATAATTTGAGACGTGCATCTGAAACACGAGCATGCGTATGTGACTGTCTCTTTAATCTGTTCATCAGATTAGATCGGACAGTGTCTGCGGCTCTTTAATAGGGCTTCATAATCATTCATTCAGTGCATGTATGGGAAAAAGAGTTGAAACAGAGCCTCTGTATCCAAAGAGAGTGGATCTTGACAAAATGATTTCTCAATGGAAGAGGGGCCTCATTAGCATAACAATTGTGGGAACTGCATTGATCTACTTTTCATGAGCACTGTAAAAAAAGAGAGAAAACGAGAGAAAATAGTACCATTATATACTGATGAGTGTGTGGGTTTGAGCTATTGTTAAAATCCTTGAGTTGTGAAAATGTTGCATCATCATTACCATCCATAGCAAAATAGATATAGGCTATCTTCTAAATAAAAGAACACATTTAAAAAGTAGTAAAAATGTATGTAGTAAATCATTTAAGAATTTGATGTAACCACAGGCCTAAAAACACTTAAATAAATAAATAACTTGAAGCACAACCTTACAACTTTTATTTGTTTTGGCAGAATTCTGTGCTCTGTGGAAGTTTTCATGTTGCTTCCACGCACACATTTTTCCACATGCATGTGCATTTTCAGAGGTCTAAAAGCGAGGTTAGTATAGCTGAACAAATGATGAAAATGTGCATGTTTATTGTATTTTTTTCTATTTATAGTCATAACTCAGTGTCGTCCCAAATGGGCTCCAGTTGGCATCAGCAGGGGTCCTTGTTGTATTGAAAGGGTTGCCAGCAAAATAAGGAATACTTTAATTCAGCAATTGTTGCCCCGATTATCCAATTAATGTGTAAGAATGACTGCTCAGTTGTCCCATCGATTATTGAATGAACTATAACAAAAGTCACCACGGCATATGGAGACTGTCAAACTCCTAGCGAAGCAGTTCTCTGCATTTGCTAATATTCCATGAATGCTGTCATTAAGGGTTTTATGTGTGCTTTTGTTTGGTCTGACTGTCAGTGATTAATATCATGTTCATATCTTTACATTCTGTGAATGCTTTAAACTAGGTACTGCTGTTATGTCGCTGTTATTACTTTGGTTGTCATTGTTTCTGTGATGTATTGAATGTTGTTTTGTTTGGTGGTTGTTTTTATTGTAATTATGCATGGCAATGTATAGATGCACAATGTATAGATGCACAAGTTTTGTGTTGGACCCAGCTAATGTAGATCCCAATAAATCAAATAAAGAAAAAATAAAAAATAAAAAATAAAAAAATAAAAAAATATATATATATATATATATATATATATATATATATATATGTGTGTGAGTGTATATATATATATATATATATATATATACATATATATATATATATACATATATATATATATATATATATATATATATATATATATATATATATATATATATATATATATATATATATATATATATATATATATAACCTGTCAAATAGAGGTGAGAGACAGAGGGATAATGCAGGACAGGATATACCTAAAATTAAATAAGTGGTAAACCCCCAGAAAGGGAAAAGACTGAGGCATGTCTTGGAGGGTGATAGCAAAGGTGCAGTTTTCATTTATTTATTTTACTATTTATGCGTATCATGGCTTTGCTGGAGGTGCCATTGTTCTATACATGTGATACTGTTCTAATTAATGATAGTGTATGTTTCGATGAGAAAACTTTGGCAAATACAAGTGGAGGCCCCTGGGCCTTCGCGGGCCCCTGGCTTCCACTGACTGTACCTTTAAAGACTCTTGTCCCAATTAAAGCCAAGCCCCGCCCCTGGAGCAGACATCCCATGAGTCATAAAGTTTGATGTCCTGCCCAAAGTTAAGACCCGACTGGAGCAAAAGTTTTTTTTTTTCTAGAAAGTGAGCTGCGGAGATTTGTTCTACGAACTATGAATGTTTCTTGTGAGAATATTCTCTAACAGCTTCAACTCGGCCGAAACACAGAAAACGTGAGACTCTTCCAGCCAAGCGTGTGTTGTGTTTTTTCGTCTTTTGTGGCTGCGTTTGCATCTTTTTTTCTTCTTTTTTTTTTTGGAAAAGTCGGGGCCGGGACAACAACACAGATTCCAGTGTGGAGTAGATATGCGCTTTGTTACATTCACAAGTATGCCAGCAAGAAACAACAGGAAAGCGCTGTCTTTCACTGCAGATTTCGACAGCTAACACACTTTGGGAGAAAATAAAGCGCTCGACTGTTAGACTTTAGAATGACTCGGGATCACTTTTACTGAGTGTCGTCGAGATTTCCTGCTGCTGCGTGGAAGGGAGAAAAAAAAAGTTTGGGATTGTCTCAAACTTCTTTTTTTGTGAATTTCTGAACGCGACATTTTCGGACACATAAAGTTCGCAGACTCTTCTGGGACAATGGATCCGAGCCAGCATAACCCTCCTGCCGGACACCAAATCGTCCATGTACGGGGCGACTCTGAGACCGACCTGGAGGCTCTGTTTAACGCCGTGATGAACCCGAAAAACACTATCGTGCCCCCTTCCGTACCCATGAGGATGAGGAAACTGCCAGACTCCTTCTTCAAACCCCCTGAACCAAAGTCCCATTCTAGACAAGTAAGCCCGCCCTGTCTCTCTTTCTGCCCCTTCCCAGAAATCAGGCCCATCCTGTGGGGGCCCGGGCTCACAGTACGGGACTGACTGCTACAGTCACTTAGTAGTTCCTTTACTTAAGTAAAAATAGGCTACTAATACCACACTGTAAAAAATAGTCTGTCACAAGTAAAAGTCCTGCATTGAAAATGTTACTTAAGTAAAAGTATTCAAGTATCATCAGGAAAATGTACTTGAAGTACTAAAAGTAAAAGTAGCCAACTCTCATTGGCTAGTTTAATTTATAATAAAACATTGTATTTTATAAACTACATGTGTTTTGTGTGCAAAAACCATAATGTGTAAAGTGACTACTAAAGCTGTCAGATGAATGTAGCTAGTGGAGTAAAACGTACAATATTTCTCTGTAGCCTACTTTGTACTTAAGTACAGTACTGGACTAAATGTACTAGGTTAGCCTTCAGGATAAGTAGTCACATCCTAAATTGCTGCATGCAATAGCCCTTTTTATTAAGGGTTATTTACAATCAAAGAGTGAGTTTACTTTTATTTCAGTACAGCACATTAGCTCTACATTTTCCAACCAGTTGTAATTAGATGGGTAAAATCACTGCAGAGAAAAGTGTGCGTAAAAGTTAGAGTAATCAAACTGTCCTCAAAGCCATTTGTTTGTCCTTAGCATTATTATTGGAAACACGGATCCGCAGAAGACAGGAAGACATTATTACACTTAAAGTGAGTTGTCAACCTACACAGTATAATGTGGAAATGTTTTGGTTAGATTCATGGCTGCATATTTACTATTTATAGAAGTGTAGCAGTCATCTGGAAATAAATAAAGGCAGTCTCGAAAACGGAGTTTTTGTAATTAACATGATTTGCGATTATATCATACGATGGTGGAATTCGTCCTATTTACTCCCCCCCCATACCTGTTGCTTATCGTCTCTGTTAGGGTTGTTGTCGTCAGTGCGCATGCGTTCTTTTACAGCGAGTCTGCGCTCTCTGTCCCACACAAGCCTAGGAGCCTAGGACCCCCCCCCCCCCTCCTCTTCGGACTTCCTAACAAACACGTTAGGGGATAATAACGTATGGGAAGTGACTTAACTGTTAAATCAGAGTTATTTATGTAGACTTTACAGTAGGTCGACAAAAATCACTGTGTGGGTCCTGCTGTCCTTCAAATCCCTATTCTTATCTGTGAACTGGTCTCAAATACTCTATGGTATGTTCTATTCAAAACATTGTTTAATTTGAGGACATTACACAAATGTCACAATAAAAAAGTGCATTTATAAAAGAATATATAAACTACATGTTATTAGTTTCGAATAGAACATACCATAGAGTATTTGAGACCAGTTCACAGATAAGAATAGGGATTTGAAGGACAGCAGGACCCACACAGTGATTTTTGTCGACCTACTGTAAAGTCTACATAAATAACTCTGATTTAACAGTTAAGTCACTTATATTCTATTATAAATGCACTTTTTTAGTGTGACATTTGTGTAATGTTCTCAAATTAAACAATGTTTTATTGTAGGATAACTGTGAACTAGAGATATTCAAACCAACTTTTTGTTTTGCTTCATAACAATAGAAGATGCAACTTGGTCAAATTTGAGAGGTGTTTTCAAAAGACTATGCACCTGAATTCACACTACTCGTCTTCCCACCCAGGCCAGCACTGATGCTGGGAGCGGCGGAGTACTCACCCCCCACCATGTCCGTGCACACTCGTCCCCGGCCTCCCTGCAGCTGGGAGCTGTTACGGGTCTGTCTGGCATGCCCCCCCCAGGTGCTGCCCCTCAACATCTGCGTCAGTCATCCTATGAGATTCCCGATGATGTGCCCCTGCCGCCGGGCTGGGAGATGGCCAAAACCGCCTCGGGTCAGAGATACTTCCTCAAGTAAGTATGCCGACAACAAGGGTCACCACTGTTTTCTTGCATTAGATTCAAGATTCAGTACTTAAATCTCATGCAAATAAGTTGCTAGGAATTTGGTGCTGTGTGATCATTACAAAAAAAACAGCATTCATAGTAGGGTTGCACGATATTGACAAAATGTGATATTGCGATATAGATATTAATTTTGATATTTTTAAACATATGTAAAATTACAAAAGTTATGGGAAAACACATCAAAATAGATTCATAACAAAAGTGTTCTTACAAAACAAGGTTTATTTCAACTGACAGTCATATTGGACTGGTCCAACATGAAGAAATAAATAAGGACCATGTCTACAGAACAGGACATGTTTTACTGGTTGGACAGTATCAAATATATATATAAATAAAGAGAACAGGACACAACTTTTCTTTCGCTTTTCTGATCCGTTCTGTTTAGTTGTCTCTATCAGTTTCTTCACTTACACTCTCACTCTCTAGAAATATGCACACACGTGGTTTGCTCCATAGGGTTTGTCACATTGTGGACCTGTGCGCTGACGTGTACTAACATGTGCAAGTGGCACATAACTGGCCAATGAAATGATGATCAGTATAGCTTTTCAAGCGGGCTCTAAATCGAAAAAAACTAAGCCACACAGTCAATGGACGGGGCGCATCCTGATGAAGGCAATTTAATGACAATTTTTGTTTTAAGGCAAACAACACAATTGGTCATTAAAGCGATTAGTAGCTACTTCTCCATAGTCAGTGTATTACTACCTACAGTAGATGGCAGTCGGCTTGCGCCCAGTTTGGAGAAGCAGGCAGGAGTACAGACACGGAAGTTAAGTAATGTCCTGCTGTGGACGGGGGGCTGCAGCTAAACATATTTTAGCCACCTTTGGCACTACATTTTCTCAAACGTAGAACATCAGTATTCCTATCCCCGTTCAGTCTCCCTCTGCAAAAGTTCTTGTGTATACTCTGGCTCATAAAGGTATCCTGTTGTCTCCACAGTTAATGGCATTTCCTTGTGGCTGTCATAATCACAAATTTTTATTTTCATGTATTTTTTTTAATTACATAAACCATGGAGAGACTGTGGCACAGTTGCGCTTACGCGTAGGAATCCTGATGTTCTACGCTTGAGAAAATGTATTTCCAAAGACAAGGGCTGCCAGACGGCAAAGTAAAGCGGTGAACATCTTCTGAATATAGCGTACACTTTAACTGATATTGATTTTTTTTTTTTCAGATGGGCCTTTTTTTAGGTGGCTAAAATGTGTTTAGCTGCAGCCCCCGTCCACAGCAGTACATTGCTTAGCTTCTTGTGTGCTGACTGCCATCTACTTCTTGTAGGTGTTACAATGACTATAGAGATGTACCTCGTACAACCCCACTTCAAAATAAAACCAAACAATCCCTTTAACATACAGTGTAGAAAATAGTACTTGAGTTAGAGCTGAAGATCGGGTTTGGTCTTAATTTCTATCATTTTACACGGGCTCGGACTTACACTCCGGGTTGCACGGTAAATGAGCAGTCAGGTGACAGTCAGTTCAGTTAGCACGAAAATGGAAGCTGAGGAGGTGAATCGGAGGCTGGCCTCTGGAGGACTTATTTTATTTCTTTGTTCCAACTTCCAAGTGGCCTATAGCCTACGTTATTCATGAATAAATTATGTTTAAAAACTGTATCAATGACTCATTCTTGACAAAAGGTCAATCAAAATGTACTTGTCGGGCTAAGGTTGAATTCTGTTGGGCTCGGGCCTTGTTGGGCCTAACTTTTAAGGCCCGTTTACAGCTCTAACTTGAGTATCTTCTTAAGGTTCAACAGAAATGTAACGGAACCTTTCAATCTGCAACTTATGCAGCATTACAAGCACGTTATAAAACGTATTTTACATTTTTTAGAGCAGAAATGAAACTTTTAGCTTGCGCTAATGGTCAAGACAAGTCCAAGTTAGCAGAGAAGTGGTCTTGAGATGTGACTCTTATAATACAGCTCTGTTCAGTGTACATTAATTTGCAAATCTGCTACAGTGCACAATGGTGGCCAGTGTGCTGGAAAACAGACAATTGCAATAGTTGAATTGTAGGTTATTAAATTTGGTGGCCTCTGCAAACAAGAGAGGAGTCTTTTGAGGGACTGCTGCTGTATGTAGTGTTCCTTTTCTTGGTCTCAGGTTTCAGTAGAAACAATGGATCATTGTAGCTTTCCCAGACAGCAAGGGACAGGCATCTCTGCAAAACTCTGCTAACCAGCAGATCTCGTCCACAATAATCATCCAAAGTCAACTTTTTAAATAGTCGCTATACCATAGCACCTTTAGGCTTTTCGCAGAGTTTATAGTTAACATTTTGCCATGTGAGGGTTTTCTTTTTATTCTTTGTTAGTTTCTTATATATTTGACATAAAGGAACACGCCGACTTATTGGGACATTAGCTTATTCACCGTAACCCCGACAGTTAGACAAGTCGAAACATACCCTTCTCATCTCCGTGCGTGTCGTAACTCTGTCTGACGGCTCCACCGTTAGCTTAGCCTAGCACAGATCCTGGAGGTAACCGGCTCCAACTATGCTACTGCTCCGAGTAAGTGACAAAATAACGGCAACATGTTCTTATTTACATGTTGTGATTTATATAGTCACAGCGTGTACAAATAATGTCACTTGAGACACAGCCATCTTCTAACTGTATATACACTGGGAACTATATTCTCAGAAAGGCAAAGCAGTGCTACTTCTGCAACTTGGGCGGAGTGAGAGAGCAGAGCGCAACTTGGGCGGAGTGATATGCTTGCAAGCATATCACTCAGCTTCGCCTTTCTGAGAATATAGTTCCCAGTTTATATACAGTTAGAAGATGGCTGTGTCTCAAGTGACATTATTTGTACACGCTGTGACTATA
The DNA here is from genome assembly GCA_023631565.1 of Gymnocephalus cernua. Taxonomy (NCBI): domain Eukaryota; kingdom Metazoa; phylum Chordata; class Actinopteri; order Perciformes; family Percidae; genus Gymnocephalus; species Gymnocephalus cernua. The sequence continues at coordinate 5,008,449 of CM042430.1, forward strand.
TAAATCACAACATGTAAATAGGAACATGTTGGCGTTATTTTGTCACTTATTTGGAGCAGTAGGCTAGTTGGAGCCGGTTACCTCCAGGATCTGTGCTAGGCTAAGCTAACGGTGGAGCCGTTAGACAGAGTTACGACACGCACGGAGATGAGAAGAGTATGTATCGACTTGTCTAACTGTCGGGGTTACGGTGAATAAGCTAATGTCCCAATAAGTCGCCGTGTTCCTTTTAAAGTGTAACTCTCGCCAAAATGCAACCTAGGGTGTTTTTGTGAATGTACCCGAGTCAAACTTTCGTTTTAAAAGCATAATTAGGACGGAAGTGCCACTTTTTAAGATTGACTGTTTTCGGTCAAATGGCCTTTTGAATGGGAGTACTAGGGGCACTACTATGATCGCATCAAAATCACTATTTTTAAAACACTAAGAAGGCTCAACACAACAAGAAGTATCACCAGGGGCTCTACACATGAACTCGAGCATTGAAAACATTGTTTATGTACACAGAGTTTACTAAAAAAGGTTTTGAACAATTCACTTTAGCAGTTGATTTTTCCGCTCACCGCCATCTTGCTGTCCAAAAGTAGTCTCTGAATGCAACGTAACAGGGAGGAGAGTAAAGATGGAAAGCTCCAAAGCTTAGTTCCATATAAATGCACGGATAATTAGTTGTTTTGTCGTCAGTGAAAAACCATATTGACTTTGTAGTTGAATAAGGAGCCTCATATAAGAATGACATTTCCTCCATTCGGAGATCGACACTTTTTGACTGACAAGATGGCGGATGGTGTAAACAACAACTGCTAAAGTCAGCCTTTCTTTTTAGTAATCTGTATACACGAACAATGTTCTCAATGCTGAGTTCATGTGTAGAGCCCCTAGTGATACTTCGACCAAAGTTTCATGTTGTGGCGAGTAGGTCTGGGCAATATGGAGAAAATCAAATATCACAATATTTTTGACCAAATACCTCAATATTGATCCCGCAACGATATTGTAGTGTTGACTATTGGTGTTTTCACAAAATATTTACACAATGAGATTTTTGATAAATAATCATCAGTAATGTGGATATAACGACTAAGAGGGAAAAGGCAAATAATAGAACAGTTACATGAGCCTGGTAAGTTCAGAAAATGACATCACTTTACTGTAATGCAGCCTTTAAAACTAGGAAAAGACAAAACTTATGTCATATTATGATATCCAAAATCTAAGACAATATCTAGTCTCATATCACGGTATTGATATAATATCGATATATTGCCCAGCTCTAGTGTCGAGCTTTCTTAGTCTTCTAAATATAGTGATTTTGATGCGATCATAGTAGTGCCCCTAGCTCTCCCATTCAAAAGGCTATTTGACCGAAAACGAAAATAAGGTCAATCTTAAAAGTGGCACTTCCGTCCTAATTATGCTTTTAAACTAAAGTTTGACTCGGGTACATTCACAAAATAGGTTGCATTTTGGCGAGAGTTATGCTTTAATGCTCTGTAGTTCGGTGAAAAGATAACTTGGAATGATTCATAAAAGGGAATAACTTGTGTTAGGATTATCTACTCATTGTGAAATGTTCCAAAGTTGATGAAATGCTCAGCACGTCATGTTTAGAGATGATTCATTCTTACTCCTCTTCTGGGCAAGATGTTGTCAGTTCTAGGAAATATTCCTCTGACACACGGAGTCTGAACAAACATGATAGCCTCAAATTTACTTGGATCCAAAAAGAGCTTTCTGTACCAGATGTTTTAAGGTCTCACATCTGGAGAACATCTGTGCCGTTTTGGGGAGGCTCTTCTAAAATTGTACCAAAGGACTGGGGGGGGGGGTAGCAGCAGAGAGAAGAAAGTATTCTCATAGACTCTCTCCGAAGATCACTTGTTTAGAAACCGACTGATCTAAAGTGCCTCCAGACAATGAAGCAATTTTGTAAACTAAATTAAAGTTTTTAGTTTGGTAAACCCAGTCTTGTATAACTTATAGTTCAAACATTTGTTGTGCTATTGGTTTTTTGTATGAATACTTTTTTTTTGTGTAAATGAAACAATGTGCTATTTTTTTCCGTCTTATGTAACAATTGCGTAATTGTCAAAGCTTTATTTGAGTTTATTCTACTGCTTTTATATTGAAAAACACTGTCTCTGATTGATGGATGGATTAATCATTGATAAAGGCACAATGAAATCTAAACTTTTAGGTTTGTACCATATGTCAACAGATGGTCATTTTCTATACAAAAGAACAATTTACTCTAAATCCTGAAAATGATAAAAAATGTTAAATATTCATAGAAAATGAAGATTTTAGATCATGGCAAGTCTCGCTCATATGTGTTTGTCTTATTCCAAAACCGGAGCATCTTCCTTTGTGCGGCTTTGGAAAAACACTTGAGTCGCTCTGTGAAGAACTGTATTTCAACTGGCACGTTATACAACTAGAGCAAGTGTAGTACACAGTGTTTGTGTTCAAGTAAGGAAAAAGGGCAGGAGACATCTTCCATACGCCTGCACATCAAAGTGCAGATATTTGATCTGGAATACAGGCGGCCTCAGCAGAGCTGCTGGAAAAGACACTCCCCTATTTATAAACGGGGCTGGTCTGACTGAGACGCGTTGCAGAAGGAGTGAAGCCGAGCGAGAGAGAGTGTGTGGGTGGGTGGTTGGACAGAGGGACGGATGGGTGGGGGTGGGGAGTCTGTCACCAGCTAGCATGGCCAAGGAAAGAGCGCGGGGGGAGGACTCGCATTTCACTCAGGTGGCCGCTGTTGTCCTTAGAGATAAATCATATTTTTTAAAGTAATGTGTTTCTCCTGTTTCTCCACCTCTGTTGTTTACTAGTACACTATAGGATCATACAGTTGGGGGTGATTGGCCTCTGAGTCACAGCCGCGCTGCGGATGCCGATGTCCCACTCCCTTTAAAAACCCAGGCTCGGTTTTTGGTATGAATGGAGCCGTGGTGCTGTGATGGTGCCTCTTTTGTGTCAATGAAGTTAAATGGCAGCCATGTGGAGATGACTAGAAGAGGGGCCAAGAGAAACTCCGTCCCTCCCTTTGTCCCAGCAGTGAAACAGTGATCTTTATTCAGACCGCAGGCCTGTTGAGACTCATGTGAGCTTTCCCAAAATAGACGGATGGTTGACATGAAGTTTTAAAGATGGCGGTGAGAGAGGGCAGCAGCTTTCCTAAGAGTTGTGCCATGTTCTTCACATCTGAAATGTTCAGCCTGGAGTTGATAAGTGATTGAGCTTGTGCAAGTGAAACAGTGCTGACAGCTTCAGCTTGGCCTGCTGTTTTTTTATTTATTTATTAATAATTAGTGCTGAAACAATTGGTAAATCGTTTGATTATTCAGTCCTCCGAAAATGAATTGGAGACACATTCGAGGCAAGAAAAGCTGAATTATATTTGTTTTCAGCTTTTCGATTGTGAAGAGTTTCTGCTGTTCTCAGTTTTCTATCGTTGTAAATTTTGGTTTCAAACTGTTCATATTTAAAGACGTCGCCTTACGCTCTTGGAAATTGTGACGATAATATGAATTAAAAAAAAATCAATCAACAGTTTAACAATTGTAAATAATTGGTAGTTGTAGCGCTTATTGAAATAGGAGTCAGATATGAGCAATCTCCTGCAAAAACCTCTATTTTGTTTTGACTACAACATAAATAACAAAAAGCTTAAGCTGGGAGAAGACTAGGAGAATGTCAACACAGTCTGTTGACCTTTTCTCCTCTTTCTTCCAACAGTTTGCTGTGGCCTTTGATTTATGATGGCAGGGGCAGGGAGGTTGGGTCACCTTGCTTGGTGCTGGGGTGGGGGCAGGGCCGTTCTCCAGGGCTGGGTCATAAACTAATGAAGGTTTCTAATTTAGACACACCGGCCAACTAGGAGGGATAATCACTGTTTCCGGGTGCTTATTAAATGCAGCTTTGAATGAGCTTTTAGTCCGTGGGAAGTCAGCCCTGAGCAGAGGAAAGCTTTGGGGGTGGGTGGGGGGGGCAGCTATTGTCTGCCCTCAGGGGCAGGTAGAGCTGTGTGTTGATGGACACTTTTGTCTTTTCCACAATTGGATTTTAAACTGTTTTGATGAGCCAGGTTTCCCGCAACCAGATTTGGCTGAATTGCGTCTTTCCAAATTTAACTTTCCAAATTGAGATTAACAGTGATTGTAAATGATCAGTTCTTTCACGGTGACCACATTTGTTCATTTCTGTATTCCATACTGTAATGTACTGTAGGTTATTTGTTTTTTACACTTTAAAGCTGCACACTCCAGGTGTGTGTGTGTGTGTGTGTGTGTGTGTGTGTGTGTGTGTGTGTGTGTGTGTGTGTGTGTGTGTGTGTGTGTGTGTGTGTGTGTGTGTGTGTGTGTGTGTGTCACTATATGGGGTTTCCTGAACATCTGTTGCACTTAATACAAGAGGGCCTGTTTGGAGCAGGAAAGATCAACCAAGTGTTTATTTGGACCTTATGCTCTCATTGTATGCAGTCTGTCTGTGTCTATGAGATCATGTTGGGATTTCCAGCAGACTAATGTACCTCCATAGTAGTATTTGGCTTGTGTTAAGCAAAAATGTCTGCTTCTTGTTTTAAAATCTCTTAATTGAGTAAAGAAAAAGTACCATTGCATTCTTTTATTTCAATCCCTTTTCCCTTTGGTGTGAAATGAAAATGACTTTTTTAATGCATAAATATACACCTAAAGTGTATTTGAATACTGCAATACCACTCCATTGAGAGACACACAAATGCCGTGGTTGTGTTAAATGAAGTTAACAAGTTAACCTGGCTTGCTGTTTAAATTTGCACCACATTTGTTGTGTTTACATCTTGTATCACAGGTGAGTTGTCTGTCCATTGTCTAAAATGAATTTCAGTTTTATTGCTTGGCTAACTGATCCCATACTCAGCATCGTATGTAAACATCATACATAATACCTAAATATTTTCAGTAGCAACTGTTATCTAATTTACTTTAACCTGTTTAAAGCTTGACGTGATAAGTGCGCAAATTGGATTTCAAACTAAGCTGTTATGAACAGAGGCCACTCGGTGAGTCACAAATGGTGCTGGGAAGACTGGGCCATGAGCCTGCGTAAAGCACTCATTCGGAGCAACTTTGTGTTTGACAAAGTTTTGGTTTATTGACCACACACACAGACAAGGCCCTTCCTGTTCAACTGGGGCCTGTCAGCTCAGTACACAAATGGGACTGTGAGAAAGTCAGGCTAGTGTTTACCAAAGACTTGATGTAACACCTCTGTCCCAGACATCAATGCCTGCACTGTCACTGAGGGCATCTCCACAGAGATGTAGTAGCTGAGAAGTGGAGCCTCTCAGGTGGGGATTTAAAGTTCCCGAAACTACTCAAACCATAGCACCTCATGCAAGGGCATAGGTTTAGTTTCAACCATGTGGGGGGGGGGATAAAATGTTGAGCATCAAACACTTAATTTCCTGCATTCTGGTGAATTTGTATGCAACAATGTATGGCGCACATAACTTTTATTTAGGTAGAGGGAATTATTATTCTCCTTCTCTTGTTCAAACTTTCTGCATATTTAAAACATCACACGTGTAAATTGTGTTCTTTAACCACCCAGTGTAGCACAAGGTAGTCAGTTCTTGTTTTCCGTACATGTTTTGAGCCCCCTGTACGATTACTTCACCTCTTTTGGGGAGTGGGGTTTCATTTCTTTTGAGGGCGGTGCTTATATGTAGTGTGGTCAACACAAGTTAGCCACAATGTTTGCTAAAAAAAACAACTGACTGATTAATCTCACATGGCACTCCTAAAATGCCACTTAAATAAATGAGGCTTTGAAAATAAACAGCAGTCAAACTAAACCTCCCAAGCTACACTCAGTCCTTTGTGAATTAGTTGCTTCGTTAGGAAGTATGATGATACAAACCCTCCTTCAAAGGGAAACTTAAAGCCACAATAGGGTCACAGAGGTTGCCCCAATAATCTCTCTTGATGATGTCCTGCTGATAGAGAGGCAGCCAGGCATCCCCAGTGTGGAGGTGGTCATCCTCGTCTCAGAGGCCTGATTACATCTTGCCTCCCTCAGTGCACTCTTTAGTCATCGGCTCCAACCACCTTCCAAGCATATACTCCCTGGGTGGAGCCACTGTGGCCTGTGGATCCCATTTTTAACATTTGACAACTCAGCTGTGGGGTGTGCTTCATTATTGCTGCACCACCCATAGCTTCACTCCCTTGTTTCACACCAGTGAAACACAGCTTTTGACATCTGGCTTGTGAAGAGAGACAATTTCACTGGAATGAACAGTCAATCTGGCCTCAAATCTAGCTTTGATCTACTGTTTTGGCAGGTAGCAGAGCTTCTACAGAGAAACTTAAACCACAGAGCAGATTTATTTTTGGATAGAACATTCTCCCTAATGCCAGATGTAAATGCCACAGTTTTCATGGATGTAAACAGGCAATCTATGTTAGGAAAGTTTGTCATTCTCCTGTAATCCAATGAGGTCTGTGAAACTGTGAAAGTGTGACAGTCAAACTTCTTCATTTGTGATCTCTTAAAGGATGTTGAACCGCTGCTAAGCTACTCGTTGAAGCTGAATCCAGTCAAATCTTCGGATTCAGTTGCTGCTGATTTCACTGAAATTCTATCTTGAGTTAGAATTCTTAGTATGGAAAAGTCAACGGGGGACCAGCTTCCATGTGAACATCACCAAACAGAAAAGTTGATTGCCAAATCGTTTAAGCAAAGTCAAGTTTAGCCTTTATGCGAAAGGTCCCCCGCCCTCCTTCTCAGCAAGACACCTTATAAATAACGCTGGCACAATAAACGCCATCTTGATAATTGGGCCATCAGTCAAGGAGATGTCAAGTGCCTGGGTGGATCAAGAGTCCTACTTGGTGCTCTGCTAAGCCACAGTCGACCATGATGATAGCTTGAGCAAAACATAGCGAGTAAAGCACAGCACTACAGGCAACAGGTCATGTTTGAACCACATTGCTCTGCTTTGCTGCAATACCTGCCTATTTACTGACAGTTTCTCACGAAGAAGCTGATGATGGGTAATGTTTTGTTATCAGAATGTCGAATATTTTACAGATACACTTTACAGATTGGATTTACATCCAAAACATTCATTTGAAAACATTTGAAAGTGGTTGAAAAATTGAGCACTCCATTCTTCGAACAGTGCTTTGAAACTTGTGGAAAACCACTTGGCAGAAATTGTATAAAGCTGCCATCTCATCTCAAGGCTTGAAAGGTGGCTGTAAAAGAGTGTATTTTGCCTGTTGATTAAGATAAGCCAGGGGCGTAGGCAGAAATAGTATTTTGGGTAGGCCAATACAAAAGTGAGTGGGCCATTTTTAAAAAGACTAGAAGTAGCAAAAAGGACAAACTGAAAAAATAAAAACACTTTTACCTTCCAACATACTGCATTACGAAAATAACAGTACTGTCTACAACATGATCAACCAACAAAGCTCAGTCTAAAAAGTTTGTACACGACAATATAGACAAAAACCTGTCGGTTTTAACCTATTCAGGCTAAAATATATTTGCACCAGCAGCATTGGCTCTGCACTGCACTGTTATAAAATTTTATTGCACAAAGTGGCAACTAAACATGACCCCACACAGCAGAGAAGGTCAGAAATCGCACATGTAACAATGCAACAGCATTGTTGCTTCAGGACTACGGTCAGATCATGAGCAGTGAATGCTACCAGCAGTAAAAGAAAATCAAAGAATGAAAACTTCCAGCCAAAAATTATGAAAGACAAATCTTAGACAGTGTATCGAGTCCACGCAGTGACAGGATCAAAGAAAATTAAAAACTATGTCACTCACAGATAAGTTATCTTCTTATTTAATGTGGGCAAAACACAAACGTGTTTCAGCTAGAGGCCATCATCAGTGTTCACCATTTTTTACTAAATAGAAAGGTTACTAGGTTACTTAATCAATAACACAAGAAGCATGAAACCTGTTTTACTGAATGTTACCTCTGTGAGGGCCTCCTCTCTCTCTGATTGGCTGTCAGCTCCGCTGGGGAAATGTCTGCACATGTTGCAGAAAAGCTTGTCCTTATTTACACTCTATTCCATCCAAGAACACTGTCAATACCACTTAAAAGAGAAGCCATTGTTGTCGCGGTAACTTTTAACAGTAGCCTACATTGCTTAACACATCCATGGTGCATTGTCTAAAAAGCCAGCTAGCTAACGTTAGCTGCTGAAGGCAGCCCGGACAGTCTGCCTGTTACCATAGCAACCAACTACGTTCCAGGTGTTTGATCTAATTGTTTGATTGTATGGTTTAAACAGTTTTGTTGTAATCAGAAGAAAATACACATTAAACACACACAACTAGTTCTGTTATTATTTCTTTTTTTTTACATACATTTGAATATTTTTCATAGCAAAACGTATTTTGATCAAACTTGGCTGGACGGGCCAGTGAGTAAAGTGGGCGGGCCAGTGCCGCCCTGGCCCATTACTGCCTACGCACCTGAGATAAGCAGCACTGGCTAGTTTGAATTTAAATCAGTTACAACAGATTCTAATGGCGTTACGTTTTAAAGGCAGAGTGTAATGCACTTCATAGTTGAGACCAAAGTCATAGTTCTTCGTGAAGACTCAATAGATAGATTTACTTTTAAAGTTACAATCTCAAAGCTCTCCATTTCGTTCTCTTTGGCAATACGCGGTAAATTGCAGTGTGTTTTTTGGATCTCATTACCCAGTGATCCAAACAGTGTGACGTCAGTTGTCATTGCTCTTTTCTTTGTTTGTTCGGCCATAGTAACCGTTAACTCACAATGCTAGCAGAGACCGGAAAAAACAATTCATCGCTTCACACACAGGCGGGCCAACCACTGCTGGGTGATGGAAACCGCATCACTAACTTGTGCGCTGCTTGTGATTTTCCCGGTAATGTCACCCCAGACGCTTAGTTTGTAATACCGCAAATGTAAGGGCTTTCATCAGTGGGCCATCGCCTCAATCACCATTGGGTTACCTCATTCGGGGAAAGACAGTGACTTAACAGACATTTATTCAAATAAAAATCATCAAGATTAACGCTTTAAGCATCATCTTAATGTCACTGACACACCAACCCGATTATCGGCCTATATAATCGACAAGCTCCGCCACCTTCTTCGTTGCTCTGCCTGGTTGTAGCGCTATCCTATTGCATGCAGAGGGAGTTTGAAAAACAACCGTTTACCCCGCCCCTCGGATTGAGCCCTGTCAATGGTGAGTTCCCAGACCCAACATCTTGATGTGGGTCTGGCTTGTCAGGCTATCGGCCAGTGGGAAGTCAGACTCAATGACCAATTACCAGAAATGGTGAGCAAGATGAGCGTGAAGAACGCCTCTCAAGATTTGAAGACACAAAAGAAAATGAAGACAGATTCAGCAACTGTATGGCCTATTTCTCGCTTAAAATGTTTTCAGAAACACGTTCCAGTGAACTATTTTCGTAAAATACGAGATCGTATTCCAGTCCCTCCAGAAAAACGCGGTTATGCGAGCACATAATTCAATGCATAATCAGCCAAAGTCCGCATATTTAGGCGGGGGTCGCATTTTTTCAGATACGCCGCACTTTCGCCACATAAATTGCCGATTTCTGTGCAAAATATGCGGGGCTTGCATGATTTCATAATCTCCACATTTTCGTTGCAAAAAGTCACATATCTCAGCAGAAAGTTGAAAAATGTTGCGTTTACTTCACACAAGAGCAGCCATTTTCCCCTGTAATTATGCCCAGTGAGAACACGGTGTTGGGGGAATCACTTTTTTTTCTCTTTTTCATCAAACCACAATTTTTGCATGTTCCCGCAATTTCATTGCATAAAATTGCATAAATATCCTGCCATTTCCATCGCATTTTTTAAGAAAACCTGCCGGATAATCAAGGATTTTTGGCCGCAACAATCACAAAAAACTCCATTATGGTCGGTTTTGAAATTCAGGAGAAGCCAGACCCACGTGACGCGTTCGTATTGTCGTTGGGCGACAATACAGATTAACGCCACCTGCTGTTATGGAGACGTATTATGTCTTGCGCACGCGTAGAATGTACGCTCAAGTCGGCGTCTCTTCGGTGTGTTCCGAGGCACTTTTTTGACCAACTCGGGGAGGCTGATCAGTCCGACTGGCTTTACTGCCGACGGTCGGCCATCGGGTTGGTGTGTCGGAGCCTTTTAGAAAACTATCAAACAGTACACTGAAAACCTTGAACAACAAACAGCTGCTCGATTCATGGAAAAAATCATAAGCACTATTATTTTGGTCAATATTGAAACCAAAATTATTTAACACAATTACTCATTGGCTTTTGGAAAGACGTTGCATTTATTGAATTTTAAAAACAGTTTAAACAGTGAAATCAACAGTGAAAACACCTTGAACTGTGAAATGTCCTTTAATACTTTTCCTGTTGAACCTTTTGAATTCCCCTCAAAATAAATAATAAATAATATAAAAACTATATTCAACTATTGGCTGAGTGAGTTTCACCTTTGGGAGGGGCGAAAGTGCCCGTGTCATTCAGAACCCAAGACGAAAGTGAGAGGTTACTTGCAAAACGTAAAGTGCAAGTTAATTGTTCTTCTCAATTGCAGTGTTTTTGGGATCATCAGGAGCTGAAAGGGAAATCACGATCAAAATTCGATCAATTGGACAGCCCTATGTCAACGTTGTTCTTAAATGTAACTGCATCGCTGTGGACGGGGCCTGGCCCACCAGCAGTTTGCTATGTGTCCACTCGGCTGCCCTGCCCCGGGGGGACGGAGGTGTGGGGGAGGGTGTGGTGGCCGCCCTGCTGAGCTCGCCATGGTGTCAGAGACATGTAAAGACAACACCGAGCAGTTGTGACTGTGGATGTTGCAGATCATCAGCAATTCCTAACAACAACTGGTGGCCTCCAGCCGTCCCAACAGTTGCCATGACATTGTTTTGTTTTATGTTTCGCCTACAGGAAGCAGCGTATAGCCCTGGCCATGTAGGGTTCAGGGCAGGTTGAGTGAATGGATCATCTTTTAGTTCTAAAATCTGGTGATGAATTACTGGCTCTTGGTAACTTATTTACCAGTTCTCTGAGTTCCCACATACAGGCTCTTTGAATACAGTGCAGTGCTGAATCACAGTGTGTGGTTTTTATCGCAGGCTTTTTGATTATGATCTCCTCTGTTTTGAACCAAAGCTTTGTTTACATCTGTTTTGATTGATTCAAGCTACACACATTAGTCTCCCAGGGCTGGGGTTTGATAGGAAATTCAATATTTGTACTTTCATCTGTACTAAGAGAAGCACATGTTTAAGCAGTGTGGGTAATGATTTATAATCTGACTTCTTGGAGGCTTTGAGGTTGCATATTTCCATCTGTGTTTTCCACTTGTAGCATTTCTGTCCGGCATTGGTGTACCAGGATGTGCAGGCCTCTTATTTACGATAAGCCCTCCCTTTCCTTATCCCAGTGCTCCTCTCCCAGTCTCCTCCCCTGTTCTCCCCTCCCCTCTATAATAAATGTCATAGTTTCCAGAGTGGGAAGGAGGCAGTGAGGGGGGGCAGGGCGGTCGCTCAGAGTGTAACAGGACCACAGCAACTCATGCAGCCAATGGAATTCAGAGGGATTGCTTCCGTAGATGTTTTTTCCCCTCTTTCGCTCTTTTTTTCTCCTTCTTTTCTGTAGTTGTCTCACCCGCTCCCTGTGATCCCCTCTTTCTCAAGGGGCCCCCTCCAATCTGAGTAGTTCCAGCTATGTGTGTGTGTGTGTGTGTGTGTGTGTGTGTGTGTGTGTGTTGGGGGAGGGTTGGGTAGGGGATTTGGCAGCTCCTTTGATCAGTAAAGCATAAACAAGAGGGGGCTTCAAAATGGGTTGCATTGTGTGTGTGTGTGTGGGGGGGGGGGGGGTGCTGAGTCAGGCCCTCTCGCTCTCTGGCCAGGGATAGAGAGCAGACAGACAGGCTGGGATTACCGCAGAGGCCAAGAGAAACTCTCCCAATCTCTCACTTCAGCCAGCTGTTCCAAAATCTGGGCTAATGGCGCTCTGGGATCAAATTTACAGCGAGTCGTAAAGAATCCCAGTAGGTGACAGAACACGATTATTGCAGGGTACAATATATAGATTGCTGAGTGTAATTGAATTGTGAACACACTCTCTTTATTTTGTCATGTGTGCTGAAATGAATAGAATAGATATTTGTTGTCACGGTTTTCAACAACGAAACACAGTTTAGCAGTGAATCAGCCACTCCCAACAATATGAATGCAAGAGTTGTGGTGTTGCATAAACAAGCCACTGGAGCTTGGTGCCTATTTGTTGGAGGTGAGGGGGGTCTTTTTAAATGGGAAGTTTAAAAAAAAAAAAGAACAAGTGAATAGTGGGGTTTTAGGTCGTAGCTCAGTCTGTGCCTTTGTCAAGCAGGTGAAAGCTTTGTAAATGTGGCGCCAGATTGTTAAAGCCCCTGACACTCCACAGTGTCGGAGCCACTTCCAGGAAAAAGGACCCCCTGCGTTGAGCCCTGGGACTGACCCTCCCTCAATAGAGAGGGTCCTGCTCGGGAGAGGAGGGCTTCCTGTATTAGCTTTCCATCTTAATCAAGCAACAAGTACCAACAAAGCACTAATTATCAATGCCTTCACCGAACGCAACACAATGCCCCCTCCCCCGCTCCCCACTCCTGTCCTGGCACAGATGAACCATAAAATAGATGGAGCAACATTGTGTGACGTTACAATAGATGTTTTGAAACCCATCATAGCCTCTTGGGACGGTTTCACGAAGAAGTGTTCAGCCTGACCTACAGTCACATACTTGATTTATATATCAGTGGTCTACTGTTGTGGTCTACTGCTCAGTTTTGTCTTAATTATTTATAACTTTATTTTATGTCAAAATCAAGGAACAGTTTTATACATTCTCATTTGTGTCGTACAACCAGGAATTATTGCAGATTTTCCACAGATCTTAAACAAATTTAAAATTAAACCTCAGAATGTTAACACATCTCCACCCCAAGCAGAAAAATTCATTCTGGATAATCGCTGGAAAAAAGGGTTCCGATTGGATCTGCGTACAACCTTAAGTGGATTATAGGGGGAAAATAGCCCAGTCTAATCCAAACTAAGAATGAAAGCCTTGTGTGAATCTTGATTGAATTGTGGGTTCAGGCTGAGTCCAAACACACACAGCTGAGCTTGGCTTCCTGTAACAGTCATCGTTTACAAAAAGCAGGGGTTAGATTCAGTGATTTCATCAAAGAGCTTGTTGAAAGTCATCAGTTCCCGGCATGTGACCTGCTGTTTCGCTCTGATATGGCCCTTGGTTTGACCTTACTACTGATTACTGGTTAGAAACACCCTGATAAGTCATTTTTAGAACTTATTTATTTTGTCTCGTCTCCTTACAGCCACATTGATCAGACCACCACTTGGCAGGATCCTCGCAAGGCCCTGCTCCAGATGAACCAGGCCCCCCCACCCAGTTCTGTGCCAGTCCAGCAACAGAACATTATGAACCCAGCCAGTGGTATGTACAGTATACGTGGAACTTGTTAACTTTAGTTTCATCAGAGAAGCAGCACGTGGATAATTGTTCATCATGTTGTGGGGGGTTTTCAGCATTAAACGGGAGTTTAGTTCAAAGTTTAACGCTGAAAACCCCACAATTTGAGGAACATTTTATCTGTTTACATTCATCTGTTTACATTTAATATTACAGTCGAACTTTAATGCTGAAAAAAAATGCAGCACGTGGCATGCGTTACAGATAATGTGCACCACATTGTGGGGTTTTTCAGCAATAAACTTAGATTTACATTTCTTTGAGGTAATATCTAGGCATTTTCTTACGTTCACATCGCATACAGTAGAAGTCAGGAGTTTGCAGTCTAGTCTAGTTGTTACATGTCACAAAGACTGTGTGTAGCTCAGCTCTGGCCGTGCAGTTGGAATTTGCCCTAGGTGAGGTAAGACGGAGGTAGAACATGACAGGTCCTGTCTGACATGTTTGGGGAGCTCCGTGACTCACAGATTACAGAATTTACAGATGAAGTCTCTTTGCATTCTCAAATCGTTTGGGCTCTATCTGGCAACCTATGAGTAAATCTGAGGAAGAAATAATAGCCTTCGATGTTTACAAACTGGGTTATCAGTGACAAATGACAAAGATTTATTACATTTTCAAAGATGACAATGTGCCATTTGTCTGGATATCATTTTCCAATATAGCTATAACAAAATAATTATTTTTGCATTTGCATATTAGCATATATATTAGGGCTGCAACTAACGACTATTTTCATAGTCGATTTCATAGTGATTACTTTCTCGATTAATGGAGTAGTTGTTTGCTCTATAAAATGTCAGAAAATGGTGAAAAATGTTGACCGGCGTTTCCCAAAGCCCAAGATGAGGAGGAATTTCAGTGCGTAAAGGACAAGGGCGCAAGCCTAAGCTGAACAACCGTGATCTCCGATCCCTCAGGCGGCACTGCATCAAGAATTGTCATTCATCTATAAGCGATATCACCACATGGGCTCAGGACTACTTTGGCAAACCTTTGTCAAGTACCACAATACGTAGTTGCAGCCCCAAATGCCAGTTAAAACTGTACTGTGCCAAAAGGAAGCCCTATGTTAACAGTGTCCAGAAGCGCCGTCGACTTCTCTGGGCTCGGAGGCATCTGGGATGGACCATCACACAGTGGAAACGAGTACTGTGGTCAGATGAATCAGTATTTCAGGTATTTTTTTGGGAGAAATGGACGCCGTGTGCTCCGGACCAAAGAACAAAAGGATCATCCAGACTGTTACCAGCAACAAGTCCAAAAGCCAGGGTCTGTCATGGTATGGGGTTGTGTCAGTGCCCTTGGCAAAGGTAACTTGCACTTCTGTGATGGCACCATTAATGCTGAAAAGTGCATAGAGATTTTGGAGCACAATATGCCGCCTTCAAGAAGACATCTTTTCCAGGGACGTCCATGCATATTTCAACAAGATAATACAAACCACATTCTGCACACATTACAAAGTCCTGGCTGTGGAGGAAGAGGATACGGGTACTTGACTGGCCTGCCTGCAGTCCCGACCTGTCTCCAATAGAGAATGTGTGGCACATTTTGAAGCGCAAAATGCGACAATGAAGACCCCGTACTGTTGCCCACCTTAAGACTTGTGTGCAGCAAGAATGGGACAAAATTACACCTGAAACACTTCATCACTTGGTGTCTTCAGTCCCTAAACGTCTTTTAAGTGTTGTGAAAAGTAATGGCAACATTACAAAGTGGTAAATGCTTTACTGTTCCAACTTTTTTTGAAATGTGTTGCAAGAACCAAAATAGGAATTCTTTTTTTTTTTTTAAAAGAAAACAATAAAAATCATGAGGAACACATTAAATGATGTGCTGTTGTATTGTCTGCAATGAAATACAAGTCAAAGAACATTAAGAAATCACTACTTTTTTTATTTGTATTTTCCATACTGTCCCAACTTTTTCTGATTGTGTGTGTGTGTGTGTGTGTGTGTGTGTGTGTATTATAGTTGAGTAATGTTGCTATATGTTGCACAATTATGACAGAAAATCAAACTCTGAGCAGTGAGGGAACACCCCCCCCCCCCCCCCCCCCCCCGGCATGTCTCCAACATTATTTTCCCCTGTCACCCCTCAGGTCCTCTCCCTGAGGGATGGGAACAAGCTATTACATCCGAGGGAGAAATTTACTACATCAACCACAAGAACAAGACCACATCCTGGCTCGACCCACGACTTGACCCACGCTTTGGTGAGTTTGTTATAGACGGGGATTCATGGTCTCAGTTCAGTTCTTGATTGAAGTAAACATGTTCTATTTATTAAATAACGGCAGTTTACTATTGGGCAACCAGAGGTCATTGTAATCAGAATCAGAAAAAAAGATTTATTGCCAGGTAAGTAGCACTTACTAGGACTTTGCCTTGGTTGATGGTGCACACATAAAACACTTTTTGAAAATTGATAAGAAATAAACAAACAATAAATGCAGAAACGAATAACGCATACATGTAACTATATAACAGTAAGAAAGAAAAAGGGGCTGTATGGATTAGTGCAGGATGTGTAAAAAAATTGAGGGTAGCTACTTGAGTTTTAAAAGAAATGAACAAGGGAGTTATACCAGGAACTGCCTCAACAGTAAAGAGTTTCTTACACATATTTTTGTGACTTTCCCCAGTAGAAAGCTCTGGCTAATCCATAAAAGATGTATGTATCACCACAATTATAATAGTGAGTTGAGTTCTGTGTGATTCATTGTGCATTATAACCGCACTACGATGTTTCGGAGTGACAAAATAGCCATACCATTGGTTATTGAAATCCAATTTCACCAAACCCCCATCCGTTCAAAATTCACACCTAACCTTTTGTCAGCCATTTTAGTGTTGGAGCAACAGCTGAGTTGGCCATTAATCCCCCAGGCCAAGCTTCGGTTTTGACAGTTAGCTTTGAGTGTGCGGTGGCCAGGGTTGGTGAATTAGTGACAGGACCTGGTACATGTGTTGAGATGTCTCTGTGGCCATGGGAATGAGCTAATCCTCCTGTGCAAAGGAAGACTTGCAGAGATGAAGGGTTCCTGCATATGTCACTCTGACTCATTCACGCTTCAGGTGCCATCCCTTCATTATAGCAGCATTCCCCAGGGAAGCTCACCCCGGTTCACAAAGGCAACATGTGTGAATCAGCACGCAGCCTGTTATCCTCCTTTAATTTTAGCTTTCCTTTTTTTTATTTTTTTTTTAATCAAGCCTGGGCACTTTAAAGGGCAGTTTTTTTTTCTGTAAGCAATTGTGAGTCCCACTCTGAAGGCAGACAGGAAAGTTCAAAACAGAGTTGTAAGGGGAGGGGAGCAGCTGGGAAGAGATGGCGGCTCTGATCGTCGGAGCTCTTTGAAGATTTCTAAGTCTTGAACACACAAGGCTGCTGGGCCCCTGAAAGCTAGTGAGAGGGAGAAGGAGATCATGTTAACTCATTATGTGCCATCAAACCTAATTTTGTCCCACATTGGAAACAATCTTTTCTGTACTTATGTTGCTAACGTGCTAGTGTTTGTACTTCTTGATCCCTTTTAGATTTCAGAAAGATTGCTACTTGATATTTCACAAGTATGGCTAGGAAAACCCTAATCGTATTCTTACGATTCTATTGTATTGTATTTCCAGTCATATTTCTTTTCACATTTGTGCATAGAAATGGGCTGCTCAGCTTCAGAAACATCTATACTGCTACTATGTAGGTCTTCAATCCTAAGCCAGCTGCTTTGATAATGGAGGCTAATTTGAGCTTTGAGAAGAAAAGCAGCAGAGCGCCTTTAACTGAGGCCTGTTGGCGGCTGGCTGTCCCCTGCGTGAGGCCCAGTGCAGGCACAGCCCCATTCTGCTTCAGCTCCAGACAGACTTGAATCTCTGCCAGGCCTCTTTATTCTGTGGTCCAACTCTTAATCTGTTCCAGACCCTTTCAGTCAAGGAACTCCAATGTGAGAGGGGAGGTGGGGGGGCAGGGAGAGGCAAGGCGAAAGGGGAAGAAAGAAAAACAGAGGAACAGAGGGAAAATGCCGACGGGATAAGCATGCATCCTCTTTAAGATCCAAGGAGGTGGTGAACAGCGAACAGGCCATGAGTGCACTGTGGCCGAGTTTGAAAGGGCTTTATGTGGATATGTTGTTTTCTATACGTACTAGTCTGGAGGAACAGCAGGGGAAAACCTACTAGTAGGATACATGGAGTGCACATATATAGTCAGATTACCTCTGGGGGTTTGATGTTTTGCTTTGACGCCTTAATGTAAAGCTGTTTGTCAAATCCGTTATCTGTCACGTGATATTTTTCTGCCTCTGCTGTCAGAAAAAGTTGGCGTAGTGTGATGAGGCAGCAGTGATCCAGTTTAAACGGTCAGTTCATATCTTCTCACTCACCCCTAGAGGTGTTTTTATTTATGTGGACAGTGTTGGAAAATTACATTTGGGAAAAACTCAACAGCAACAATGTCACTTCTACTTTAGATAACTCACTGACCCCGGGTCACAGTTTTTATTGGAGCCACTTTGTACTGAAGAAGTCTCCATTGACTAATTTGGGTGAACTGACCCTTTTAACGGGGAAACCTTCCAGGTGTTTTTCACAGAAGTTGAAGTGCTTAAAAAACTCATTGTATTGCTATTTTTGGCATCTCAGTTTGATTAAGTTTGAAAACTTGTATTACTAACATGACAGTGCTTTAATTCAGTGGGTAAATCCAAAACAGCTTCCAATTTTAACCTGTTGTGTAAATAATTCCCCTTTGGGCTGGCCTACACTGTTGATATTTCCTGGCTGACTCCGGTTTTCTACACAATGATAAAACAGTGTTTGTGTCACATCCTGACTGTTTCTCCACTTTGCTTATCTCAACACTAAAAACACAACACCTTCCCAAGGGGCCTTTTTTTTAACAGACAAATATTTACCGTCCCTTCAAAGGAGCTGTGCCCTGGTCACATACGACTTCCCACAGCTGACACACCCTCCACCCTACCTGCCCCAGGTGATCTTGTGGTGTAATAAGCCTGGCGGTGTGATCGGCTGATAAGGGCTTGTGTTGCTGGCTCGTTGTGTTGCAGGAGTGCGTGAAGAAGACAAAAGGCAGACAGCATTAACTTGTCTCTTATCTGCATGGCCCACCAGCTATCAGTGCCCATATGTGCTGCTGACTTTAACTACCCCCTCCAAAAACACACACACACACACACACACACACACACGGGCCTGGACTCCTTTTTCATGCTATCACTCTGCCCCTGAGCTGAACCCATCCTTCGCTCCTATCTCACCCACAGATGTAATTCCCTGTGTTGATATGCTCATTGTTTGTGCATAGTTCCTCCAGTTAACATTGGTTACTGTAAGCAGTTTGGTCTGTGAGGGGGAGTCCTTGACTTGGTGGTTCAGTAGAAACTCGGCTGTAAGACTGCAGTCGCCAGCATACGGTTTTGTGTATCACATGCCCTACTCATTTTTTTTAATGCATACTCTTTTTCAAAACTCACACCTTAAAGGAACATTCCAGTTGATTTCATTTGACTTGGGTTTTATTGACGTAGTTTTGGCCATCATTTCTATATGCTATGGTAACATAGTACTCACCATAATGATTGCTTGCATCTGGGAACATGGCCGTATCAATACCATAAAGTCAGTTGGGGCAAGAAACCCCAGCAGACGGACGATCAGACAGTTGTAAACAAGCCAGCATTTTATCCATAGCTGTGGAAAGTTTGATTAAAGATGAAACTGATAGCCTGTAAACTTTGACGTTTTATTGCAATAATTTTACAAGTAAAACAAGTCAAGTTACAAGTCTTTACTTTCTCTTCCAAACAGGTTTAGCTGTCCGATTGTGGTTTCTTGCCCTGTCAGACTTCCTATTAGCGATAATACATGAGTACAATATTATAGGGCTGCAACTAACGATGTTTTCCACTGTCAATTAATCTATAGATTATTTTCTCGATGGATTACTTGTTTGCTCTATAAAATGTCCAAAAATGATGAAAAATGTTGACCGGCGTTTCCCAAAGCCCAAGATGACGTCCTCAAATGTCTTGTTTTGTCCACAGCTCAAAGATATTCAGTTTACTGTCACAGAGGAGAGAAGAAACTAGAAAGTATTCACATTTAACAAACTGGAATCAGAGAATTCGTTTACCATTTCTATTCATAAAAAAATTACTCCAACCGATTAAACGGTTATCAAAATTGTTTATTTATTATTTAAATGTTCAATCATTTATAGTTGACAACTAATCGATCAACTAATGGATCCGTATCTGAATCTTTCTCCATATGCCTCTGCTTCAAAGCTCAGGCCTTAACAGATCTACAGCTGCTGACATGGCCCATGTGCAGCACCTCTACCTTAGAAAACAGCTAATGGTGCCCTGATGGTGGAGTGATCCAGCCACAAAAGGCCTCAGTATCTGCCAAAGATAAGAAATAACACTCTCCCATGGCTTCAGTTGATGTGTGTGGGAGAGAGGTGGCGGCTCCAAGACTCTGTGTGTTTGTGTGCACGTGTATGTGCTGGGGTGGGGTTGTTGGGGGAGGCAGCAGGGACGGAGAGGGAGGGATGGAGGGGGATAGACGGCAGGCGGGGCGGGGCCTCCAGAGCTTCCCAGGGAGAGCCCTGAGCCGCGGTTCATTCAGCTCCTGAGATAGTGTAAACAGACAGTGATTGAATGGTGATGAGAAAGGTGCCGGGGCAGGCAGGACAGCACAGAGCGGCAACACCCCCCCCCCCCCCCCCAATGAAAATTGTGCCCCCGTCAAGGCTTTGTTTTGGTTGGTGCTTCAAGCGCATAAGCAAACACCTCTCCCCATTGGTTACATTACTGTTCCACCCCTCTTGGTCAAGCGCATTTGTTTCTCTTTCTTTACTATAGTGATAAAATGTGTGACCTACTTTGCATGCATACATTTGCTGTGTTGCTTTATATTCATGTTTTTTTTTTTTTTTTCATTCCCACCCTTGCTAGAGTAAAGAATAACAAAGATTTCACTGGGGAACAGCTGTGTTTTCAACACACACCCATTTGTTCTGATAATGTAAACATGTAGTTAGCTTGTTAGTGCACAATCCAATTACATATGTTGGGGTAAAAGAATTTTGAAACTACAGTGTTTACTAAACCTGATCCAGGTCTATTTCCAACTGTCTGATTTGCACACTGGACCCTTCAGGCCTGGGCAAGGAGGCAGGCAGTCTTGAGGGATAATCTGTGATTTGTTCAGAAGGAAACCAAATGCACAATGAAAGGATAAGTCATAACTGATGCAATGTACAAAACTAACAAAGCCTGTCTTAGTCAGTGAGTGGGAGGGGATCAGGTCTTACAGGAACAGGGGTTGTTTCAGACACTAGGTGGAAAGCGTGTGTTGGGACTTCCCCCTCGACCTACACAACCTGCTGCACTGGCTCTTTTACAAGTTCAGCTTGTAGACAAAATGCTCAAGTTGTCTTGTAATTTAAATGCAGCCAGGCATTAAAAAGTGTAGTTGCAGAGACGGTAGTGTATTTATAGTCTGCTGGTGATCATACAGTATATGTATTGTTTATACATCCAATATTGAAAATTGTCTGCTGGCTGCTTATTAGCCTAAACATAGAATGGGGGTGCAAAAGACAAAGCTGTCCTATCGAGACCCAGCTGATTTTTTTCTCCTGAAGAGGAGGAAGAGTTATGACCAGAAAAGTCATATCCATATCCAGGCACAAGGTTGGTTCCAAAATAATAAAAGGCCTTTAATTCATTTGGCAATATATTTAAAACGCGTGCCGGCTTGAGCCTTCCTCAGGGTGGTGACACAGATTATTCCCCTGTTTGCCCCCAAAGCAATGTTGCTGTTGGGTTTGGACATATCCCCACAGAAGGAAGACAAAGCTGGAACCACGGGTTCATCCTTGTCCTCTCTAGTTCTTTTGATATAAAGCAGTCGCAGACCATTTTTACGAAGTTTAAATGTACCATATATGGCGTTTTTCCATTACATGGTACCTGCTTGACTCGGCTCGGCTCGACTCTGCCGCGGTGCCCCGTCCTCCTATTTCCATTGCAGATTAATAGTACCGCTGGTACATGGTTGGTCATCATAGCGCTGCCGTAGGAAACTGCCGTGACCTAATCTCGGCATGTGGCTGTTGCCACAGCCAGAAGACAAATTTAGTTTCAAAAGAAGCTGGAGGCAGCAAAAAAAAACGTCTGCAGGTTTTCACGTCACCTTTTAGTATCGGCTCGACTCGCTTGGAACCAGAACTGAGGTGATACTAAAAAAAGTACCTGTTAGCAGGTACCAGGGACTTTTTTCATAATGGAAAACCAAAAAAGGCGAGTAGAGGCATGTCGAGCAGGATCCATTTAATGAAAAAACGCCAATAGTGTCTCTGTATGCGAAGTTTAAAATGAGCACTACATATTATACAATAGCAACACATTTGAACTCCTATATGTCTCTTTTGCAGCCCTGAACCAGCAGAGGATCTCCCAGAGTGCTCCAGTGAAGCAGGGAGGGCAGCTCCCTCCCGGAATCATGGGAGGCAACAACCAGATGAGACTGCAGCAGATTGAGAAGGAAAGACTGCGGCTGAAGCAACAGGAGCTGCTTCGGCAGAGACCACAGGTCAGTAATCACAGTTAAAGCTTTTCTTTTGGCAAGTACGGTGGCCCCGTGGAGGAACAACTCACAGGTTTCGGATCCGACCAGCGGCCCTTTGCTGCATGTCATTCCCCCCTCTCTCTCCCCTAGCTAAGCTGTCCTGTCAAAAAATAAAGGCCTAAAAATGCCAAAAAAATGATCTTTAAAAAACATCACAAGGTCAATACTTTCACTATGTGACACACAGTGTAATTGCAAGACACTGGATCCTTAACTGCTAACTAGTTGAATGAGGGCATCAGCAGAATGTTACGTACATTTTGGATAGGCCTTTTAAAAATGAGTCATAATTATAGGTATAGCGGTGGATCTTAAGCCCCTTTGATCGGTCTTCATTGTTAATACCACCCTGCGATGAAGTCCGTGAGTCATATGTGGTAATTTTATCACTTCCTAACTGTGATGTGTCACTGTGCCGCCCACACAGGGGTGGTGCAACCAAGTGCAGTAGTTTACTCAAGGCTGTGTCAGTTTAGCAGAAACAGAGCTTTATGATTATGAATGAGGGTGCTGCTGACTTTGTTTACCACACCATTCCCGTGGGTTGTTTAAAGTTCACAGTGTAGGGCAAAAGATGATTTGGACTGTCCTGACTGAAAGTCCTGTACACATGTACATGTACATGTGCACTGTATGCTTAAAGGGTAACTTTGGTATTTTTTAACCTATTTTCCCATGTATTTGTGTCTAAGTGGCTGATGGGAACATCAATATTTAAAACTGGTTCAGTATTAAGCAAGTCAGCTGCAGCCGGCAGCAGCTAAACAATCTGCAATGTAACGTAATGTGCAATTGCGCATGTTCAATTTACGTCCACTAAAAGTGCTTGTTTTGCCACTGACATGTACAGATTAGACATAGTGTCTGACAACATTATGGAAAGGATCTCTACAGAGGTTGACTTTTTGTTAAAGAGTACGATCCTTTTTGTTTAACATGAGAAATCACCAAACCCACCAGACTAATTTAAATAAACAGTAATTTTATCATCGTAAAACACACTTCATTCAAAGTGGACAGAAACAAAATAAAACTATCAAAAGCCGTCTTATTCGTCTTCACTGTTCCAACAAACACCACTCTGGTTTGAAATAAACCCTTAACTCACTCATTTACATGTGAAAATATGCTGGCTCTATACACGCTAAAAGTATTCTTGTATTGTTGTTGTATTTAAGTCTGGCGAGTTTGGCGATGGCGATTTCAGGGCTGTTTCTGGTTAAACAAACTCTTTACAAAAAGGTCTATCTCTGTAGAGATCCTTTCCATAATGTTGCCAGACACTAAGAATAACGACCTGAGCCTGTCGGTGGCAAAACAGAACTTTAAATGGACGAAATGAACGATGCACATTTGCTGCGAGAGGTTACATTGCAGCCATGTTCGCGGCTGCCGGTTACAGCATTCTCACTCAACACTGGACCAATTTCAAAGATTTTAGTTCACATTAGTCACTTGGACACCAGTGCATGGGAAAATAGGGTCTATGTTAGAAAATACCGAAATTACCCTTTAAGTAACCTGGCTATTGTCGACTTTCTGAAACGTCATGTGAGGGAGAAATCTGGTTTGCATAATGGGGTAAGGGATTAAGAGAAACATGGTTAGAACAGATAGATTTTTGCTGGAGAATCCTGATTTCTTAGCCAGGCCAAGCTCCTTAGACTGGTTTATAACTTGGTTGTTACACGCCTTTGTGTTTGTGCATTTAAACAAAGGTTTTAGAGTAACCAGGTTATATCACTGCGTGCATTTTTTTATTCCCTGCCTTCCTACCTAAATTTCTCCTGGTTTGTGTGCATGCATATGTAGAAAAATATATGGAATTAATAAGTTACGCAAAGAAAACACAAGTTAAAAAGATGACACATGAGCAGCTCAGTTATCCAAACTCCAGACACCCATATTCGCCAGTTAAACAAGGAGTTTAATGGAAAATAATAAAAGGAGGAGATAGGATTGCAGACCAGGCTGTATACATTTCAAGCACTCTTATCAGGCTACATATACTATATTCCAGTAAACCATTCTTGTAACTTCTCAGATACAAGATGCTTGGAATACGGAGACCATTCTGTGTTTGCAAATATAAGCGAGCATGATTATAGCAGGACATTTTGCAATCGTGCGAGCTATATGCTTTATGTAGGGAGTTCAACTTTGGGGCAATACTTGCCACACCCAAATGGCTTCCACATGGCAGAAATATGATGAGGAACGGCTGGCGATGTATGCAACTTGCTGGTGGCAGTCCAGTGCTAACGCTGCTCAGTTGTGCACAAAAAGAGAGCCAATAAAACCATCAAGGTTGTTTACAGTACACAGCCCTCATATTCCCTCTAAATCAAAACCAGATTGTTTACATGTGCGCATGGGATTCTGGGATAAATGTAGTCGTTGGAGGAGGAAACACCTTCAAGCACTGCTGCGAGCATGGCAGAATTAAAAAGAAAAGGATGATAAAACAAAAACATAATTTTTTATCCATCTTTTTGCCTCAAATAGTATCCATTTCTGCTCCACCATAACCGATAAAAACTTATACCAAACATTTGAGGTGTCTAGCAGGAAGTTGACATCCTTACCTAAAAACATCACATCCTATTGGCTGTCTCTGTTGTCATCTATGACCCTGTAAACGTTGAATGAGATCTCAAAATGGTAACACTGGTCTAGTCACTTCGCCTTCCTGCGAGGACTTCTAGGGGAAGGAGGTGAATAAGAACAGCATGACTTCATATCCGTAGCCTTATCTGATCAGAGCATGATCTGAGCATGTGTTGAACACAGTTGTCTCCAACTGTTGTCGGCCCCTCATGTAATTTGACACTCTGTATAGGCAGAAATGGAGAGCACCATCTGTGTGTAATTCCTTAATTTAACATTTTCTGCAGCGACAGCAGAGCAGCAGGGCTAACAGGGAGTTGTTACATGTTTTTTTTAATGAAGCTGTAGCTGTGTATATATTTAGCTTCTGGGGTTAGATGTTGCTCATGGGTTTTGTGCTTTATCATCCACAGGAGCTCGCTATAAGGAATCAGCTGCCTACCAGCATGGATCAAGATGGCAGCACAAACCCTGTGTCCTCCCCCATGGCCCAGGATGCCCGGACCATGACCACCAACAGCTCTGACCCATTCCTCAACAGGTTGGTTTCATACAGAGCCCAGGAGTAGCCTATATGTAGAGCAAACATACAACACAGCTCACAGCTGAGGTGCGCTGGACGCGGCAGTTCAGCTCGTCAGACTCGGCCTGTTTGAGCTCTGGTGAGAGCACCCTGAGATACACAAGTACTATAAACAGAAGGCCAGTCTCGGGGCTTAACCCTCCTCACATGGTAATGTCACATTCACACCAGCAGCTCTGTGCCGGGGTTCACTGCACAATGAGGACCTCTGGTGTCCAACTGTTGAAATAAAGGCACTCCGAACCTAAATGGTGATGTAACCTGTGACAAAACTTAAATAAAACCACACTTTTATTCAAATTGGAGATGGACAACGTCCACAATTCAAGTAGTGAAGACGCAAAACTACCCCATGGACTGACACTAGATCAAAACAAAACGGCTGTGAGTTCAATTAAATTAAATTCAATTAACTTTATTTATCCCCTGGGGGCAATTTAAAAGCACAAGGAGTGGGGCGGCCTCTAGCTCACCCAGTAAGAGTGTTTGCCCCATGTTGGCTGAGTCCTGCAGCGGTGCAGGTTTGAATCCGACCTGCTGCCCTTTGCTGCGTGTCATCCCCCATCTCTCTCCCCCTTTCATGTCTATCCACTGTCCAATAAAGGGAAAAGCCCCAAAAAAATAATCTTTAAAAAAAAAAAAAAAAAGCACGAGGAGTAGCTCAGACAAGTAAAAACAATATAAGAAATACACACAATGCCATATACCATAATTAATATACTTAATATAGGAGGGCAGCAGCAACACATGTTCAGTTTTCTATTAAAAAAGAATTGTCCGTCACACAACAGTGTGGAAGGGACAGGACAGGAGGTTTTTCTAACTATTGGTGAATGCCGCTCCATGGCATTCTGGGAAATCATTGCTAGCAGTTCAAGCTCTAGTTCTTCTGTGAGCGGATGAAGTGAGGAAAGGGCTGAATAGCAAGCAGGCCATGAGAACATGTGGTCCAGTCAGTAGACAGGCCAACCTAATCTCCCCTCCTCCCCTACTCTCACAATGGCCTCATTCATCCTGCCTCCGCCTTACTCTGCCTACATATTTTTCCTCTGCTAATTAGTATAGGCTTGTCAAATGTCTTCTCTCTACCTCTTTGTCTCTCTGTTGCCCCATTCACCGTTGCTCTTTTTTGCCATATTCTGCAATAGAGGGCGAGAAAAGGAAAGCTCGGTCACCATAGTCGTTTAAACAGATAGAAGTGCTGAAACGTGGATGTGTGCAGAAGGTCCCTGAGGGAATTAAGGCCACACTGTTACTTTTCAGCCTGTGTGCTTTTAATAACTGAGTGCGTTTGCAATGTTGGATCAGTTAATTACGTTCACGTAGTTCACTTTCACAGTAGTTCAGTGTGGGGTCATTAAGGTCATCCACAAACTCTGCTGAGACGAAAAGCTTTTTATTTGCTTTCGGTTTGATGGAAATTGGGATGTTTATTAGCCATTGTGCATAGTTTATAACCCAGATTTATTTTTGTATGTTTCAGCGGGACCTACCACTCCAGGGATGAGAGCACAGACAGCGGCTTGAGTATGAGCAGCTACAGCGTCCCTCGCACTCCAGATGACTTCCTCAACAGTGTGGATGAGATGGACACTGGTGAGGCTGGAAACATGATCACTTGTCAGACAGTACATGTACACTAATATTCCACTATTATTTTGAAAAGGACAATATTCCGAATTTGATACAGGTCATGTAAACGGCATATTCCATTTGGATATTTCGAATATAGCATTTCCTGATTAAGACATGTGGGATATGCCGGTATTATTCAGGTTTTAGAGGCATTCTTTGGACATGTATAGAGCACATTCGCAATCTGCGTCCTAATCAGTGTTTTTACTGCAGTGTGTGACAGTTTACGGCCTCTTGCCTGTTTACTGCTTGCGGTCAGCTCTGTGCGTTGCTATGGTTGTTGTGACACAAACCAACCAGCCGACAGTTTGCACGGCTGCGGTAGAGATGCACGCCCAAAATAAAAGACCACACCTCTGGTCGGAAGGAGAAACACAGCTACTTTTTAACATTACATAACAGGTTTTTTGATATGCGCAAACATCGCAACGCTGACCTTTTCTAGAAGGTGGTTAAAGCAATGAAAGAGGGAGGTTGTGTTTGCACGGCTGCATGCAAACGGGAATATAAGTTGAATATCCACTTTCATTAGCCATGTAAACAGCTTAGTTGGAATATTGTCTTTTTCAGAATAAGGGCAACCAGAATGCTATGTGCATTAAAAGTAGTCAGTATGGTCTGTATTATGACAGCTCTCTTTTTTTCTTCGTTTTGTATAACACCACATTGTAGTCGTGTTTGCCGAATAGGAAGAACAGGAATGTGTCCTGTTGTTAACGACATGGGATTCTTATTCAAAGATGGTTACCTGCATCTCTAGCTACTCACATACTGTACATGGGAAATGTTGCTCAGATTAACTACTTTATTGCAAAACAAACCTGAATTGACAGTAGTAGTGTTAATAGTACTTTTGACTTACAATGCCCTACTGATAATGACAGTAGCTTTTTAGCCGCCGTGGCTCGTTGATATTGGGCAGTTCTTTCCACCATGTGGGTGATGTCGTAGCTGTCAGAAATCCCCCAAATCTCCTGCTGGTAATTACCACTGTGACTGTGTTTTGTTTTTTTACTCACTTGGCTGCTCATAATGACAGTCTGTACAAAAAGGAATAGGAATGTACTTCAATTATTGTCTTTACTGGAATGCACCAAGCTGACAAAATCTTCAAAACGTGCCTATTTCCATCGTGTGCAGGGCTCATTGCATGGGTAGAATCTGGTCTGAAATGCAAGTCTCCTTCAAAAAACAATCCAAGGCACACTGTAGGGTTTGTGACAAAATGAAAATGCCTTTACTTTACATGGCAACATGCATTTAAAACGACCAACGTGTTGCAACAGCATGTGTCTCCTTCAGGGTCATTGTTAGCAGTAGCTTGCACACCTATATTGTGTTACACTAATCAGTGGAGGGGTAGTGTGGTTCTCCATCAATGTGCAAGCCTATTGGTCAAAAACAAGTGTTACATCATCAATAGACAGGCGAAAGTTTACAAATTAATAGTTCCATATATTTAATACAAATCTTTTCCCGTTATTGCTGAAGTGATATTTCACAGAAAAGGAGAAAAGTCTATCTCATCGTTGAGGCTGGGGCATTTTGTTGCTTTTAGCTGTACAATCCAAAAAGTCTTGCATTGGAGTAGTCTTTTTTTTAATTTTTTTAGGGTCGCCTCCTCTGATGTCCTGTTCAACCACTTCTAACACCATGACCTTCAGTGTGTTAGGGCTGCCATGTCCCATTTGCACATAATGTAATGCCATAGTATAATAACCATTCCTTGTGCAGGTGGCATTTTTATGTTCTGCAACTCGGTCTACATAGAAACAACCACAGGGGCACTCCAGTCTATAAACAATATATGTGCTATTGCAATCAACAAAGTGTCTGTATGTGATCACAACAAAGACCCAGGAGTGCTTCTACTCCATTGTCCTTATCTTTAAAACACGCTTGCTTAGTTATAATGACTTATTTTTTTTCTTCCTGTCTGTTAGGGGACTCTCTCCCACCCTCCATGGCAACACAGCCCAGTCGTTTCCCCGACTACCTGGACGCCATCCCGGGAACAGACGTGGACCTGGGCACCCTGGAAAGTGAGAGCATGGCGGTGGAGGGCGAAGAGCTGATGCCCAGTCTCCAGGAGGCCCTGAGCTCCGACATTCTCAACGACATGGAGACAGTTCTGGCAGCTACCAAGATTGACAAGGAGAGCTTCCTCACGTGGTTATAGAAGATCCGAGCAGGGCACTCCATACTCCTCTCATCACACTCTGAGCTGCTGCCTGCTCTACTCTGTGAAGGAGTCACAGATGCTTTTAAACAAGACATTTCAGCGAGCCTCTCTGGACTTCTGTTTCAGGCTTGACGTGTAAGGCCAAGCTGTTCTGAGGCAGTGTTGTTCTTTTCTTTTTCACTGGTGTGTTATCTCTTTATTTTGTCTGTGTCTTCAAGGCTGGCCCATGAACAGACAATTACACAAGGGTCCCCAAATCTTTCACAGATCTGTCCGTGAATCTAGGGCATCTTTCCCTAGAGCAGGGGTCGCTCCTTCCCCCTGGTCTCCCCTCATAGCTGAGCTGAGCTGGTGCATGCACTCTCCTGCAAGGACTGCCTTCATCAGACATCACCCAGAGCCTCTGGTGCATCTTTTTCTTGCAACATAGCGTAAAGCAGCACTACTTTACTGCATTTGGGACTATTGCATCTAGCTTAAGTAGCTTTATATTTGGCCTTGTATGTTTTTATTCTTCTTTTTGTGTGTGTGTTTTAAACGAGCCTGAGCAACCAAAAATGATGTATTTGAAGCATAAAGAACAATACTGATTTGGAGTAAAGGTAACGTGAGGCCCAGTTTGGACACGTTAGCTTTGCTGGGTGGGTGGGGGGGCCTGGGGACCGACTACATTGCTGCTTGGCTGTGCCAGCAAGTCTAAGTTAAACCTTTGATAGATCAAGTGCCTTCGGTTGTATTTTTTGAGACGCAACACGAACAATTACCAAGTTTCTGTAACGCAGCGATAAGCATTAGGCTGTATTAATTTACATCAGCCATACTTTCCTCTATCTAATGTTCAATAATCAAAATTGTATTTTTGTCTCATAAACACATTATAAGGGGATTTAGGGATTTCTGATTTTTATTTTTTTTCAAACCCTTCTTTAAACCCTTCCAAGTATCTCAGTCTTATCCAAACCTAAGTCATGATTCATTCGTTTTATCTTTAATAGTATGCTTTTATTTTTTAGCTTACTACATATCTATGGTAGCTTAGATCAAATGGCATTTTGCCTCTTGTTTTTAATTTCTTTAGTAGATGAATTAATGCATTTTTAACCGGGTTGACTGTTATCACAGCACAACACTTCACGAATGATGAAGTCTGCCAAGACAGAATGATTCAGTTAGGCGTTTTTTTAACCATTTAGCTGATGTTCTTCTCGTCTCTGTGATTTACTATATACATATTAGTGTTATTGTCTATTTGTTGATCACATGCAGCTTGTACTATATTTCCTAAACATTAACCACAAAGGCAGATCATTTGGCTAAACAGAAACTACAGCTCTGTGATCAATTCAGTCTTGTGACAGCATACAGTACACAAGAGTTACACAATGTTTGAAACCATGTTTGAAACAGTCTTCCTAAGGAGGGAGCGGAAACCCCTCTGAGTGATGCTGTGTGTTGAAATGAGGGGTTTAGAGACTACAGCTGGGACAAGTTAAAGCAGGTTTAAGAGTCATGTCGAGGGGTAGTGTAGAGGGCCAGGGTTTGACTGACGGCGGTGAGTTGCGCAGATTGTTGAATTTTTTTTGTGTGAAGTAATTAAGAAACAATCAGTTATCTCAAGTCAGGAATTGTTGTGGCAGATTCCAAAGATGTTTTTGTAATGAGGCTAACACCTATTATTTTCGCTTCCATTTTCCCAGAGTCCAGAAACGGTTTGATTTGTAAATCAGCCTCTATAATGAACACACTGTATAAGCTAATGAGAAAATGATGTCGGTTTAAAGTGTTAATGGACATGTCTGAATAGGTCTAGCTGAGAGATTCTTTTTTGTTTTTTAGACGAGACGGTTGTTTGAGTGACTAACCCTGAGATTTTAAGGACAAGGTTTCAGAACAGAGAAGCAAGTGATTCACATGTTTACATTATCTTGGAGTATAAAACTGCTTCAGCCGCAGTGGAGACAACACACTGACAATTCTCTCATAATCCCATTATTTTCATGTTTACACCATGACTGCAGGAACTGCATGCCCTTGGCTGAGGCCTTTGCATGGTGTCACACTGATTCTGTTGCCAAACAATACTTAATTGGTAGCATTAATAACTTGATGGAACAATGATTTTCTTTTTTTAGATCAGATATCATGAACAATTTTTTATTCTGTGTGAAAAACCTGTTTTTAGTTTTGATTTTATTGATCATTTAAATCATGTTGATGGATTTACGGTGGATAAACAGTGTTGGTGAGAACAATGCAACTAAAACGAGTGGTACACTACAGTGCTTGTATTGCACGGCTACAGAGTTTTCATTTTGATGCAATGACGCATTTTGTCACACAAACCTGATTTTATGCTTACTTGGTGTGTAATTGTCAGAGCGTATTAGCTGTTGACTGTCATTGTAACAGTAGAACTAATCACACAAGTTAAAGGAGTTTTGTATTTAGAGTTTTCTAAATGCACATGAAATGAATTTATATTCAGTAATGATCTGTTCTTTTTTTGATAGATATGTGCATGTGTTTTAGAACAATAAATTCTGTTACATTATATCTTGCTTCATATGATACTTTGAAATTGGCCTGAAATAAAGTATATACTTTGTGGTAATATTTTCCTTGTGTGGTATTGTATTTCATCATTTGTAATTCCAGTAATGAATTCTAAATATACATACATAGGATATTCTTGTCTGTACCTACCCTATACGCTTTTGTTGTGCTCACGGTGATCTTGTAAAATAGCTGGTTCTCATTTTTACATTAAATGTATGACCTAGATTTAATAGAATAACGCTGAAACTTCTGAAATAATGCTAATATACACCCTTACATGGTGCATATGAATAAATCCCAGGGCAATGCAGATGCAAATATATAGCATAAGCAAATTAACGATAGTATTAGTTGATGCAGTATGTTGTCTTTAGCTGTGACCACCATGACAAGAAAAGTAAAGAATATTTTTTTGCTATTCCATTTATGACGTTTTATTTTGAAACGTCACCGGAAGTGCTTCTCATGTGTTGCAGTTCCTCACTGTGACCACTAGGTGGCAGTAAACATTATTCAAAATCAGTGATGGAAAGTAATCAATTTTGTATATTCGAGTTTATGAGTCACTTTACTTGATTATTTTACTTTTGTTTTACTTTTTCTTAATCGTAATCCACTCCACTAATCAGAGGGATATACTGTATTTACAAACAAAACATATGATGAATTTATAAAATATGAAACTATGCTGTAGATTAAACTATTCAACATGAAGTAGTTCAAAGCATTAATACTACGCTAAGACATTGTGACATTTTATGACTTTTTCTTACTATACTATCACTTTTTAATCCCTTTTTTTTCAACATACTATAACTTCTTTCAACATTCTATGCTATGACTTCTTTCGCCATAGTATAATATGACTTTTTTGTTACTTTTTATTAATTTTTCTTCATACTATACTGTGACTTTTTTGGATATACTATACTAGGAGTTTTATCAAATTTTTTGATGTACTACACTATGACTTATTTTGTCATACCAAAATGTCTGTATGTCAAAAAAAAAGTGATAAAAAAGTCATGGTATAGTGTGTCGAAAAAAGTCATAGTATAGTATGAATACAAAGGTCATAGTAAAGTATATCGAAAAAGTCATAGTATAGTATGCCGAAAAAAGTGATGAAAAAGTCATTGTGTAGTATAAAGACAAGTCATAGTATAGTATGTCAAAAAAGTCATAATATTATAGTATGTCGAAAAAAGTTTAAAAAAAGTCATAGTATAGTATGTCGAAAAAAGTCATAGTATAGTATGTCAAAAAGTGATAATATTATAGTATGTCAAAAAAGTTTTTAAAAAGTCATAGTATGTCGAAAAAAGTGATATTATAGTATGTTGAAACAAGTCATAGTATAGTTTGTCAAAAAAAGTGATAAAAAAGGCATAGGATATGTCCAAACAAATTCATTGTATAGTATGTCGAAAAAAAGTAATAAAAAAAATCATAGTATAGTATGAAGAAAAAAAGTAAAAGTATAGTGTGTCGAAAAAAGTCATAGTATAGTATGTTGAAAAAAGTGATAAAAGGTCAAAGTATAGTATGTCCAAAAAAAGTGATCAAAAAGTCATAGTATAGTTTGTCCAAAAAAGGCATAGTATAGTATGTCAAAAAAGTAATTGTATAATATGAAGAAAAAAGTGGTATTATAGTATGTTGAAACAAGTCATAGTAAAGTATGTCTGACATACATACTACGACTATTTTTGACATGCTATATTATGACTTCTTCATCACTTTTTTTGACATACTATTCTGTGACTTTTTTATCACTTTTTTGACATACTCTATGACTTACTATGCTAAATCTGTTTTAGAAAATATTATAATATTATACAAAATATTATATTTGTGTCATGGTGACTCAGTGGTTAACACTGCTCCAACTAGTACCAGCAAATAGGCACTGCAGGATCTGACCTTAGTTCGATCCCCAGCCCGGGCTGGGTCTTTTTGTATGGCGTTTGCAGGTTCTTCCTGACTTTCTTTCAACATACTATACTGACTTTTTTTTAATCACTTATTCAACTTACTATACTGTGACTTTTTGACATAGTATACTATGACTTTGTATCACTTTTTCCAACATACTATACTGTGACTTTGTTTGACATACTATGAGTTTTTTATATAATAGATAATATTCAGGGTATTGTAGTCTTTTATCAGACGTGGCTTACAAAAATGGAGGGCAAGCTGTATATACATTTATAATGTATAACAGAGCAAACACTAATTTACAAAATATACAAAAATACAAACAAGTGTAATATTCCCTTAACAATAACTTAAGTTTGTCTCTAGATCTCCATGTTTGTGTAATTCTGTTAAGGAACAGTGGTCTTTCCCAGATCCAAACTGTGTCACAAGTGCTCTGCAACCAATAAATAGCCTGATGACGCCCCTGATTCAAACCTTTTACCTGTTTTTGGATGTGAAAGATAATTAGTTTTTATTTCATGTTTAGTGCAAGGAGATTGGATCTGAAAAGAACATTCTGCAACAACACTTGGCAGTACAGTAGCCTACTTTGTATTTGACTGGAACATGGAAAGATAAATTCATATATTTTGAGATATTCAGTGTACTTCTCTACATTTCATTCTGAGAGGGCATGGAATGGACAATTTTTTAACAGTGTGCTGTTACTCAACCAGACAACAAATGTCCACATGGATTATGTTTCAACCTCATGAGCCATTGGATTACAGATATTAGCTGTTTCTACTGTTGGAACTCCTTAAAAGTCCTTCATGCTGAGATGTAGGCAGTGCCAAACATTTTGTTTTAGAAGCTTATGATGTTTAGCTATCATTGAGAGTTAAAGCAAATTGTCACTGATATGTATAGATGTCCATTTTTGCATCATGAACTACTTTTTTTTTATTAACTAAGAAACAAATTACTGCTATTTGAATAAGATATTGCATAATAACTTTCGATACAATAACTATATTTCAAAAATAGTGTACAAGCCACAGAGATCAGGCAAAACAAAGCATCTATTCAAGAAGAAAACAAAAGCTTCACTTTTTATTTATTCATTTTTTCAAATCATTTTATTAATTACATGTATTATATTGTCTCATTACTATCCCAACAGTTATTAAATACCACATGAAAAAAGAATGGTTACATTACTTAAATTGCATCAAAAACTTCCACAGATGAAAACCCTTAAACAATAAGTGAGAAAACATTTGTTGTGGCAAGATTCTCTGTGTATGGTAGCAAAACGTCTGATTGTAAATACTGTATCATGCTAAATAGTGGATGCAGATTTAGAAACTTAACTTCGAATACCAAGATGGACTTGAAAGCAACACAGCGATGTTTTCTTTTCACAGTGTGAATTTGGTATTGTATCCTCTACGACAGCACTACAGCATGAGTATGACAAACAGACGACAAAAAAAGTAACTGCAAAGAAAAGTTATTTCTTGGCCAATATACCAGGAATAAAATATGCAGAGTACTAATGACAGAACACAAATTCAGTTCACAGTAAATACAATACAAAACAATACAGTATACTTGGATAACAAATAATATGACTTTATAAAATGCCATTTTAACATTATTTACAAATGTTACCCCTTGCACCTTACATCCATAACCTCTATACTTTAAGTAGCGGGTTGATTTTTAGCAATCTGTGACCCAAATTCAAGAGTGACTGCCCAGAATCTCATCCAAATTTATATCTTTCATCCAATCATCATTCCCAGAGCCCGACTTGAGGAGAGAGTCTATGAAGTCTGAGTCTGTGTTGATCCCTGGAACTGTGTTGTCTCCCTCGGGGAGGAAGTCAAAGGTCAGTCGGTTGGCCCGGTTATTCTGGTAGCTGCTCGAGCTGGGACTGGGCTCTGCAAAGTTGCCTGCTGGTACCCTCTGTTCAGGAGAGGCCTGGTTCAGGTTTCCCACTGCTGATGGAGACCCCATCATTGGCTGGCCTGGCCGTGGGCCTGTCTCTCTCATCGAAGGGTTAAGAGGGAGCATCCCAATGTCTGGTGCTACCTGGTTGGGAGGGCCGATATGCCTCTGCTGGTACGGATGGTTTGGCATGTCCAGCTGCGCCCCCTGAGACTGTAGAGGATTGACTAGCCCCCTAATACCAAGTCCAGTTGTCACTTGCTTGTTGGCTGAGCCCCAGCCCATGTTGACATTTTTCATCAAGCCTCCGAGAGCCTGTCCTGGTACCCCTGAGGAATGCAGGTCAGCTGTCGTTCTTGTGTGTTGTACACCTGCTACATTGTTCATCCCAAAAGAATTTCCATGTGTGCTCGGCCCCAGGAACCTAACTTTATTTTGATTTAGTCCAATTCGATTCTGATTGTTATGCTGCTGGAATGGGCTGATACAAGAACTCGGACGGCAATCATTCCCGATACCAAATCTGCGGTCCGATGGTGAAGGAATCATCTTTGGACCAGACCCACTGGGGAGTTGACAAGGCATGGACTGGAGGTCATTATCAGGGCCATTGCTGGAAGACTGGGATGAGTTTGGACCTAAAGAGATAGCAAGAAAAACTGATTATAATTATGGTCACTAGTCAACATGTAAAGCATTTCTGACTTCTCAGAAGTGTACAGTACCTGTGAAGATGTTTCCTTGCTGAACTCCCACCATACTTCTCGACTGCTTGTAATCAGGCGGCGGTCTTGTGAGATGACGATTGAACTGATCATGTGCATTGTCTTTGTCCTGAAAAAGGAAAGACAAAATTGGGAATACTGGTTATGTGATTGATCAATTCTACCAAATTCTCACAGTCTGAACGGCTTATTAATTAGCGAAAGCTGTATGATGTAAGATGCAGCTTACTAAATTGCTAATGGTGTGCTGTTGTTGATTAAGCTGTCTCTGCATGGCCTGACTTTTGGCTGGGCCTTTCTGCTGGTTGGTGGATGCTGGGGGCCGCGGCTGGGACTGGGCTGACAGGACTCCTAAGCTTCCATTGGTGGGGAGTCTCGGACCAGGAGGAACACCCTTAGGAAAAGAGACATATGATGGTAAAACATTAATGTAAGTGGACTTACTTTTTCATTTTCAAATACGTCTTTTTGTCTCTTCTCTGATTAATGCCTAGAGATGGGAGCCAATGGAAAGCTGTTGAGTAAAAAATAAAAAATAATGCAATAATATAAATTGACCGCTAGAGGGCGAAACTCTACAAGACATCATAGATCTGTTTCAAAGATGCTATTCAACCTCCAGAATGTGGTCAAGGCTACTCCCTCTGCAGATGAAAAAGGGAGACTTGGAGAGAGGCTTTTTTTGGAAGGGGGAGTGCGAGCCCTCCTCAAGGCCTGCTTCTCCCTTGATAATTGTGTCTAAAGAGAGTGGAAAGAATCCCTGAGACAGCAGGAAATGTGTGCCAATGGGGAGTTAAGCGCCAGCACCATGACTACCTCCATTTAATAAGCTCTCCTTTACTGATCACTGTGTTGTGTTTGGCAGGGGGCATTCTATCCACTAGAAACCCATTTGGCTCCTAACACTATCACACTGATTAAAATGTTGTAGTCGGCAGCACTCAAACCAAATTGAGATAGGCAAACTAGGTTTTGGTTTGAAGTCTTGTCCTGAACGTATGATTTTGCGGATACGCTTTCACCACCACGGGTGTATGAGATGTTATATGTACTTGTAATGCATATTTCTTGGCTTATTTAGGCAGCTGTGCAGACCATCCAAGCGCTCCAAGTAAAACCTATCTTTCTTGTGGACACAAGGACACTCTCACTATGCTCAAGCTTCAACCAAGTGCAAGCATTTGTCATAATGTGCACCAAATCCAAGTCAACGCACACTGTGTATACAATGTCAGTCATTGTGTTGACTTAAAATGTTTCCCAGGATGAAATGGATTAGAAATCCAACAGTGCATTTACCAGAAGCTATTACTTAGAGGACAGATACTTTGCAGAGGATGAATATCTACAGGGTGGTGACTT
Source organism: Gymnocephalus cernua (assembly GCA_023631565.1). Lineage (NCBI taxonomy): Eukaryota > Metazoa > Chordata > Actinopteri > Perciformes > Percidae > Gymnocephalus > Gymnocephalus cernua. The sequence continues at coordinate 5,046,192 of CM042430.1, forward strand.
TGTGGACCCCGAGCGAAAAAACAGAAAATAGAGAGGGAAGTAAGTGTGTAAGTGTGTGTGTGTGTGTGTGTGTGTGTGTGTGTGTGTGTGTGTGTGTGTGTGTGTGTGTGTGTGTGTGTGTGTGTGTGATAATGAATGGTGCTGAAATTTGGAGAACTAACGAGACAGGGTTGGAGAATGAGGGAAGTTGAAACTCATCAGGAGTCACAAGTCATTTCACATGAGCTAATATTCGCCTTCTCGCCGACTTCAACCCACACAGCAAACCAAGCACTCCAGAAAGCAGTCACGGCTTTGATTCACTGTATCCAGTTATGGAGACTGTGAGAAATTGTGACCATCACAGACATTCAGAGCTACACTGGAGAGGGCTTATTCCATCTTTGTTGTAAGAAAAACCCAATGAGATGTGTTTTAGCATGTACAACTGAGTAATCCTTCCTGTCATCCCAATGTGTCATGAAGCTGTTTTCCATGCCCCCCCCCCCCCCCCCCCCCCCCTCATTCTTCACAAGCTTGTTGTTAATGAATACCACATGTGGCCCAGGCCTCAGAGAAGGAGCGGAGTGATTTAGTCTCCCATCCTGCAGCAGTGCAGGCAGCTGACAGTGATCCAGGCCCAGGCTTCCCGGCTCTCACACTGCACTTCCTCCAGTCTGGACTCAGGACACTGTCCCTGGGGAGTGCCTCGGCATCTGGACTTGGCCGCGGCTCCCTTTCCCAGGAAACAAGTACTCCCTTCACAGCACTGGCGGAGTGACCTGGTAGGCTCAACCCCCGTGGCCCCACTCTTATCCTAACTGAGGGATGTGGTGCCACAAGATCATCAACAAAAGTTGAGGAGTCATTATTTACTGCAAGCAAACCTTTATTTTAAGTTGCAGTTGTAAGTTGGGGTTCTGCATTTTCAGTAAGGAGAGCACTCTGTTCTGCAGAGAGCAAAGTCCAAGCTCTTGTGTAGCATTTAAATGGAAATCTGTATTAGCTGAAGCGAATCACTGGGATGATGAAATTGCTGCCAAATGTCTGTCTTCACTTGATCTAACAGCACTGTTTCAGGCTGAGCAGAAGTGTAAGTTAGTCTGGATAAGAATGTCTGCCAAATGTTGTAAATGTGAATCTGAATGTAAATGTTTAGGTATAATTAAAAATACAAGCATATTAGTACATAATGTACCGCTAGAGGGACTGAAAGTCAAATAATGAGGAATCATTTAGATACTTCAAATTATAAATAGATACAATTTAAATATTCCTTTAAAATAGTCCTTCTGTACAATGGCTGTATTGCATTTAGCTACCAGAAAATTACATACTGTTTTTAATTACGAGGAAACCAATAGTCTTCTACAGGGGCAAGAATTAGGAATCACTTTATTTCAGACATAATACATAACAAATACCTGTAACACTTGTTACTACACCTTGGGTCTGTTTCAGGAAGGAGGTTTAACAAACTCTGAGTCTAACCCTGATGTCTGAGTTGATTTACCCTGAGATGGAAACTCTGAGTTTTCAGTTCCAGAACAGCTGATATGAGTTGGTTCAATCAACTCGGAGTAGGTTCACGAGCATGCACCACCACAATAAAAAGGCAGCATGAATGGAGCCATGATACTACGATTCACCATGGCAACAACCACAAAAAAACGGGTCGGCGAAAATACTCATGCGCATATGCAAGTTTGAACATGTATTACGTTAAAAGGCAACACAATGGCTGCTGTAAAAGAAAGATAATTTACGTGGGAGAAAATTGCTGCTAGAGTAAATGCGTATATTCCAATATAATGTAGGCCTATATCATATTTAATCATAAGTAGACTATAGCCTAATATTACTGGTGAAATGGTATTGAACCTAATCTATTTCATTTAGGTGCAATACTGCGGGCAAAAAGGTCCTAGGCCTTCTAATCCCATTCTGAGGCTGCAGCACCATTAACAGAATTATAATTCATAATCTTTTATTTCAAAGGGTTTACATCATTCACCTGCAATACTGTGGAACTCCTTTTTAATGGCTCAGACTGGTTTGTGTCCAGGGAACACTACAACTGTTTAAAGCACGTTTCAGAGCGATCTCTTCTGCTATACAGTGGCTTTACTAAAATGCTCCGCATCACCAATGTTGTAAAGAAAACTGTAATGCAACACAAATAATGTGCTGGGATGTATGGGTGACGTGATATGAGGACGGATAAGGTTATGTAGGCTACATAACTGATAGACTGGGAAGAAAAACCATACCACTCAAATAGGAAGTTATCTGGAAATTAAAATGCGTCGGGGCCTCAATATCATCTCCCGACGTATGTTTAAGTCCCTGCGAAGTAATACAGCTTCATCAACGGGATCGTTGACACAAGGAAATGCCATGTTTTGAGAAAAAACAATGTTTTAAAGTCTGCCTAACAGTTAATAAACCAACAGTGTTTTTTTTATTCATGCCGATATAACAAACTGCGCTGAAATGTGCCTGTTACAGACTCAGTGAATGAATGAGGAAATGAAAGAGGTCAGAGGTCAGTGTCAGAGGGAGGAGACTGAGAGAAACTCGAGGATTCTTGAAGAAAACCTGCTCCCGACCAGGTTAGGTTCACAGGCTCAGTTACCATAGTAACTGACTCTGAGGTTAAGTTACCATAGTAAAGTTCCCTCTCTTTCTGGAACAGAAAACCCAGAGTTTCCCTCATCTCAGGGTTAACAAACTCAGAGTTTTCACTAATCCTGCTTTCTGAAACGGACCCAGGATTGTGTTTTATTTTGCTATTTAAAAGTCAGTTTTTTTCTTTTATCTTAAATACAACATACAGCTCCACTAATGATGTGACTAGCTACATTTTGTCCTTGAAATAGCATTGCTAACCAAACACAGTAACTCAGGTATCATAATGCCTAATTATCCTCTACTGTAAGATTCATACTTTGAGTGTGTGTGTGCGTGTGTGTGTGTGTGTGTGTGTGTGTGTGTGTGTGTGTGTGTGCGTGCGTGCGTGCGTGCGTGCGTGGCCTCATAGCTAGAGAGTTGCAGAGTGGTGGATTTGAATTTTGACATGTTTGACTCAGCAACCGATTATTAAACTGTAAGAAGCTTCAAACAAGCACCAAAGCTCCCGTCTCTGGCTGTTTTTAAAAGGCTCCTCGGCTTCACTGAGGGGGAGGAGGCCCACTGCTACTTGCTAGTGTTACACAGGGGATCAGGGCACTCTTGCAGGACCTTTATTTCTCTGCCATTACTAATTCAATTCACTGTGGGAAAAGGCTCCACTCTTTTCTCCTCTCTGTGAGCTGTCCCTTCCTCATTTGCTAGACTTTTAACCATGTCAATGCTGACTGCAGAAGACAAACACCAATATCAGCCTTTTTTAAACACTTGTTCTAAAACTATGGTGGCTCTTGTTTCTTCTTCTCAATTCCTACGCTGTCACACGCCTAGCTTCATGTTTGCATATATTATTTGTTCAAACAAAGTGCACATTAAAAGACAATGTCCTTGGGAAATTTGTCTCACCAAGCCTGTACCCCTTCTACACCGGAGCACAGCTGCATGTCACATCAGCATTTTACTTTCAGCAGCTTTTTAAATAATTTATCAATATCCATTCAAGCTTTTTTCATTATTTGATATCCAGCTCTTCTAATGGCCTCTACACATAGACCAGACGGGGCGACCATCGGCAGAAAAGGCATTTGGACTGATCAGACTCCCCGAATTGTTCAAAACATGCCAGAGAACACACCGAGGAGACGAGATGTAATACGTCTCCATAACAGCAAGCGGCGCTAATCTGTATTGTCGCCCAAAAATGAAAACCGGCAGCTGATTGGACGAACGCGTCACGTGGGTCTGGCTGCTGTTTCCGGATTTTGGATTTTTCAAACGGCCATTAATGGCGGCTCATTCAGAATACGATCTCATATTGTACTAAAATAGTTCACCGAAATGTGTTTCTGAAAACATTTTAAGTGAGAAATAGGCCATGCAGTTGCTGAATCTGTCATCATTTCAGATCAACAAAGGTCAGTTTAAAAGATTTTCCCCCCCATTTTGAGAGACTCTAGTCATGCTCATTTCGGCTCCCTGTTTCCGGGTTAGCAGATTGGTCATTTGAGCCCTCCTGACTATGCCCTAAAGATCGGCGAAAATGAAGGCCGATGACCCCTCCAACGGACAACGGCACGGAACACACCGCAAAGAATCGAGTCACTGACCTCGCCAGACTGTTCGACGGCCAATAATCGGGTTAGTCTGTAGTAGGCTTAAGTCTCTTCCCCTTATTTCTCCAAACTGTCATTTAAAAAAAATATTTTTTTAACTGCTTATGTTTTAAAGTTTAGAACCATGAAATATTATTACTGATTATCACCACTGCTGACACTAATACAATTCTGACATAACCAGTACATAATGGGTTAACATTTCACTGGAATTGTACCTTAAAGGAGAATTCCAGTCGATTTCAACACGTAGCTCTGTTGTTTGTAAATTTGGAGTGCTGTCAGTAGTGAGAAAAACCAAAACAATTGGTGCTGCCTACACCGTGTTATCCCCCTGCTAGAGTTAGCACCCAGGAGGCTTAAACAGGGCAGGTTTTAAACGTGTTTTTAGCCTCTAAACAGTGATTCCTTCCGAGTGAACACAGTGAATCTGACAGCAGTAGATGTGAAAGAAATGCATAAATGTTGTGCTAATTCAGCTCTGTTTAGTTCTGGCAGGGGTGTAGCACAACATTCTGGGCCCTGTATAAAGGCATTTCCTATGGGCCCCTCCCTGCATCCACAGCTATTCATTCTAGCATCTTTTTGGGCCCTCCTCACATGAGGGCCCTGGGTACCCAGTCCCCTTTTTCCCCCCAGTCCGACGCCCCTGAGTTCCGGTGTTGAGATGGCAAGACGAGTGCTTCGGGACAGTCTACAAACTACAACACCGAAAAGAGATACAAAAATATTTTTCAAAAATAGGCATATGCTTATTTTTTAAAAGTAAGTGCTGTAGTACAACTAGCAGCAGACAAGTTATAATAGAGGTAAGTTTGGAGACTCTACCTTATTTAATCATTAAATTAATAAATATTTTTGTATCTCTTTTCAGTGTTGTAGTTTGTAGACAGTCCCTAAGCGCTCGTCTTGCCTTCTCAACACCGGAACTAAACAGAACTGAATTAGCACAACATTTATGCATTTCTTTCACATCTACTGCAGTCAGATTCACTGTGTTCACTCAGAAGGAATCACTTGACATGGGTAGGCACTCGTAATGACATTTCCAACATGTTAAGAGGCTAAAAACACGTTTTCGGCCTCCTGGGTGCAAACTATAGCAGGGGGATAACACAGTGTAGACCGTTTTTCTCGCCACTGACACCACTCCAAATGTACAAACAACAGAGCTACGTGTTGAAATCGACCGGAATTCTCCTTTAATAAAAATGTATTTACTTTTTGATTGATTGACTTTTAATAAAAAAATTGAATGATTGTGTGTATAGAAAATAGTCCTGAAATTCACTCATTTTAAAGGCTTTGTATATTTCTGCCTCACACATTCATAGAAAACTTCTAATAACACAAAAGGTTTTAAGGGAAGTTTTAAGACAACCCATGAACACGCACGGCCATACGTCCTGTTTAGAGTGTAAATGTCTCTCTGGTACAGTATAGTAGTAAAACAGGTTCTGTTTTACCCATGTGTGACGACGCATTTGTCACCCTACCTTGTTTACTTCCACGCCTGTGTGACTCCCTCCCTCTCTCCCACCCTCTACCAGTCACTTAGGCCCCGTCCACATGAAGACGTCAGGATGAAAACGCATCCGTCTTCCCTGGATTCGGTTCAAGAAAATTCACATCCACATGAATCCATCTATAAATGACTCAACACGGTACTTCATATGCCAGGCCTGTAGGCGGCGCTGTTACTGCTACAGAAATTAACGGAACGAAGAAGAAGAGCAGCCTTCAGTGACTTCCTTTCATAACCATAGACAGTATATAAAAGTTCATAACATGACTGTTAGCTAGTTCTCTTAGCTTAAGACATCCATGGACTAGACTTTAATAACTTACACCACTGCTCGTTATATAAAGGCCACCTAGAAAAAGAATGTAAACTTTGTTTACATTCTATCGGACATGATTGCAGCTAGCAGAGCTAGCGTTAGCTAGCTAACATCAACATCAGCAGTCACACAAACATCAATGATCCGATGTCTTTTTGATAATCTAGCTACACGTTTTTCTTGCGGTAGCCTTTCTACAATAAGCGGTGCTAAAAGTTACTATAATCCGTTCAAGGAGTTGATAAACAGACAGATTGCCATAGCCGTCAGCTGGGTTGAAGGCGGAGCTGTGAGGCCGAGGTGTGTGGGGTTGACATCATCAATACGCACGTATGCGGTTTCGCCGTCCATATGAAGCCAAACGTGAGCCGGCTTTTTTTTTATTCACCCTGGGACCAGGTTTCAAAAAAGTGCGTTTATGGGCAGTGCGTTTACAGGATTCGTGTGGACAGACGGCCCAAACGATGCAAAAGATGTGCGTTTGCATTGAAATACGTCTTCGTCTGGACGGCACCTTAAGCATTTCCCTTGATCTGCAGAGGTTACGAGAGCTCTCTTGTATGGCTCGCATTATCGTTTCACACAAAGACAGCTACAGATACTGTTAGAGCAAAAATGAAAGAAGGGGACGGTCTAAATCTCCCCAATCATAACAAATCAGTGATTCAACCTCTGGCACCAGGCTAAGCAGATTACTGTCATTTTCCACCACTTGTCCCTTGTAGCTAACAACCTCCAATTAGCAAATCCCGCTGTGCATATCTGTGCCCTGACAGGGAGCCACCATGACAAGCAGAGAAATTAGAAGTCCTGCATGTTAATCTACCATGCTCTGGCAATCTGTGTCATCGTCAAAACACTTTCAAGGGAAATACATATTCAAGGGAGTCACAAAGGTAAAGGCACAGTCAGGCAGCTAGAACAATGCAAATAAAGTCCCGAAACACAGCATTGCATTGTTGCTCTTTCAGACAGACTTATGAGAAAGACTAACGAGAGTGAGTTTGACTATTGCGTATCATGTTAATATACCTTCAGTAGAAATATGCTATTATTTACTTTGTATAAAGAGTGTAACAGTCATTTAACTGCTGAATAAATAAAAGCATACAAGAAATGTGTAATTAGTCAAAACTGTACATTTAAGTCATGGCACTTTAATGGGGCACTATTAGTCTGAATCAACGACAGTACATTTTCAGGATAATTGCCTCTGCCGGTAAGCCCTCGCCTTCCGCTCTCTGTGTGTTAAAGTTTTAAAACCACGTTTGATTTGGGAAACACATACATGATAGTATACTGTGGGCACATGTTGCGTGAAAACCTTGTAACTCCAATGGCATTGACTCGTACATGTCATACTCACATAGCTACATGAAGGTAGATATGTCACTTGCAACTACAATTCTGGTGATTTTAGATGTTTACAGTATAGTTGGATTCCATGCTCTTCTATAGTTGTAAAGTAAGTGTAAGTATTGAGGTTTTGGATATGGTAAAAACTGCTCAGTCATCAACCAATGCACATGGCCATTTTGTTCTCAAAACATAGGAGATACAAAGTTTTCACCTAAGCAATCCTGTGCAAAGTAAATTTGGACAGAGTCCTTACCTGTCGCTGTTGTGACAGTTTGAATGGCAGCCCTGTGGGAACTGGCTTGGGTTGCAGACAAAGAGCACCTGATGTGGAGATCTGTTGGTTCTGGAAGTGGAGAGCTGAATGTGGCTGATTCTGGCCAGTCGATGGTGACTGCTGCTGCTGCAGCTGCTGGCCTGAAGTCTTGTTCACTGAGCCTGCCATGATTGGCATCGGTTGGGTGGCAGAATGGGGGGCTTTGGGGCTGAAGTGCAATGTGGGCTTGGTGCTGAGAACCTTCATGTCCAAATGATGGGAGCCATTGTGGCCATTTGACTTGAAGAGGCAGTTGTTGATCCCTTTACTCTGTGAGCCCATCCTCTGCTGGCTAAGCGGGGCCGGACTGGAGACCTTGTCCTGGGGGAAGGCGCTGGTGGAGGAGTGGGTGCTCATGGCAGGAGCCCAGTTGGTCAATCCTGCAGGTGGTGTTTGATGGTGGTGATGGAGCAGAGAGCTCGGCTGCTGCTGGTTGGCTGCCATCTGCTTCAGCTGCTCTGCGTGGGATATTTCTGGCCAGCAGGGCAATGCTCTGGGGTGTCCTGCCTGAGTGTTAGCTTTCTGTGACGTGGCGGTAGAAGACGTGCTGGTCAACGTGAAAGAGGGTCCGGCCGAGGCTGGTCGAAGCTGTGGCGAGCCACCATGAACCTGGCCAAAGTCTGGGGACTGCTCCATCTTTATGGGCTTATCTATTGGGGAACACAGACTGGCAGCTGCTCCTGCTGAGCTCGGCCGGCCTAGATCCAAACCGAATGTATCATCCTGCTTCAGCATCTTCTCAAACTCCAGGTCGTTCAGTGTTGGCACTGTCTTTGTCAGCTCATCGAAAAGATCCTGGAGCTCTGGGTCAATCTGACCACCACCTTCGTCTTTGAAGTCGAAAATCATCTCTGCGTTCGACTGGCCACAAGATTGGACCTCAATGGGCTCTTTTTTCATTTCTTTCAGGGTCATGTTGAATATGTCTGAGCCCACTCCATGGGGCATCATGTAATTCTTCCTCTGCATGCCCATGGTTGAGGACCCTTGCAGAGAATGAGACTGTGTTAAGTTATGGTTGCAGGGCCCATGTCCCAGACCACCAGTATCCACACGGACCCGCTTAAAGTCGGATCCAGAGAAACCACAGGAGAGCCCGTTCTGCTTTGGTGCATGTCCTGGTGCGTGTCCCTCAATCTTTCTTCGCAAAGATCCTTGAAGCTGCAAAACACAACAGAATGGGGATAAGAAACACTTAAGAAAATACTTGGTACCTCACCTTCATTTCATTCATTTATTATTTATAGGGTAAGTGTTTTTTTTTTTTTTTTAAAAAAAGACCTCCATGTTAATGCAGTTTGAATTTCAAGAGAAGACTTACCCACAAGAAAAAATATTTATAACAAGAATTTAATTATTGCACTTGGTTCAAAAGCTGTCTTGTGATCCAATTTAAATTGTGGTGATAGTTCTGAGTATGGGTGCATTACATTTACATGCAGCTCAAAGTATCACTATGTAAATTAATTCAATTTTACAGTTCGCTCCAGGGCCTGTAGATGTTGCACACTCGACCAGCTTGTGGAATTTAGGATGATTACTTTTATTAATAGACAGCGTTTTCATTCAGTAGAATAGCCTGATTTTACAACAGTGGTGACATCTCAAATGCTTTATTCTGACAAAAATCAGAAACATCAGTCACATCACTTTGTGAAATCAAGCAGACACATTCAGGTAACATACATTTCATTTATAGTTTTATTTAAATACTTGGTGAGGCAAAATGTTTAGATATAATGTAGTTGGAGCACAGAGGATGGGCTGAAAAGATAGCTAGGAATCTGATACAGTCAGCAGACAGCAGAGAGAACAATAGGGTCTTTGTTTCCCTCATTTGCATACATTATATTTTCTTCCATTGTGCTTCCTTAGATAGAGTTTCTCCTTTGTGGCTGAGATTCTGCTTAACATTCTGGTGGAGATATCTGACTGTTTTTTTGGTCCTGTATCCCCCCTGTCTTCATTTAGGGTAATAAGACTCACAACTCTAACCACTCAGTAACATCTCCATAAAACTGAAGCATTAAAAACCCCAAACAAATTGTGCATGTTATCATAGCATAAAACTAGATTATTTGTATTTTCAGGAGCAGATATCATTGTCATGTCAACAAAACAATGGAGGTTGAGCGTATGAGTCACTAACAATAATTCACTGAGAAAGAAATTGTCTATCCAGTGGAATAGAAAAGGCATACTGTTATATACACATAAAAATGACTGATTATCTGACCATCTTGTGGTGCCTGCATGGAAACAAAATGGCTTGTATTGTACACCAACCTGAGCACAGCACAGCACAGGAGAGGAGTATCAGTGTGGAGCATATTTCACTGTGGGAACAAATTTGAGTCATTTCCACCTGCTGGCACACATTACATTAAGATGATTCATAGCCTGAGGGTTTGGAGTGAATCCTGCAGTTCACTACACTGTTTGTGACTGTATTATCTCATGCTAATATGGTTAACAATTGTTCAGAGATACATCTTCACATTTTAGTCAAGGCACATTTACATATATATATATATATATATATATATATACACATTTACACACACATATACATATATATATATATATATATATATATATATATATACATATACATATATACATATATATATATATATATATATATATATATATATATATATATATGTGACTCGCCAAGCCTCCTTTATTAAAAGTGTCCTTAAAGTGTGTAAGAGTTTCAACATATGCATGTGGATGATGATGATTATTTTAATTGTGGTGGTGTTGTACTTAAAGGGGGAGGGATAACTTGGTGATGGTGATGGTTTCTCCGGGAACCATCACCTTATTGTGGTGGAGAGGTTTGGGTGTCCCTATGAACCTGAGGGCTGTGTTGTCTGGAGCTTTGTGCTCCTGGTAGGGTCTCCCATGGCAAAGTGGTCTCAGGTGAGGGGCCAGACGAAAAATGGTTCAAAAACCCTATGACAGAGCGAGGAAGAGATAGAGAGACCCTGCCCGGAGGAAGCCCAGGGCCACCGTCTGGAGCCAGGCCCAGATGACTGTTGTTTGTGCATATGCACCAAACAAGAGTTCGGAGTATTCGGCCTTCTTGGAGACCTTGAATGGAGTCCTGTATGGGGCTCCGGTAGGGGACTCCATAGTTCTGCTGGGGGACTTCAATGTGCATGTGGGCAATGATGGAGACACATGGAGAGGCGTGATTGGGAGGAACGGCCTCCCTGATCTAAACCAGAGTGGTTGTCTGTTGTTGGACTTCTGTGCTAGTCATGGATTGTCTATGACAAACACCATGTTCGAACATAGGGATGCTCATAAGTGTACTTGGTACCAGAGCACCCTAGGCCGAAGGTCAATGATCGATTTTATAATTGTTTCATCTGATCTGAGGCCGTATGTTTTGGACACTCGGGTGAAGAGAGGGGCGGAGCTGTCAACTGATCACCATCTGGTGGTGAGTTGGGTCAGGGGGTGGGGGAAGACTCTGGACAGACCTGGTAAGCCCAAACGGGTAGTGCTGGTAAATTGGGAACGTCTGGAGGAGGCCCCTGTCCGTCAGACATTCAACTCACACCTCCGGCGGAGCTTTTCGTGCATCCCTGTGGAGGCTGGGGGCATTGAACCTGAGTGGACAATGTTCAAAGTTTCCATTGCTGAAGCTGCGGCGGGGAGCTGTGGTCTTAGGGTCTTAGGTGCATCAAGAGGCAGAAGGAGTCTTTCCGGGATATGTTAGCCCGGAGGACTACGGAGGCAGTTGCAAGGTACCAAAAGGCCCGAAGGACTGCAGCCTCTGCCGTGAAAGAGGCAAAGCAGTGGGTGTGGGAGAAGTTCGGAGAAGACATGGAGAAGGACTTTCGGTCGGCACCAAGGCGCTTCTGGAAAACCGTTCGCCACCTCGGGAGGGGGAAGCGGGGAACCATCCAAGCTGTGTACAGTAAGGATGGGACGTTGTTGACCTCAACTGAGGAGGTAATAGGGCAGTGGAAGGAGCACTTTGAGGAACTCCTAAATCCAGCTGATGCGCCCTCTATGGTAGAGGCAGAGCTGGAGGATGATGGGGGATTGTCGTAAATTTCCTTGGTGGAAGTCACTGAGGTAGTCAAACAACTCCACAGTGGCAAAGCCCCAGGGATTGATGAGATCCGTCCGGAAATGCTGAAAACTCTTGGTGTGGAGGGGCTCTTGGTTGACACGCCTACTCAACATTGCGTGGAAGTCTGGGACAGTGCCAAAAGAGTGGCAGACTGGGGTGGTGGTTCCCCTGTTCCAAAAGGGGGACCAGAGGGTGTGTGCCAATTACAGGGGTATCACACGTCTCAGCCTCCCTGGTAAAGTCTACTCCAAGGTGCTGGAATGGAGGGTTCGGCCGATAGTCGAACCTCGGGTTGAGGAGGAACAATGTGGATTCCATCCTGGTCGTGGAACAATGGATCAGATCTTCACTCTCGCAAGGATCCTGGAGGGAGCCTGGGAGTATGCCCATCCGGTCTACATATGTTTTGTGGATCTGGAGAAGGCGTATATGGGTCCCCCGGGAGATACTGTGGGAGGTGCTGCGGGAGTATGGGGTGAGGGGGTCCCTTCTCAAGGCCATCCAATCTCTGTATGACCAAAGTGAGAGCTGTGTCCGGGTTCTCGGCAGTAAGTCAGACTCGTTTCAGGTGAGGGTTGGCCTCCGCCAGGGCTGCGCTTTGTCACCAATCCTGTTCGTAGTATTTATGGACAGGATATCGAGGCGTAGTCGTGGTGGGGTTGCAGTTCGGTGGGCTGGGGATCTCATCGCTGCTCTTTGCAGATGATGTGGTCCTGATGGCATCATCGGCCTGTGACCTTCAGCACTCACTGGATTGGTTTGCAGCCGAGTGTGAAGCGGCTGGGATGAGGATCAGCACCTCTAAATCTGAGGCCATTGTTCTCAGCAGGAAACCGATGGAGTGCCTTCTCCAGGTAGGGAATGAGTCCTTACCCCAAGTGAAGGAGTTTAAATACCTGGGGGTCTTGTTCGCGAGTGAGGGGACAATGGAGCGGGAGATTGGTCGGAGAATCGGCGCAGCGGGGGCGGTATTACATTCAGTGTATCGCACCGTTGTGACGAAGAGAGAGCTGAGCCAGAAGGCAAAGCTCTCGATCTACCGGTCAGTTTTCGTTCCTACCCTCACCTATGGTCATGAAGGCTGGGTCATGAGCGAAAGAACGAGATCCAGCGTACAAGCGGCCGAAATGGGTTTCCTCAGGAGGGTGGCTGGCGTCTCCCTTAGAGATAGGGTGAGAAGCACAGTCATCCGTGAGGAGCTCGGAGTAGAGCCGCTGCTCCTTTGCGTTGAAAGGAGCCAGTTGAGGTGGTTCGGGCATCTGGTAAGGATGCCCCATGGGTGCCTCCCTAGGGAGGTGTTCTAGGCACGTCCAGCTGGGAGGAGACCTCGGGGAAGACCTAGGCCTAGGTGGAGGGATTATATCTCCAACCTGGCTTGGGAACGCCTCGGCATCCCCCAGTCAGAGCTGGTTAATGTTGCCCGGGAAAGGGAAGTTTGGGGTCCCCTGCTGGAGCTGCTCCCCCCGCGACCCGACAGCGGATAAGCGGAAGACGATGGATGGATGGGATAACTTTTAATAGTTTAACATTAAAAGGCAGGTTTGGTAATGTTAAAAAAGGTAGCAAGATTTGAAAGTAGCATCTCCTTGGGGCTCCGAACCACACAGAGATGTGCATGAGCACCACTGCTTCGCCGTTTCAGAGCAGAGCGGAGAAAGGAGCGACATTTTACTTCATGTCTCATTCACCAATAAGGCCTGCTATCATCAGACCAAATGTTTAAAACAAACATGACTACGGTTAGCAATGAAACGCATTAAGCTCAGGCTCGCACACGGGAGGGGTAGAGTACGTACAGCGGGGCAAGGAGGCATTTCATTGGTTCTTTCCAAACGGACTGCGAGGCAGTGATTGGTCGGAGTTTTTACAGGATTACAGCAGCTACAGATGACAGATCATTTTTGCTCCTTTTTCAGAGCCCATATGTTATTTAATTGCTGTCGGGTGTAAAGACCATTTCAAACAATACATTAAAAAGTGCATATTGGAAATAGTTATCAACCGTGCCTTTAATACTTAGTTAACTATTAATGTAAAATGCACAATATTTGTTCTTACTGTAATGGGCCAGAAATGTTGTTGTCTTTAAATTAGTATGGTCCTGTAAGTGTAGTGTAATTCAGTCTTTGCCTAATAGTATTTTTGTATGTATTTTTAAATAGTGTATTAGCACAGTTAGCCTTATGTAAATTATATTTAAATTTTAGTAGAAACTGCAATGCTTGCGAAAGAAAAGCAACTGCTATTTTGAAGTTAGATACACTTTGCCACAAAGTAAAAAGTAGAAAAGTTCTTGACAGAAACTACAGAGAAAGAAATCTTGTCAGATGATGTAATGACAGGCTGGATGGTGCCAAGTTAATACAGAGAATTACTTTTGTTCCATAAGTGCATCTACAGTAGGGCTCATTCACTAGCTCCCTTTTACCATCTTCACTGAGACCCAGACTATTAAACATTGTGACTACTAAACTCCAGACTACTGGACATCTGTTTTTCTCCAAATGCAGATGAAAACAGGCCTTCTAGTGTGTGCAGCTCATGCACTCTTTCTCTCTCGTTCCAGAGGGCTCTTTCTGGAGAAGACAGACAGGAGAACTCCTCATGGTTCAAGGCACTGTCTGAGAAAACACATCATGAATAATGGAAAGGACAGTGGATGTGTTGCAAAAAGCCATAGTGAGACAGGGTTACCTCACCACTGCCTCTGTGCCATTTAAAATTCTTGCTCTAGTCGAAAGTAGTTCTTAGTTAAAATTCAAAACTGAAGCTTGAGAAGTGCAGTGGAGATTTTGTTAGATCACTGTCATTTGTGCATCCTTCATTTGGCAAAATAAAAATGTATTTGGATTTGCAAAAATGTAAAGTGTGTTTGAGCTTAGATAAAGGACCATCCTGTTCACTCACAGTGCTCACTACACAGAAGCAGTGGCCTCCTAGCTGGCCTGAAATCCTCATGACAGATATCCATGTGATCTGAAAATAGATTTCTTGATTAACATTTAATGAGCTTAGAAGCTCTGAATCACTTGAAAATGACTCCTGCTGCATGAGAGGCTCACATGTACTGTATGTATTATATACTGATCATCTTAGAGATGAAAGAATAAGTGATATATATTTTCTGTGTTGATTAAAAAGTCAACGTCTACATTAGTAGTAAGCAGAACGTTTATTCAAGAATTTTATTGTTCCAAAAGAATTTGTTTGTACGGAAGCCAGTGAAAAAAAAAAAGTTTTCGGGTATCGTCCATGGATGTATTAAGACAGCGGTTCCCAAACTTTTTTTCCTGCGCACCCCCTTCTATGTCCCAACAGGGTTGGCGCACCCCCAATCTCCACTTAAAAAAAACGCAACAGAGATTTGTTTTATCGCCATATAAAGACTCATGTTTAATCATGCGCAAAAAAACAAAACACGCATGACAATAGCATCAACAAAATTTCAATATAATACAACAAAGCTACGCACAAGCTTCCACTTTTAAGAGGACGAGTGACAGACACAGGCTCAGTAACAGAAAGCACGGTTATTTTCAGCCGCGTAAAAGAAACATTGCAGCAATAGGCTAGGCCTATTAAATGACCGTGGAGCCAGCATCATCATCATCATCACAACACAACTGTTATGGGAATTAGAACGACGGTACCTTGAATTAAATTGCCATGCAGTTACAAACGATCCACAACATTAAAGAGAATAGGCTCCGAAATAGATAAAATAGGCCTAGGCTAAATAAAAACGAGGATCAATCTGAAACTTTTCAAGTGCGACAATAAAATTTGCCTACACACGATCCACAACAAAATTAAGTAACAAAGTGCATAGTCTCAAACGCTGGCAAACACACGTCTTCGGCAATTGTGTGCGGCAGCCCCTTTCTCCCCACTCTGTAACTGAGCAGATATGACGCCCGTAATGCGTCTTTCGTAGACCCAACGCATGAATGAAACTGCATTTTTTTTGGCGTTTCTGTAACTCCTCCAACTTTGCTTTAAAAATGTAAGGGGCTTTTGGCTTAAATTGCCATGTTTCGTGTGCAGATGACGACGGAGATAAGACGGCTTCAGACAGCTGTTTGCTAGAACTTCACTGCACAACACGCACTGAGGCTTCGGGCAATCTGTATCGCCGATCCAAGTGAAGCCCAGACTCAGATAATTGTCATCATATTTTCTTTTTTTTCCCCGTCTGGTGTTCACCCTCATCACCTCTTTTTTGCCATCTCCTTCCCTCCTCTTCGGTTTCCTGCGGCGCATCTTCTGACTCCCGCTCATTTTCTTTCTCTATTCTCTCCGTCTTTGTTGCCTCCAAATCCTCACTCTCTCTTGGTCCCTCTCCTCCTTCGTGACTGACAACTTTATCATAAGACGTCCTACTTGACAGTTTCCCTGATTTCAGCCAGTTAAGCATATTTATAATATGGAATGAATGAAACGAGTTGGCGGCTGCAGTGCATGAAAGAAGAGCAGTGTAGAAGAAGACTGCAGCTGTCTTCTTCTACGTTTCTATCAAAAACTAATAAATTATAGTTTTTTATTTAAAATAAAAGTGATTACAAAGGAAATGTTTACTGTTCATGTTTTTTTATTGTATGGAAAAATCCCACTTAAAAAAACAGATCGCCATTACATTTTTCCTCTCGCGCACCCCCTGGTGGCAGCTCGCGTACCCCTGGGGGTGCGCGTACCACACTTTGGGAATCCCTGTATTAAGAGAACTGGATACAGTGTTCGGCGGGAAGCCCCGTTCATTCCAATGAGAGTGCTCAAAAGCGCATAAAGCAAACATGGAGCTCGGATCTTTCGCATTCTTGGCCCATGATGTCACGATGGACACGAGCACTAGCAACAATTTGTTTGCGTTGTCTTAGCAACCGGTAGCAACATGCTCATTCATGAACTTCCCTCTCGTGTCTCTTACAAGTGCCAAACTCATGAACTCGCCGTTTTCACTGTCTAAAACATTCACTAACGTTAAACATTGTGTTTTCATTGTTCCCGATCGTTTACATGCTTAGCTAAATAAACGATAGATGTATTTAGCTAGACAACCAAGGAGATTTAATAATTATGTCGTGCTACTAGCTAGCTAGCTAGCTAGCTAGCTACTAACTAGCGCTAGCAGTTAGCCTGCAGTTTCGTGAACAAAGCTCATCCATGGCTTCATCCTTCATCCATTTTACAAGCTTTACAGCATACAGCCCTCGGATGTATCATACGAGAGAACCAAGGCAATGTAATCACTAGCTATGTAGTAACGTTGTGTAGGCATATAGCTAGCTACCCTGATATTAGCAACTAGCTAGCTAGCCGATAGCCCCGCCAGTTTGGGAAACGCTAATGACGATCCACATCCACGTAACAGGCTTCACAGCATACATACATCCCTTGGATGTATCATAACTTCATAAAATAATACCATGGACGTATTAATATAACACATGGTGAATTATAACCATTAGCTATATCCATTATTACAGCTAGCTACATGACCTTGGGAGAACAGTCATGTGAGCGGCCGGGCGCAGTCCCGCGGGTCTGCTCACGTCCATTATGCGCGTTCATCGTGCCTAATTTAATAATTCTGAAAACGTGACATTTTTAACAAGGACCCTTTAAGTGTTCGGACTGGTAAGTTTATATACCCCGAAACAAATTATCCGCTGAAATATAGACGTTTCTTTCGCCATGCAAAGTCTATGCGAAAAGTCTTTCTGGGCCATGGAGTGCAGTACCACCCCTATCCGCTAAGCCCATGGTGGCTTTTAGACATGGCGCTGTTCCTGGGGGCTTGGTATCGTCGGCCAAAACCTTGAAATATTACCTAAGCTGACCTGTGAGAGGCAGCAATGTGCGGCAAGGCATATAGTCTGCCGGAAAGCCAGAAGAAGAAGAGAAACAAGCCAATAGGCTACACCTGTTTAACAGGCATAAACATGTAGCGAACTGATATTTCAATCTGCTCTCATCTGCTGCCATTACACAGCACAAATAGGGAATTCCTACAAAAACATGCTGAAACAAATGTTGTCATCGGACACTGTTTAACCCAAGTCAGCGCTATACACAGTTCCATTCCGAGGCGGCTGTGGCTCAGTGGTAGAGCGGTTTCCTGCCAATCGGAAGGTTGGTGGTTCGATCTTTGACGTGGGCCCTGCAGTCCCACGTCGAAGTGTCCTTGGGCAAGACACTGAACCCCGAGTTGCCCCCGATGCTGTTCATCTGAGTGTAAATGTGTGTGAATGTTTATCTAATGAGCAGGTGGCAGCTCTGGCCAAAGCGTGTGAATGTGAGTGAATGGTTCATGTACTATGTTAAAGCACTTTGAGCAGTCGTTAAGACTGGAAAAGCGCTATATAAATACTTTACAGTAGACATTTGTTGTTAACTAAGAAGGTAAAACCTTTTGTTTATGCTGCATTTGCTTTCCGATTCCCTTTGCATCATGCACTAAGTGCTTCAGAGCAGCTTTCTTGCCCTTAAAACAGCCTAATTAGGAAGTAAAGGTTGAACTCGTATGTACGAGATAGAATCTCCTACATAGGAGATACTATTCATTACTAAAATCTAAGTTTAAGGCTGAATCCCATTTCTCTGTCTTAGGGTGAATCCCAATTCTCTGTCTTACCCCTTCCCCTTAGTTTCGCGCGTTCACGTGAGAGCTAGTGCTGTCCCAATACTCGTCTTGATCGAGGGGTAGGGCTAAGAGGAAGGGCTAGATGCCCCTGGGGACCAAGCAAGGACACAAGCTTACTTGGCCAGCCAGGGGTATCCAGATACATTGTGCAACAAGGAACATGGCTGCCAGGTCAACCAGATAGACCCATAAATGTAAGTATTTTAGGCTTAAAGAATTGATTTAAAAATTACGACAGTGTTGTTTTGTGCTCTACACAGTCCTGTACATATATAGTTGCAGCCATGTATGGGGCGCCGAATGTAAAAGTCCGGTTACACTTTTTTAGCTGATAAATTTTCAACATTTAGGAAAATGCGCTAAATGTGATATTTATATATATATATATATATATATATATATAAATAAATGTTAAATCTAAATCTAAATGTTAAATGTTAAATCTAAATGTTATATCTAAATCTAAATGTTAAATGTTAAATCTAAATATTATATCTAAATCTAAATGTTAAATCTAAATCTAAATGTTAAATATATATCTAAATGTTATACCTAAATCTAAATATATATCTAAATGTTAAATGTTAAATCTAAATCTTAAATAGGGGAGACCGGGTATGGTTGTAACACAGGGATAGTTGTAACACTACCAGTTCCAAGAATCAGGGATAAGCTAGGAGTCATGTGACAGTTTCAGTTTCCTCAGGCTTGCTTTACGATCCCACATGGAGGTTTTCGAGTCTGTGTTGCTACGTCTCCTGAAGCTACAGCAGAAAATCGAATTCTGAGGCAAGAATGTAAAAAAAAAAAAAAGATAATATTTTGTCTATTACTTCTACCGTTGTAGATGATGTTGTATGAGTTATCAGGTCAAACTGTAGTTTCTATAGTAAAGAATGGTGTATCCACCTCCTGCTAATTTCAAAGCACCATGCTAATACAGCTAGCTAAACAATGGGTGACAGTGGCGGGGTAGGTTGTAACACGTGTTATGAAAGTGTTACAACCATTAAGTGTGGGTCAAGTGTGTTTTATGTAGCTTTTGGGTCCACCAGAAATGCACTCCAGGCCTGACCAATTTCACTTGTCACCATTTTGACTCTGATTAACATTGCATTTCATTCAACTTACCCCAGTATGTGTTACAACCTACCCCAGTAGTGGGGTAGGTTGTAACAAAGGACCACCTTGTATTTGTCATCATCTCACAAAGTCTGCGATATAGTTGAAGAAATTTAAATTGTTGCCATTTGTAGTAGACAAATGTGGGTACTTTGCCTAAAAGTTTCAGAGGTGTAGCTAAAGAAAAAAGGTAGTTTTAGGTGCTGAAGAAAAAAGTGTTACAACCATACCCGGTCTCCCCTATATATCTTAATATTATATCTAAATCTAAAATATATATCTAAATATTATATCTAAATCTAAATCTTAAATATATATATCTAAATATTATATCTAAATGTTATATCTAAATGTGTTGCCAAGTGTAAAGCTAAATATTTAGAAATGTATCTGGATACCCCTGGCTGGCCAAGTAAGCTTGCGTCCTTGCTTGGTCCCCAGGGGCATCTAGCCCTCCCCTTAGCCATACCCCTCGATCAAGACGAGTATTGGTACAGCACTAGCTCTCACGTGAACGCGGAAAAAAACTAAGGGGAAGGGGTAAGGGGAAGGGGTAAGACAGAGAATTGGGATTCACCCTAAGTCGCATGTGGATTTAAACTAGGTTTTGGCCGACGAAATGTCTTTATTTCATCTTGCCTTTCAGAGCTTTCCATATGTTTGCTAGAAAAAACAATAAACAGAAAAGAACATGTTTAACTCGTCACTGTGGAACAAGATGGCGGACAAAATGGCGGACAAGATGGCGCCAGTGTGACTGGCAAGCCGTCTGTCTCCGTTACGCCGGCTTAGTTTGCTGTTTGCTATCGCTCTATTTATCAGTACATTCAGTCAAGATGTTTCTGCTCTGCTTGTTTATGATCGCCAAACACTTCTCAACATTCGTATCTCTGCTAATTTATTGTCTGAGAGACATGATTTGGGAGACTGCTGCACCTCAAGTCTTCCTCCTTTGCTGTCGAGTATACCCGAACACCTGTGCGGTTCACCTGCTGTTCTTCCCCGCAAAAAATGCTACAGGCGGCGGGGAAAGCGCGGAGGTGTGCTGGTCAGGCTGAAGGTTTACCTGGCGTCTACCCGTGGGACGTGCCCTAATGGACGCTACGTTCCTGCCGCTGGGCGCTTGCTGGGGATGAGGGACCGCTGGCTCCGTCCCATTGTCCCTGGCTTATCGATTTTTTTCCGGGGCCCACACGATGATGGCACCGTCTTCTAAGATGCGGGCTTGGATCCGCCGAGGAGGCGTGGATCTTTCGAACCTGCGCTCGCTAGATCGTGCAGCGCCTTCAGCCAATGAGGACCTAACTCTCCGCCTGGCCTTGTTCAATGCTAGATCGCTAGCAAACAAGACTTTTCTCTTGAATGACTTCTTCACTTCTCATGAGTTGGATTTTATGTTCTTAACAGAAACCTGGCTTCATGATGACGACCACACGCCTTTCTCCAAACTTCTTCCTCCCCGATGTGGCTTCCTCAGCTCCCCTTGGACCACAGGTAGAGGTGGGGGTCTAGCCGCTGTGTTTAAGTGTGCTTTTCAGTGTCGGGAAATTCCGTTTGACAGCTGCTCCAGCTTTGAGCTACAGCTGTTTGAGACCGATTTTCCAATGACTGTGTTATGTGCGGTGGTGTATCGACCTCCAAAGTTTATGGTGCGTTCTTTTTGCCTCAGAAGTCGGAGGTCGCAACTGGGAATGACGTCACACACGAGTTGAATGCGTTCTTTTTGCAAGTGGGATTTCCATTGTTTTCATTAGCTCTAGCCAGGTTAGCCATTGTTAGCAGCGCCAGTTTAAACAACGCATATGCTGTTTTTTTGTGCATACAAACCGCGTGACAACACAGATAGAAGACAGCGCTGGGTGTACGACTGATTTAGTGTGACACAAATAACACAGAAGTGCTTATAACTATGTTACTACAGCTTTTACAACTGTCGATACAGGGGGCAGCCATGTTGGATTTTCAGCTCGGGTACCTCGGTGGATGTACGAGTTCCGAACTCGTAAATACGAGGTCAGGGGGCGTGTTTACGACTTTGACCTCGTAAAATATGAGTAGCGAGGCAAAAAGAACGCACCATTAATAAGGATTTTATTCAAGACTTTGCAGACTTTGTCGCCGGGATTGCCTTAAAATATGATCGATTTTTAATCGTTGGCGATTTTAATATACATGTGTGCTGCGAATCCAGACCTATGTCAAAGGATTTTCTTAATCTCATTGACTCTTTTAATCTCACTCAGTCGGTCTCTGGCCCGACGCACGAAAAAGGCCATACTTTGGACCTCGTGCTGTCATATGGCTTAGATGTTGCCATCAGCGAAATATGCGACACATGTATTTCAGATCATCTGCCGGTTTTATTTACCATGGTTGTCCCCTGCATGGACACTTTGACTGTTTCTCCTGCACGCTGTGTACGTGCAATTAACCCACTAACTGCCTCACAGTTTTCTGCTGCTTTTAAAGACTCAGTGTTGTACAATCTCGAAGATTGTAATTTTAATGTGGAGGTACTCACTAACCTCTTTGACAGTACCTGTACTGAGATACTGGACTCTGTTGCTCCTCTGAGGGAGAAACGCACTAAAGCACTTTCTGAACCTTGGCTAAATGACAATACTCGCTCTCTCAGACGTGCCTGCAGAAAAGCTGAGAGAAAGTGGAAAAAAGACAAACTCCAAGTGTCATTTCAAATTTTAAAGGACACCTTACATAAATACCAGGGAGCAGTTAAATCTGCTAAAACTCATTTTTTATCTCACCTGGTTGCTAGTAACGCCCAGAGGCCTCAGGTTCTTTTTAAAGTGTTTAACTCTCTTATTAACCCTTGTGAAGCTGACTGTGCTGTGCCATCCACATTGTTGTGTGAAAACTTCCTGAAACACTTTATAGATAAAATTGCTGGCCTGAGTTTTTCACCCCCTGCTTTTACCAGTGACCCCTCTGTTCCTCCTTTATGCTCAGCTGTCTTCCAGCAGTTTGAGCCAGTCTCACTCCATGTTCTCTCTGATGTAGTTAAGCAGCTTCATCCTGCAAACTGCCTGCTGGACAGTATCACTGCACGCTTACTCAAAGATGTTTTTAACACTGTTGGGTCCAGTATTTTATCTCTGGTTAATGCATCTCTCAGCTCAGGGTGTGTTTCAGCTGCTTTTAAACATGCTGTTGTCCAACCACTTTTAAAAAAGAAAAATCTGGATCCTTCACTTTTGTCTAATTTTAGACCTATCTCTAAACTCCCCTTTTTATCGAAAGTCTTGGAGAAGGTTGTTTTTAACCAACTTCAGTCATTTTTAGATGATTTTAGTATTTATGAAAAGTTCCAGTCTGGTTTTAAGCCCCGCCACAGTACTGAAACTGCCCTTCTAAGAGTCTATAACGACCTTCTCTTAGCGGTTGACTCAGGAAACTCTGCTGTTTTAGTGCTTTTAGATTTGACTGCTGCCTTTGACACTGTCAACCACTCTATCCTTTTATCCCGACTCAAACAAAGTGTTGGCATTACGGGCATAGCCCTAAAATGGTTTGAATCGTACTTGACAGACAGGAGTTTTGCTGTCCACCTTGGGAATTGCTCTTCATCTGCTGCCCCTCTTTCGTGTGGGGTCCCCCAAGGTTCCATTTTGGGACCCATGCTCTTTTCTCTGTACATGTTGCCTTTAGGGTCCATTTTAGAAAAGCATAACATTTCTTTCCATTGTTTTGCAGACGATGTACAAATCTACTTGCCTGTAAAAAACAATGACAAGGACATTATCCAGCCTTTGTTGAACTGCTTGAGGGATCTCAAAATGTGGCTGGATCTGAATTTTCTCTGTCTCAATGACAACAAGACTGAAATAGTTGTGTTTGGTAAACCCGTACATTTTAGTGCCTGTGTAGATGCTCTTGGTACCTTAGGTTCCCATATTCGTCCTTTCACCAAGAATCTAGGTGTGATTTTTGACAGTGCTTTTAAATTTGACAAACAGATTAGTTCTGTGGTTAAAACCAGCTTCTTCCAGCTGAGACTTTTGGCTAAGGTCAAGCCCTACCTGCTACGCAAAGACTTTGAAAGAGTCATACATGCATTTATCACATCTCGATTAGACTACTGTAACTCTTTGTATGTTGGATTGGATCAGTCATCCCTTCGTCGGTTACAGTTAGTCCAGAACGCAGCAGCGCGACTTTTAACTGGGACCAAAAAGCGCCACATCACACCGGTTTTGGCCAGGCGTCACTGGCTTCCTGTGTGTTTCAGGATTGAATTTAAAATTGTATTAATTGTTTTCAAGATTTTAAATGGGTTGTCGCCCTCTTATTTATCGGAGCTTTTACATGTCCACACTCCCATCAGAGCACTGAGGTCTTCCAATCAGATGCTCCTTGATGTGCCCAGATCCAGGTTAAAAAACAAAGGTGACAGGGCCTTTGCAGTGGCTGCTCCAAACCTCTGGAATAGTTTACCTGTTCATATAAGAACAGCTCAGCCCACTGAAACATTCAAGTCCTTGCTTAAGACCCATTATTATTCAGTAGCTTTCAATTCAAGTTGAGTTTTGATACCTTGACATTTTATACTGTTGGTTATTTTGTATTGTTGGTTATTTTGTATTGTATATTGTTTGTTTGTGTATATTATCTGGTTGATTTTCTATTTTAATTGTTGGAACTTGTTAGGCACTTTGGTCAACTAGAGTTGTTTTTAAACGTGCTTTATAAATAAAATTGAACTGAACTGAACTGAACTGAGATTGTCCTCCTCAGAAAAAACATTTGTTAGTTCAAGCAGCAATTAGGAATCATCTTTACGTTTATACGCCCTCGAGTGGCCGAAGTAATTATGACGGGAGCAAAGCAGGAAGTAATGTGACAAAGTGTAAGAGCACCAAGTTCCTCATGAAGAAGCAGGTTGGGGTAGTGGAAGGGTTAAAACACAGTTTTTACTTTAAGGAACAGACGCAACAAACGGAGCTACACGTGCGTATCCCAGAAGTGAAGTAACGTCTGATTTTCCCAAGGGGGCAGGCTCCTCTCCACAGAGTGAAGCCTACTATGGCGCCATTTTAATGCTACCAGACTCCTCACCGCGGTTAGCATTCCATTGACTGCCATTCATTTTGCCGTCACTTTGACAGCCAATAACTTTACATCTGAAGCGTTTAAAGACTTTATTTGCCCATTATTTATTTCTAAAGAAACACGACAATGTATAACCTGGCTCCATTACCTTGTACCTCACGTTATGGCTCCGTAACAGACGTTTTTGTAAAACTAACGATTAGGCTAACGATTGTGTCATAACCAAGCGACCTACCATTGCATAGTAGAGGAATTACCGTATAGTACAGGAGAAGCTCGCAGGCAGTTTCAAAGTACATTAGCTGTTTAGTTTAATTACTAATGTTAACTAGCATTTTAGTTAGCAATAATTAGCCTGTGCCTATGTTATCTCCTTACATATACCTACGCTCTCCGTCTCTGCAAGATTGGGAATGATTGAGATTTCTCTTGGCACAGCTACCAGAAGACTTACAACGTTTAGACACGTTGCTTACGTCACATCTACGTCGGCAAGCTCGAGCTCGAGCCTAACTGAAAAGTGCTTCTAATAGACTTCACTCGTCTCCGTCCAGAGCAACGGGATCTGTTCATCCATTCTATATACTGTCTATGGATTTCCCCCCAAACCACAATCTTTTTCAAAAGTAGTTTGGGTGCGTAAACCTAATCAAACTGTGACTCTTTCACAACATTGACTTGTCTGAAACCATGATCGTTAGGTTTTCCGGTTTATATCTAACTGCGTGTCAATCACTGCTCATGCACACACATTCATTATCCCTTGTGGGGGGAGGGGCTTAGGAGACCGATTTGGGCTTTAGCGGAAAGGGGGGACGGAATGAGAAGTTGTCGATTTTCAGATGTCCTGGATCTTCACAATCCTACCTATTGCACCTTTAACTGAACTACTTATGGACAAACACTTTCCCAGAAAATAATTTTAAGAGACTTAAGAATGGATGTCATTTTTTCACTATAACCTTTCCGATGCTGCTCATTGATGCCCTTTGACTGTGGCAGTG
Source organism: Gymnocephalus cernua (assembly GCA_023631565.1). NCBI lineage: Eukaryota > Metazoa > Chordata > Actinopteri > Perciformes > Percidae > Gymnocephalus > Gymnocephalus cernua. The sequence continues at coordinate 5,071,848 of CM042430.1, forward strand.
AGGAACCTGACCTTGGCCATGTCAACAGAAGCTATCTATTCCTGGGAGCTTAAGGGCTGGGTGTCACGCTGAGCAGTGTGGTGATGCTGAGCACTGTGGATGGGGCTCCGGGTGAGCCGTCACAGGGACGCAACACCAGCCTCCTGGTACCATCTGTCAGTCCAGTGGCACAGCGCTCAGAGCCATGCATGCTTAAAGAGTATAGGTTTAAGAGTGTTTGAGTATGAGAGCGTGGTTCAACAAAAGATGGAGCTCGCCAGCCTTTAATCTATTCACTAGAGCCCTGAAACATGTTGCAATCCGCTCCTGCAAGTTCGAAACCTTCCTTTCTGCATTTGACATGGAAAAAACAGTCCCAAAATAAAGGAATAAATACGACTATTGTGTTCCTAGGGAGACATAATATTTATGCGATTCTGCAGGTTGCATACTGTTGCAAGAGGGGATTTCAGCTCATGTATTGCCAGATAAGAAACAAGAGCCCTCAGACCAGTGCCAACGATCAGCTGTCATAAGAAATTCAGCTATCTGCTAGCAGAATGCTGAGATAGTGTGGAGGGCTTAGAGTAATTATAGGGTTTCTACTAGCTATAAGCTAAACTATATCCAGATAAATTGAATAAAACATCCTGGATAACTTGAAAAGTTTAATTATTTAAAGGAAGGTAAGAAAGCTGAGGCTGAGACTGCTGTGGTACAGTATGTATATTCAGAAGGCAATTTATAGTTTCAGTCAAAGCAGGTCGGGGGGCTGTCAGATTGTACTTTGTCTTTCCTTCTTTGTTACCAATTCATGGCTTGTTTTTAATCAGCACATTTCAGGTAACAGCAAGGTGTGCACAATGTATTTGATCCTATAAAAACAATTGAATATGTCCCAGGATAACCATGATTAAATGCTACTAACAGAAGAAAATACTAACAATACTGACAATTTAGCATTTTTAGTTTGAGTTTAAAGGTCCACTGTGTAGGAATTTCTCCCATCTAGCAGTGAAATTGTATTTTGCATTCAAATGAATAGTGCTCTCTCGCGCCTCGCTTTTTCAAATGTGTGTTGCAACTACGGTAGCCACCGTTATGTACCAAGAAGCTATGACAACATGGCTTCCAATTTTCGCTTCTTTGGCGACGAGGATTCCTTCTCCTGTGGCTCGGCATAAGTATGATCCTCCATTATGAACTAAAGTGCAGTGACAAGCGCCTCTCACTGATCTCCTTCTCCGTTTCAGCTGGTTTCAGTCATGTGACGCTGGCTCTGAACAAAAACGCGTTGTGGATTAGCTAGACAGGTAGGCTATTGCTTTATGTCCCTCTCAGCCATTAGAGTTTTTCAAAATGGCGGAACGACATGGACGCCTCCTTGGACTTGACCGTCCAATGTAAATACAGATAAGAAATTCTTCGCTTACGAGGATAAGTCAGATCATTGGCAGAGGTCATTTTACACCAATGAATGAAGACATTGATTTTAGCTAATAAAATACTTAAAACACTACACAGTGTACCTTTAAGCTAAGCTTTAAAAAATTTTTTGGCTTTAAGGCTTACATAGATTTAATTTGAAAGCCAGATTTGCATAGCAGTAAGAAAAAAGGACTTTAAACTTTAAACGGCGTACTGAGGCAGCAACAAGCAATTATAATTGAGTTAATATCTAAAAAAGAAACATGCCACACCAGCAAAGGTGTGTTTTATGACAATCTAGCAGGAAATCCTAAACTAGATGCTTTGAAGAAGCAAGGTTTAGCAGACAAATAATATAGCTGCCTCTTGGAAATCTTGGCAGCTACTTTTAGCATTAAATTAAAACATAAAAACAGGTTTTTGTGGACAACTTAATAGCTGACAAACACATAAAAAATAGAAGGTTTTTCAAGGTTTTTGTTTTTCTCAAAACAGAACACTTGGAATAGAAATCATATTCCTGAAACAAAAGAAACATATTTAATCTGTTTCGACAGGGCATGTGGCTTGTGGTTGCACAGGGATGCGAGTATAGATTCATGGTGTGCTTCCCTCATCAGGCTGGAGTGAGTTGGGACGAAGCAGCACACTGCAGAGGTGGGATACTTTTGGCTCATCAGCACTTTGCATCCCCACACTTCCTGACACAGTTGTATTAGATTGAGGCTGCCCTCCAGAGAGCAGGCAGGAGAGAAGGATGAGCAGCAGCAGCAGTAGTAGCAGGAAGAAAGAAAAAAAAAGAGAGGCAGCTTTGTGGCAGCCTCTGGGAAATGGGAAGAGATGATAAGAAATCCTTTGAAGAGAATTCATCCATTATGTTTACTGAAGGAGGATTTTTTTTAACAGTTAATGTAGATCTGCTTCAACATTCCATGGAGAAACTTGCTATTTTAATAAAAGGCAGCTTGCACATGAAAGAATCTTGTTGGAGACACTTCCCATTCAAATATGGGCTCTCCATTAACCCAATGCAAAGAAAAGCCAGCATTCCAATCAGTTCTTGCTTTGGCGTGTCTTTTGTTCTGAATCAAGCAGATGAGTTTAATGTGATATCCCCGGGGCTAAAAGACGGAAAGGAAGCAGCTCCGAAAATATGCACGGACCCCAGAAAAGCAATATGTGGGGCCACTTAAAAAAAAGTAACAAGCAATGCTGCTATCTATGCAGTCACCGGTCACTGCACACCCATTACAATGAGAGCCGGGCTGCAAAGAATAATCAACTAGTTGTCAACTATTAAATCAAACAGCAACTATTTTGATAATCTATTCATTTTCATTTTTTTGTGAATAAAAAATCTCTGAATCGAGCTTGAGAGTATTTTCTGTTTTCTTCACTCCTCTGTGACAGTAAACTGAATATCTTTGAGTTGTGGACAAAACAAGACATTTGAGAACGTCATCTTGGGCTTTGGAATGCACCGATCGACATTTTTTTAACCATTCTTTGACATTTTATGGACCAAACCATTATTCGATTAAACGAGAAAATAATCGACAGATCAATCGACAATGAAAATAATGGTTAGTTGCAGCCCTAGATGAGAGTCCTGAACTGAGAGTAAGTGGACAAGGTGTGTGAAGCTGCTCTTGGATAGTTTGAGTCATTAGTAAAGCTGATTTTGAATACAAATTAGGGCTGCACAATTAATCGCAATTTTATCAAAATCAAAATATGGACTAGTGTAGGGCTGCAACTAACGATTATTTTAATAATCGATCAATCTGTCGATAATTTTTCCGATTAATCGATGAATCGGATAAAAAAAACAAAAAAGCATTAATTTACATCAACTCAATACATACATACTTGTTGTTTTAGTTGCTAGATGTGTAAAGGTAAGTAGCCTAACCCAAAGAGCAGATACACACTCTCACTCACACACACACACACACACACACACACACACACACACACACACACACACACACACACACACACACACACTTGAAGCTTATTCATTAAATGATTACCATCATTGTAGTAAGTGCAAGCTAAGTTAATTTATACACCACATTTAAACACAGCTTACGATGACCAAGTGCTATAAAAGAACTTTAAAATGAAATTAAAAAGTACAACACACACAAATATATTTGTCAACAATAACTGATATGGGACAAAGCTCAGAATATATACATGACAACAGATTGAAAAATTAATGGGCCAAAAAAGATGAGTGAAAAAGTCTATACCACCCCTGCTTTACTACTGTTATAACGAGCTAGCGCTAACGTAGCTAGCTGGATAACGAGTAAACAGCAGCAGCAGAAGAGCTACTGGAGGGACGTTACATTCCTCACTTCAAAACGGAACAAAAGTAGGATTCTGTAGTGACTTTACCCTGCTGTTGAACTCCCTTCCCCCTCATCAAGGACATTTTTATTTGTGTTTCAATGAAAATGAGAATGATGATCCAAAAAATGTATCATTCCCTCCAATATCGCGAATCATATCGCAATTGCAACATCAGTCAAAATAATCGCAATTTGACATTTTCCTTATAATCGTGCAGCCCTAATACAAATGTATTTCATCGCTTTTCATCATCTAAAAACAAATTATACTATGTCAGGTAGTCTGAATGGCCAATTGCAGCCTACATAATACTCATTGAGTATATTCTCCTGTCAGATTCCCAGGATGGCAGAATAGCAGTGAAGTGATCCTGGGAACAAATATGGGCTGTGTGAGTGTGTGTGTGTGTGTGTGTGTGTGTGTGTGTGTGTGTGTGTGTGTGTGTGTGTGTGTGTGTGTGCGTGTGTGTGTAGGAGGGGCTAGACAGGCTCTGTCAAGGCTTCAGCGCAGTACCAGCTAGGCCACGCCACTGCAGACATACCACAGGTCACCAACATCGCAGTGACAAGCCGTCACATCACATCACCCATGGCCATGTGGCTCACAGAGCCTCTGACACTGCTGTCGCCTCTCATCCACATGTCATTCTTAACCACGGAGACATTTATTGAGGAGGACTGAGGACTCCCCGGACTCAGGAGCAATCCCATGCGGCAAGCTTCACTGTAGCTTCCAGAGTAAAAGGGATGACTTCAATAAATGATTAAAAGTGTTTAAAATGCACGGCTTTAAAGCACATTAAGCAAAACTGAAAAATAATTTCCATGTTGAACTGCCACATCCTGATCTTTGGCCACAGGATAATTTTTTCCTATAAAAGCAACCACCACCTTTGTCTTCACTTAGTCATTGTAAGTCAGAGAAAGGCGATTGGCAGGAAGACATCCCACCATTTAACAAGCCCAGAGCTAGTCACAGATAACCATACAGCTCTTGCAATCCAACTGCATATAGGCTAAGCTGCTATGGTAGCGCAAAGGGTTTAATTTAGTTTTAATTGGTCCAGCACCCTCTGAGCTGGAAACACCCTATATCAATTTTTACCTTTCCAATCCACATTTAAAAGTGCTGCATGCTGTGCACCAAAAATAAAAGGACATATACCATGATGACACGTTTCTTTAAATTGGTGTACTGTATTGGAACTGTGTCCGCTTAAATGTAAGAGGCAGGAGGTAAACTATTTTCAGGAGGGGAAAAAAAACTGCTTGAGGGTGTGGGTGGGTTAACATAAATCAGAACATTAAAGGATTCCTAACAGCCAAAGGCTTCAAAACAAGAATTGATCAATCCCTGCAGACACCAGAGGTCACTGTGAGCATGACAAAAAGGAAAGAAAAATCCTCAAGTTAACAATCCTTGGATGTTGGAATTAGTTATTTAGAGAATGTAAACCAGGATAATACTAGCACTGAAACGTATCTTTAGGCAGCCTGGGGCTATATGACATTGGTTAACACAGTTTCCGTAGATTTTTTTTAGTCTACCTATGACATTACACAAAGATGTAACCACTGCAGAGGTAAAACAATCATGTGAAAAGATAAAGATAAAAGACAAGCTTCTCTGAAAACCAATCCCTTGTTAAACAGGTCTAAAGCTCTCTGAGAATGTTTGTGCCCTTAAAAGGCCATTGCCATACAACCACAAGTACCTTTTTCCCAGCAACCGTCAAACACAAGGCCTGCCTCAGGTCATGCCACAGGAAAAGGCCCATAAGCAGGGAACAAGTTCCCTTCCTGTTTTCAAAGACGATTCCTATGGCATGCAGAGCTGTTTCCTGCTCGCTAGGCTCATTTCACCATCTCAAACATCTGGCTGCTCTTCAGCATGCAGCTGCAGCAGGGCGAGAGCCAACAGTGCCACTGCTGAGTTGAGCAACACAGTCCTGAGCCATTCCAGTCATATCTCTGGCCACAAGAAAGAAAACCATCAACTAGCGTCACTAGCAGTCCACTAGTCTGCAGCAACTATTGATTAGCTAATCTTTAATTGTACCATATGTAGTACTTGAGAACTGTTTATGTCCTATCACAACTATTTGAATTTTGTGATGCTCCCTTTTAAGCCCAGTGACTGCTATTCCAAATCAGGAAACAATATTGGTCAATATCTGATTGCAGCAAAGTGCTCTTAAGCAGCATTGCTGTGGCGATTTCCCAGTGAAACAAGGATCCATTTTACATCCCGTGGGAAACCTGGGCTGAGTGGTAAATGCTGTGCTAATGCTGCTTCACTCAGCCAGGTCTTGATAAGCCTCATGCTTTTAGAGAGGGGAAACACATTTAGTGTTTTAAACCGCTTCAATGGAGAAAGCTTGGAAAAATCCACTGGTTGAAAAGGGTATACTTGTTGAGTTTTGTCATCTCTCTCAGCTTTCACTTCAATTACACACACACATGCATTAGACTGGCAAGCAGTCGGGCTAATCTGCACTCGTGCTCTGAAACAATCCTCTGCTAGTTCGGTATAAAAAAAGGGATTGCTGCAGCTAGAAAGTAAGAAGAAAAAATAAATGAGTGGGAAGCTTTGTTTGACTCCCACTCCTATCAGTTCTGACATTCCAAATAAGGTCTGTGCAGACCGGTGCTGGCAGAGACGGACACAGAAAACACTGCAGAGCTCTCACAGACTCAAACCAAGGAAAAAGTGTGTGTGTGTGTGTGTGTGTGTGTGTGTGTGTGTGTGGGGGGGGGGGGGGGGGGGGGGGGAGCACTGGAGATCACGGTGCAGAAAATATGTGACCTCTAAAAATGTATCATTACCCTGACATTTCCCAGAAGGACAAAAACAAAAACATCACATAATGTATCTTAGACATTAGTTAGATACTGTACCATCATCCATGAAAAACAAACAATTCAGTCAAATTCAAAACTGTTGACCTTAATTCTGGATAGATGTGGCCAAAAACACAACTGGTTTTCACACTGTTCAGAAGGGTGAAAAGTCTTTGGATCAAGTTTGACTGCCACAAAAAGAAAAAAGAAACCCAGGGGAATCATCAGGTAGAGCAGTAAATTAATAGCTTGAACACTGCTGGTGTGAGGTAACTAAGGTGTCTGATTTGAACTCTTAAAGCTCTATTAATAAATAATTTATATTATTATTGAATCAAATTATAATAATATGAAAGGGCTTGCCCTTGGTGGCAACCTAACTCCACAGAGCTTTTTATCCTCTTTTATCCAAGTGTTTTGGTTACAGCACATTTACTGTTTGGTTCTGTCTCATTTAGGGCTGGGCGATAAAACGATAACGATATGTATCGCGATAGACATGTAATCAATATCAATAAAAAATGCGCTCGATAAAAGTTCGATAATTATTTTTATTTTTTTTTTATTTTTTTTCTTCGTCGGAAGAAACCAGAGGTTTCAAAGCAAGTTTGGTTGCATGAACAAAGGCACTCGCTCTCTGGTAGCCTAGCAACGTAGGGAGTGACACGCTAACAGCCAATCATGTAACAGTATTGTGTTTGGTTGCGCCATATCGTTGTCTCGTGTTGGATTCTTCAATAACAGAACTGCCGTGGAGTGATAAGTGGAAAATGCGTGAAGCAGCGAGCGCGGAAGTTCTTGATGAAACGGGAAACGTCAGCTCGCCAATATGGCAGTTTTTTGGATTTTATAAGTCTGACCGTAGTCAGACCAATGTCGTCTGCAAATTATGCAAGACCATCGTCCGCACTGCAAACCTGTTTTACCACTTTAGCCGCGCTCACCGTTTGGAGCACAGCCGTATTCGCCAGCAACGTACAACAACATCTGCAGCTGGAACCCCGCACAAGCAGCAGAGCACCACGGAGAGGTACTCTCAGTGCCTTATGACTGTAAAAGCTAAACGGTACAAATAAATAACGGAGGCAGTGGCATATCATATAGGCAAAGACATGCTTCCGCTGAGCACCCCCCCACCATGTACGGTTTAGGCTGTACCGTGACTGTTAGACGGAGAAAAATAATAGCCTAACTGTTACTGTACTGTATCACGTTAGTTTTTTATGTTACAGATGTAAAGTCTACCTCAGTTTTATTTCAATTTCTCCTATGTTTACAAAACACTGCACATATTTTAAAACACTTCATTCACCAGAAGTGTTCATTGTGATTTTAGACGTATGTTTCCATTTGAATTATTTGAGTGTTTTCCATGGTTGTGTTGACATTTCTGCTTTTATAACTGAGAGGATTATAATCGGAGGAAGGTTAAGCTTAAAATAAAAACGTTTAAATTGAATACATTTTTTTCTCCTGGTCCTTATTTTAAATAGGTCATAAAAAATATCAATAATTATCGATATCGACTGATATGAAACACTTATATCGTGATACAGTTTTCAGCCATATCGCCCAGCCCTAGTCTCATTCATTCAACCTTTATTGATATTAATAAACTAATTAGATCATCGAGGGGCGAACCTCATTTACAATGACATCGAGTCCATTACAAAGACAAAGAGAGAAAAAAAGAACACAAAGAAGAAGCAATACCATCATAAAAATAATTGAGATTTATAATAAGATTTGGAAAAATTATTTGATAGGTGAATTAGGATAATTATGATGTAAATGAAAATACCATTATGTAAAGCAAATACAAGTAGGTTTAGAAGTTTAAAATCAGATTTTTACCTCTCTCATCTATCCCGTTTCCAGCTGCAGGTCACAGTTTTCAACAAAAACGAGCTCTGATAAATCCACTGCACGCTACATTCCCAGCACCAAACATCAGACCGACAGAGTTGACTAGCTGGTGAAGAAAGTCTAACATCTGGCAGCTAAAGAGCCACATATTTTTTCTAGGTGGAGACCAAAACAGAGCTAAAAGGAGAGAGAATATTGGACAAACATTTGTGAGGTGGCCAGAGACACGACAGTGTTTTAACCGGATGTGTAAGTAGGCAATTGGTTGTTAACATTAGTCACTTTACCTTTTTAATGTGATAATATGTCAAGACTATGTCAGTTCTGCCCCCTAGTGGTCAAAAACTGATTAATACCAGGGCTCCAGACTGCGACCAAATGGTCACATTTTGCGCCCAAAATTTGAGAGTGTGCGACTGAATTTTACATCCAGTCGCACATGTGCGACCAGTAAATTTGCCCCCCCCCCCCTATATATATATATATATATATATATATATATATATATATATATATATATTTTTTTTTTTTTACACGTTAAACGTGGAAGGGACGCTTCGATGAATCCGGAATCTGTGGCAGGCCAATGAGTGTGAGAAGGATAGGGAATGGCCGCTGTAAGTGGCTAATGTGTGGAGGGGGAGGGTCCTACAGATAATCGAGCGCACGTAAACATCTGTGGAGAAGGAGACAGATCCTGCTGTGCATCTGAACAAGGAGCAAGCGAACAATTTACTTGTTCTTCCGACCTGCGGCTAGCGTGCAAGTGCCTACAGTGTCTACAGTACAGTCGGATGATGATTCAGAGTCAGAGGTTTGTGTGGCGAAAAAGACCCGAACCCACCATTTTCGGGAAGACTGGCTCCAAGAATTCAGCTGGCTGAGGTACTGTAAGGAATGAACTGCGAATGCTGCAGTCGCTACCCCAGAACTGCGGGGAACACAAAGTTTGCTGACAGTGCAGGCACTTCGCAGTTTAAACGCAATACATTGGTTAAACCCATATTAGCCTCAAGCACAGAGTATGCCGTGACATGTTAATAAATGAAAAAGCAACGCCACTGCCGGTTGCTTTTAGAAGACAAGAGGCTGTAAATCAGAGCGCAGATGAGGCAGAGATGATTTTGAGATGAAGATGAAATTCAAAAGCCAGCTCGACCTTCAAAGGAAAAATGGCTTAAAACTTAACGAAACATACAACAACGATACAGAATGCGCACAATTCGTTGGAGTAATTTTGGATACTCTGAAGGGGGAGACTTACAAGAAGATCAAGGATGCTCCGTATATCCAATCAATTATGATCAATGGGGACACCGACGTTTCAACAAAATGCGAAATCATATACGCAAGGATCCTAAGTTATTTAGGCCTACTTGTCCTAGTGGAATGTTATTGGTCAGTGCCCCTAATGTAATGTTTACATTCATTTGTTAAGTATTGTTTTTAACTATGAAATGACCAACAGGTTACCAAGCACTTTGTTACTAATACCTTTTTTTATTAGGAATATATGGTATTTTTTTATATATATATATATATATATATATTTCTACTGTCATGAAAGCGATGGAGCTGTCGGTTTACCTTCTATGTTGCATGTTCAAAAGTGCACAACAAAATGAGACACTGAATTTGAAACAGCACATTGTAATGTATGCATCTATTATCAAAGTATTTATTAGTAATACAGTGGACATTTGTAGAAATGTGAATATTTGGTTAGCATGTTGATTTACGATGTGTGCCCCTACATTTTCTGGTTGTGCCCCTAAAATTTTCAGTTGGGGGCAACTGTGCTCCTAGTGAAAAAAGTTAGTCTGGAGCCCTGAATACAGATGTAAGTTTTGATTTTTCACTTCCTGTGCACTAGTCTATATCAACGACGTTATATTTCATTTAAGGCCAACAGGACACTCTTCTTTATCGCTGCCACAATTTCAAATTTAGGCTAGCAAGCGCAGCTTTCATGTAAAAGGTAAAATGTGTATACTCCTGCACATGTAGAATAAAAAAAAATAACTTAATTCCAAGGGTTGCTTAAATTGCCTTCCCATAGAGCCCTGCAGGCTCTGAGCTCACCACTGTCTGGGCAAGTGGTGGCTCTCACCGTGGCAGGGAAAGTTCAAGGTTGCAGCAGAGCCTACTGTACGTCTTGAAGCAAGTTTCTGCATGCAGCCAGCTCTGTGTGTGTGTGTGTGTGTGTGTGTGTGTGTGTGTGTGTGTGTGTGTGTGTGTGTGTGTGTGTGTGTGTGTGTGCCTGTGTCTAAGTAGGCCTTGTGAGTCAACGCTTTAGGTCTTTTTACATGTTGCAGCTGGTGAGAGAGAGACAGTGTGCTCTCAGGTAATCTGTCCAAGTGGAAAAAAAACTTTCCCATGATGTGATCACAGCCATTCTGTGTTAAGGGAAACATGAAGCAACCGCTGTGATCAACCTGATTAAGAGGATTTGTGCCGATAAAGACACGTGCTGAAAGAAATGGTGTCCTAAGCATTCTATCTCATCCAAAAAAATCCATAGCAATTACAAGCAGGCCCTCTGTACCTGTAGTGGAATCTGGTCAAGTAAACATCAAGTCTGTTGCTTGGAAATAGGTAAACTGTTCTTGATGGTGAACATTGTCAGTTACCAAGTCCCAAAAAAAAAAACCTCTACTACAGCTACTTACATATCTACATTCTTTATACCTGACTAAACATACTAAATTACATTTAAAAATACATTTACTATGAAAAGTACAACCCTGCTGCTACTACTTCAACTAGCAATACATGTTAAAGTGGTTTGTATTAGTGTATGCTGCAACTAAACAGAGTGAATCCTGAAAACGTAGCAAAGAAAACCGCTCAGACGAGGGACTCGTGGCCATGTGGTTATTATCACAGCATCTGCTAAAGGAAGGAGGAAGCACAGAATCTGGCCCTGCTCCCTCTGCCCAGTCTGTATGGGCTGTAGAACAACTATCTCACCTAACCGGACAGAGGCTGTCATATGGCAGATAAAGTGTCAGATTGCAGCAATGGTACAAGTTGGAGAAATTGGATTGGGAAGCGGAAATGGGAATTAATCAATCTCTCACTTCCAGTATACTCTACACAAAGTTCCCCAGCTAGTGTAACATCGCTACTGGAGGCTGAGCAAATCTGATCATTTTGTACATTAACACGTAAGCATGTGTATTATTGAAGTTTAAAATGCAGCACTGTCTGAGGTAACCTTGGTATGCTGTTAGAAATGCGATCGCAACAAAAAGCAACATTTACCTTTAGTGCCGATGTGAGTGTTTTGGGATATTACACCCTGTTAGGTCAAGGCTGTGCACATGGAACTCTCTGCATTTCCATCCCCGGATGTGATATTTGGTCTAGGTGGAAGAGATTATCCTGCTTGCTTGTGTGGATTTCACAGCTGAAGTAGCAAGGTGTCCCTTCACTGACTAGACAGCTGCTTTTTTTTACCCTGCTTTGACTACTTCAGGCAAAACAGATGAGCTTGGTGATTCAAACTCAGCCGAGGCAGCATAATAGAGGGGAAAATTCCCTCTTACCAAGGGATTTAATTCACTTGAAATGACAAAGAGGACAATGCTGATAAACACAAGTGTCAGTATTTTAGTCAGTGCTTTGAAAAGTTATTCTGGTATAATGAACTAACTACTGAAAAGGCTACATTTTATATAAATAACTGGATATTCTGTAGGTCTTTGGTCCATTTAAGTGACAATTGAAAGACCAACTTAAGAAAATGTAAAAATAAATAAATAAATAAAATCTATGGTGAACACATACTGAAGTCATTTTAAATGACCTGCATTTAAAGGTGCAGTAGGTAAGACTTATAAAACTAACTTTCTGTCATATTTGCTGAAAATTACCCTATGTTCCAGTAGAACTACATGAAGCAGGTAATTAAAAAAAATCTGGCTCCCCTGGCTCCACCGACAGCCTGTAGTGCGATTTGCAAAAATCCACCGCTCCCTGTTCAGATGCAGCAATCAGGGCCGGGGGGGGGGGGTCTAACTGCGTGTCAATCACTGCTCATGCACACGCATTCATTCTCCCTTGTGGGGGGAGGGGCTTAGGATATTGTTTCCTCTCATCTTCACAATCCTACCTACAGCACCTTTAAACAGTGTCATTGATGTAAATAAAGCACATGATACCAATGGCAGGGCCACACGATCAGTTTCAGACAGATCTGGCACTGCAGTTTGAGTCCAACCACTGGCATCAATCTGCAGGACAGAAACAGCTGCAGCTCTACCACTCACCTCTAGGTGGGGCATGTGTTAACATTGCAACAACATTGTTGCCTGTAGGAGGCAACTTTATAAATGAGAGCTTGACAAGTTGCTTCTATGGATGTCAATAATTAACCGTTTAACTGTTTGAACTCTGCAATAGAAAAGGTCCTACAGTTGGTATGTTTGCTTATTGTGATGTAATTTCTTGGAGTTAATGCTTTACATCCCTAAAATCAGTACAACCTAAACTAAAAGGTTATGTAAGTCAATCAACCATAAAAATTAATAAAAGTATTAAAATTGTGTCATAAATGAAAAAAATAAAATAATCGGACATGTGTTTTCATCAACGTTTTCAAAATAAACACACAAAACATAGGACCAAAGGATTTCCAAAAATACAAACATGGACAAAATATTTCTTAACACTCCATAAGTTATTTGAACTATGTACATTTTTTTTTTAAATATGCTCATTTTTATGACCAGAGTGTAAAGGTGTTTTGATAGTTTTGTCTGCAATAAAAATGGCCCGCCTGCTGTTATGTACCGGACATCACGTAGCGTGATGACATCATCACGAGCGTACAACATGATGATCAGGAAAGACTGAAGCCTTCGCTTTCTGCTGCAAACAAAATTAATGCTCTAGCTGTTATGGTTTTTATTTTAGATCAATTTAAACAGGATCATGGAAACAAGGACCTCCCGCGGCCATTACGGGGTAATACCATAGACAGTAAAAAAATGGACTAAGTGATCCCGTTGCTCTGGACGGAGACCAGTGAAGTCTATTAGAAGCACTTTTCCGGTTAGGCTCGAGCATTACTGCGCAGCTGCAAACTGAGAGAGACGACATAGATGTGACGTGAGCAACGTGTCTGAACGTTGTAAGTCTTCTGGTAGCTGTGCCTAGAGAAATCTCAATCATTCCCAATCTATCAGAGACGGAGAGCGTAGGTATATGTAAGGAGATAACATAGGCACAGGCTAATTATTGCTAACTAAAATGCTAGTTAACATTAGTAATTAAACTAAACAGCTAATGTAAGTCCAAACTGCCTGCGAGCTTCTCCTGTACTATACGGTACTTCCTCTACTATGCGACAGTAGGTCGCTTGGTTATGACACAATCGTTAGCCTATTTTTACTAAAACGTCTGTTATGGAGCCATAACGTGAGGTACAAGGTAATGGAGCCTTTTATACATTGTCGTATTTCTTTAGAAATAAACAATGGGCAATCGAAGTCTTTAAACGCTTCAGATGTAAAGTTATTGGCTGTCAAAGTGACGCCAAAATGAATGGCAGTCAATGGAATGCTAACGGCGGTGAGGAGTCTGGTAGCATTAAAATGGCGCCATAGCGCCTTCACTCTGTGGAGAGAAGCCTGCCCCCTTGGGTAATACTCTATCGCCACCGCTAGTTATCAGCCCCGTTTTGGACTTGCTAGTTAAGTTGCTAATGCTAACTTGGCACTAGCAAGTTGCGTTTTAAGCTTTTTTTCTGCTCAGTTCATGACTTTCACAGCTGACTGGTCAAAGCTCTGGGACACACTATATCACTATATCAACGAGGTGCATTCCAGTTGAACTGGGAAGTCAGAATTTTTAGAAAATGTCAACTGGAGTCAAATTTCCCACTCGAAAAGTCGGGAGAACTTCACCACACAATCCAACATTGCTGCTCCCATTATCAACAGTAGTGAAAGCTATATGAATATCCTGTTTTTAGCACTTCTGCCATATATGTGTCTCATTAAATCAGCCGTACACACAGTGCTATCCATCTTCTATCTGTGGACATGTTGCTACGGTGCACGTGCAAAATACCACAAAATGCGTTGGACGCACAAGCGGTTCCAGGAAAGTGGCTGATGTTCACGATAATGCAAACAACATCGTGGCTGCGCAACTGGTACAAGTCCGCAGCTGTCCACGGAAATGATGTCTGAGCCTTCTGGATGTTTGAACTGGGACTAATTTGCCTGCTTGTTGGTTAATGGCTGATGATCGGTTAATGAGGGTCGGCTATCGGTCAGAAGAAAAATCTAAATTAGCATCCCTAGGTTCCACTCAGCCTTGCTGCCAATATGTTGTCCCAGTGGCTAACTGCGGATCGGCAACACAAAAATCCCCTGTGGCGCAAATTAATTTTCCCATAGACCGCCATAATAAAACAGTTTGTAAAATTGTTGACAGGACATATTCAACTATAAACAAGGTCAATTACTATTATGATTTTGCATGGAGGTTTTATATTTACACAACTGTTTATCCCTTTCCTTCCTACTTTCCCAAGCACTCCACCTTGAGGAGAATCTGTAGCCTGCTAAATGTGAGTTTGTGAGTTACAAACCAGTTCCATGAGGTGCGGTTAACCTCTAAAATTGGGAAAAAGAACAAAAAAATATGGTCCACTTAGCATATTATGTCCAGACCTCAAGCAATAAAACGGTTACCTCACACATTCTATCAGCACTTGTAAATATTTGGATTGTTTTCAAGATTTCAAGCCACTCTAGGATCTTGTTAAATTTCTGTGAAAACTAATCTCAAAATAAAGGAGTTTGCAGTCTTAAATTCTTATGTAGTGCTAAGGATGAAGTTCAAGATATGACAACCAATATATATATATCAGTATTAGCATATTTCATTGTTACAGGACACTGTTTACAGAAAATATTCTACAGTATGATAGAAAATTCTGCTCTTTAAGGACACACCCCACCCAACTACACTACCTAAGCAATCTGTCAAGTGAAGAGAACAAGGATGTGAGGTTAGGAATGAGTGGGCTTCAATCCATTGATCACATTTGACCATGCCCTTGTGTAGCTGAACCACAGAACACTATGCTGGTAGTTTATGGCATAAAAAGGCTGGCTTTGTTGCCGGATGTGGGGAAAACATCCAATAGACTCTAAAAAAAGCACAGGAAGGAAACTGGGGGTGGGGTAGCAGTGAGTGGCGATGGGGGTGTGGTGGTGGAGAGTGGGAGTGAGAAAGGAATGTTCTCTTCACTCTCGTTCTCCCTCTTGTTATCATCCATACACACACATAATAACCCCACTTTCTTACTAACAGCTATGAAAAGAATGCAGCATCACAGTTTTTTCTCCGTAAGCAGAAAGGCAGGAGAAAGAGCCTTTACTTGCTTAAAGGGATATTTCACTGCTGGAAAGCTGAATATATCTTTAAATTGGGTCACTTATGTAGCAGAAATGTGAAAAATAAATTGAAATTGGTGCCTTCTAGGCCGAGAAAAGGCAGAAAATGTGTTTTTGGCTCATATGGATGAAAGACACCAAATCCCAGAATGTACTTCGCTTCGCTGCTTTGAGTCCACTCCCAAGCCACGCCTACCGCTTGACAGACAGGCAGACAGACAGAGGCATTCAATATACACGAAACAACGTTTCATCGTGGCTTAAGTGGTGTTACACATTTAAAATGTATAATAATGACATTATATAAAAACGACATACGAAACAGGCTACATTTAGTACACACACACATTATATAGGCTCTGTAAAGTTCAGCTAAGCATACCAGCATTAGGCTTGGTGGGCTGTAAACACCGAGTATAAACACAGCCGTGAATTAGCGTGGAATGTAGAATGGTCGCCATGTAACAGTCACAAACTCCAGCGGTTAGCAGTTAGTTGGATACAAATCACCACATTTCTGCACCAGTCAGCGTTAACACAGCTCACCTTCATACAGAGCATCTCTAGCTTGGATCGTCGGAGGGCTAGCAGGCCTGGTAGCTGGACAGTCCGGTACGTTGTTGTTCAGCCATGTTTCCATGAAAGCAAAAAACACAGTCTCTGAACTCGCGTTGGGAGCATCGTTGAAGTTGGATGTTGTTTAATGAACGGACACTTACAAGCAGGATTGATGGGACAGGTGGCTGGCTAGCGTTAGCTCGCTCTGGATGTGTCTTTTCCCCGGTTAGCTTTAGCTTCCCACCTAGCCGATGATGAGATCCCCTACCGGCTCGTGGCATCGAGCGAGACCGCTGGTCCCCGTGCTGGTCCCCGTGCTGGTCCCCGTGCTGGTCCCCGTGCTGGTCCCCGTGCTGGTCTCCGTGCAGGCGAAGCTCTCGTAGTGTGCCGATTATTCCGTCTGTAATAACGTTCCCTGCATATTCTCCGATCTGTACCGATGTATCCCGGTGGTACACATGTGCAGTAGTTTGAATGCACATAATTGTTGTAAAAGTCTTCTGCTGAGAAGAGAGAGCCCTGTTTAGCGAGGATTAAAGATGGCTGACATTTCGTTTTTTTCCGGCTGAGATCGGCTAGCTTCGGGTGATGGGCGGGTTGAAAAATTGCGGAAGTAGCTCCTACTACTGGTTGTAATCTTTTGCTCTGGCCAAAAAATCTTCCGATGACGCAAAAATCGTCATTTTACGTCATCGGAAGATTTTTTTCCAGACCCCCCAATGCAGATATCTCCTGTCTCAGGGGGACATGAGAGAGGGACGCACGGTCATTCAGAAATACTACCGGGTTTCTACTGATACAAAGCTGAATGCTAAATCGGGGAAGTATCCCTTTAATGATCATTTACTATCAGTTCAAAAGAACCAGTCAGCCCAAATAAACTTACAGGGGGCCCTATGACAGGAACCACTCCCTCTGGCTATGTACTTACAAACAATAACATTGATCATATTCTTTCATTTTACTCAGAATTAAGTCTGATCTCATGTGCTGCATGCAGAAATACTTCTCAATACTTTTGGAAATTGATGGAAAAGAGTTGAATAATTCATTGATTGAATGATCATGGAGGCAGCACTTCACATACCTCCCCTTCTTGTGCCAGATATAGTCTCATATGATGCAAGTTTGTTTTAAGGGTCCACTTAGCTAGCATATATTTAATCAAAGTTGATTCTCATGCCCTGGGTTTGTGTGCCATGTTTTTGTGTCTAAGTGACTGGAACAACAATTTTTGAAACTGGTCCAGTATTAGGAAAGCAGCGGTGAAAGAAGCAGCGATTAATGAACAGTTGCGCACCGTTAATTTACATCCACTAAAAAAGTACTGTTTTGCCACTGACATGCTCAGTATATTATTATAAGTGTCTGACAACATTATGGAAAGGATCTCTACAAAAGGTCGACCTTTTTGAAAAAATTGACAAAAACATTGGTGGAAAAGCAACAAAAGTGTCGAAAAAGATGTCCAAATCGTTGAAAAAAAGTTAAAATTTTGACCCAGAAAAACAAAAAGTTGCATGGTCGACGGGAAGACAACACAAGGGTTAAAGAGTAAGATCCTTTTAGTTTAACATGAAACAGCCCCGAAATCGCCATCGCCAAACCCACCAGACTCCATTTATATTATAAACAGTAATTCAAAGTCGACAGAAACAAAATGCTGTCAAAAGCCGTCTTGGTTCGTCTTTTCACTGTTCCAACCATCACCTCTCTGGTTTGGTTGAAATAAACCCTTAATTCACCCGTTTACATGTGAAAATATGCTGGCTCTACAGTATACACGCTAAAAGTATTGTTTATTTAAATGGAGTCTGGTGAGCTTGGAGATGGCCTCAGGGCTGTTTCTAGTTAAACAAAAAGGAACTTTATTGTTTTATTTTTTATTACTCTTTAACAAAAAAGTTCTATTTCTGTAGAGATCCTTTCCATAAAGTTGTCAGACACTTAGAATAACAATCTGAGCCTGTCGGTGGAAAAAAACAGCACTTTTAATGGACGTACATTTACGATGCACATTTGACCCTTTAGGATTACATTGCAGCCAGGTTTGCGGCTGCTGGTTACAGTGTTCTCGCTCAACACTGGACCAATTTCAAAGACTTTTGTTCATATTCGTCACTTAGACACCAACGCATGGAAAAATAGGGTCCCTATTTACCCTTTAAAGGCCAACCAGCAGATTACACATATGATCTGGTTTTGCCCCAACTTTGCAACATTATTGTGCAATATTCTAAATGCATACTTAAGATATTGTGCCCCATTTGGACTTATTCCACAACCCCGCTATATACTTATAGGATTTACCTCCTTAATTTCTTTAAGACTCATTCTCATCTTCTGGAGGCAACATTCACCACCTGGCTTTACCAGATGGATTAAACATACTTAGTACTTTTTGAGAGCGGAAAAAATTAGATAAGAAAACGTAAAGGGGCAAAAACAACAATTTAAGAGAATTAGGAACCATTTCTGTACTACCATGAGAGCATGCAGAGGTCTTTCAAAGAGAGGAAGAGGTTGAAAATGAAAGCCCTTACAGGGATAGGAATCACCTTCCTGAACTTCCCTTTATGTTTTTTTCTTTTCTCTGTAAGATTAAAACACACCTAATAACCATAGAAACCACTCTACATGTAATCCAGCACAACACCACAGTATATATTTATCTGATACTTAAACTAATCAAAGCTGCCATAAATGTTAGGCAAATCACAACAGGAAGTCAAGATGAATATTGCAGTTATGTTTACACAACTTAAACAAATTGGCTGACATTAAGGACAAACTTTAACTAAGACTTGGAAGCTGAAGGCAAATATGTCCTCCCATCCATCATCCAGGCAAGACTCTGTTCCTGTCTGCTACACGATTTCAGTGGGAGACTCCATGTTCCTGCTCATTACCCCTCGTATGTAATCCTTTCACGGTGGGAAAACAGATTTCTCTCACTAGTCATGCAAAGGGCACAGCGTTTACATTGTGAAACATTATGCACATTTGATTCCACTTTAGAATCAGCTGTTGGCCTCATATGAATTAGAGGAACTGCTGTTGTTGGCCAGTCAATATCCTGCACTAGTGGCCGGCTTAGCTCAGTTGGTAGAGCAGACACACATATATATTGTTTACTCCTCGATGCAGCGGCCGTGGGTTCAAGTCCGACCTGTGGCCCTTTGCTGCATGTCATTCCCCCTCTCTCTCTCCACTGTCATGTCTTCATCTGTCCTATGGAAATAAAGGCCTAAAAATACCCAAAAAATTATCTTTACAAAAAAACTAGGACATCTGCAGGTTAGGATTTTGCCTAAAAATTAAGTAAAAAAAAATAAAAAACACGTTAATTTTAATCAAAATCATTAGAATCAAAACGGAATCATCAAATTACTAAGCATTAGTGTTCAAATACATGCCATAATCAGTACAGGCTGAAATTAGTCTTCAATAACCTCCACGCCATGCAGCAGCCCTGCCACTGTAGGCCTGCTTCCTGTTAAAAGCAGACTGTAGATGATTGGACAGGGCAGGTAAAGCCCAGAGACCGTCCCCTGGTTTCACCTCCTGTGTGCTGGAGATTCAACAGCAGTGTCTGTGTGCCTGTAGGTGGAGAGAGAGCAGGCGCCGGAGCATTGCTCAGCACCGTGACACCTCACCACAGCACAGCACTAACACAAACATTCCAGCTGCCACTTCTCAGCCTTATTGACAGAGCCGAGGCGAGAAACAAGAGCATCTATGTTCCTCCTCTAGACCCAGATCTGATGCTCCAGACAGGCTGGTCTAGCACTCTGAAATGTTTGAATTTGGATTTGACAGCTGTGGGATTTTGAAGGCGGATATAGCACAAATGCCTATATTTTATAAGCAGTTGATCGCCAGAATATTGTGACTGATATTTAGTTGCTTTATATCTGACCATGGTCACGCTCAGAAATGACAAGGATTTAGTTGTTCCCTGAGCTTTCTACACTCAGAAGGGTGGGGAAGCCTCTAACATTGCTACTGCTATGAGAAAATTCCACTTTATTACAAATTGGTTATAATATTGTACTCATCTGGGATCACAGTAGCATCGCAACAACCAAGCAACCAAGTCTGAAGAGGCAAAAAATGAGCGGTCAAATGATCAGACAGCTTAAAGTTAAGCCAGATTAAATGACAATTTCTTTGGAGGTAGAGCCAAAGGTTATAGCACACCCCTAGAGTTCTTAATCCCGTATTGCATTGGAAAACTGTGCACACAACTAAGGCAAGTACAGTAGATCACAGTGAAATTGTCATGGATATGTGGGTAACAAAGTTTTACTTTCTTTCTCCTCCAAATAGGGCTGTGTATTGGCAAGAATCTGGCGATACGATACGTATCACGATACATGGGTCACAATTCAATATATTTCAATACTGTGTGGGTACAATATTATCAAAACCAACAATAAAAGCAATGGCCAAAACTATGAAAATAAGATCCAGGATGTTAAAAAAATTGGAAAATCCTTTAAATTCTCCACTGAAGCGCAAACTAATGATACTGCTGGCATCTCCATAAGGCAGGGTAAGGCAGTAGTGCCATCCATGATGCTCCTAGATAAAATCCCACCACACCACAGAGCTGTCTAAAAAGAAAAACAACAATTAAACCATATTTATTTTCTGTGGTCAGGCCTGATATTTGATAAAACTCCAACATAAGCTCAGTCTGTTTTAACTCCAATTTAAATGCTTAGATGATAGATAGGACAGTGTTCACTTTGTGCATTTTGCCACATATTGTTATTGTCACTGCTGAGACAGAGAAAGGGGTATGCATATTAAACACTTTTTCTTCAGACGAAAAGAAGATGAAGAAAAGGAGATGTCAAGGAGTAGAGACTGTAAAAACAAAAACTGTAACAATGTAAACTTGAGCAGAATTTGCTATTAGTTCCTGTCGTTTATTTCAAAAACAATGTCGGCACCCTCATTTCAGACACTGTGTCAACTGCGTTTGTGACTTTCACCTTCCATATATTTCACATCTATAATATTCCCCAAAGGACAACTGTAGCAAAGAACAGAACATTACCACTATGCAAATGGGGTTGAACTGTGACTTAGACCACAGAGCACAGGAGCAGGAGGGAGAGAAGAGAAGAAAAAGTGAATGCTTGTGCCTCTTTTCAGCACTCCGCAACTCTGGAGCCTGGGAACTTCAGCAGCTTGGCCAGGCTCTGAGAAATATCCTGAGCTGTAATGTAAACATGTCTGAACTCTGATCTAGCATGGCCCTCTCCTCCCCGCCCCCCCCTCCCACTTTAACCCGGAATTCTGTGCAAGGGGCTTGCCAGTGACATCAGGAGCCCACTTTCTCATTTCCTGAGCAGGGTAATGACCCTGGGGAGAATAGGCTGTTTGAAGTCCTGCAAAGAAAGCTGCTTAGCTCTGAACCCAATTGTTCCTCAGCAGATGAGCTTTTGAATGGTTTTGTCCGATAAATAAATCCTGTTGTGAACCTATAAAGCCAGGCTGGAGTAAAGAATAACAGCAAGGTGAGGAAATTATTTCAACATGGTAACGCATAAGTGGAAATCCACACTCAGTTCCCCAGTGGCAACTGTGATAATCAGATCTGTTTACAACTGCAGCTACAAGTCCAGGAAACTGTGACATATCAGGTGGCTGATTATCAGATGAGTTTGAGAACCGTTAGATAGATAAGCGCCTGTTTATCCAAGCATCACACAACTGTCAGCTCTAAAACAAAACCTCCATTCATTGTCAAATTGGTGCACAATATGAATGCAAACATTGAACAGAAAACATTAATACTGGGTGTTTTCTTTTCTAGGCTTTGTCGTGAACAAGGCAGCAACATACTGCTTGTGTTTCCTTTTGCGTGCAATTTGTCCCCTTAATTCACCTTCCACGCACTGCACATAAGATACACCTGAACATGCTGGTTCCCACAGGGTTCCAGTTTCAGCACTGGGTAGCAAAGCACTTGTGGAAAGACACTCCAAGGCACTACCCCCCCCCTCCTCTGCACACAATCCTGCCCCTCTCTTCAATTAAGTCAAGCAGGAAAAACCTGACAAACCTCAAAGAGGCTCTCTTCGCAGAAGAAATCACATCAGGCATGAATGGTTACCTCTACAAGGCCCCTCTGAAGATATAGATGTACATAAACATGGCCCTTTCTTGCTAAGTGATTGCCCCAAGCTTCTCATATATTTTTATGTCTAAATTCCAGATGATGAAAAGCCATGAAGAAATAAAACATGTTTCCTGAGTCAAGTGGATTTAATAGCAACGATGGAGCACTAATATATTAGTCGTCCTAAAATTCCCTGTTGACTTCAGTGGCACAGATGACATTTTTTTGCGTCTTGAGGTCCACATAATGCTCGATATTCTAACAAAGTGCCTGCAATAACGGGAAGCATGCTGAAAGCACAAATCAGCAACAAAGGGATACAGTGGGGACTCTCTAATCCAAACCCCTTGGGAATGGAGGTATTTCAATCCAGTGAAATGTTCACTTGGATGAAACACTGAATAGTGGGGTAATTCATATTCAAAACATGAAACAAGTATCCACGCATATTCTCAAGAGTCTATTCCACAGTCTAATTTGCAGTCGGAGGATCAGAGAGGAAATTCAAACAATTGTGCAGTTTTTTTGGAACTCATTTTCACATTAGGGGAACTTATCGGTTTGCAGGTTCGAGCATTAGATACATATATTGACACGTGTAAGGCTCCAACTAACTTATTAGTATTTTCTTATTGACTAATCTGTACATTTATATTCAATTATACATTTTTCAGTACAAAATGTCAATACTTAAAAATGCCCATTACAGTTTCTAAGAGAAACAAATTGTTGTTCCAACCAACAATCCAAGCCCACAAAATATTCTGTTTACAATAACATTAGTCTATATCTATTACGTTACATTTTATGGATTGTTTAGGTGCCGATCTGAGTTTCCTAAACAACTTTTGAACGAGCACAGTTTCCACCAAAACAAGTTCCTTCCCGAGGCTATTTTGCAGAGGCACCCATGCTCCGTCTGGCGCTTAGCCCCACCCATTATGACTGGTTTAAAGAAATGCCAATAAACCAGAGCACATTTTTCTCTCATCCCAGAATGCTGTGTGGACTAGCCAGACCGTCCTCCGCAGCGCTGTGGAGGAAGGTCTGGCAATGAGAGACTACAATAACATTAAACTGACAATAGCAGACAATTCTCACATTTAAGAAGATGAAACCAACAAATCCTTAGTGCTTCTGCTTGATAAATGACTTAAACAATTATCAAACAATTATAAAAATTGCCATAGATGAATTTTCTATTGATGATTAATCGATTGATTGTTTCAGCACTAGACACATCACATTATACTTGTTTTTTTTAATCATGTGAAAATAAACTATGGCAAACACATACGTGACCTGTGATTTATTACTGCGCGGGGTGTAAATCAGCAGAGTGGACACAAAAACAAACAGAAGCTGCACCACCAGGGAGGAGATGTTGCAAGGTTGATGCTGATCATGTATTTTCTACAATGTTAACGCTGTGTCTGAAGGTAAAGCTGTTACCTTGCAAGCTCTGCTAGAGGCCACGGACCACAGCCAAGGACTGCCACCACATGTCTACGGAGGAAAGGCTTTTAACCCGGGATGGGGAGCAGTTCCAGTACAACTACAGGCTAAATTTACCCTGAAGGCCAGGCTTTTATATACAGTAGCTCATCCAGCAGCAGCCCTGGCCCACCTGGACTGTCAGGGGCCTATGTTCCTCAGAGCATGTACTCACTTAGATTGTATCATCCCTTGAAGACTGAGGATGAGATGGGTCTACTACATGATTTCGGCAGCCCTCTTTAAAGACAGATACAGCCTTCCCATAGGCTGCTGAATTAAACATGAGGCGTGTGCGGCAGGGTGGGTTGTGTGTGTGTGTGTGTGTGTGTGTGTGTGTGTGTGTGTGTGTGTGTGTGTGTGTGTGATGGGTGGGAGGGTGGTTGAGTGGGGGAGTGGGAGGAGGGAAGGAGGAAGAGGGGGTTCTTAAGACACCATTATGAGACATACTGTATAACAGATGATCCGTGAATGCCTTTGATTTGACACACATCCTCACTGCCCTGCTGGGGAAGCTTTTGTCTTTCCTCATTCATACTTTTCTTTGTTTTCTGATTTTTCCTATGTGTGTTTTTTTGGTAGCATGGAACTTGTTAAATCTAAATTAGTCCAGAAAAAGAATGAAAGTGTGCTCATTTCAGCAGGAGAAGGCAATGCAAATCTTGCCAGATACAGAGATGTCCCAGATTCACACAGCACTGTTTCTAACATGTTGCTGCTGCTTGGAATATCATATTTAATATACCACTTCTTTCTAGCATTAAATGTATTATCCAATAAGAATATGACAACATTGTTACATGAATAATATCAACTTACATTGATTTCTTTTATCAGAAGGGTCACTAAGTGTTGCAGTTCACCCAAAAGGGAGTAGGATAAGGACATTTTTATTATTACTAAAACTGCGTAATCAATACATGTTCATAATCCCACCTTTACTCTGTGTTGCCGAGCAACACACCTGTGCATTTTTGTTTGCACTAAACAAGGCCTTTAAGTTATCTGGGATTTCATTGTTCCTTATCATTCGCTGATATAACTTATACTCAGCCAATGAAAGCTTTTAGTGTACATAATGTCTCATAGGTCTTTTCTGGGAAAAGCCGCTAGTGCACAGGAAGTGATACATGTTTTCTGGCATTAACAACATTGTTTGGAACTGGGTAGTCAACAACAGCTACCGTGGAGGTAGACAAGGAAAAAAAAAGGAAAAATGACTGCTTAGCACTAAAGATGTCCTCAAAATAAATAAACAAGAATCTTTTGGACAACCACTTAAAATTTCATTTGACATATTAGGACATCATCATGCTAGAACTAATGATGTGCTGAAGATACTGACTTAGGCCATCATGACATTGGATAATACTAAAAGCTGCAGTTTATAAGATTGAAAATGCAGTCTCTGTAATATATTTAGAATATGCATTCATTAACTCAAAAGGGATTGGAAAATAAAGCTCCTCTGAGAAATGTCAGTCATCAGTGAACTTCTGTCTTGTGTGTCTGGGTTGGCTACCAAAGAGAAGCTTGTTGAAGCTCGTACCCTGCTCTCCCTCGAGGACATAGCAATCATGATCACAGAACGTATGCGTAGCTAACTTGTTTTAAACACATGTGTGCTGATGTTATCATAAATCTATGTTTACCGGGGAATAGAGACATTCATTTCATGGACAATTTAACCAGAATATGATACGGTAGCTATTAACTAGGTCTGAATCAACATACTGTCCAAACAAATGTCATCCAGAGGCCGCCCTTTCTTGGAAGCCGACAAGCCACAGCGTTAGCTTTGTGTGTGATATTAACCTACTACTTCCTCCTTCCTTAAAGACAAGCTGTGTTTGCATAGACAAGTGTAAAAACTATTTATGAACTCCCCTTGGATATGACTGTGGAATGTCCAGAACAAAATGTTACGTGGCCTGAATTTTTATTACACAAGTCAGTAAATCTGGCTGATGTCTATATCAGCTAAAAAGCCACTGCCATGTTTCTCTGAGCAAATCGCTAATCCTTATCGTTTCTGTTGTGTCAATCAGAACCCACAACACAGAAATGTATGTCGTCATATCCCCCTTGGAAACATGTTGAAATTAATCTGGAAATAGTTGGGCAAATGAGTATAAAAATAACTGTTTAATAAGCAAATGTCATCCACTGACTCCTAGCTTCAATCACATTCCATGCCAGTGGGTTGCTACCTATATTACAAATAGATTTGTTAAAAGAAATCTATGATGGGTCGCGAATGGGGGATAAAGCATTCATAAAATTACTATAATCTTTCAATCTGACAAGTTTGCAGCATTTGTACAAAGAAGTATTATATTCTCAACCAGTTAGGGTCCGGTTAGGTGTTGGGCTGCAACTAACGATTATTTTTTTTATTATCGATTAATCTGTGGATTATTTTCTGGAATAATAGATTAGTTGTTGGGTCTATAAAATGTCAGAAAATGGGGACAAAATGTCGATCAGTTTTTTTCCAAAGCCCAAGATGACGTCCTCAAATGTCTTGTTTTGTCCACAACTCAAAGATATTCAGTTTACTGTCACAGAGGAGAGAAGACACTAGAAAATATTCACATTTAACAAGTTGGAATCAGAGAATGTTTATTTTTTTCATAAAAAAATTACTCAAGCCGGTTAATCGACTATTGAAATAGTTGACAGCTATTTGATTAATCGATTAATCGTTGCAGCTCTAGTTAGGTAAATTGTCAGGTAACACCTTTTTGACTAAACTAATTACATTTTTTTCATCATAATATACAGTCTACACAGTAGCATATCAGAAGACATCATGAAAACAGCGTACTGTGACATTTATTACAGTCTAAATTTAGGTGTTTGTTGTTACAAAAACTTTCATTTAAATAATAGAGGACATTTAAAATACATATTCCACACCCGGAACTGCACTATGCATAAGTAGAATAGGATTGTGGCTATGTTTAAACCATACCTTGGAATGAGCACTAATCCCAAATAGAAGGAGGAGATTAGCAGATGGCTTTACTACAGTATACGGAGGCCTATCTTAATGTCTTTTAATCAGAGCACTGTGAGCTGCTCGACTCATCTCACAGCTACAGTGTATACAATGAGACAAGCTTAATCATATCAGGCTTACAGTGCAGTCGTGCTGTCAATAAACAGCAGCCGCAGCCATTTCAGTCCTCCCTAAAGGGGACTTCATTCAGCAGACCAACGGAGAACCAGCTACTCCAAAAAAGAACTTTAGCCTTCCCATGACAACATGGATGGGATCTGTGCATATGTGAACATGGATCCGTGCTGCACCCATAGGGTTGGGTAAAGCTGTGGGCTTCACTGTGGGTGGCCCCCATGGACCTGGGCTAATTGTTTCACATCACAGGCGAGCCAGGCTGAGATCAGACCACCGGCAGCTCGGATTCAGGCAGTCCAACAGCCAAACAGGGTATGCCAGGAAGCACTTACAGTGCACACCCCAGCCCACTCTCTCTCTCTCTCACACACACACACACACACACACACACACACACACACACACACACACACACACACACACACACACACACACACACACACACACACACACACACACACACACACACACACAATATCCATCATACATGACCACAAGAGAGTACAAGGAATTTCTTTCTGAATTCTCACTGGTCAGTTGGTAGTTACCTCAGCCATGATGAATTAACTAAGAGGTGTGATTGTTATGTTTCATTGTCACAATCAATTGTACGTATAGTGAATAGTATATAATATATATTATATATACTATGTTAGGTTCTACTAGGTTATACTAGGTTCTGTTACAAGTTTTTACTGTTGGTTTGTTTAACAGTTTCACTGTAAATTCAATAATTGCAACATCTTTCCAAAAGTCAATGAGTAATCGTGTTAAATAATCAGGATTTCAATATTGACCAGTATAATCGTGACTATGATTTCTTTCCCTAATCGAGCAGCCCTACTTGACACACCGGCTTTTTAAAAAGAGCTGCTGTCGTGTGGTAGTTGCAAGTGGGCAAACAGATCAGCATACAGAGCACTTTCTCTGCGAGCGCATGCTGCTCTAGGCCTATAGTTCTCAGATCTGTCACTAGAACAAAACTGGGAAATAACAAAATCCTCCCAGTGCACACAGGACTGTTAATCACCAGGCATCCCTCGCCTACTGCTTTTTCTAGGCCTGTTTAACTTAAAGTAAACACGTGCAGGAAATGTATTCAGTGGCTCTAAACATTTATATAGGGGCCTTGTGCTTCAAACAGTTTCACGGCCAGCACATCTTTCAAGAAGGTGCTTAGTGAGCCATTTGTTAAAGGCATGATAATAGGGCATGACAATGCATGGCATGCTACATGCAGCAAGGCTGTGTCACTGTTTGTTAAGCCTTTAGTTTGTGTACTCGATCTGTGCCACTGATAGACAATGTAAGATGGTTTCTGAATACTGATCTGATTAAACTTAATGGAATACGCCACCGTTTGTTGAAATAGGGCTTATCACGGTCTCCTCTAGATGTAGATAGGTGGGCAAACGCATTTTTTGTGTGCATGCATTGTCTCAGTCCGGCAGAGCCGCCGTTAGCCTAGCTTAGCGTAGTGAATGGAATCCTTTGTTGCCGTTAGCATGGCGCGAGTAAAAGTGAGCCAGCAACAACAACAAAACAACCTAATTATTAATGTGGCCTGTGTATTCACAACAAGTACAAATAGCAACGCAAAATAAGACTAGACGATTTTTTAGACATATATTGATTTGGGACTATATTGGGTGGAAGTAGCCAGCCGAAGCACTGCTACTTATTGGCGCAGAGATATCATGCAGCAACTCTGTGAGTACAGGTCTAATATGGGTCGATCTATCCCGTAAAATAACCATGCGTTATGTTTACAGTAACTTACTCTGTGGACAGCTGTTTATTGGGTCCATTCGGCGTTTTTCCCAGTTGACTTTATCACACCGGGAAAAACAGTTGAGGACTGCAGGATGGATCAACGCTGAGAAATCCTCGGTAGCTGTGACACAACTGCGGGCAGCATGCTCATCTTGTCCGGCGGTACGTTGTCCCACTCTCCACATCACAGACACTCCATTTCAGTTGGCATATCCCCACACACTCCCACCACCAGATCTGTTGGCTTTCATCCTCACATCCTCAGGCTGTTCAGCGATCGCTACCGATCCTCCTCCTCCTGTCGTTTTATTCCCAAAGCACACAGCTCCTCTCCGTCCTGTGTGTGTGTTGCTGGCGTGTCTGGAAAGTAGGTGAAGGGTCGTGGCCGGGCGATCTACCTGCCTGCAGCTGCAGCTAGTTGATTCAACTAAGGACTGCTGCAGTATTTAGACCCAGGCGGAACTCATCTTCGGCGCCAGATCCTTACAGCTACCAATGTGGTAACTTGTCTCCCAGTGTGATAGCTACCTTGTTTGTTCACGTCAGTACTTTCCTGTATTTCCTCGTGCTTCGCCCACTGTGTCTGCATGTGATTCTCTGTGTTTTGGGTCAGAGCCTCGGCCGTAACAGTTGCGTGATCTCTGCGCCAAGTAGCAGTGCTTCGGCTGGCTACTTCCACCCAATATAGTCCCAAATCAATATATGCCTAGGAAATCGTCTAGTCTTATTTTGTGTTGCTATTTGTACTTGTACTTGAATACACAGGCCACAAGAAGTAATTAGGTTGTTTTGTTGTTGTTGGCTCACTTTTACTCGCGACATGCTAACGGCAACAAAGGATTCCATTCACAACGCTAAGCTAACGGCGGCTCCACCGGACTGAGACAATGCATGCACTGAGACAAAAAATGCGTTTGCCCACCTATCTACATCTAGAGGAGACCGTGATAAGCCCTATTTCAACAAGCGGTGGCGTATTCCTTTAAAGCCCCAGTGTGTAAGAATTACTCCCATCTAGGCTAGCGTTGAGATCATATATCGCAATCAACTATCTCTCGCCATGCAGTTGAAAGTACGTATTGCAGCTACGGTAGCCGCTACGCTTCAAAAAGCGAAAGTGTACAAAAAGCCGTCTTGTTGGAGTGCATGTCAGAGAGTGGTGCGGACGCACGCTTCACACCATGAGAGGGCACGCGCACCACCCGACAGAAAAGAGAAAGAGAAAAAAAAGGAGACTGCAGCGCAGAGGATAATTAACTAGTTGGGATTTTGGTGTGTGCGTCCAAAGTAGCTCCAATGTTCACTCTTTTTTCTGATGACGCCAGTCTCTTGCTCTTTTCAATATCCGTTTTCTTATTCTGGGCGAAGAAGAAGAGTCCTGTTCCTGAAATTTGGATTTTGAATACTTGTGGTCCTCCATGTTTCCTTCTTCAAACTTGCCGGGGCCGGGAAGCGACGACACCCACTAGCAGCAGCTGTGGAATGAAAACGTGAAAGGCGGAGCAGTATAGCCTGTATGTCCCTTACCGGCTAACGTATTTTAAGTTGGCGCATGACTAAGGAGCGTCAACCCCAGTTCATGCAAGCGCAAATGTAAAATTTCAAGCCAATAGGAATACTTGAAATTGATGGTGGTGATCAATATTCATAAAAAAGGAGAAGTTTGTGAAGGGCAATACAGATTTTGATAATGAACAACTACAAACGTTACACACTGGGGCTTTAATGTCTGTACATTAAAATACAGGGCTAATGTTTTTTTGCTGAATGAATCTACTGACACAGGTATGAAGGGAAAGATTGGAACAACATAATCAAATGAGTACCCAAAAGCTTTTGATGAGTTCACGCGCGCATTATAGAAAATCATTTTCTGAGTGGTTGGATAAGTTGGCTCTCATCCCTTCTTCTTTCCCATTTCTCCAATTTCATCTAAAAGAATATCCTTTGTTAATCTGGACTCAATGAGCACCGTTGTTAGGTGCTGCTCACTCTGCACTCCCAGCCAGTCATAATCCATTGTGTTGTTTGCCCCTAACTTGGTGTACATTTCCATCGCAAATTCCAATGTGAACAGTCAATAACATGCACAGATGTGGCCATTGTAAAAGCCTTACTTTTCTTTCTGAAGAATGTAGTACGGTCAATTACTACAGCACCCCATGACATACTTGAAACACAAGTTCTCCTCTCGGATTATCAAAAAAATATATATATGTACGATTATTTTCTTGATTAATCGATTAGTTGTTTGTTCTATAAAATGTCTTAAATGTCTTGTGTTGTCCACAACTAAAGATATTCCTTTTACTGACACAGAGCAGTGAAAAAAACTAGAAAAATATTCACATTAAAGAAGCTGGAATAACAGATTTTTTTCATAAAAATATAACTCCAACCAAACAATCGATTATCAAAATAGTTGACGATTAACTGAATGGTTGACAACTAATCGATTGTCTTTTTTAATCTTTGCAGCTCTAATTTGTCAGTATTTGGTTGCAAGAGTTATTTGACACCTTACTACTTACTACAACAAATTCCAGAAAGAACTCTGCAGTGTTAATGCTGGAAAGATGCCCTATAAATGCATTAGGGGGGATTTGTGCAATGGCTGCTGTTCTGCTTCACCCAATCATCATGAGTTGTGAAAAACATATTAACCCCAGGGTTGATATAAACATGTGCGCCAGGACTTCATTTCCTCCTCGCCCCCCCTTGCTGCACTCATCAGTTTTATGTAGAACACGCTACTCCAGAGTCAACATCAGGAAAAATTAAACAGTACATGATAGTGATGTTCCCTGACCTCTTTTAGACAGTCAATATAATACATGATGTTGTTGTGTCTTGCGACTCATCATGTTCCGCGGCTGTCCTGTACCTAACTGCATGAAAACTAAATATGTGGAAAGCTAAACAGCTCTTTATATTAGCACTATAAATCATGGAAAAATTGACTTTTCTTGGATGTGAAAGCCTCGATCCAGGCTTAAGCTAATACAGTTGCATGACATGTAGAGGCTATCCCGTGCTCACTTCTAGTGATGACAATAAATGAACTGACAGAACAATCATCGTTGCCCTTTTATGGCTTTACTGGGGGAAAAAAAAGATTACATTGTTTATTTTTCCATCCAGCATCTCAAGTAAATCTAGAGCGGGAACATCTGCAATCTTTCACCCTTTTGACATTATATTGAAATGCTGCTTGGGAAATAATTCATAGTCTAGATGCTGAACTCCCTCATGCCCAATGAAGGAAAAACAACAAAATAAATCTCACATCTTATTGGCTGTGCCCTTAACAGATGCCGTACAGGAAGTCAGTCCTATCAGCACTAGCAGGCACACAGAAAGCCCTGCTGTGTTTTACAGTCGAGTTTCCCAACCCTGCGCTCTTTGCAAGGCTCTGATGTTGAGGGAGAACATGCAAACTATACTTTATTCTCAATATCCTTTTCTCAGAAGATTCTCAAAACTACTCAAAATAAGACCACACCGCTCTTTGCTTGACACAGGATCCTTCAGAAGAAGAAAAAAGAAAGAAGAAAAAAACCTTTTGTTAAGAAACACTTTGAGAAACCCTGTTCAATGACAGGTAGCATCCTCTTGAGGGTTTGGTAATCCGTGTGACACAAAGGAAACTGACGTATCAGTACTACAAAATGAGATAATGGTGCATATGAAATGGGTTAAACAAGCCACAGAATGCATCTGCATCCATCTGTTTGGATCAGCTGCACGGTACAGATGCTGACAAGGTTTGCAGTAAATGCAAAACATCCCCATGGCCCAATGACCCCAAAACAATTTCCTCTGAATGGATTGCTTTGCAAACAAGCTGTGTGATCCTGTATCATCCCATCTACTTCCAGTGCCTCTTCAGGAGGAACCCAGGAGTTTATTACTCTGGTTTTAAAACATTGCCTGACTGTTGTGCCATTTGGTCTGGATTTGCTTGTCCTGTAAGGTTGGACAGAGCCTCAACTGCGTGGTCATTAGAGTCAGAGTGGCATATTTTTGAGTAATTTGTGTAGAAACATTACTTATTGTAATACAGAAACTACAGCTCTCAGCTGACTGGCAGATTGACACACACACACTCACACACACACACACATTGAAATAATGCTTGTAATTTCTCATGGTCTGAGTTTTGTTGTCCTGTAAATTTGGGCAGAACTGTAACTGTTGAATGCTCTGAAATGAATTGCGAGAAAGTGTTGCTGGTTTTTGATGGTTATTGTCCTTTGTGAGGTCAGGAATAACATAAAAGCACAACTCCTACCTGAAATTAAAAAAAAAAAACTAAAAAAAAAAACTGGAGGTGACATCCCAACTGTGACATTTTGGGTCACTTAGGTCATGCAGGTTTAAAGTCCTGCACCCGACCCATTACTGGCTTTTTACTGGTATGGGTTGCATGCATGTGATTGGCGATTCATTCATTGATAAACTGATTTTAAAAAACTGCTTATAATACTTATCATCACAGGTAACAACAGCCTTATCATCCTCATCATCACTATGATAATCATATTCACCATGGTGTTAACACAAGCTTTAACGTCATTATCATACTCATCATCACATCATCTTTAGTATTATTGGCACTGCTGATCATTCATTAGCCTACACCCCCCACACCCACCATCACCAACTGGCCCAAACTCACCGCTATGCGAGTGTTGATCTTCTGCTCGCCCTCTGAGCCCTTCTGCTCCCCGTTAGCCCTGTTGTACTCTGGAGGTTGCTGGTTCGATCCCCGGCTGCCCTTTGCCTTCCGGGTCCCGGGCCCTTGGTGGACTATGTTGAGCAGGTGAAGCGTGCTCTCGTGCTCCCGGTCCGAGCTCTCGGCCTGGCCCCTCTGGTAGCGGTTCTCGCAGGTGGTGTGGTGCCGCCTGCACAACTCTATGCGGGCACGCAGACGCTCCACTATGGCGTTGTGCAGCTGTGGTACCGCGGAGCCTCTGGATGGGGCCACCCCCGGCCCGCTGCCGACCCCGCCGGGCACAGTTCCTAAACCGACACCCAACATGGGCACGAACGCTCCCGCGGCAGGGGTCGCCTCTCCCATGCCGTTTACGCTGAGGTCCGCTGAGCTTAGATTGGACCACAGTACGGGCATGGAAGACAACAAGACGTATGGACTCAGCTAGGATCCCATGTGGAAAGAAAAAATACTCCACTACACGCACAAAGTCACTCGAGAGACAGACGGTGTAGCCTATGATAGCCTGTTTGTTGAACGATTGCACAATTATTCCGTCAAACTGATAGGAATGTTATAGAAATGGGAAAGATTCAAAGACACTTGTCTAGAAAGTAAGATCAGGTCAGTATAAACTCATTCTAGGTTCCACAGAGGCATTCAAAAAAAGTCCCAATGTTGCAGATTTGTATTAGTGGATAGGCTTCCTCCCGGGTGTTATACTGTGTCAGCTTCAAATTAAAACTGAGATGATTTACACACATGAAAGGCTCGTGGACTCACAGCTGGAATGAATCCACTCTTGCTTAACGACTGGACCTCTGCTCACGAATACATTACATTCAATAAGAAGCCCTCGGATGATTCAAAACCTTAGCACGCACAACTTCAGTTCCATCGATGACTGGTATAAGCTACAATGTCATCTCACTTTATCGCGAATGTGCCACACTTATTCAATAGTCAGAAAAGAGTACGAATAACTATACATTTAAAAGTGAGCGATTGGTCGCCAAAATAGGAGAATCTACCAACACACAAAGCCCCTAAACTTCAACACTCACGGCATTTTGGTTTGGATTTTTTTTTAGTCCTTTCTCTCCGTCTTTAGCTTTCCATCCGGATAAGAAGGATCTGGTTGCAAATTATGAGTCAAAAAGCACGCAGCCGAAACGCAGGGAGCCGTTACATAAACCGATTGAGATCCGTCTCAAATAGTCCATTGACAATCGTTTGTCCGTGTGGTGCACCGAGGCAATAGCGGAACTACAATACACAGACGCTCATTGTACGAACATTCCTCTTCTGACATGATCCACTCCGGTAGATGTGGCGGGGTCCTAATGCGCGCTCTAGTGGAGAGAAGGGGGATGCCAGGCATGCACCGTGACAGGACAGGGACAGGATCTCATTCATGTTTGATCAACACCAGCAATGGTGGAAGAAGTATTCAGATCCTTTACTTATGTCAAGGGTCTTTAACGTTTGTTTAAAGGGCCCCTCAGTTGAAAAAGAGATGGAGCAGGGAGCCCTTACAATACTATATTGTATAAAATATGAGAATGAAATGTCAAATATAAATTGCATGTTAAACTGGGCCTACAATAAGGTGTAGGGCCTAAGGCCTTTACACATACCTTTTAATGGGGCATACAATACTAAGCTATTAAAATAATAATTGTTGACATTCATATTTACACATCATGTTTTAATGTTAGACTGTGGCACAGTGAATCCTTATGCTTAGCTGTATCTGTGGATGGCTACCTTTTGGCTATCTACCTATAGGCCAGTAAGCCTATCATCAATGTAAAACTTTTTTTTAACTATCTAATAATTTGGAGGCCGCCCCTGCAAGCAACTAAAAGGACCCCCTATGGGTCCCAGACCCCCTGTTGAAGATCTCTGACTTAAGAAAAAGTATTAATACCACACTGTAAAAAAGTGAAAGTCCTGCATTAAAAATGTTACTTATGTAAAAGTATGCACTTGAAGTATTAAAAGTGAAAAGTAGGCCTACTCATTGCAGAAGAATCCTCCCATTTTAAAACTGGAAAGGATCCAAAGTTGTTTAATGGTCTCATCTTTTCAGCTGAACTTGTAGGCCGTTATATTGTTGGGTAGTTTCATTTAGAATAAAATATTGTATTTTATAAACTGCATGTGTTTTGTGTGTAAAAATCTTAATTTGTAAAGTAACTAGTAACTAAAGCTGTCAGATGAATGTAGTGGAGTAAAAAGTACAATATTAAAAGACTCAAGTACAACCCCAAATCAGAAAAAGTTGGGACAGTATGGAAAACACAAATAAAAAAATAAAGTAGTGATTTCTAAATGTACTTTGACTTGTATTTCATTGCAGACAATACAACAGCACATAATTTAATGTGTTCCTCATGATTTGTATTTTTTTTTCTTCAAAAAAACAAAATTCCTATTTTGGTTCTTGCAACACATTTCAAAAAAAGTTGGAACAGTAAAGCATTTACCACTTTGTAATGTTGCCATTCCTTTTCACAACACTTAAAAGACGTTTAGGGACTGAAGACACCAAGTGATGAAATGTTTCAGGTGTAATTTTGTCCCATTCTTGCTGCACACAAGTCTTAAGGTGGGCAACAGTACGGGGTCTTCGTTGTCGCATTTTGCGCTTCAAAATGCGCCACACATTCTCTATTGGAGACAGGTCGGGACTGCAGGCAGGCCAGTCAAGTACCCGTATCCTCTTCCTCCGCAGCCAGGACTTTGTAATGTGTGCAGAATGTGGTTTTGCATTATCTTGTTGAAATATGCATTGACGTCCCTGGAAAAGATGTCTTCTTGAAGGCAGCATATTGTGCTCCAAAATCTCTATGTACTTTTCAGCATTAATGGTGCCATAACAGAAGTGCAAGTTACCTTTGCCAAGGGCACTGACACAACCCCATACCATGACAGACCCTGGCTTTTGGACTTGTTGCTGGTAACAGTCTGGATGATCCTTTTCTGCTTTGGTCCGGAGCACACGGCGTCCATTTCTCCCAAAAAATACCTGAAATACTGATTCATCTGACCACAGTACACGTTTCCACTGTGTGATGGTCCATCCCAGATGGCTCCGAGCCCAGAGAAGTCAACGGCGCTTCTGGACACTGTTAACATAGGGGTTCCTTTTGGCACAGTACAGTTTTAACTGGCATTTGTGGCTGTAACTATGTATTGTGGTACTTGACAAAGGTTTGCCAAAGTAGTCCTGAGCCCATGTGGTGATATCGCTTATAGATGAATGAAGATTCTTGATGCAGTGCCGCCTGAGGGATCGGAGATCACGGTTGTCCAGCTTAGGCTTGCCCCCTTGTCCTTTACGCACTGAAATTCCTCCACATTCCTTGAATCTTTTAATTATGTTATGCACTGTTGAAGGTGAAATAAGCAAATGTCTTCCTATCTTTCTTTGAGGAACATTGTTTTTAAACATTTCAATAATTTTCTCACATATTTGTTGGCAAACTGGCGATCCTCTGCCCATCTTTGCTCCTAAAGGACTAGACCTTTCTTGGATGCTGCTTTTGTACCAAATCATAATTACAATCACCTGTTGACATCACCTGTTTCAAATCACATCATTATTTAACCAATTTACCTGATTACTAGCCCTAAATTGCTCATGTCCCAACCTTTTTTGGAACGTGTTGCAGGTCTGAATGACAGGAAAGAATGTATATTTACAAATGAAATTAAGTTGACCCGACAAAACATGACATATTTTGTGTTCACATTGTCTGCAATGAAATACAAGTCAAAGTACATTTAGAAATCACTACTTTCTTTTTTTATTTGTGTTTTCCATACTGTCCCAACTTTTTCTGATTTGGGGTTGTATTATTTACTATTATTCTACATTTTAGTGAATGCACTTAGTTACATTCCACCACTGTTCAACATGACACAAATGGTGCATGTGCAGATAGAAGTAGCTGATGAAGCAGTGGCAGATTTGGTATAAGATATTTATGGTCTAAAAGATCTCCTTTTGGTGATTGAAATCCTTTTAATGTATTTATTACTGGTTGTGGTTTGTCTGTTAATACAATAGAAGGCCTACAAAAGTTTCTTGCAGGCTAGTTTACCAAAACGCCCTACAGGAGAATAATATAAATATCACAATAATTAACTAGAATAAAAGACACAACACAAACTTAACTAGTTACACAGAGAGTCCTATAAAATGTTGGCGACATGGTGTCAATACAGCATCAGATATACAGATATAATTAATCTCAAAGGACAGCCAAACTGCTTCTATTTGTCAAATTCTGACACTGAGATTTAAACATTAAGACTGTCAAGTTACAAGAGAACTATCCCTGCGTCCCGATACCCATACTACCACACTATTTAGTATGGCAGAAAAAAAGATTTAGTATGTCCCAATACATAGTATATCAAATACAGTATGCCAAAAATACCAGGATGTCCCACTGCATCCGGTTAGATTCTGCAGTATGCAAGCCAGGATGTTTTTCTGGCTTGTTTGCCCCACAATCCCTTGCGCAGCATATATGAGCAAGAGGGTCAAAGTTGAAGGCGCAATGTTGTGAAGTAGTATGTGTGCATACTGCATGTTACAGTACGTACTTTGCAAGGGCAGCTGCAGTTCATACTAAAAGTGAAAAAGAAAAAGTCTGAGATTTGGAACTCAGCCCATGTTTCAAGTTGGCAGTCAGTTAACCTCTTACTGGCACAGTCTGCTAACTAGTCTGTCAGCATGCAAGTCCAGTTACACAACACTGGGCACACTCATTTACAAGAGGGCACATATGAAGCATACTAATTCTCTATTAGCCCTTTAAAGGAGCTGATTGGCTCCTGACATGCTCAAATGGGGTCCTTAATTTTCCGGAAACTGAGGGCAGCTGCTGAAATCTATGTGAACTGCAAGCCTTCTTAACACTTTTAATGTACTTTAATTTTTAATGTGGTTAGCTACAGACGTATTGTGTTCCTCAACTCCTACAGTAAAAGGTTAAGGTGGAAAGAAAATGTAGGCTACTTTGCACTTTTCAAATTAAAATGTGGGTGAAGTGAATGTGGTTGTTTTTGCCTCAATTCAATTTAATTTTATTTATGGTGTCAAATCATAACAGAAGTTCTCTCAGGACACTTTACAGGTAGAGTCGGTCTAGACCACACTCTATAATCTACAAAGACCCAACAATTCCCCCAAGAGCAAGCATTCATTATACCGCCTCTATAACTCATTCATCCACTGCTAATTTAAGAGTCATATGTGGCTGCAGAATTAGCCACTAGCTACACTGTAGATGCAGTAGACTTATAGTGGATGCAACCACAGACAGACCATCACACTGACATTCACAGAGACAGGATGCATGTTTTTTGTGAAGCAGAAGGAAACTGAATCACCCAGAGGAAAACCACAAAAACATGGGAAGAACATGCAGTCCACGCAGAACGAACCAAAGAGGAAAGCAATCCTGCGAAACACTGACTTGACTTGCCTTGTTGCCCTTTAAAAAAAGTAATTAAAAAGTATCGTAACAATAACAGTAGCTAATGGAGTAGTTGAGGGTTTAGCATCATGCTCCAGGCTGCTTTGAAAGGAGAAGAAAGATTGACTATTGTGGTCACCAACCTGTTGAGTCTGCAGTCATGGGACTATCTCTTACCATACTCAGACCACCTGCTGACCTGGAAGTGGGCCCCAGAATCATTAGACTGGCCTTCACCGTCCCCAGGGTCAGAACCAAACATGCAGAAGCAGATTTTAGTTTTTATGAATATACTTCCAGAACACTTGATCTGTGTTTATTTTTTTTATTTTTTGGCCATTGCTTTCATTTACAGATGGTCATTCCTCTAAAGTCTTTTAAATCTACTGTCTTTGTTGTTTTTATTTTATGATTGTTGAATTTTCTTTTCATTTGCTTTGCATGTTTATGCTCATGTGAAGCACTTCAAATTGTCTTTGGGCCCGAATTGTGCTTTATAAATAAATTGCCTTTCCTTGCCTTACTGAAGCACCCTGGCACTAACTACAGCTCAGGTTTCTAGTCGTAGCATAAGACTGCCATTGTTATAAACACATGGGGATGACAACAAAAGTTGCTTTAAAGACATCCTGCAATACTTAAGAACACTTTAACCCTCATGTTGTCCAAATTCCTATATAAATTTTCTTTTAACTACCCAATTTTAATTACCCAAAATAACATCGATGATTCCTCACAACGCTCTTTGGCAAGTACAGATCTCTACTTTCTTTAATTTTGGGGTGTTTTATCCAATTGTA
The DNA here is from genome assembly GCA_023631565.1 of Gymnocephalus cernua. NCBI lineage: Eukaryota > Metazoa > Chordata > Actinopteri > Perciformes > Percidae > Gymnocephalus > Gymnocephalus cernua. The sequence continues at coordinate 5,111,834 of CM042430.1, forward strand.
TAGCATTTGAAAAAGTGGTTTCAAAATAGTATTCTGAGTAAAAGTTGACATTTTCCAGGCTGTGATTATCCATCAACATACATTCCTTTAATTTTAGTCTAAATAATTCCTAATGTCTGCTTTTCTAACTCACAAATTAGGTATAATTTCCTATAAATGATGTTTATTGACCATAAATTCTAAAAATAAGTGTGAAACTAAACTTAATAAGTTAGTGTTAGGTAGTGTTGAAAACGTCAAAAAAAATGACAAACATTGAAAAAAAGCTTCAAAAGTGTTGAAAAAAGGAACAAAAATGTAAGAAAAAGTTAAAAACATTGATGAAAAGCATCAACAAAAGTGCTGATTTTCATTTTTGACGGGAAGACAACACAAGGGTTAAATTCATTATCTCATATTATAGCAGGACTCCTGCAGAACACTTACTGGTAAATAACTGAGTAACAGTGTAAGCTTTAGTCTTTTGAGCTACAAGTCCAGTAATAATTTGATTACAGATCTCACATCAGCCTTTCTGGGGGGATTGTGTGTAGTCCAGCAAGGATTGGAAGAAATCTGACTGTAAAAGTGTAGCAAGGAATGATATAGCTACAGGATATTACTGACTCTGTTAAAAAAATCTATTCTATGGAAGGTATTAATGTTGTTGTACGTAAATGTAGAATTCTGCATTTCTACATACAAGTCTAACAGAAATCAAACTAGAAAACAGGTTAAAATCCTAACACTTGCAAAACCTGCAATATGTCACAAAGCCACAGATTCCTAGGGACCCATACAAATGAATTTTGGAAGGGTGTCCTTATGGATCATATAATAATTGATAATGAGAGAGAATTCATAAATGTCCATATTGTGCAGAAAATGTTTTTTGTTGTTGCTGCCCATAGCAGGAGCACACGGGTACACAGAGGGCCAATACTGGCCAGTAAGCAGACTCTCTCCAGTAATATGAAAGGAAGGAGTAGAAATAATCTTTTCATTGCACATTTGATTTTTCATCGGGGTCTTGGTTAACTAGGAAATCTTTAGCCCTACTGGTCATTTTTATTTTGTTCTTGGGGAAATGAGATATTAGTCATCCTGGAAAAGGAAAGTAATTTCATGAAGCACAATAACATTCATTTCAGAAGTACATGAGTGTAACAGGATCCTGGAGAAACACATTGTTATGTCTTGCGATATTTATTTATAAGTAATATTACATTCAATGTATCATTTTCCAATTGAAGTCAAAATGCAAATTTTGGTCACTTTTCCTGCGTGCCAAGAATGAAATTATGGGGGTGGCACTGCATATTTGTACATTTTTGGTATCACACTTTCTATCAATTTTCTATCAATGCCAATGGATGCAGCTGCTGTCCTATACAACAGGGGGCAGCAGGCGTTCAACTTCTGAGCATTACAGCGCCAATTAACCCTTGTGTCGTCTTCCCATGAATTTGTTTTCCTTCCGGGACAAAATTGAAAATGAACTTTTTTTGGCACTTTTTTCAAACGTTTTTGTCCCTCTTTTCAACTTTTTTTTATTAAAGGTCCAATATGTAATACTGACAGCTAGTGTTTAAGATAGTTACTGCAGTACAAATTCAAAATACTGGAGAGAGTCGTCTTCCCCGCCCCTCCTCCCCAGACTCGAAGTTCACGTTGGTTGCCAGGCTGAGACCGCAGCATCCAACAATGTTGCTAGACGCTTGTCTCACATAACCAGACATTACTTCACAGCACAGCGGAGTAGCTAATGTTAGATGCTGGCTATATTGACAGTCATAAAAGCCCGTGCTCACACGGAGCTCTGTACCTAACTGACACACACACTTTTTCGGCTTAGAATTAGCTACAGTAGGAACCGCTAAAAATACAACGAAATTCGCCGTCCTCTCCACACGCCAAACAGACACACTTCCTTGGCTTAGAATTATGATAGGAACCGCTAAAAACACCACTGCCTTGCACTCCTTTTCCACCCGACTGAAATACACGCTTTACTAGCCTTAGAATTACACAATCGCTAAACACACTGCAAACTCAAGGTCCTCTCTTTCCGACTTAGCTACAGCCCCCCCTCTTGGCTTCAAATAACTCACCGTTGTCGGCTACGGCCGCTGAACAGGCTACACGGTGTAAACAGCCGTGGCCCGCCTGCCTGGTCCTCCGGTAGCGTTAGCAATTAGCAGGGTTAGCATGGTGGCGTTAGCCAGGACCAGTCGGGATCACTTTACTGGCTGTCTCAGTTGTTTTTGCGAGTAACCAACGCGGCTACTCTAGCTATACAATTCAATGGAAGTAGCTACACGAATGTTGAAATGACACAAAGTGCTCGTCCCTAGTAGCTGTGATAAATTAGCCTGAAGCTAATGCTTACCTGTTCAGGAGGAAATTAGCCAACTCAGCGTCCTTTTGGGCTCTAAGCTGTCTCCATCTTTCAAATACATCTCCAATATTAACCCGGGGTTTGTTACGTCTCTGGTCAAGCAACGGTTAGAAACATGCTGTTTTTTAATGTCGGGTATAATCTATCTCTGTTGATCCCATTCATTTGTTTGGTGCATTCATGGCTGTACTAAAGTTACAGCTGCATCGCGCTGGTTTACGTGTTTACAGTTATATCTGGCAACCCGGCCTGGCTGTCAAACTGGGCAGTTGATAACAACACACAAACCAAAACATAAACATAAATTCCGTCACGGATCGTAAATATCAAAAAGAAAAAATACTGACTTTAGCATTGTTGTCAGAAAAGATAGTATTTCAGCTTAACATGTTTCCTTAATATCTGATGAGGCATTGGTGTCATTTTGGATTTATTACAGTACAAATATTGGACCTTTAATGGTCAATAAACCTAATTTAAATGACATTATACCAAATTTCTGAGTTTATAAAAAATCTGATATTAGGACATATTTTGACTAATAGTTAAGATCAGAGGATGTTGAGTGAATCACAGACTGGTTTATGTCAACATTTGACCCCTCTATGAAATTGAATAAAACAACCAAAATTCAGTGGAGGTAATCATTAAGTTTACCTGCGAAGAATGTAGTATGGGTTGCATACAACGTACATGCATGCATCCAAGTTATTTTGGGGCACTTTAGTTGAAAGAAACCCAATATTTCCGATATAAAAAACTTTGAAAACGGGTCAAATTTGACCCGAGGACAACACAAGGGTTAAGAATGGGTGGGTGGGAGATGAGTAATGGCACCGTGGCTGCCAGAAAACAATGTTTTGGGTATATATTTAAAGAGTACCCTAACGCCAAACTTTCACTTCTTGATTTATTCTATGTCCACAGTTTAGGTCTACCATAATACAGGAATAATAAAGTCTTGTATTCTCGAGCATCCCAAATGAACTGTACCACATTACCATCACACTGGCATCGTTTGTCATATTGCTTCACAAAATCAAGACAGTTTGCATACATTAATGTTAGTAGAGAGAAGGATTCCTTGTTTGGTTGTTGTTGTTTTTTCCTTCTTTTTTTTACAATTATCAACTGCAAAATGCATAATAAATTAATAAATTAACACACAAGCAATCTGCAAATGCTTTACAGTAGTAGCAATAAACAGTGGTTAAAAAGATGATCTCTACTAGTACAGTATGTCAACCCAGTGACAGTCTGACAGTAGCGCTGAGCAGGGTTTTCAATCTGGCCCAGTCAGGCTGTCATTTAACATACTACAAGTCACAATCTACCACAACACATATACAGCTCTTCTGCTTACAACGCGTATCTCTAGATAATAAATTACACATCGATTTCACTTCAGAGGCTGACAGGGAGACAGGCTTTTTCTTCAGTCTTTTCTTTCCTCCCGCTCTTTGTGAATCACAGTTCACCGGGGGATTTCTTTGCCAGTGCAACTCAAATTGCCTGCCTCCCCGTTTCATGTATAGATCATAAAATTTAATTTGGGAATGAAAAAACAAAAACAACATAGCTTCATTTAGCCTGACCCCGTCCTTATGCTTATCACTCACTTACACGCATCAGTAGAAAATAATGATAAAAAGAATACAAAATGCAGTAAAAATGGTAGAAAAACATTAAGAATTAACTTAATGAAATAATCAATAATACCACCTAGCACTGCATGGCCACACTATTCATAGAAAGATCAAATAGGTATTGACCCTCCAGTGGTTCCAGCCCACAATGAAATACTGGACTTAAGTTGAAACTGATCATTCAGTTGTCCTAAATACAATATGGCTCTTGCTTGAATAATATTGTGAATAATTAAATTTCCCCAAGGCAAAATTGACAGTCAAAACTGAAATGAAAATATAAGGCAAATTAAACAAATAAATTAGTTTAGGAAATTAAGTAAACATTCTTTCCTAAACTATTTTTAAGTGACCATGATCACCAGCAAATCTTCATCGTGGCAGGTCGCCTTTGCAAGAAAAGCACAATGTTACATTACTGTAGTGCTGTTGGTCTCAGACAAGTGCATCAACCAGTCAATAAGATGTGCTGCAAATATGTCATTCTATTAATAATTTACATACAGGTGACTATTACTCTTCAGAGACATAGCTGTAGTGTGTGGCATATCAAAGACAGACATCGGTGAATGGCTGAATTCCAGGAAAACATAAATACGCTATTCGCCTTCTACTTAGCTTGTATTTATGGTCTCGGGAGAGAGAGAGAGAGAGAGAGAGAGAGAGAGAGAGAGAGAGAGGGGATATCTGAACTCCTTGGAAACTACTTCTCCTGCTTTATTTTTACAATCAATCATTTTCTTAGTCAGTGCATGTTTACAATGAAATGTATTAGAATATTACCTGAAGCGAATTGACCACCAAAGTCAAAACTAAAAAGCTCCAAGATGCTTCTTCTTCTCGGCGGTCTTGCTCTCTTTATTCTGTACATTAAGACGTCACTGACTTTGTACCTGCATTGAAATTATTGGCTTGCCATCCAGCCTGACAGCTGGTTTGGTCTCATACTTAATTGAAACCGAGGCAACAGCCAAGTAGAGTTATCATTAGGGCTTCTGACACGGGCCTGTATGTATTTGTAGGGCTGAACCCCCCCTCCTTACACCAGACATGCACTGCTAAGCTTAAATGATTGCCCGCAGTGAAAATAATCTCTTCACTGCTTCTGCAAGACTCAGCACAAATGATAGATTGAAGTGAAAGGAGAGAGTCTGCCTGCATGCCAAAATTGGAGTGCATCTTGGCATTCCTGAGACCGGTAAGCATACTCTTACAGTATATTAATATGGTTATCGACCACCAGTTAGCTTCTGCTGCTCTTCAAATGGCAGCAATTGGGTAAATGACCTGCTAGATGCAAATTGTTTGACTGTTGCAGAGAGGGTGGGTGGGGCAGCTTTGATGAAACACTTAATTTATAAAGGATGGATTGATGATTAAGGATGATATTTTCATACACGTTATCATTTGTCCATAGACTGTTAAGTCTGCGTGAAGAGCTTTGGCAGGGCGCTTCACCTGTATGGCCTGATATCCTGCATGTTAGCAGTGCATTGCAGTAAAAATCATCACAGAGAACAGGCATAGGATAGGTTATGGCTTTTTGTCCAAATATTTCAGTCTTCAACAAGCCCAACCAGTATTCATAGGAATGATAGAGACATGATACTAGAGATGCTTGACTTAAGGTTGGGATTGTGTTTAGTTTTTATGTCATTGTTCTGTACAGGTCAGTGTCAGGACTTGACCCCCTTGGCAGGTTCAGTAGACTGGCGCACATCGGTCCACTCTTGCATGGTGCTTTGCAGGGCCTGGGTCTTCTCCTTGTCCACTTGCACGTAGTCCACCTTCTCATCAGACGTCACAGAGGATGTAGAGGGCTGTGGGATGATAAATAAGGCAGGAGTGAGATTCTGGCCTGAGCACTGTGGTACAAATAAGACCAGATGCTGTTAAATAGGGATGTAACAATACGCTCAACTCACGATTCGATGCAATTTACAATTTTAAGTTCACAATGGGTTTTCTCATGATTATTTTAATATGATGAGCTGCAGTGACTGAAAAATACTGAAATGAAATGAAAAATATTCCCTTATTTATATAAACTGTGCTAAACAACAGAGGTGTCCGCTTATCAAAAGTGCAACTGAAATTGGACTTTATCTTAAATAACAAACATTAAATAAAAAAATGAATAATTATATTTTCAAAACAAATCCCACATCAAAAAAACTAAATAAATAATAAGAAATCTCTTCAAATAAATAAACTAAGAAGACGTTGAGACGTCTGAAGTCAATAAAGTGAACTCTAATGTAGATTACACCCTAGGGCGTTTTTTAAACCAAGGACCCCTTAACTGAAAGAGAGACGGAGCTGGGACCCCTTACTACATATGTTGTAAAAAATGAATTTGCATAATAAACTGGGCCTACAATAAAGTGCAGGGTGGCCTAAAAACTTTATAAATAACTTTTTAGTGCATAGAATACTAAGCTATTAAAATAATAATTGTTAGCATGATTATATGAATCATCTTTCAATGTTAAACATACATGTGGCACAGAGAATCCTTAGGATGAACTGTATTGTATCTTAGTGACTACCTTACCTATAGGCCAGTAAGCTTTTCATCAGTGGGATTTATATTTGCTAATTATATGTTGGATTCATGTTAAGACATTTGAATTTTTGAAAAAACTTTCAAATTTTTACAATAATTTGGAGGCCCCCCTGCAGTGACTCTGAGGACCCCCTGTTGAAGATCCCGGCTCTAGGGTGTTTAAAAGTTGCATTGCTATTCTTTTTTATTTTTTATTATCTCAACCGGTTGTAATCTTTACACATTTATAACAATTTTTAACCAATTCATGATCCCTACTGTTAAATTAGGTCTACAAAATCTTCTTCATACTTTTCTGTGCGGGCTGGGTGACCCAGGCTGGAAGTCCAGCGCTAGGTAGTCCACGTTGCCACACTTCCTAGGGGCCGGGCTGCTGGTACCGCTCACAGCTGGTGAGGTAGATGCTGGGTTCTGCTAATGGGGGACAAGAGGGAGGTTTCACTCACACTGTGTGCAGCGAGGAAGCGGAGCACGCAAACAAGTGAATCATTACAACAAAGAACACAACGTGCTTCTCCTGATCTCCCCTCCAGCTATTGGGACTCACCATAGCTACATAATTCTCCTCACTGTCTGCAGAGTCGGTGCTGGTGATGCTTTGTGTAGAGATGGGGCGACAATGCTGGGAGGACATTGAGTTCATTGCAGGCCTGAAGAAAGCAGACAGGACTGTGAGTGCTTCCACCTTCTGACCTCAGGCAGAAACCAAATACAGCACCAATCTGTGCCATCAAACTCTCTCTGTGTGTGTGTGTGTGTGTGTGTGTGTGTGTGTGTGTGTGTGTGTGTGTGTGTGTGTGTGTGTGTGTGTGTGTGTGTGTGTGTGTGTGCGTGTGTGGCCTTGTGTATCCTAGCTTGGATGACTGATATGAGACTCACATGGGCCGTGTCCAGGACATGGTGACTGGGCTCTTAAATGGCAGCTCATCAATGATCCCATTGTTCTTCAAATCAAGAGGTGTTGGCTTCGCTGTGGAAAACAAAAGCAGACCGTGTCAACAAAAAACATTGTCTCGTATTTGTAAAAACAATTAACAATGAATGCAGATATTGGAGCTGATTTGGTCTCAATTGACAGATCATTTCCAGGATAATGTTCGTTTGACGTTTGTTGCCGCTGTTTAATTCTGTTCTCTTCTGGGAACAAAAACAAACTTAGAGGTAGCAAGCTACATGCTGATACTGACAAGTTTTGAAGAAAATTTGGATTGTGCAACAAGGCAGGCCTGCTTGGTTCTTTCAGGGAATTTACACAGAATATGTTTACAGCATTTCCTCTCTAACTGGGACGTTTTGGGACCGATTGGTGGGATTGCTGTGGACGAAGTACACACAGAGATACACTGGTAAGAGCTAATGAGGTTTAACCATGTATTCAGCTAATTTAAATAGCTCACGTTACTGTATTGTGTCAACAGATAACTTCATTTAATAATGTATGAGGCGTTTTCTTTTGCGGGGTGTAAATGTTCCACCAAAACAAGTTTCTTCCTGAGACTATTTAGCAGAGCCACCATCGCTGCGTCCGGAACTTAGCACTGCCGACAAATGTGATTGGTTTAAAGAAATGAAACAACCCAGAGCGTTTTTTTCTCCTATCCTGGAATGTATGTGTGGTGTAGCCAGATGTTACTCCACAGCGCTGTGGAGATAGGTCCGGCAATGCAAGACTACTAGGGCTGATTTGATGCCAAAATGGCGATTAAGAAGCAAGAAAACCCACACTTTTAGATCACTTTTAGAACGCTGCTGTCAAAAACTCACATTTCCTGTTAGGTTTGAGGTTGCGGTTGATGGGTGGCGGTGTGACATCACTGAGACGGCTGGGCCGGTGACACAGGGAGGCACTGCTCCCCTTACGGGCAGGTAATGTTGCAGAGAATCCTGGGAAATCAAAGTGATGTGGCCCAGGGCTCATAGGGATGTAGATATTCTTAGGACTGTCAGCCTGGGCAGCGCTGCGCGGCGAGGAGCCAGGATTCATGGGCACATAGTTGTCATCTGAGTTTCCGCTGTCTGAGCGAGTCAGAGGCGCTTTGGTTCTCTAGTGTCAAAAGAGACAGATGGCACACAACTCTCTTAAACTCCCCGGGCTCAATATTGCAGGAAAACGGCAACACTCAATTGGAGCAAATATAGTAGAAATGCCTTTTCTATCCCTGTAGTTTATGATTTCGCACTAACAGCGTCTGTCTGAGGAGAGAGTGCCGTTAAAGGGAGAGAGTGACTCACCAGGTAAGAGCTGAACCCATCATTGACAGACTCCACAGACTGGCCTGAGTTGTTGAAATGAATGGGACGGTGATGGCTGTTAGTTTCAAAGGAGGAGCCTGGGGAGAGAGGCGAGGACAGAAATCAACATTTACCACTGCCTTAAACTCTTAAAAGAAAAACGTGCTCATCAAGTGAAACTGTACAATGCAAAAAAATAGGCCAATGTAGACAAAAAGCCCAGACATTTCAAGGAGAAAACTCTGTTTCTAATGAAACTAACAGAACACAAGTGACATTTCATTAAATGCTTCACTGGGTCATAATTAGTCTTTGCGGCACAGGTGTGTGAACAGCCTGTACTCTACCTCACTAACAAGGGTCACAGGTCAATTGTTGTCTCTGGCTATACAAGGCCTGAGCATGGGCTTGGCGAAGCAGAGCACACAGCATAATAAGAGGCCATGCATTGTGTCTGCTCCTGTGTTTTTTTCATTGCTTATCGGCCTGGAACGAGGCTTTCTGGAGCAGGCTGTATGGCTTGAATTTCATTAGCGTCTCAACAGAACAGTGTCTGCTAGACTGGCCCGTTTGTTTTTGCTCAACTACTAGTGTTATATCAGTAAAATGAGACATTGGAGAAGAGGGAAGGAGTGAACGAAAGAGGGGGAGGAAGAGGAAGCGCAAAGTCACTGCAATACCACAAGAGAACGGAGTGATCAAGACAGACTTGCATTTGAAAACAGGAAATGGGTTAAATGTGTGATTTCAAAAGATCTGTATAAGTCAACTGAGATTGTGTTTAAAGGAGACCTATTGTGCTTTTCTGTATTGTCTATCATTTGTTACAATGTTGGATGTTCATATTAAACGTGGCCAAAGCTACAAATAATGAGGTAAAAGTATTTAAAAGAAATCCCTGTGAGCAAAAACCTCAGATTTCCCACTGTTCTGAACGCTCCGGTATCAACAGTTTTTTCAACTCTCAGGTCTGTATGATGTCATATCGGTGTGGGTTTCTAAATTATATATGGTCATCTGCTCCAGGCAGGCATGCTACTGCAGTGTTTACGTTACATACCCTGCCACATGTAGCTACCTGCTAATGCCAGGGAAAGCTATAACCTTGATTGTAGATTTGTTAATTTCTCCCCAATTTTGTATCACAATCGTGCAGTAACATGTCCAGTTGCGTAGTATTTGGTTTAGAAGCCTTTATCTGCAGTTGTTGATGGAAGAACATGCTGCTATACCCCATTACAATTCACTGCTAACTATGTAGCTACATGCTAGCGCCAGGGAAAGCTGTAATCTTGGCTGCCGATGTGAAATTAACATCGGCAGCCAAGATTACAGCTTTCCCTGGCGACATTCCTGCTTGGACATGCCCGGTTGTGTAATATTTGGCCTTTATTGGTGTTTTTTCACAGTGTTAAGTCTTGCTATATACTGTAAAAACTAGGGCTGTCAATCGATTAAAAAATCAATCGAAAAATTAATCGAATTAATTACAGACTGTGATTAATTAATCGAAATTAATCGCATACATCATTTTTGCTGTGAAAGTATTTTAAATATTTCAATTCAAATGAATAATCATCATTAGTGACATTAAAGTTAAAAAAAATATATGACCTAATATGCTGAGGAAATAAATTCAAAAGGGTATTTTACAACAACTACGAATGCACAGCGAGAATGTAGATTACCAGCTTCATTGAACGCACCGTCTCTCGTCTGTCTTCCGACAACAGCAGAAAGTCAAACTTTAGCATTTAGCTGTCAGCAGCATTTTAACCGTGTTTAATCCAGCTACTAGCTAGCAGAAGGCTAACGTTACCTGCTGTTGAGTTGTTAAGCTGTTAACTAGCCAGCAATGTTTCTGTTCTGCGCACTCTGGTCTCTTAATAGGCTACATACATGCTCTCGCTCCTTCATTTTACAGTTGTATAGTGTTTAGAACGGCTCCGGATGAAAGGTCAATATGGAATGGAATAATTGCGATTAATTTTTTTAACGCACTAATTTTTCTCAGATTAATTAATCGAAATGAACGCGTTATTTCGACAGCCCTAGTAAAAACCATTGCAGCCGGAGACTGACGGACTTTACACAGGCGGCGACAGCAGTGTACAGATGTGGAGACACTGGAGATCCAGAAACACTGACCAATCAGGGCAGACTGGGCTTTTTTGGGAGTATTTTTTTTAAAGAGACAGTGCTCAAACAGAGCATTTCAGACAGAGGGTGGATACAGGTGAAGCAGCCATGGGCAGTATGAGAAAAATAAAATGTTTTTTGAACATTAAAGCATGTAAACATGTTCTAGTAGAAACACAAAATACAAGCATGAACCTTAAAACGGTGTATAATAGGTCTCCTTAATCGAAACAAGTAGTGTTCAGGAGGAACGTATCAGGAAAACAGTTAAAGCATTAATTGCATTTAGTGTACCTCTGTGCAGCCTGATGTTCTCGACAGCAGGGAGAGTATTCCTACGTGGAATAACCGACACTGCAGGCGTCACCTCTCCATTCTGGCTCCCTACTGATTGGGGACTCCCCCACTGCCCCTCTGACCCCTGGCTGGGTTTAGGGGGCCTGGGAGGAGCACAGGACGACTCGGAGCTGGAGGGTGTCAAGGCATTGTGATTCTTATCAAACGTCCGGGGGATCTGGTAGAAGGAGCCAGGCGGCGTAGGAAGGTCGTAATTGTCAGTTGGACGTTCGTTACTGTGCATGGTGGCAAGTGCATTGCAGGGCGTTTTGAAGGTGTAAATCTCCTCGTTCTCCAGCTCCGTCTCACCGAGCCTGCTGTGAGCCGGTGCCTCAGCGCTGTAACCCCGGGGAAGCATGTAACAGGCCTCCTGGGAGGAGTCATCGTGCCCCGGTAACTGGTGTTTTCCTGGCTTGGGCAGGCTGTAGAAGCCGTGTAACTGAGCACCCATGCCATTCAGACAGTGGGAAAAGCCATGGGAGAGTTTCTGCACCGCAGAGTCACTCCCCACAAACAGATTGCTTCGTGTGGCCTGGGAAAAACTAGCACTCCTGCAACATGGACAAAGACATACACATATTACACACATGCACACATGTCTTTGTTGTCCCAACTTTCCACAGTGCCTAAAGGCCTCTACACATAGACCAGACGGGGCGACCATCGGCAGAAAAGGCATTTGTACTGATCAGTCTCCCAGAATTGTTCAAAACATGCCAGAGAACACACCGAGGAGACAAGATGTAATACGTCTCCATAACAGCAGGCAGCGCTAATCTGCATTGTCGGCCAAAAATGAAAACCGACAGCTGATTGGACGAACGCGTCACGTGGGTCTGGTTGCTGGATCCGGATTTTGGATTTTTCAAACGGCCATTAAAGGCGACTTGTTCAGAATACGATCTGAAATTGTACTAAAATGTTTCACCGAAACGTGTTTCTGAAAACACTTTAAGTGAGAAATAGGCCATGCAGTTGATGAATCTGTCTTCATTTCAGATCAACAAAGGTCAGTTTAAAAGATTTTCATCAGATTTTGAGAGACTCAAGTCACAGCCATTCGGCTCCCTGTTTCTGGGTTAGCACTCCACCAATCAGATCATTCAGGTCATTTGAGCCCTCCCGATTATGCCCTAACAATCGGCGAAAATGAAGGCCGATGGCCCCTCCAACGGACGACGGTACGGAACACACCGCACAGAATCAAGTCACTGACCTCGCCAGACTGTTCGATGTAGTGGGCTTAAAAGCTCCCTCGAAAACAAACATCTGTCTCATATGTATATATATAAAAATGTAAATATATATAAATGTAAATAATACAGTATCTATTCATCTGCACCTTACTCATCTTTATATCTGTGTATATATATATATATACTGTCTGTTTATTGTGTAAATATGTCTGTTTTTATTACTATTATTATTATTAGAACTGATTCTATTTTTCTTGTTCTTATACTTTATGTATATTTTTTTCTCCTATGTCTACTTAATGTGTATTTGAGTTATTCTGATGTGTGTACATTGTTTTTCTTTTGAGCTGCTGTACCACAGGAATTTCCCCATTGCGGGATTAGTCTATCTTATCTTATCTATTCTCATAAAAAGAGGCATTTGTGCCACTGTCTCCATAACAGAGACTAATAACGTAAGTACTGAATCTGATTTTGGATATGACCAAGGTAATCTCATTCACAGAAGCGTGGGCAAATTCATGTATACACAAGTTTTCTCACAACTGCTTGAAGTGTAGTAACTCATGTAGACACAAACAACTCACTAGCACTACACCATCTAGGCCTTTTAAGTCATAATTACCCATATAGCCACTAGATGGCACTGTAGCAATTCAGGACTCAGCACAGTTTAAAATAACAACACAACTTATCATCAGTGCCTGAGCACCTTCATGCAGCTATAGTATACACATTCAATCTTAGTATTCTTTTTAGTTTTCTTCTTATTTTAATTTAAAACATGATTTTTACATGTTTTCTGCATGTTGACAGAGAGATGGCATCCATGTTATACTAGGACTCCCCCACAGTTTCTCAGCCTCGGTTAGACACCCTAGGGACATGCCTCATTTATTCTGGCTCCTTGGTAGGGCTTCACCTTGAGTGCCAACCAGAGCAAACCTACAGCTTAGACATTTAGACGTTAGCTGAGCAATGGTCCGACTTAGTCGGCCAATGCAAAGATATGATATCCTCAATGAGTCGTTTCTTTATGTCTTTACTAATCTCTCTTGAGATGTATGCAGATGTGTTCGCTACACCGCAGGTTTCTAATGTTCAATGTTCAATCTTGATTATAAATGTAACAATTTTAAATGAATAATGCATCAAAGTAATGTCATTAACATGGACAAAACATTTTGCTCTCTCTGACTCTTTTTTTCTCATGTCAGATGGCAGGCTGTGTTTCATCAATTCTCCTTCCGTCTCCTCAGGATTTCAATCATCAATCAATAATTTTGTTCATCCCACTGCCTTCCATCACTGTGGCTGCATGGGGGCTTTTTACATAGATTGATTCATACCATTGGTCATCAGACCAGCGGAGTTTCATTCTGATGTGAATCATACCCCACCACCAGATGCCTGTCTTAATTAGCAGACCCACGGAGCAGAAGCTGGCGATGGAAGGACAGAAATATCTGCTATGAGCTGATGAGATGGATTGCGCGCTTTGATTTCCTGGGTTACTTTCACACAGGTCCAACACAGCGGATTTATGTGCAAATCGTGTGGCTGAGAGGGCAGTTCCACCCTTTGTGAGTCTAAACCTATAGGAGTGATAAATGGCAGCCTCAACCTCATTGATCATCTACTGTGCCGGCTATCTGCTGAATGGCATCATTATTAAAACTGCCTTTTGATTCTTGTAAGCAGGCATGATGGCAGCAGGAGGTGGGTGGAATGTTAATGGTAAACTCAGGAGTGCATTTAACATAAACACTTTTGGTCTCCCGCTCAGCATATAGCCGAGACAGGCATGCATACCACTATACTTTACTATAGTATAAAGTATTATAGTATAACACTTACTCAACAAGTATTCACACCTCATGCATATTTTGTTGTTTTATTGTTTAAATGACTGATCAACTAATTGTTTAATCACGTCTGATTTATGGCAATATTGGCTTTACAAGATTTTTGCATTAATGTGATGAAATACCTTCATTTCATATCTTCAAATAATTAGCAACATTGCAAAAATAAAATTGCATATTCTTTGTTAGAAAATGTTATCCATATCACCTAGCCCCACCTATCCATGTATTGTATCATTTTTAAATCATAAATATTTGAGTAAATAACAAAAATCATGGGTGTTTATACCTTAGGATTCTAGATTTAGGTTGCCTTACTCATTGGAACATGTCTTTAATATTATCTATTACTTATTTCAGACTGTCTTCAGTTTAGAAAATTCACTTCAATTTCATATTATTAATAATTAGCATTTCCTCAATCACACTTGTAAAATGTACATTATAATATTTCCACAATGCTCTATCACACTTAGACCTACTCACAAAGCAGTTGGATAATCCCCCCCCCCCCTCCCCCACCCTAAACTGAGGAAACGTCGTAAACCTGTATGTTGACATGCATTAACGGATAACAGGAAACCTGCCACAGGACGCCTGAGAGTCGTGACATTTACCGTGCACTCTCTGTCTTCCTGCTCATGCACTGGTGGAGGAGGAGGTAGTCCTGGGGTGCACTGTTGGACAGGGAGCCATGGTGTGTGTGGCGCACAGGCACATCAAAGGTAAAGAGGACAGGCTGGCTGGAGTGGATGGGGGCAGAGGACTTGCGTTCGCCGGTCAGCGGAGCCATTGAGCCGTTGACATCTGCTCCAACAGAACGGGGCATATTGTGTAACCTGCCATCTGCAGACAGAAGAAATTGGGAGTTATTGATTGTTTAACCCATAAGATGTTCTTTTTTCCAAAACCCATTGTCTTGAGAATTTAAAAGCAATTTTGTTTGCAGATTGGACATGTTAGAAAAGAAGTAAAAGAAACTGAAAGTAACAATGAAAGCTAAATAATGAAAATTGTTGGGTCTTTGTAAATTATAGAGTGTGGTCTAGACCAACTCTATCTGTAAAGTGTCTTGAGATAACTCCTGTTGTGATTTGACACTATACATAAAATTGAATTGAAACATTTTCCTTTTGTTGTCACATTTTTTGAAGGGCAGTGAGTCATTCATTTGAGGGTTTTAAGCAGTACCTTAATTAGTCCAAAAAAAGGTCAGTACCCTATTTCAGCAATTGCATGACTTGTAATTCTTCCCTGTAAAGCGACTTTGAGTCTATGAAAAGTGCTATATAAATTCAATTTATTATTATTATTATTATGACATGATCATTGCATGTGTCTTTGATATATTTTCATTTATACGTATATATTGGTGGAGTGACCCCAAATAGTTAACTATTTGTTCGATCTAAGGTGCCTGATTCGATTGACAATCTCGTAGTAGAATCGCTGTGTCAGTGTCTGAAAATGTGATATTGAAACAAAGGATCATTCCATTGACCCATATGGGGGTGCTGAATGTCTGATTTTACAAAGAATTGCTTGGAATTGCTTTCCCAATAAATCATAATATATAGCCTATGCTGGTATAAATATTAGCCTGTGGGGGTGGCAGTAGCTCAGTCCGTAATGACTTAGCTTGGGAACCGCAGGGGTCGCCGGTTCAAGTCCCCGTATGGGGTTTTGGACTGGTAGCTGGAGAGGTGCCAGATAACCTACTAGGCACTGCCAAGGTGCTCTTGAGCAAGGCACCAAACCCCCAACTGCAACCTATCCATGGACAGCTCTCGATTTGCCCATGTATTGGTCCTGAGCATGTGTGTGTGTATTACAGGCCTGTGAGTTACTAACAGAGTGAAAAAGTGTAATTTCCCCTTTGTTTTACAGGATTAATAAAGTAGGTCTTCTTCTTCTTCTTCTTCTTCTTATTATTATTATTATTATTATTATTATTATTATTATTATTATTATTATTATTATTAATACTGTTGATAACAATTAGAAGTAAGGGTACTCATGAAGTGCCGGTCCTCGGTACTGGTGAGTACTGGCTCATTTCTGGCACTGGTTTTAAGCCTTTACATGACCTTGTCTTTGCTGGACCTTCAGTCTGCACTCTGATCAATAGAAAAGAGTGATATGTCTCAAGGGAGGAGAGAAAACAGTATCCTTCTGCTTTTTTGGGCTGCAGGGTGCGAGTGATTCAACATCACATGGTTCTTTTTGATCAAGGTCAATGTGCTTTGTTTGGTTTGATTGAGTTGCATTGTTTTGCACAGCGGGGCTGTGAGAACAACATGGTCACACAGTCTCATTGTTTATGTGTGACATCCCTGATATCTGCATTGAAAGACTACAAAGAAGAGATAAATCTGAGAAGGGGATGCTGCAAATAGACTAGGCAGGAGGCCAAAATGAGGAGGCACACACTGAGCTGTAGGAGTAGAGAGTGGGCGGCCCACTGATCCATCGACCCATGGTGCGGTGTGCAACACTAGCTGATGGGAGAGAGGGAAAAAACTCCACCACCAATCATCTTTTGCTGATACTAATCTCTCTCTTTCACTGTACAGTAAATGCAAGGGTTTGCATAAGCATATTTATACAAGAACAATGTCAAATTGGGAAGGCAAGTAATAATTATTTCAATGATTTGTATTAATCAAATAATAATTAATCTTTCATTTAAAAAAAAATTAGATAATGTGATTTGCCAGACAGTCTCTAACACAAAGACATTTCATTGTACAATGATATATCTATATGTTGATTATTACAAAATGGTTGATTTTCTGCCAGTCAACTTATCAATCACTTAGCTTAACTTCAGCTCTGATTTAAATCATATCTGAAAAGTAACTTCCCACTTTTCACTTCTTTCTAGACACACATGCATTTCGCTTATCCTCCACCATTCTCCTCCTCCTTTATCAGACTTTTCCAAAGCATGCCATGGGTCAAACTGCCCTTTAAGAAGAGGACAGTGTCCTGTGAGTCATAATAATGGGAGCCTACCATACAGGGGGACTGCAGCCACTGTGAAAAACAGAAAAAACGCACAAATGTGGTGTGTGAGCATGTGGGCTGGTTGGAGGGTGGGGGTATTCTGAAGCCCAGTTAGTTGAATGAGGTCACATCCATGCCTGAGGGGAAAATGGCCTCTGCTGTGGGGTCTTCAGGCCAGTGGACATCAGTGAGATGGCCAGTCCCACAGCCACACAGGCAGGGACTCCCCCCAATGATCCTCAATTACACCATTGTTCTGAGCTATTCCACTGTCCACAAAAAGCTTTGTAAAAGCTTTCATCCAGTGCGGTGAGTACTAGGGCCCACTAACATGGGTAGATATATTGATTTGTTGTAGAAAGACAGCCCACCCTACCAGAGTGGAGAGAGCTGCATGGAAAAACACATGCAGGCCTAATGACTGAAATACTGAGAGCACAACTAAACTTTGTGTTCATTTCCATGCAGTGTGTGTGTGTGTGTGTGTGTGTGTGTGTGTGTGTGTGTGTGTGTGTGTGTGTGTGTGTACACAAGAGCATTCTTTTCCTGTGTGTGCCCTAAAAGAAGAGGAAAGATGACCGGTCCAGCCTGCTGATGGAATAGCCTACATGGCTCGTCACTGACACTAATGGGTCTGATGATGTATGTTACCACTGGGAAGCAATTCCATCAAGTCAGTCCACAAAACAGAAATAGAGAAGAAGAGCAGAAAATATCAACGCTGAAATTTCCCCCTAGGTGCTTCTAGTAATATTCCCTCCACTGGCTAATGTACTGTGAACCCTCAATATAAGGTAGTAAAATATGTATTAACCAAAGTGAGAAGTCATTTATTATACTACATCTTAGTAATAAAACTGGGAGGGACTGGTAGAAGTAAAATAAAGGCTAATTATAGTTTTTATTTTAAGAAACAAGCCCAATGCCATTACCAGAGACTAGTTTGCTCTACGACTATGAGCTGAAACCTCAACATCAAACAAGGCAGTTAAAAGAGACAAATATTGCTTCCCATGACATTCCTCAGCTCGAAACAAACATCAGACTATCAACAGCAATGCATTAAAAGACCCCTTTTGGTTGGTGAACGACATATGGCTATTCTGGGTCAAAGAGCTCCTAAGTTCATGAGCAATTTTCCAATTATGCTCTATAATACATCACCTACTGTCTCATCTGCTCTGTGGCCATAATCTAATAGAAGCTGGCTGCTGGTCTCAGGGGGCCAAAATTAGAACCCTGCTGGATCACTATGGACAAGGGCATCTTTGTAGGGTGCTCATTTCCTCTCAGTCCAGCCAGATTTAGACGAGGACATATGATAATTTAATCTGAAATGAGATATAAAAATACCACTGACATATTGAATTTAAAGGGTGTCTGATTGAAACATGAAGGAAGGAAGAGGAAGCATTTGAATGTTCTCAATAAAGCAGTTGGAGGCTTGTAATGAAAGGTTTAAAATCATCCCTTAAATATTCCATGCAAAATCATTCATGTGAAGTGCACGTTGGTCCACCCGCCTTCAATTTGAGTACCAGAAAAATGCAATTTCCTTAATGGTTTCATATGAGATTGCACTTAAAAATATAGCCTCATGGCTGAGACAGCTACTAGGAGTGTTGCAAATTAACCTCAGATATGGCCTGGTAGTGGGGGGGACGCCATCTTGTGACATAAAGGTCAGGCAATAGGTTTGATGCCTCTACGGGTCCTGTCAAAGCACCCTTGAAAAAGGCCTCTACCTGCTCACTCAGGGCCTCATTTACTAACACTAGCGCAGTTTACGCTGCGTCTGTTTATGCAAGTTCGGTAATAGTGCACGCTATGCTTCCACATTTTGCGTAGTATTTATCAACCCGGACACCGATCAGGCAATCAGCGTCTTTCTCCGCCCACTAGACCGTAAATTGCGCTGAAGCAAAGCGGTACTGGTGCTATGATACGGCTGAGTGCAGACGGCCATATTCCCACTGCTGATGCTATGACTGTTTAAAATGATCATGATGCCAATATTTGTAATGTAGCGAGGAGTTTAACAACTGCTGGATAGAATGTGAACGCTGAGTCGGAGATTCAATGTCATCTTTGATTTCTTCCAGTAACTCTAATACTGCATGGCTGCTTAATCTGTAACGCTTCATGATTTCGTGTTCACTCCACTGACAAAGTGTGATCCTTGTGTTAAAAATATTTTCAGCCTGGCCTATGTCTTCGTCTTACTCGGATTACTGCTACCATTTCACCAGCGGCATACAGGCCTACAAGAAAACCTGATTGCGGCTGGTTAGACCTGCTTTTAAGAGGTGGAGAATTTCCCCCGCAGAATAGAGGCACGCTGTTACTGGCAGTCTTTGTAAATACCATGGAATACATAATCAGGCGCACTTTACACGTATCCTCCCACCTTTTTGGGTGGAACTCCCACTTCCCCCATGATCCTCCCACAAACGCACATTGAAAGCGCAACTTGTATCTTCTCGCTCATGTGGCAGGCAATCTGCCATTTTACCCAAGTGCGCCCTGTTTGTAAATAGCCCGCATCGGTTACGTCCGTCTTTGCGACCAATTAGCGCCTGGAAACAGGCGCAAACGGCTTGATAAATCTAGCACTCAGTCAAGCCCAACCCGTTCAAATACTGATGCTCGGTCAGTGGCTCTCAACGTCAAAAACTGACGCAAAAATCAACCTTCAGCGTCCGTATCGAACACACCGGGCAGAGCAGCAGCTGTAAGATGACGTAGTATTAAGAGAAACAACGGTAGTGAGTAGTATGAAAGACCAAAAATCTGTGTGAGTAGGTTGGTTGGGGTGGTGGATGGGTCAAACAACACAGGACTTTCACCCAGGAAACCGGGGTTTGTGTCACTAAACGTACATTTTGTAACCCCACCCACAGTCTTTTCCTAAACCTAACTGTCCCGTTCTTGTGTTGCATGTCAGTTAAACGTACATTTTTTAAATGACACCAAATCGGCCCCAACCCAGAGTGCCAAAAGTGATGTCAAGAGTCCTGACCAAACGCGAATTAGGACCTGACCCAGAGCATCAAAAAGTGACGCCAACAGTCCCATCCACTAAAGGAGCCTTTTTGCGTCAGTAACAAACACCAAAGGCACCTGATCAAGCGTCGCTTTTTGACACACTGGGAGTGGGAATGGCAAAGGGCAAGGGAAGGGAAAATGGCGTCCATGCTCTGCTAGTTGGTCTGAAATGAATAAAGTGACATGGCTTCATTCTCCCAGCTCGGAAGAGTATTAAGCTGAGCAGACACACAGGAGCATTCCCTGATCACATTACTCCCCTGTGCCTGCCCGCTCCACAGCATCATGTGAGCACCGCCCCTCGACTACACTGCAACATTAATTCGCCTCAAAACACTCACAAATCAATCACCTAAAAGGCTCAGGCTTGTCGGGACCAATGAAATGAATGAATTGGACTGCTTTGGCTAACGTCTAAAACAGCAGCTCATTTTCAACGCTCTGACCTCATTTCTGTAAGGCGATGGGTGGATAAATACTGTAGCTGTGCAACGGTCGGGTGGATGCAGATGAAAAGTTGAGACAATTTATGGTGAAGGTTGAGTGTTGGTTTTTATTGTCTCATTGGAAAAAATGCAATAGTTACCTGGAAAGCACTGTGCAGACTAAGCCAAAAACAGAAAGGATAATTTGCTCTGACAATACTCTGCATTACAGAATGGGAACGTGCTTGGTGTGGAAACACAGAAGTCATGATGAATGGAGAATGTGATACTTGTGTATGCTCCCAACTACAATATACACTGTTCTCAGGATGATTTATACAATCACTCCAATAAACGTAAGTGCATTTCTAAGAGTGAATACATTAGATTCTGGGCTAAATCAATTCTGTCTGATCGTGTTCATATGCAGCTTGGTCACCTGTTAACAGTGCTGGCAAAGCCACAGTTCAGGAGGAACCCAAGTTACCTTTTCAGGACGAAAAAAAATAATATCTCCATGGTGGTCATTTTGTGTAGTCTGATAAAGAAATACTGAAAAAAGATTAAAGTGATATTGTGTACTCCATGGGATACTCAGACAAACTCAGACAATACGCAAATACTGTAGACATGCAGCCCAAGCCGTTCTAACTCCCAACCCGTTAAATACTGACGCTTTGTCAGTGGCCCCCAGCGTCAGATACCGATGCACAAGGCACTCCTTAGTGTCTGTATGGGACACACCGGGCAGAGCAGCTGCTTGACTGCGGCGCTGTAAGATTACGTAGTATGAAGAGAGACAATAATAGGGGAGTAGCACAAAAAATCCCAAAGTCTGCGTAAAAAGCTGGGGTGGTGGATGGGTCAAACAACACACCCGGGAGACTTAAACATGGTTTTACCCTGCATGTTGAAAAAGGACGCAAAAGGGATACCCAGAGCGCTAAAAAGTAAGGGTCCAGACCCAGAGCGCTAAAAAATTAAGCCAAGGGGTCCTGCCCAAGCATCAGCATGTTGATGAGTTGGGAGTGAAAATGTGTTGAGCAGCTATGCTGTAAATATGTAACCAGCTGCCTACATACACTTCTTTACATCTACAACAGTTACATGAAATATCTGCACACTCCTGTGTACAGGAGGCAGCTCTGTAATTACAACTTTATCTGCACTAACGCTACCAGCCCACCAATTACAGTGAATAGTGTGACAAAGGCACACAACAGAAAGCAGATTCAACTCCAAATTGCTGATTACAAGATGAAGACAGGTATAAACATCTACCTACATCAGCTGAATTGCATATAAACACACCCGGCCAAAGGAAAGATCCCATTCCAAAATCCAGTCCATTTGCAGTTTTCATGTGACTGTAGGCTGGGTAGAAGCCAGCAATTAGTGAGTGATTGGCTTTGCCACAGGCCGGTACTAAACGTATCATTTGCCAACTTAAAGATGAAAAATGACTATGCATACAACCAGAATCACAAAGATTATAACCCAAATAGATAGTGGACACCAGATATTTTAGAATGAACAGAGATTAAGGGAAACAAAAATGTAGAGAAATCCATGTAGGAGCAGTGATGTATGTGGCATAAAATCATCTAATCCAGACTGAATTTGCAGTTTTATTGGAAGATATTTAGATTCTACAGCATACTTTTACTCGACGATGACATGAATTTCTAAAAAATTTCTAAAACATTTCTAAAAAATTTCATAACATTACGCAGCTGCTTGGATGCTTTTGGTTTGTTGCATTTAGTGGAATTCCTTTCTTGTCGAGGGAGGTTTATGTGTTGCCAACACCAGTCACAGTTTAACTGGCATTTCTCAGGCACAGCCACTGTTGCAAAGAAAAACCTAAACTTTTCTATCTTTCAAGTAAGTTCCTCTTTAATCATTGTTGGTAAGTCTACATTTCAAATAGAGAACATATCTCTGCATTTCCTATGTAAGAATGAGCAAATGGGGAAGTTCAGTTACGGTTGTGGTTGTCTGTTATAGTTTTTTTCCTGTTTAATTGTGTTAATTTATTCCTCGGTTCCTTGTTGTTTACTGTCTCTTGTGTTCTCTGTTGCGTGTTACCTCGTTTTCATCCTTTTCATCCAGTATGTTTATGCTTCAGTTTCGTGTTTTATTTTGTAGTCTCTGTTTCTCCCTTGTCATGTCTTGTTTTACTTCCTGCCTTGTGTTTTCCCGCCTTTGTGATTGTCTGCCCCACCCTGATGTGTTTCACCCGTTCCTGAGCCCTCGTGTCACCTGTTTCACCCTCCTTGCTTTGTGTATTTAGTCTCTGTGCTGTCTTTGTCACTTGTCGGTTCATTGTCTTCCCTCCCTGTCTTTCCCTGCGTCGCTCCTTCCTGGTTGTTTTTCCCCCTGTCATGTCTTCTGGTTTGTCTTGGTTTTGACTGCCTGCCTGCCTGCCTCAGGACACCTTCATTTGTAAGTTGTTTGTTCAATAAATCCTCTATGCTGCATTTTTGGGTCCAAGCCTCGTTTTCCCTGATATCCCCAACAGTAACATTTTCATTATTGTGGAAACTGGCAACCGTGATGAGATGGCATGGTCACAGTGAAGCTGATTAATATCACAAGACACATTTTTAAGTCATATTGAGATGTACATCTGCAGTCAACAAATCATCAATCTGGGTCCACATAGGGAGTTTAGTGTAAACCCCCTTTGAATAAATTTAATCTCTTTTCAATGCCTATTTGACAAAAACTGCTGAGGTTGCTGTTGGAAATGCTGATTTAGTAGTTATTCTTTTTTTCCATTTATTGCCATCTTAAGGGCAACAGTTAAACTGAAAAACAATACTGACGTTTTTTTTTTCTTCCAAGGGACAGCCAGGGGAACAGTCGAAATGAAGAGGACAAAAACAAAACAGAGTGGGAGCCGTCATGCACAAGAGGTAACAAAAAAAGCAACGACAAAAAAAAGAGGACTGCTGACAAGTAAAAACCTCATCCCTTAGTTGAGATTATCCCTGTCTCAGAGTTCAAACAGCTGGGAGAGAGCAGAACAAAGCCCATGATTGACGGGATGATGTTCCATTCATTAGATTGTGCTTGGGGGTGGGTCTCCCTGGGTGCAGGCACACTCCACACACCCAGCCATCAGTGTCTGACAAGAACAGCGCTAACACCCATCAACAGATTGTGAGAATTAGAAAAAACGTGGAACTGTGCTTATGCGTCTGTGTACCAGGCGCTATAATGACTGGTTACTGTCCAATTTCTCTAGAAAGCTCTCTTGCTTAAGTTGTCAGCGTTTGTTCAAAATTAAACGAGTGACAAGCACAAATAACTTGCATCACTCTATTCAGTTGTTAAGTTCAAACTATTTCTATATATACAGTATATTGCATTTATATCAGAATCAGAAAGATGTATTGCCAGGTAAGTAGCACTTACTAGGGATTTGTCTTGGTTGAAGGTGCATACTTGAAAATATATAAGATAAATATATACAGAAACAAATAACACATAAAACTATGTATTGAAAATGCTTCACTAATCCTCGTGGAACATCTACATTCTGGAGGATTTCTTGATTTTTTAAAAACAAAATTCAGACTTCTTTGATTATTCTGATAATGGATGTATGCACAATGTATTCCCATGTTTCTGGTCTCCAGCAATGCTTCAGATGCTGCCAGTAGTGTTGTGGGGTGCACAGCAGTGGCAGCAATAGCAAACCGACCTCAGACAGCTCTGTGGCAGCAGAAATCTGACCTCCCCGTGCCATGGAGTCTCATTATTTCAACAAAAAAAATCAATGCACATGAAGGGCACTTTGGGAGGAGAAAAGGCAGGCGTGCATGTGTAGAGAGTGGGAAGCCAAAGGAGAGGCAAATGTATTTGTATGTACTGATGTGCATGTAAGTATGTATACATTATGTTGTACAGCACTGGCCTGTTTTTTTGTTCCTTGAATCAAGATAAAAAAAATCTGCATTAAATAAGACTTTCAAATGTTCTACTTGGCCCTACTTTGTGCTGTTTGTAAAGCATTGAAAAAAATGTCAACATAAATTTTCAGAAACAATGTCCCGGTCACTTTGGATAATCCACAGAGTTTAGTGTGAACAGATTTCAGAGGAACTACTTTCTACTGAAGATATTGTCCATATGCAAACTGTCGACAGTGGATTATAGACAAACAGAGGCACTTCTGCGAAGACATGCTGCTGGTAAGTTTTTCAGCTGTATTTTCTCACTGTAGAAGCACAAACAATTACATTCACCTAGGCATACGTTTCAGAGTATCTTAAAATATCAGCACATAAAACCAAAACTATCTCCAGCCACCACCAGGATTAATTGACATTTATTTTTCATTGTATATGGGGTGAATTGATAGACTGGGTAAACCCAGCCTGATCTGCTGGTGACTTGATGTTGCCTTGCAGCTCAGGCTGGAAACCTGTATGTTTATCTATCCTGTTTCTGTTACAATTTTGCGGGGACCAATCACAAACTGGCTTATCCACCTGGCACGCTATTGGCGGGTTTAACACGATGACGATAGAGAAGCGACCAAGCAGCTTCTTGTTTACATTCAACATGGCGGCCACCGAAGCGCAGCAACCCGTTGATGCCGCTGTTGCTGCTACGTCACCCGGATCATTGGTCTGATTGGTTGAAGGACTATCCAATTGCGTACAGAGTCATGACATGCAGGGCCGCGGGTCAGACTTGAGCCTGGGCCGCTGCGGTAGGTATGGGCCTTATGTACATGGGGCACCGCTCAACCAGGTGAGCTACAAGAGCACCCCAGAATTAACCCTTTAAATTCAAGTGTAGTTCTATGCATGCAAGCTAAAACTCTTTAAAATATCCCACCTTTAAAGCTATAGTGGGTAGTAGGGCTGGGCGATATGGCTGAAAACTGTATCACGATATAAGTGTTTCATATCAGTCGATATTGATAATTATTGATATTTTTTATGACCTATTTAAAATAAGGACCAGGAGAAAAAATTTATTCAATTTAAACGTTTTTATTTTAAGCTTAACCTTCCTCCGATTATAATCCCCTCAGTTATAAAAGCAGAAATGTCAACACAACCATGGAAAACACTCAAATAATTAAAATGGAAACATAAGTCTAAAATCACAATGAACACTTCTGGTGAATGAAGTGTTTTAAAATATGTGCAGTGTTTTGTAAACGTAGGAGAAATTGAAATAAAACTGAGGTAGACTTTACATCTGTAACATAAAAAACAAACCTGATACAGCACAGTAACAGTTATTATTTTTCTCCGTCTAACAGTCACGGTACAGCCTAAACCGTACATGGTGGGGGGGTGGTAACCTGGCTTCTCAACAGTGCTCAGCGGAAGCATGTCTTTGGCTATATGATATGCCACTGCCTCCGTTATTTATTTGTACCGTTTAGCTTTTACCGTCATAAGGCACTGATGCAGAGTACTTCTCCGTGGTGCTCTGCTGCTTGTGCGGGGTTCCAGCTGCAGATGTTGTTGGACGTTGCTGGCGAATACGGCTGTGCTTCAAAGGGTGAGCGCGGCTAAGGTGGTAAAACAGGTTTGCGGTGGGGACGGTGGTCTTGCATAATTTGCAGACGACATTGGTCTGACTTATAAAATCCAAAAAACTGCCATACTGGCGAGCTGACGTTTCCCGTTTCATCAAGAACTTCCGCGCTCGCTGCTTCACGCATTTTCCACTCATCACTCCACGGCGGTTCTGTTATTGAAGAATCCAACACGAGACAACGATATGGCGCAACCAAACACAATACTGTTACATGATTGGCTGTTAGCGTGTCACTCCCTACGTTGCTAGGCTACCAGAGATGGAGTGCCTTTGTTCATGCAAACAAACTTGCTTTGCAACCTCTGGTTTCTTCCGTCGAAGAAAAAAAATTATCGAACTTTTATCGAACGCATTTTTTATTGATATTGATTACATGTCTATCGCGAGACATATCGTTATCGTTTTATCGCCCAGCCCTAGTGGGTAGTTTCTGTCTGGGGAATTCTAAGTAATGACAATAACACTGTTGGCGTGTCCACATGATACAAGCCTTCCATGACCGCCCCTCCTCCACACAGTTGCTAGTAGCTAAGGAGGACACGGGATTAAAAAAGCATGATGGACTCTTCAGAAGATCCCATCATTATCTTCACTTGAGTTTCTGCGTAGGAACATCGCCAGATGTTTCTGAACATAGCCATACTGAGAAATCCAGAGAGAGTTGTGTGGAGCTGATAGTATTAATTAGTTTTGTAGCAACTCATATGGCAATGGCTTGAATGTAACGGACGTTCATTAATAAAAAAGTTACACACTAGAGCTTTAAGAAATTATAGCATTGCAAAATTGTTAAAGTAGCATTTAAGGACCTAGAACGATGAACACCACCAAAAACACAAGCAGAAATATAATATGTAATGCAAAAATCTAGGTACTGGCCACAAAATAAGTATATCAAATGGTCACTGTGTGTGTGTGTGTGAGTGTGTATGACAATATGTGGGGAATTGTGTGTGAGAGAGAAACAGAAACAAAGTGATGTAACGAACGACAGAAAAGAGAATGTTGCTTTTTGGAGTTGTGTAACAGTGAGCTTCTGTCATGTGCTGCCCTTGGCCAACCTTCCTAACAGTCCCAGGAGGCAGCAGTGGCCAACTCTGACTGACAAACACTATGTCCACATCAAGGTGCTGATACAACTGATGCAGCCAAAGTCTCAACACAATCCTCTTAGAGACACAAACACTTTCTAAGACTCACTATTGTCTAGCTAAGCCTGGTTAATCACTTTCACAATAACGCTAGACTTGGCACTGCAGCTGTATTAGAACAACAGATATGACATTGTGTACACTACACTATTGTAACATTATGGCGGCAGAATGCAATCAATATAATTCTCAGACACCCAGGCTGATGTGGTCTGATTAACACCTTTCTGTCTGGCTCTGTATGAAAACAAAACATACTATCTGCATAATTTGGCATTGTGCTTCTTCGGTTTCCTTGTGTACTTTCCACAAGAGGAACTAACTTTTTCTCAGGTAATGTTTTTCCAACGTGGCTTGTTTTCTTTCAAAGAGGGAATTCCCAGTCTGTTAGGTGACACACTGGCTCAGATCTACAGCTGTCTGCCAGGAGGAAAACCCACAAAAGATTTGCTTTACTGCTAAAAGAAGCTTGTGAACAGTTATCCTATGTTGGCTCCAATTACAATCTGCATATCTGAGTCACTTCTTCAAACTGTCATCACAAAGCCCACAATTACAAGATTCTACATCCACTGATAAAAGCACAGCGTGTTAAACAACAGCCAATGTGTCGCTGGTGTTAAACCGGGGCTCAGCTCCATGAGCGCCGTGTGTTCACAGGCTCAAAGATCCAGATCGGAGATGTTGCGGGAGGAATACTGATGCAGGTGGGGAGTGCCCTCCTCTCACCTACTCTTCTCTTTGTAACACTCACACACATGCTTGATGGCATCAACGTCAGCATCAATACACTTTTTTTTTTATTGACAAGCTGTTTTCTGCCAGCTGGATCAGGCAAAAGCATTTTCCGGATGCGCTGAGAATTTCCACACGGCAAGACTGTGTTTCCATGGCACTGCAGTAACCAGGAAGCTTTCTTTGTTTTCCTTGTCTAACAAATGTACACTGGTTTAAATTGATAGATTCCTTTGAGACAATACACTCACAAGTAGTGCTGAAATGGTTAGCCAGTTACTTGATTAGTTGGTTTATCCTTAAAAAAATAATTGTGATTTTGGCCTATATGCCTAGCTCTAATAATAATAGTCCATATGTATTTTTTGCATTATTATATAACAGGTAGTTTCAAATTAATTTTCCAATTGTGTAAAAAATACCTACAGTATAAAATAGGGCTGCAGCTAAAGATTATTTTTGTTGTTTATTAATGTGTTGATTATTTTCTGGATTAATGGATTAGTTGTTGGGTCTATAAAATGTCAGAAAATGGTGAAAAATGTGGATCAGTGTTTCCCAAAGCCCAAGATGACGTCCTCAAATGTCTTGTTTTGTCCACAAGTCAAAGATATTCAGTTTACCGTCACAGAGGAGAGAAGAAACTAGAACATATTCACATTGAACGAGCTGCAAACAGATAATCTCTTCTCATTAAAAACATGACTCAAACTGAGATAAAAGCAGAGATAAATAGTTGACAACTAATCAATTAATCGATCGATCTTGGCAGCTCTACTATAAAAAGCTAGCTAGCTCTACACTCGGCCTGTTGATAAAAGAGGCGCATCACCACAATGATGATAATCTGACACCACACAGAGAGCAGGCAGGAGTTATTCAGAGGAAGAGAGGGATGAGTTTGCATAAGACAACAACGTATTCCCTGAGAAAGACACTGTACTGAAAAGCCTCTCACGCAAAGTTGGTTTTACAAGGAAGTTACGCGCGCGTGTGTGTGTGTGTGTGTGTGTGTGTGTGTGTGTGTGTGTGTGTGTGTGTGTGTGTGTGTGTGTGTGCTTGAGTGTGTGTGTGTTTAAGAAAATAAAAAAGACACCAGGAAGAAGAAGCACATCTTTCTGAGCTTCAGTGAACAAACACAATCAGCTGATGGGTCTATGATTTCAGAGCAGCAGTGGGCCAGCTCTGAATTGGCTTATTAAACACCTCAAGATCCATGGCTGCTTCATCTTGCTTTTCCACATCCTTAGGACAGAGATAATGACGTAATAGGGAGCCAGCGGTTAATCAAGTGGCTATGCCCTTAAGGAACAGATACAAGAAAGAATAACATCTACATTTTCCAGAATGTTTAGTTCACAAATTAAACATGCACACATGGAAAACTACTACTACTACTACTACTACTACTATGTAAGCACTTAAAGATATTGACTGATATAACAGGGAAGACTTACAGTGGGGAGAACAAGTATTTGATACACTGCCGATTTTGCAGGTTTTCCTACTTACAAAGCATGTACAGGTCTGTACTTTTTATCATAGGTACTCTTAAACTGTGAGTGACGGAATCTAAAACAAAAATCCAGAAAATCCCATTGTATGATTTTTAAATAATTAATTTGCATTTTATTGCATGACATAAATATTTGATACATCAGAAAAGCAGAACTTAATATTTGGTACAGAAACCTTTGTTGGCAATTACAGAGATCATACGTTTCCTGTAGTTCTTGACCAGGTTTGCACACACAGCAGCAGGGATTTTGGCCCACTCCTCCATACAGACCTTCTCCAGATCCTTCAGGTTTCGGGGCTGTCGCTGTCAATACCGACTTTCAGCTCCCTCCAAAGATTTTCTATTGGGCTCAGGTCTGGAGACTGGCTAGGCCACTCCAGGACCTTGAGATGCTTCTTACGGAGCCACTCCTTAGTTGCCCTGGCTGTGTGTTTCGGGTCGTTGTCATGCTGGAAGACCCAGCCACGACCCATCTTCAATGCTCTTACTGAGGGAAGGAGGTTGTTGGCCAAGATCTTGCGATACATGGCCCCATCCATCCTCCCCTCAATACGGTGCAGTCGTCCTGTCCCCTTTGCAGAAAAGCATCCCCAAAGAATGATGTTTCCACCTCCATGCTTCACGGTTGGGATGGTGTTCTTGGGGTTGTACTCATCCTTCTTCTTCCTCCATCACGGCGAGTGGAGTTAAGACCAAAAAGCTCTATTTTTGTCTCATCAGACCACATGACCTTCTCCCATTCCTCCTCTGGATCATCCAGATGGTCATTGGCAAACTTCAGACGGGCCTGGACATGCGCTGGCTTGAGCAGGGGGACCTTGCGTGCGCTGCAGGATTTTAATCCCTGACGGCGTAGTGTGTTACTAATGGTTTTCTTTGAGACCATGGTCCCAGCTCTCTTCAGGTCATTGACCAGGTCCTGCCGTGTAGTTCTGGGCTGATCCCTTACCTTCCTCATGATCATTGATGCTCCACGAGGTGAGATCTTGCATGGAGCCCCATACCGAGGGAGATTGAGCGTCATCTTGAACTTCTTCCATTTTCTAATAATTGCACCAACAGTTGTTGCCTTCTCACCAAGCTGCTTGCCTATTGCCCTGTAGCCCATCCCAGCCTTGTGCAGGTCTACAATTTTATCCCGTATGTCCTTACACAGCTCTCTGGTCTTGGCCATTGTGGAGAGGTTGGAGTCTGTTTGATTGAGTGTGTGGACAGGTGTCTTTTATACAGGTAACAAGTTTAAACAGGTGCAGTTAATACAGGTAATGAGTGGAGAACAGGAGGGCTTCTTAAAGAAAAACTACCAGGTCTGTGAGAGACGGAATTCTTACTGGTTGGTAGGTGATCAAATACTTATGTCATGCGATAAAATGCAAATTAATTACTTAAAAATCATACAATGGGATTTTCTGGATTTTTGTTTTAGATTCCGTCACTCACAGTTTAAGAGTACCTATGATAAAAAGTACAGACCTGTACATGCTTTGTAAGTAGGAAAACCTGCAAAATCAGCAGTGTATCAAATACTTGTTCTCCCCACTGTATATCTTATACGAGTTGCACAAGATGTTCACGCCTATCTATGGCTTTTAAAACATTCAAATACGGTGTTAGTTTTGGTTTGTTAAAATCAGTCAGGGTTTCTAGGAAAATGACAGCCTTCTGGCACAATTAGTGGTGAGAATCATGATTTTTCTGCGAAGAAGCTGCAAGAGGGTTTTCCAGAGAATAAGCACAAAAAGGGGCACTTCCATATTTAAACCTTGAAGTATGAAAAAGAGAGCTAACACAGAGAGCTAACCGTTCCTCAGAAACAAGAGGACCTAAGAGTGAAAATAAAGTGTTCCATGGCCAAAAAGCTTAATGTGAAATATGGTTCAGTCCATTACTGCCACTGATGGGCGTGATGTGGAATGGTCCAAGTTGCAGCAGAAACAGGGAGTTTTATACATGATGTCAGGGGTGTCGGACTGGGGGTGGAAAGGGGACTGAGTACATAGGCATCCCCAAAAAGATGTTAGAATGAATAGCTGTGGATGTTGGGAGGGGCCCGTGGAGAATGCCTTTCTACAGGGCCCAGAATTTTGGGCTACGCCCCTGCATGATGTTTACCCTAAAGGGACTGCAATCACTAATGCAGCTGCCATGACATAAAGCCTCTCACTCCCCCGACCCGTTCTCCCAGCCACACCCCGCTGGCTACAGTGGATACAGTTTGAGATTCAGAACAGGGCTAATTACTGAACCTGGACCAGGGGGATCCCCTCCTGATGTGAGCATTATTACACAGCTGTTTTTAAGTCCACACCTGGACATATTGGACGTCACAGATGATCAACCATGTGCACAAAGATTAACGTCCACCAGCTGCCAGATGGAGGGAAAACAACAGCATGAGTGCAATCTGGATGGCTAGGAAGGAGAATATGAGAGGAGTGTATGTTTCACAAACTCTCATGAAATACACTGAATCTATGATGAGAAGCTGTTTACATGAGCAAGAGCATTACTGCAGAGCATATTATCATTAGCATGTGTTGTTTGACAGGGCCTCTTAAAAGATCGATCTCAGGATTTTATGAATTGATATGGGATCATTCAAATGAAGATCAAAAGTAAATTTTAAACCCAGCCCTATTGTCTGATAGGTGCTTTAATCCAAAGTCCTTAATGGTGCCACTAGTGGCTTAATTATGTATTTGTTATCATTGGTATCCCCAGAGTGAAACAAGCCATTCCCATGCACAACAGATCTAAAACAGCTGTGGCAAAAACACAAAACGGATCCTCTGTATCTGCTGACTTTTTAAAATGGCGCATATCAAGAATAAGAGTTTCCATCATCCTGAATACAACAGGCAGAGATCAGACCCTTTCTTTAACAAAACAAATGAAGAGAAAAAAATCAATAACACTCTCATATATGGTGTCCATTTATTTGGCAGCGATGTTCCTATTCCACTCTCTCAAATAACAAAGATGGGGGGAAAAAACACAATTGCCAATGATATCATGGGGCTGGACCTCTGCTGAGGATTCTTTGTGAAAACTAAGACGCAATCTGTTCCAAATAGCACAAGAAAGCACAGTGGGAGACTTATACAAGGGAGGAGTTCTTGTATTCTGTTAAACACCAAAAAACACATTCTATTCAGTCAGTAAAAATACAGCACATCAATATTCTACTGCATATGATGTACTGCGTATTGAGTCTACAACATGCCAGCACATTGAGTCTCATGACAGACAGTCCAAAATCTATAAGTATTCAACTTAACCCTTGTGATGTCTTCACGTCGACCTGCAAATGTTTGTTTTCCTGGGTAAAAATTAAAAACTAAAATTGGTCGACCCTTTTTCCGACGTTTTTGTCACTTTTTTCAATCTTTTTGTCAAGTTTGTTTTGCGATTCTTTTAATGTTTTTGTTCTTTTTTCCCACATTTTAAAATATTTTTTTTTGACATTTTGTCAATTCTTTCAATGTTCTTGTATCATTTCTTTTCTTCTAATGATATAACATTGAATGTAACACCCAAATTCAATGAAAGTGGTGAACTGATCATTTATTTTACGGAACCATCCACGTTATTATTTATTTTTTTGACAATGTGCTTAAAAGAAACACAAATTTTCTGATATAGAAGCTTTTTGCAAACAGGTCAAATTTGACCCGAGGAACAGAAGGGTTAAAATGATGAAAAAAAACAGAGAAAAGCAAATAATCATTATTAATAATGGGAAAGCAAAACCAGCAAGTGTTTGGCAAGTTTTGCTTAATAAATGACTAGAATAATGAATCAATTATCAAATGTGATGCACAGCAAATCCATGAATTGACTAATCATTGCAGTACTACATGAAATAAATAAAATAAAAAAAGGCTTATTGAATTGACTAGTTAGGTCACTTTAGCCCATTTGAGATGATTAAATCAGTTCATTTAAAACTTTGGCCTCATCAACAAAATACAAAACTACTAACCAGTGGTGGAATGTAACTAAGTACATTTACTCCAGTACTGCACTTAAGCACAAATGTTGAGGTACTTGTACTTTACTTGAGTCTTTTCTTTTCATGCCACTTACTACTTCTACTCCGCTACATTTCAGAGATAAATATTTTACTTTTTACTCCACTACATTCATCTGACAGCTTTAGTTACTAGTTACTTTACACATTAAGCTTTTTGCACACAAAACACATGTAGTTTATAAAATACAATGTTTTAATATAAATTAAACTAGCCAACAATATAACAGCCTACAAGTCCAGCTGAGATGATTAGACCATTAAACACACAACTGTTTGGATCCTTTCCAGTTTTAAAATGTGAGGACTTTTCTGCATTGAGTACTTTTTTTAATACTTTGAGTATATTTTCCTGATGATACTCACATACTTTCACTTAAGTAACATTTTTTAATGCGGGACATTTACTTGTAACAGAGTATGTGGTATTAGTACTTTTACGTAAAGTGCCCATATTATGAGAAAATGACTTTTTCTGGGATTTGGGTTGTTATTTTGTGTCTCTGGTGCTTCCACACACATACAAACCACCCATGTTGTTTTGAGTGAGATACGGTTTCTGAATGTGTCCTGCCTTCAGTCTCCGGGTGAGCTGGTCAAAATTTGCACAGCTTTTTACGTCACTAGCCGAAACGACGGGCAAACCGTAGCGCTAGCATGCTAGCTCGTTCTCAATGGCAAAACACTGCTACAACACTAGTTCACCATAATCTACAACAGAACTACTTCCATGTCCCTGTTCTGCAGGTATTCCACGCAAAGTTGGAAGTGCGCCCTCGTTTAGAAGAAGTCTCCCTGCTAATCCTGCCTTGTAACTGACTGAAGTTAGAGAAACAAACAGCTATCTGGTCTGAGCCTTACCTAGCTACTGAGCATGTGCGACTCACTACATAGATGGTAAAGAAGTACGATGTCTCACTCTGTAGCTAAAACAGAGAGCTGAACACAGGCGGAAAACAGGGTGAAAAGAGGAGCTGCAGCAATGTGCAGTACAACAAAAATATGGTGGTTTTTGAAAATTAAACAATTTAAACCTATTCTGGTACAACATCAAAATACAATTATGAACCTGAAAATGAGCATAATATGGGTGCTTTAAGTAAAGAATCTGAATACTTCTTCCACCGCCGCTACTAACCTTGGTAAAGGTAAAAAGCGAGATGATGGAGAGATAAAGGGGAAAAGCAGTGGCAGAGGGATAGAAGAGCGAGAACAGTTTCCTACCGTGGTTGTCGTCTGACTGGTTGAACCCACACAGCTGGCAGATGGAGCGGACCCACTTGTTCATCTCCTCCTCAGTCTCAGCTACAAGATAGAAAGTGCGGTCGGAGGTCTTGATGTCAAACACGAAGCTGTCCTGGAACTCCTTCCTCTTAAAGGTGAGGCCGGCGTCCACCTGCTCGCAGCAGTGCAGGTCGATGACCCGGATGGGTTTCTTGGAGTGGTCGTTCTTGTAGTACTCCAGAACATCGGGGTCACCACTCATGCGGCCGCTGCGAAGTATGAACCAGCGTTTCTTCCATGCCTGGGAAAAGAGATTGAAAGGTAATACCATGAGCTCAGCACACACACACACACACACACACACACACACACACACACACACACACACACACACACACACACACACACACACACACACACACACACACAAACACTAAACCTGCGAGCCATAACAGACAAGACGTTGATGGAGAATGATGACCTGTTTTATTTTTTATTTAAAATAACTTTTTCATCTGCATTTAAAATACTCCACAGTTGTACAGACTCTGTTTGATTTCTTACTATTCGAGATGCAGAATGTTGCCGTGGCAACACACTCCACACTGGGCTTGGGTTTGCGATGTTAACTGTTGATCAAACACTGCAGAGACACTAAAGTCTGCTTACTGGAGCAGGTTACATGTGGTTGTGTGTGGTTTGCGTGTGTGCAGGAGGCGATGGGGGAGGGGGGGGGGGGGCAGCAGGTGTTTACTCCCTCCCAACGTATTTCCTGTACTGATAGCCCTCCGTGAGCTAAGGGAGAAGCACAACTCCACCACCACCACGACAACTTCATTACACGACTGCAGGCTGCACTTTAAGAACTTTCTCTTTGTGACCAAGGGTTTAGTGGTTTTTATTTTATATTTCAGTTTGGGGGGTAACAATATATGACAAATGATAATCATGAACAAGACATAGTCCAAAATGCATATACATTGGTCTCCTTTCTCATCAAAAGTTGTAATAAATTGGAATCTAAACAAATTTCAGGCGATACAGCAACCCTTTATAGACCATTTTGAA
Organism: Gymnocephalus cernua; assembly: GCA_023631565.1. Classification (NCBI taxonomy): domain Eukaryota; kingdom Metazoa; phylum Chordata; class Actinopteri; order Perciformes; family Percidae; genus Gymnocephalus; species Gymnocephalus cernua. The sequence continues at coordinate 5,147,962 of CM042430.1, forward strand.
AAGACAAAACTGTGACTCAGTCACGTAACTCATGAGGTAGCATCCTTTCTTTTTTAAGTTGTTCCGTTTTTTTTAAATCTTTTTTTGTTGCCATTTTTCTTTTTGGGAGGGGTGAAGCCTGTGTTACAGAAAAACAATATTATAAGATATGAAGATGTGTTACTGTGTTAAAAATTCAATAAACAAATGTTTTAAAAAATAGCTGTAATAAATCAACATAAATGAAGATGAAGTACAAAAGTACAGATAAATAAAGCATTATTTGGTTCTTAACACCAAATAATAATTTAGTCTGTCACCATAAACTAGAATTTTAAAACTTGACATCAACAAAAAATTACTGTGGTGTAATTTGTTACTCCCTGATAATTCATAGTGTAAAGATCACTTTGGGAACTGGTGATCGACACTGCTCTGCTCCAATCCAAACCAACCTCTATCTGCATACGATGGAGTCACGGGAGCTGGAGTTTCCTCTGAACGTGTAAATAAACACCCCCTTTTTTCGTAACTACATGAAAGGCAGCAGAATAACATGCTCCAACAATGCACCCACTTATGATGCAAGAGCAAGAAACCTACAATTCACACCAATAACACCATTGTTGTATTTGTCAACTGGAAAAGCAGAAAGGAAGGACAGTGGCGTCCGTATGCTTTCCCAGTGGCTGTCTTAAAGGGCCTCTGTGTTCTCTGTGCTCAGAGACAAAAGAGGAAGATAGACCAGGAAGGGAAGGGGGGAGGGAAGCGGGGCTGAGGGGGATTTTTTTTTTTTTGGACATCTGCCATTGATGCACTTCCGCCAGGCAATGTCTCTCCCATGCAGGCTGCTGACACACAGGATCCTGCAGGCCCCCTCTCTCTCCATCAACACAGACACTGCTGCAAGGTTAACTGCACCCCCCCCTTCACACACCCCTCAAACCACAGTGACACCATGCAGACACACAAACACACACAGGGAAGACAAATGGATAGCATTGCATCTCTTCTGTGCATTTTCTATTCCTAATCTTCTCTGGAAATATGCATGCAACATTGTCTTATAAAGGCATTTCAGGGGTAAAGTTAATGATGGCTGAATTAGCTGCTTCAGTCTCAGCATCCCAGTATTGACACTGGGACACACACTGGGACACTTTGGAAAACATTTTTTTCCCATTTTCTAACATTATTATTACATTATTCACGTTGTTTGACAGTGGTGGTTAGTGGTTATGTAAATGTTATGTGAATGTAAGACAATGACGCACATTCTAATATTTTCCATATAGATCAATATTTGAATACAAATGTTAGTGATGTGTTCTTTGACACATTCAAACTTGTGTTTGTTCTTCCTCTGATAAATCAACAGAGGAAAGAGACTGCAACATGTTTTCTTTCTCTTTTTTTCCCCAGGAAGTGCAGATTCTGATCTTATCTTCGGTGTGTAGCTGACGTACTCTTGAGGTATTGGGGTATAAGACTTTTTCATTTTTTTTTCTGTCAGACTGACACACTGATAAAAGCTGCAGGCAGTATGACCTCAACCGTGTTGGCAGTAGAGCTGTGCTGCTGTGTGCATCTTACCACTAGAGAAGAAGTTGACGTGCAGTTGTAAGGTCATTTCCCACCAGCGGTGGAAGAAGTATTCAGATCCTTTACTTAAGTAAAAGTACTAATGCCACACTGTAAAAATACTTTGTTGCAAGCAAAAGTCCAATACTGTACTAAAAGTACTCCATGCAGAAAAGTCCTCACTTTTTTTAGAAACTGGAAAAGATCCAAACAGTTGTGTGATTAATGGTCTAATTATCTCAGCTGGACTTGTAGGCCGTTATATTGTTGGCTAGTTTAATTTATAATAAAACATCATATTGTATAAACTACATGTGTTTTGTGTGTAAAAATCTTAATGTGTAAAGTAACTAGTAACTAAAGCTGTCAAATGAATGTAGTGGAGTAAAAAGTAAAATATTTATCTCTGAAATGTAGCGGAGTAGAAGTAGTAAGTGGCATGAAAAGAAAAGACTCAAGTAAAGTACAAGTACCTCAACATTTGTACTTAAGTACAGTACTGGAGTAAATGTACTTAGTTACAGAAATCTCAATCATTCCCAATCTTGCAGAGACGGAGAGCGTAGGTATATGTAAGGAGATAACATAGGGACAGGCTAATTATTGATCACTAAAATGCTAGTTAACATTAGTAATTAAACTAAACAGCTAATGTACGTCGAAACTGCCTGCGAGCTTCTCCTGTACTATACGGTAATTCCTGTACTATGAGACAGTAAGTCGCGTGGTTATGACGCAATCGTTAGCCTATTTTTACAAAAACGTCTGCTACGGAGCCATAACGTGAGGTACAAGGTAATGGAGCCTTTTATACATTGTCGTGTTTCTTTAGAAATAAACAATGGACAAATAAAGTCTTCAAACGCTTCAGATGTAAAGTTATTGGCTGTCAAAGTGACGCCAAAATGAATGGCAGTGAATGGAATGCTAACGGGGTGATGGCTTAGTAGCATCAAACTGGCGCCATAGCGGCTTCGCTCTGTAGAGGCAGGCTTACCCCCTTGATTTCCCCCCCGACTCATTTCCTGGTTCTCCTTCTCCATAAACAACATGAAATCAAGGAGAGGGTTAACTTTTCCTGCTCCAGGTTTCCCACCGTGGTCAGAAAGAACAGAGGAGACTCTTTGTTTCTGTCACTATGACTCTAGAGTCGCTACTAGCTCCAAAGCTAATCACTCTCTCACTTCTCCCTTGCCCTATCAACCACTCCCCACACACACACACACACACACGCCAGCTCGACGCACACAACATCAGGCCCCTTGCGTAGGTTACGGCGAAAGCTCTGCATGGATCCTCCGCAGAACTGTAAAACAGCCTAATTGTCGCCCCCATGAGGAATTCTAAGTAATGAAAACAAAAAACTGTTGGCACGTCCACGTGATACAAGCCTTCCGTGACCATGCCTCCCCTCCCCTCCCTATCCTCCACACAGTTGATGGTAGCCAAAGAGGACATGGAAGATTAGAAGAATATCATGGACTGGAAGAGGTAATTATCTTCACTTGAGCTTCTGTGCAAGAAAGTCACCGGACGCCACAATCTTGTAAACATAGTCATGCTGAGAAATACAGAGAGAGTTGTGTGAAGCTGATAGTCTTAATTAGCTTTGTAGCAACTCATATGGCAATGCCTTGAATGTAACACACTTTCATTAATATCAAAAAGTTACACACTAAAGCTTTAAATGCAGGGGGTGGGGTCCACAAAGCTCTGTGCTTCAATGCCATTAGACCATGCACAGAGAAATCACTATAACTGTTGCAAAGCCCCTTTAAATATGTTTGTCTTTTCTGGAAAGAGAGAGCATCTCTTAATTGTGACCTGGAGCGCTGCCCAGTTTCGAGAGGTCAGTGCGACCCAGCTGGGTTATTCCTGGCATCCTTCAGCTGCATATTAACTCAGGACAGCCACTCTCAACCACGGAGCAAAGACAACTCATTTAGGAAGCCTTGTCATACTTAAAATAGAATGAGTGGTTTCCACAGGAAAAGTAGCTGCTGCCTAATTCAATAAAAAATTCATTTACAGCTTGGTCTGAATATTGTTTCCCTTCGTCACCCTTTCTGCTAAGCTTCTCACGGAAACCGCACACGCACAATGAAAGTGCATTTAGTTTCCAATCAGCCTTTGGAACAACACAACTGGCAGTGCAGCTTTTCCCTTTCTCTCTCTCTCTGTTTCACGCACACTTTCAAATTTGAGCAAACTTCCCTGGCGAAGTAAATCATGGGGGAGGAGGACACAACAAAATGAGCCTAATCCACCCACCGCCTGTCCTATAGAGCATGTCTAAGCCCATCGATCACTGTCTAAGCAGTGGGAAGTGTAAAACTAGGCTGAACTGTCCCAGCTCTCCAACTTTCCCCTCCCCCTCATAGCTTTGGTTTAGGCTGCATCACTGTTCGGGGAAAAAAAACAGCTCAGCCGGGACACACTGCCCTTAATAACAACTGGACTGGACAGTCCACTGGTCCACTGAGAGTGCTGTGAGCCACTAATCACACCCTATACTACAGCTGCAAAGACTCATCGATTTGTTGTCAACTATTTCATTAATTTCCAACGATTTTAATACTTCATTAAGTGGGTTGAGCCATTAGGCTCTTTGTCTGATTCCAGCTTGTTAAATGTGGATATTTTGTAGTGTCTTCACTCCTCTGTGAATATCTTTGAGTTGTGGACAAAACAAGACATGTGAGGACGACATGTTGGGCTTTGGGAAACATTGATCCACATTTTTCACCATTTTCTGACATTTTATAAACCAAACAACTACTCGATTAATCGAGAAACTAATCTACAGATGAATCGACTATGAAAACAATCGTTAGTTGTAGCCCAACTCTATACTAACACAATATCATACATTATTGTTTGAGCAGAATACTGCAAACAGGGGACATGTTGTGACTCCCATTTACTTGTATTTGTTTATCACGTCCTGCTGCTCCTTTCGCAGAAGAGATCAAGTCAAATAAACGTCAAATCTGAGCAGAAAAAAACACAACCTCGTTGGAGCACAACACAAAAATTCTACTAGTAAAGACAGAACATTGTCCATTTGTTTAAAAAAAAAAATTCTATTTTTAAGAGTCGCAACTCTAGAATGTAAAATGACTTCCTGCCAGCGCGTGAAGCTCTTAAAGAAGAAGAGCAGCCATCCGTGTCTATGAACGCACAGCGTTTAGTCCGTTCAGTCTTGTTCAACATCCCATAAAGGCTTGATCTTACCTTGTTCCAACATGGCCTCATTTGTCCTGCACTGATGGCAGCCAGCTCCAGATACAGAGAGACTACAGAGGATAACACGTCTGCATCTATTTCAGATGACTGGGAAGGAAAACCTCTAATAACAAAACCACACAAAACAATCTTCTGTGCGAGTTTCTCTTCTAAAAATACGATCACAACTGCTTAGTCTGGCCAATTCCTTTTGTTTCTTTGCATGTTGATAAGTAGACATGGTTTGCTCTATTTCTGGCACTCTGCAAAACAATGATACTGTGGGAAAACAAACAAATTCATACAAAAGGAGATACAGTTGTCTGGTATGTGTTGACAGCTCTCCAGGGCTTTGTATACCGCATTTTGGGAGATAAATACACAGCGGCAGCTGATATGTCACAGCAATCATTTAGTGTATTTGCACATATCTAAACCAACACTGTAACAAACAAGCCCGGTCTCATGTCTTTAAACTCATCACTCTGCTGTCCTAGTAACACTGACTAATAAACTCAGAGGTGGTTGTGGCCTAGACAATTATCCAAGGTGTGCCTTCTACATACAGCAATAGATCAATACCTAGTGTGTGTGTGTGTGTGTGTGTGTGTGTGTGTGTGTGTGTGTGTGTGTGTGTGTGTGTGTGTGTGTGTGTGGAAGTAGTAGGCTGTGTCAACAGTTTGGCTGATAAGCATCAGTCTACATGTTTTTTAAATGTGTATGAGCAAACATCCAAACTAAACACGAATGTTATCCAAGTTAAAGGGTTACAATATTCTTGTTTACCTCTCTTCCTGTAAAAGCAGGAGAGGAGCTTCTACCGTGGCCAGTTTACATTTACATTTCTGCTTCCCTTTACTGTCACTCCTCATCTAGGATTAAACAACAACAACAAACTTGATTATAGAAGATTATAAAATATTTTATAAAAAAATAGGATTATAAAAGACACTCAGGACCACTTTTCACTTTTATTTTTCCTTTGTATTGCACATTTTCACACATTTAGGATTTAGGATATTATTCACCTTATGGTGGCAATGTTCTGTATATACAGTAAGTACTGACCTTTATGGGTATATGTAGGCGTGTATGTATGTATGTATGTATATATGTAGGTAAGTGTATGCATGCATATGCAAACATACTGTATGTATGCATGTATGTAGAAAGTTATCGGTAAGTGTGTATATTCTTTAGTTTTTTCTTATCTTTCTTAACATTTTTTTCCCCTTGCCAATCTGTTTGTTACTCTTATAAAAAATGAGAGAAGGGGGGTGGGGGCCTTATATAAGCTGGAGCTTCTGACTCTACCCTTTGGTTACGACCAATAAATTCATTCATTCTTTCAATTTCTTTAGTTTTCTATACCGTTTGGTTTTGCCTAACTTTTGCACTATTTAGATATGTATTTATTGTATTGTATATATTTTATACCATGGGTCAAAGAGAAACACATTTTCGATTGCTCTGTCTGTCTGGCACATATTTTGAGAGAATTGACAATAAAGTTGACTGGACTTGATGGAGTACAGCACTATGTAAATGTAGTTATGATACAGTGTATTAACGCAGTGCCGTTGTGTCATATTGTTGTCTTTATCGTCCTTGTTTTTTATCTGTAGTACCCCTTGTTTGGCATTTGTATTCTTTTCTTTCTTTTAAATATCGTAAAAATCCTTATGCTTATCTGTAAATTGGTGGCTAGTAGGGCAGGGTTAAAACAATCGATTCTCTGAAAGAAATCGATCTTTGTTTGAGTGATCGGATATTGATTAATACAATCCCGAAATTGATCTTCTTAAAGGCATATTTCACCGCTGGAAAGCTGAATATATTTTTAAATTGGGTCACTTATGTAGCAGAAATGTGGATTAAGAAATTGAAATTGGTGCCTTCTAGGCCGAGAAAAGCCAGAAAATGTGTTTTTGGCTCATATGGATTAAAGACACCAAATCCCAGAATGCACTTCACTTCGCTGCTTTGAGTCCACTCCCAAGCCACGCCTACCGCTTGACAGACAGACAGTGAGGCATTCAACTCAATGTGTTTATTGTTATTTCAACCATATACACAAAACAACGTTTCATCGTGGCTCAAGTGGTGTTACACATTTAAAATATATAAAAACTACATTATATAAAAACGACATACGAAACAGGCTACCTTTAGTGCACACACACATTATAGGGTCCGTAAAGTTCAGCTAAGCATACTAGCATTAGCGCTATACACCGAGTATAAACAGCCGTGAATTAGCGTGGGATGTCGAATGGTCGCCATGTAACAGTCACAAACTCCAGCGGTTAGCAGTTAGTTGGATACAAATCACCCCATTTCTGCACCAGTCCGTGTTAACACAGCCGACCTTCACAAGTCAAAAAAATCTTAAAGGGATTAATTTTGATTTTAATTTAAGGATTTTCATTTTCACTGTAAATGCATATCAGTTCCAGATATCGGTTATCGGTTTCATTAACTACTAAAAATCTGTATCGGCCGTGAAAAAACAGTATCGGTCAATCCCTACTTTTTTCCATACCATTTTTATTGAATCCATTTCAACAAAAAGAAATTCCAACATTACACATTACGACACAAATCTTTGTATTTATTTTTTAGCTCCTACTACGTGAGCCCGTCTCTGTGTTTTTCCTGCGTGTCTCTACGTGTAACATTAGACAGCCAATCACAATCATTATTAGATCTTGGTAGAAGCATGCTGTATGCTGATTGGCTCTCTGACGCGGATGAGATTTACTCCTTAGGGATTGCAATTTGGTATTGAATGACGAGGCATTTTTCGATACTCAATACTTTAGAGGCAATTCAGCCGGTGCCTAAAAAGTATCAAATTCCGAACCCAGCCCTAGCTACAGAAGAACAAAAGAGGAATATTTAGCACATCAGTGACTTCATTTCTTGTCCCTGCTGGTGCCTGAATAAGGAATGTTCGAGAATTTGAATTTCATCTTTCCAGAAAACGCCTCTCAACAACAGAGCAGCAGCGAGGACAACGTTGCAATGTGTGAATGAAAAAGGTGGGACTGCTATAATGGCTATGATTGTATGAGTGAATGCATAAACACTTGTGATTCTCGTTAATGTAGTGAGAGGGGACAAAGCAAGACGGGCTGCAGCAGACATTGACGACAGAGCCCTGATTATGTGCTCCTAATCAATAGCGGGTCACACGTGATGGGATGAACATGCGGAAGTAGCTCCTACTACTGGCTGTAGTCTTTTGCCTCTGGCAAACCTCTTGTCCAGACCCCCCAATGCAGATATCTCCTGTCTCAGGGGGACATGAGGGAGAGACGCATGGTCATTCAGAAATACTACCGGGTTTCTACTGATACAAAGCTGAATGCTAAATTGGTGAAGTATCCCTTTAAGATTTTTTTGGGGCATTTTAGACCTTTATTACATAGGCCAGCTGAAGACAGGAACGATGGAAAGAGAGGGGGAATGATAAACGCACGCTTAACCAGGCGAGCTATCCAGGCCCCTGTGAAATCAACCTTTTAATATATGGCTTTTTGCCATGGATGTGGTGAAATTACCCCCTTTTTTGCGGGTCAATTCTTAATGTTAAAATTAACCATGCAAAAAATCAAATATAACAAAATTATAAACGCAACACTTTTGTTTTTGCCCCCATTTTTCATAAGCTGAACTCAAAGATCTAAGACTTTTTCTATGTACACAAAAGGCCTATTTCTCTCGAATATTGTTCACAAATCTGTCTAAATCTGTGTTAGTGAGCACTTCTCCTTTGCCGAGAAAATCCATCCACCTCACAGGTGTCGCATATCAAGATGCTGATTAGACAGCATGATTATTGCACAGGTGTGCCTTAGGCTGGCCAGTCCGGGGTAGGTCCGAAAAACAAAGAAAAGTGTTGCGTTTATAATTTTGTTCAGTATATATACAAAATATTTGTTTTCTGAGAATATCTTTTATATCCAAATAAAATTGGTATTGCAACTGAAATGTACCTAACCCAATTCATAAGGAATTGGAAAAGTAATCAAATCGGGACCTTCTAAAACAGAATCGAATCGATTCAGGAAGTCATTGGCGATAACCAGCCATAGTGGCAAGCATGCATAGCTGCATTTCATTTCAATGTTAGGTGGGTTCCAGTACAAGCCCTCAGGGTGTTTTCATCCCACCTGTGTATTTTCAAAAGACAAAGAGGAGGCACCAGGCAGTTGTCTTTGACTCTGCTTTACCTGCTGCTGCAGTACACACTGCACTACACAGCTGCACAAGCACTGTGGCGCTGCGGCAGAGCCCGCGTACATGTTCTCATCTATTACCAGCTTTTGTAAAGGTCATGTGTTGTTGGGGCAGGACGATTTACTCTCTTGTGACACAATCGGCTGCAGTCAAAGCAGATGCCTCAGGCAACTTGTCTAGCGTTTGATGTGAGCAACAGCTCACACACACTAACAACGCCTTGATGAGACTGCAGGGAAACGCACCGGTGCTGGGCCATTACTGCTTAATTATAGTAAAAGGTGAAGTGAGAGGCCTCCCATCAGTGTTCTCACAGGTCCCACTGGTGGGCTTCTAAGGGATGAGACATAGCATGGAGACAATTACGAGGGGGAGGGAGAGGGGGATCTTTAGTATCTCATTTCAGCCAATAAGGACTCCCAGCAGCCCAAGTTCAGTATGAGCATATCAACATATCGGGAAGCTCTATAGATATTATTTGATCTTTTGATAATTTACGTCATTTAGCTGACGCTTTTATCCAAAGCGACTTACAATTGCTACATATATCAGAGGTTGCACACCTCTGGAGCAACTAGGGGTTAAGGGCCAGATGTACTAACGCTTTTGCGCCCACTTCAGGCGTATTTGTGTCGCAACGTGCGCGTAAAATCATGGCGAGGTATGTACAAACAGGCCGCAATGATGTAAAAGCGCAAACTGCATGTCGTGGGAGCTGAAAAGGGCAAATTGCGTTTTTCGTGTCATGCATATTTATTCATGGGAGGGTCGCGGGGAAAGTGGGAGTTTACCGTAAAGAGATGGGAGGGGAAGCGTAAAGAGCGCTTAATTACGTATTCCGCGGTATGTACAAAAACCGCCAGTGATAGCGCGCCTCTATTTTGCGGTGAAAATTCTCCGCCTCTTAAAAGCAGGTGTAAACCTGGAAGCGGGTTTCCTCACATATGCCTCCTGGTGAAATGACAGCAGTAATCCGAGCAAGACGAAGACATAGGCCAAGGAGACGAGCTGAAAGGAGTTTTGCCACAAGGATCACAGATTAAGCAGCCATGCAAGATTACAGTTACTGGAAGAAATCAAAGATGACATCGAATCTCCGACTCAGAGTTCACATTCCAGCAGTTGTTAAACTCCCCGCTACATTACAAATATTGGCATCAGGATAATTTCAAACAGTCATAGCATCAGCAGTGGGAATATCGCAGTCTGCACTCAGCCGTATCATAGCACAAGTACTTACAGTTTACGGTATAGTGGGCGGAGAAAGGCGCTAAAGGCGCGGATGACCTGCAGGTTTTTGTAAATATGGCGTAAACTATGGTATCATTGCGTTCGCTATCTGCGGGTGAGCCATGGCGCTGATAACGCTACGTTCGCAAATGTACGTACATCTGGCCCTAAGTGTCTTGCTCAGGGACACATTGGTTGATGGATCATGGTGGGAATCGAACCCTGGTCTCCCACACCAAAGGTATGTGTTCTAACCACTGCGCCATCACCACCCATTATTTATTTTATTTAGGTGAAGTTCTTGTGTTTATTGACAATTTTGAACATTTGAATAGCCATAAATTCAGCTTCTTTTGTAAAATGAAAAACGATTAAGCAAACCAAGTACGATATGGGGGGGGGGGGGGGGGGAAAGGATAGTTTTGGTATCAGTACCAATACTGAGGTATCAAACTAATAATATTTTTATCTTGACTTTCCCTTGTAAAGCACCTTGTAACTAGGACCGTCCCCTCTTAGTCGATAAGTCGACCAATCCGTCGTTTTGGTCTTAATCGACTAAGATTTCTTTGGCGGATTGGTCATTTTTGGTATCCTGTTTTGTGCTGAATAATTCAATACAAATACATACATTGAAGAAACTTATCAGCACAGCAGTGGTAAAAACGAGACTGAAAGAAACTCAGTCAAATCTGTTGATTAAATCAACTAATGGATTAGTCAACAAAATCATGCGAGTGTTAGTCGAGTGAGAATTTCTTTAGTCATGACAGCCCTACCTGTAACCTTGTTTTAAAAGGTTAACTAAGCTTTATTATGAATGATTCTAGGAGACGACCAACTGCTCGTATGTTAGCATTATGCAGCTTTCCATGTCACTCATCCTCGATGGTTACTGCTTTTATATAAGGACAGCAGAACATAGCCCTCCTACAAGAACACCCTGTGATGCATTCATCCCACATCTATTCTATGCTCCTCCTGGCTTTTTAAAAGGTACAGATAGGGATAGGTGTCATTCAATAATGTTCAATACGGGTACCGATACCAATACTGTGACTTTGATACCGGTTCCTGAACTATACTTTTTTTCTAGGGATAGACCTATTATTGGCCCTGGCTGATTAGCAGGCCGTTTTTTGGCAGTCTGTATTGGCATTTTATTTGCCTGATAACAGATGAAGTTAATGAATTAAAAAGTGGTCTACCTTGGTGTACAGATCTGTGTCTGTCCCTCTGCATCGGTTTCACTCACCACTGAGTCTGACTTAATGTCCCGCCTACAACACTATCTGACTATCTGTTAATGGGTATTATGTTGAAAGTTTCTCATTTATTAAATAATTGCTTAACGCATCTAAACAAAGTTTTGTGTTGGAGTTTGTAACATTCCAAAATCTTAATTTTGATTTTAATTTAAGGATTTTCATTTTCACTGTAAATGCATATCAGTTCCAGATATCGGTTATCGGTTTCATTAACTACTAAAAATCTGTATCGGCCGTGAAAAAACAGTATCGGTCAATCCCTACTTTTTTCCATACCATTTTTATTGAATCTATTTCAACAAAAAGAAATTCCAACATTACACATTACGACACAAATCTTTGTATTTATTTTTTAGCTCCTACTACGTGAGCCCGTCTCTGTGTTTTTCCTGCGTGTCTCTACGTGTAACATTAGACAGCCAATCACAATCATTATTAGATCTTGGTAGAAGCATGCTGTATGCTGATTGGCTCTCTGACGCGGATGAGATTTACTCCTTAGGGATTGCAATTTGGTATTGAATGACGAGGCATTTTTCGATACTCAATACTTTAGAGGCAATTCAGCCGGTGCCTAAAAAGTATCAAATTCCGAACCCAGCCCTAGCTACAGAAGAACAAGAGAGGAATATTTAGCACATCAGTGACTTCATTTCTTGTCCCTGCTGGTGCCTGAATAAGGAATGTTCGAGAATTTAAATTTCATCTTTCCAGAAAACGCCTCTCAACAACAGAGCAGCAGCGAGGACAACGTTGCAATGTGTGAATGAAAAAGGTGGGACTGCTATAATGGCTATGATTGTATGAGTGAATGCATAAACACTTGTGATTCTCGTTAATGTAGTGAGAGGGGACAAAGCAAGACGGGCTGCAGCAGACAATGACGACAGAGCCCTGATTATGTGCTCCTAATCAATAGCGGGTCACACGTGACGTCAGCCCACATTCCAGGAACAGACGGGAGTTTCTGCAAGCAAGGGAACGCAATCCAGTTCCATTTGAAGAACATCGCCTGGCCATTCACACAGCACAAAAACACATTTCAAATGTGCATTGTTATTAGGCTTGTACCAATTATTACATAATTATTTAATCACAATTTTTTTTACGTAATCAAGGTTTCTTTGTTTGACCGTAAATAATTGCTATTAGCTAAGTTCCTAAAGGGTATGACTGTTGATGTTGATGGTTGATTGTAATTATATAAGTGATTATTGGTTGGACTGTTGAGCTAAAGATATGTTAGTTTTTGTTAGCTGTTGGCACTTACACGTTCATAGTAACAAAAATGACAAGGGGGGGATGAAGTTAGAAAAAAAACAAGTACAGAAGCAGTGATGACTATTTTGCCACATGGTTTTGCCAATAGTGATGACTATTTTTTTTGTACTCCTAAATCTGTTTGTTAATGATCAATGCTTTGTTTTTTTATTGATGAAGATACATGTTCTATTGTCAATTTTATGTTCATTTAGGAAAAAATACAATGTTTTATGATAATGAAGAGGTGTGGTTTACTTCATAGGCTGTGTTCCTGTGTTACTACATGATCTGGGTCACATGACAGTGATAAAACCAAAGGACATATCCTGGAATTCATTCAAAACTTCAATTTGTTTGAAAAAGTAATAAATCAATATTTATAAATTTGACTGACAGAGACAATTATACTGTTAATCGCAATTATTTCTGAGACAATTTATCATACAGCAAAATTTGGAATTGTTACAGCTCTAATTGTTATGCTTTCCAACGTTCCATAAAAACTTTTGGTAACACTTTACTTGAAGGTATCCACATAAGAGTGACATGACACTGTCATGAACACATGACACTGTCATGACAGAGTCATGACACATGAACCTTAACATTTAACATTGCATTTACCTATGTGACATTGGTTTATCTAACAGTGAGCTTAAATAAACCACAAATGGACATGAGAGAGCATGGGGAAGTTCCTTGGACATCTCACAGTTTACACAGGGCTCCCATCTTGGCTCGGAGCGAGATGTTAAGCAGACAGCTGTCCCAGACGACGTGTATAACACGTTTCTGGAGCGTTTCCAATAAAATCACACCACAAACAAAACAGGAGTCCAACAGTGTGCCAACAATGAGTGGCCATTTTGCATTTTCTGCAGCTCCAGCTCCGTTATCTGTCTTGAGTGGTGAAGAGATCCAGATGCTCCCGGGTCGGACACAACTCTGTCCCGTTCCCGGAGAAGTAAACATGAAAAGATGTTAAACAGAATTGCTGAGAGTATAAAACTACAGGCGTTTAAGTCCAGCGGATGCATTAAAGCACCGTTGCAATTTAAATCAAACTGCTCAGGTTTCCCAACAGTCAAAACACTGGCCTTGGAAGGCCGGCAGCTGCAAGACATAACACATGCAGATAAGACCCAAACAGGCCCATAAATTCTTGTGTGTTAATAAAGAAGGTGGGAGGTTAGCCATGGAGCGCCAAGACAGACAGCCTAGGAACATTTAACTCCTGATGTTTCCCTCATGTGTAGAACTGCCAAGTTCACATTCTCCTTTTGAAGCAAGACATCAGCTTTGAATCCCATTTAGTGCAAGTAGAGCCTGACGTGCTTCAGCTTTCATGACACGATAGGAAATCTGACTCCACATACAATGTCTTCATATGACTGTGACGGAAAGCTCCATCCTACAGGTGTGATGATGCTAAGAGCCCATTGTGTACTGTTTTATTATTATTATCTTCTATTTCTTGGGCTAAGAGTTCTGTATTATTATTATTAATATTATTACTATTATTTACTGTCTACTGTTTCTTGTTTACTTACTATATGTATCTAATAGTTTATTGTTTGTATCTTTTACTCTTTTTTTCAATACTGTACTTAAGTGTCTTTTTTGTAAAATGCTGGAATTTGCTGCTGGCGGGAGTCATCCTAATAGGATCAATAAAGAGAAGTCTAAGTCTAAGTCTAAGTCTATGATAAAGAGGGATGCTGCATTTGGTACCTACGGTGCTCATTCACTCCCTTCACGGGAGCAATGATCTGCAAAATCTGCAACACATCCTATGAAAAACAACCTCTCAAAAGCTCCCAGTAGATATAATCGGCCTCAATTTGCAGTTGAACACTTCCATCATTAGGAAAATGAGTAATCTCTCGCCATGTCTCTGTATCAGCAAAAGGATGGGCTTATTTATCGTGAGCCCGCCCTGACAGTTTGACTAACAGGGAGCATTATCTTTAATCAGAACTCTTTGTGTTACTTCCCCTGCCTCTGCCATCTGCTGTGGCTCATATATGTCTGTGTATGGAGGGTGCGCCGTGCCGTGAGCGGCTCTCTAACTTCTACCAAGGTTGCTTTAGATTAGGGCTGCACGGTATGAGAAAAAATATCTAATTGCGATCGGGATATGATTCTCGATATTGTAGGGAATTATCAGTTTTGTATCATTATTCAGATTTTCATTGACAAATATTAAAATAAAAAAAATGATTATAGTATGATTTTGGCGAGAATCTGTACCAAACAATGATTTTGTTCTTTAGTCTGTAGGATATGATTTGTAGGCCGGGACGTCTCTGCAGCACCAGAATAATAATAATAATAAATTGAATTTATATAGCGCTTTTCATAGACTCAAAGTCGCTTTACAGGGAGCTAGATTAGAAGGTAAAGCAAAACAGGACAATACAAGACAAAACAAAACAAAGCAAATGAAAACAAGACAAAACAAGATTCAGTCACAGAAGAAAAGGGGGCAACAGATAGGCAGAGGTGAAGAGATGGGTCTTAAGGCGGGACTGGAAGATGGTGAGGGACTCAGAGGTGCGGATCTCTTGGGGGAGGGAGTTCCAGAGCCTGGGAGCCGCCCTGGAGAAGGCTCTGTCCCCAAAACTGCGGAGTTTGGACTTGTGGATGCAGAATACTTCATTCAGAATGGTTTAACACATATTTTGCCTTTAACAAATATTGCGCCACCCACTGCGATTTGGACATTGCACTAGTCCATATTGTGATTTGTGTTGATACAATTGCGATTAATTGTGCAGCCCTACATTAGATGCACAACGGTGGACAAAACATGGCAATTAAATCAGGAGGGAACTCCCTGAAACAGTCTCTTCAGTACCACAGAGAGTAGAGACATTTACTGTACATACAAGGGGGAAGTCTGACCTCAGCAAACATCACAGTGCCTTTGAGGCTTTTCTCCTCACCCACCTGTGTGCATCATTACAGTCGGCCACTGATCAGGAGCTTGCATGTATGACCAGCAAATATATTGGAAAATATTTTGTGTAGCTGCCAGAGCACACCAACACACACAATCCCACACCGTACAGTAGGGGTGGGACAAAATATAAAATATGGATATGGCAATATATCGTTGTCCTATCGATACGATAATCGATTCGCTGGCGCCAAATATCGATATTTGAATTATGAATGAGAGAAACTTGAACACAAGTTAACGAACCAAAGAGGAAGAGGTTTTCAACTGGATGGTGGACAGCAGTTTGAGGAAAATAACAGATGCCCTAGCCACGTTTAAGTCCAAAGTCTGGAGCCATAGTCGCTCTACAGCTGTCATTTTAATTTACAGACTGAAAAACTTGTGCTTCAGAATTGTTCTGTTTTCTAATAGTTTGGACTTGCAGTGAATAAAGAGAGAAAACCATGCACTTAACCTTTTCACGAGCATTTTGTATTCATGGTTATACCGATATCGAGATAGATCATTATAGAATTGTCAAGCAATATATTGATTATCGGTATTGTGAGCCACGTATCGTGTATGGTATTGTATTGTGAGGTAGAGGTACCCTGTGATTTCCACCCCACCCCCCTCGCCAATGATTTGCCGAATCGATTCGATTCTGATTCACAAGTTTCTGATTCAATTACATTTTCGATTCAATTTAATATCAAGTAGGTTAGGAAAAATTTCAGCTACAATCCCAATTTTGCTTGGATATAAAAGAGATTCTGAGAGAACCTGTGCTGTAAATTGTACAAACAAGAAGCAAACCTCAAATAGTTTTTATAATGCACCAGGTTAATAGTCTGGCTATCACCAGACCAAGCTCCATCTTTTAAGATTGAACATTAGTCTGGGGAGTCTGCTCTGTATTTTCTCTGTACAAGAGGCGTGATCAACGGGCATAGTTCAAATGACTCTGTACGCAGTTGGATAGTCCTTCAACCAATCAGACCAACGATCCGGGTGACGTAGCAGCGACAGCAGCATCAACGGGTTGCTACGCTTCGGTGCCAGCCATGTTGAATGTAAACAAGAAGCTGCTTGGTTGCTTCTCTATCGTCATCGTGTTAAACCCGCCAATAGCGTGCCATGTGGATAAGTCAGTTTGTGATTGGTCCCTGCAAAATTGTAACAGAAGCAGGATATGTTTCCAGCCTGATCTGCCGGCGATTTGATTTCACCCTGCAGCTCAGGCTGGAAACCTGTACGTTTATCTATCCTGCTTCCCAGTCTACCCAGTATGCCAGGTTAATGTTTACATTAACAATTCAATTTTTTAAAGTACTTTTTACTGAACAGGACTAACATGACAGCAGTAATTAACACACTATAGTGCAACTGTCGACTACAGCCAGTGAGTAGAGTCACCATGTTGAAGAACATTCTTATAAAACAACTATACAACTATACCCTGGTAAACAATAAAAAAAAGCTCTCTCTCTGACAAACTGACAGTTAAATTTAGCCGAGAAAGGTTTACTGTGGGCCAGGTACAGGGCACCGTGAGGTTACGGTCGTTTTAGTGGCTGTTGCAGTAGAGTTTGGCCGACAAAAGGTGACTGTCCTGCAGCGACGACAGTTAACTTTAGGCACCAAAACGACTAGTTAAGATTAGAAAAAAGATGCGGTTTGGGTTAACACACCGGTCCCCTTAAGTAGTATTCACAATTAAGTGAAAAATTATGATTTCAATATTGACCAAAAATAATCGTGATTATGATTTCTATGTAAAAGCATTTTATTTCCCTTTATAACTTGCCATGCTGTCATATGTGTGAATGAATACATGTCACTGCATCCCGTTGAACGTTAGGGTTAGGGTTTCTGAAACCCCAACGACATGCAGATACCAAACGAATGAAATGTCTGAACAACAAAATGGCCAAATGAAAATATTTAGCTGAGCTAATCATGACTGAAACAATCAGATTGATATGTTAAAAGGATTATTGGAGGAATGCATTAATGAAATTAAAACAGATTATAACATCCAGACTACCTCCTGTCCAATGCCTCTACTGTACATATTATAGGGCTGTGAACCCCCCCCCCCCCCCCCCCCTGTGATGGGTGCATTAACTTACCTAAAAACCTTGGACACACAGGTCAGTGATCTGATCACTGTCTCTGCTAAACTTAGATGACATCGTCCTATGTTGTCTCACTGTGTTCCAGCAAAGTTTGTATTTGTGCACAGGCTATTACTCATGTTTTTTTCTTATCTGAGCCTTAGTTGTAGGAAATTTCAGTTCCTAAGAAAGAACTGCAATGACTCATCACTGTCTGCATCTTCGAAGAAAGAATAATCTCTAATCTAAACTATGTCAATACTAGAGGTACACAGAATTAAAGCATTAGCGTAACCAACCGATCCTAAATATATTCTTATTACAGAGATGCAATTCAATTTCAAAACTTTTTTTTCATTGTATCAATGTTTCCTAAAGCAAAATATGTATCACTGCTATACAGAGAAACGTGTGCATGCATGTAGCAGTTTTCATTTTGACAAATATAACCACCTATACCACAACCTCAACCCAAAGGCACTTTTCTTACACATTTTCAACTCCTACAAACTACTGCAGCACGGAAAATGTTCCACATGAAACTGAAAAACAACACATCATATCACCCTAATGTTAGCATATTTACAGATGTAAATGATAAATTCCTATTTCACAATGCAACGGCCTACACAGGTCATACAGTATCCTTGGCTGGTTCATACAAAGCTCAAAATGACTGTCAACTCCCGCTTCCCTTAGGAACAAAGTGTGAGGGGTATGAGCAAGTTCAAATAGTAATACCATTTTTAAAAGTGAAAGACACTTTTTCAGGGGATGCAACCTATCAAACTTTTGGCTGATGCCAATGCCATTTAATTGCAATTCCACTGTAAGCGTCGGGTTTTGAGGAGTTTAACTTCATGACCTTTTAATCATCTGGTCAAAGATCTTTGGTCTTTGTAGTCGTGCTGTTATCGGTCGAAGTAGGGCGGTATTTGGAGAAGTTGGATATCGACCCTTACTTTCTTCCTCCCTCCGTTTTCACAGACCTCATTAAATCGCAGAGTCTGCCCGACATCAGCCTACACGATCTGTACACAGGGTATCCCCATACACTGGTGCTAATCTCAAAGCTTTTAAACAGATCCAAACTGAGCCAAGCCAACTACTGTATAACACAGCTTTGACTCACCCGACAGATCATGATCAAACTGTAAATGTGAATAACTTGTACTAACATTTGAATTTCCCTTCGTATTAAAGGCAACCTCTGAGCAGGCTAGTGTATTTCAACAGCTGACTTCAGGTATAAATAACACAAGTTATCTTGGAAGCTAATGTTAGCTAGCAATCACCTGTTGAGCTCCATGCAAAGTCTGCAGCCAGCAGCAAAGACAAACTCCCAAAAGATCCACATAAAGTGAAACTGAAGGGAAGTTGTGCACCATTCAAACGGAAATAGAAGCGGTTTAGGCAGGCTAACGCGCTAGCATTACATGGCTAATCGTTAGCTAGCTCTACGTTAACAGTGAGCCAGTTTGTGATACATTAAATATCGAAGGAACCTGCACGTACGCATTTGACTTGCCATCCATCTACAGTAACAGCATAGCTCTTCCTCCGTACGTCATGACGTTCATAATTCACGCGAGTAGAGCGTGACGTCACATGCAAAGGGTCAGTCCCCGCCAAAACTATTGGAACTGCAAGGCAAATTCCTTTGTTTTTGTTGTTCACTGAAGTATGAGACAAGAGTTCAGAATGTCAGATTTTATTTCCTGGTATTTACATCTAGATGTGTTAAACAACTCAGGACATACCACCGTTTGTTTGAACCGACCCATTTTTCAAGTGAGCAAAAGTATTGGAACAGATGTTTCTTGTTGCCCATGTGTTGCTTTTAGGGTTGATTGTTCAAACATTAAATAGCTCTGCATGACTAGTCTAAGTTTTTATCCTTGGTTTAAACCTATAAAGACTGCATTTCTTGTTAAAGAGGATAAACCAACATGAAGACCAGAGAGCTGTCTATGGGAGAAAAGCAAGCCATTTTCAAGCTGAGAAAAGAAGGAAAATCGACCAGAGCCATTGGACAAACATTGGTCAATGTCCTGAAAAAGAAAGAAACTGGTGTACAAAGCAACAGACGTCGAACAGGTTGGCCAAGGAAAACAACAGTAGTTGATGACAGAAATATTGTGAGAGCTGTGAAGAAAACCCCAAAAACATCAGTAAGTGACATCACCAATGACCTCCACAGTGCAGGGGTGAAGGTATCACAATCCACTGTTGGAAGAAGACTCAGAGAGCAGAAATATAGAGGCCACACCACAAGATGCAAACCACTCATCAGCAGTAAGAATCAGAAGGCCAGATTGAAATTTGCAAAGAAGTACAGAGATGAGCCGCAAAAGTTCTGGAACACAATCTTATGGACTGATGAGACCAAGATGAATCTCTACCAAAGTGATGAAAAGACCAAAGTGTGGAGAAAGAAAAGAACTGCTTATGATCCGAAGCATACAAGCATGGTGGAGGTAATGTCATGGCTTGGGCGTGCATGGCTGCTTCTGGAACAGGCTCATTCATATTTATTGATGATGTAACTGATGATGGTAGCAGCAGAATGAATTCAGAAGTGCACAGAAACATTTTGTCTGCCAATTTACAGAGAAATGCATTGAAAGTAATCGGGAGGAAGTTTATCATGCAGCAGGACAGTGACCCAAGCACACTGCCAACACTGATGGGCAGTAACACGTTAGAAGTAACGTGTTACTGTAATCCGATTACTTTTTTCAAGTAACGAGTAAAGTAAGGGATTACAATTGCAAAAACAGTAATTAGATTACTGTTACTTCCCAGTAAGCAGGCTGCGTTACTGCGTTACTTAACCGTCTCGTGAGTGATGATGACGTATGAGCGCCGCAACGTCAGTGTAAACACCGACATGTGTAGTTTGAACAAGAGACAACATGGAGCGCGGGAGAGAGCAGGATCATGCAGCATTTAAGGCTTGGAAGTACCGACATTACTTTGACTCGGTTAAAGGTGAAAAAAACATCAGCGTCCACTGTACACTCTGCGTGGGAAGAAAACCTTTATCTACAGCGAAAGATTCCACCTCAAATCTGAGCAAGCACCTAGCAAGCCGGCACAGGAATGTGAAACTCTCTGAAAGAAACCCTGAACCCCCAACTGACATGACTGCTGGGGCTACATCCAATTCCACCGGGCGAACCCCCCCCCTCCTGTTAAACAGGTGGAAATAGACTTAAAAGCGACAGGACTTAGTGCCGCTGAACTGAAGAAGCTCGTCGCTCGCTATATTGTCGAGGACATGCTGCCAATTAGGCTGAAAGGTCTATTGCTTTATAGCGTATTCAGGTCGTGCATTATGTTTTTGAAAAGTAACTTAGTAAAGTAACTAATTCCTTTTGAAAATAAGTAATCAGTAAAGTAACTGGATTACTTTCTTGGAGAAGTAATCAGTAATTACTATTTCCAAGTAACTTGACCAACACTGACTGCCAACAAAATAAAGACTTCATCAGGAGAAAAAAGTGGAAGGTTTTAGACTGGCCAAGTCAATCACCTGACCTTAACCCAATAGAGCATGCATTTCACCTCCGGATGAGGAGACTGAGGGGAGAACCCCCCGAAACGAACAAGAACTGAAAGAAGCTGCGGTAAAAGCCTGGATTAGCATCACAAATGAAGAATGGTTATGTCGATGGGTCGCAGGCTTGAGGCAGTTATTGCAAGCAAGGGTTATTCCACCACATATTAAATGTTATTTACTTTAAGATTATTTGTTCCAATACTTTTGCTCATCTAAAAATGCTGTGGTCTTATACAAACGGTGGTATGTCCTAAGTTGTTTAACACATCTAGATGTAAATACCAGGAAATAAAAGCTGACATTCTGAACTCTTCTCATACTCATCTTTTGATCTTAAACCCAAATGTCTTCAGTGAACAACAAAAACAAAGGAATTTGCCTTGCCGTTCCAATACTTTTGGAGGGGACTGTATATTTTGAAGCTGTTGCATACTGTTAAAATAGATAATTTCTTCAGGAAATTACTCCATATAGTCTCATTCCTATAAGTAGCACCTTAAGGGGCTCATCACAACCCCAATCTGGAATAGACTTCAAAAATATACTACACCATTTTCGACAAAGCAAGACCATTTTCCGGTTTAATCAAACAACACTGACATGTTGCCAGTTTCTTCCTGGCAACAGGTCAATGGTTGGTAAGGTTCTACCTGCTGTAACACATTTATAAATAGCACTATCTACCAATATGCTGTGCGGAGGAAATAACACAGTCAGCGTTCTATTTCAAGATATTTCACATTCGCACCTATGTAAATTCCTTTTGCAAAAGGCGGTAGTGTGGTGGTAATCCGAACAGTTGCATTCACTAATTCAAAGTATGTTGATTTTAATTGTATTTCTAGGTCTTTGTAAGCTTTAAAAACACAGGTTTTCTGTCCCTCACCATCTACCATGGTGTATCTAAGCTGCTCAAACAGGGGCCGTCAGAAAGACGTGGTGGGGGTGCTGGTCAAAGAGCGTCAAGTGTCAACCTAAGTCAACCGCCCCAGGGTAAATAAATGCTAAGAGAACAATAAATCTTTCAGCACACATTACAACGCCAAAGCAAGTATCTCACACTGAAACCTCAAATCTCAGCACTGGTATTCATATTTCTGAACACAAATAAAAAGAGGTTTTGCTTTTACTAATGATACTTAAATCACTTTTTGTGCCATTCTCACCTTGGTGTCTTCGTATGCTGTTGAATGAGAGGCCATAAGGCATTTTTACCGACTAGCATCACAACTGCAAAGCCCATTTGCTTCAGAAGGCCGATCTAATGACAGTCATGTGACATGTAAGCTACCAGCACAAGTAGGTGTGTTTGGCTGCTGATAAAGTAGCCACACACAGACACACTTGGGAGGACATTAAAACAAACCATATTCTGTATCTGTGATCAATGGCCATTTCATTCTATGTGATAGTCAGAATTAGGGCTGAACGATTTTGGGAAAAAAATCTAATGTTGCGATTTTAGTTTTAGCTACATACTGCACCTTTCTACAATCATGTTAAATAAAGTAATAAGAAATAAATGAAAGATCTGCTAAAAATAGGACATTTCTGTAAACAATCTGTGATAAGTAACATTATCATTCCAGCATTTATCTAATGGAAAAAAACAGTAAAAAGAGGAATAAAAAAAAATGTTAAATCAAATGTTACACCAAGCATTCAACTAAATAATTCCCATTCGATTAATTGCGGTCTTCACGATTCGTATTCTTTCAAATCGCGATTTCATTTTGAAAAGGATTAATCGTTCAGCCCTAGTCAGAATTCTATCAAACTGTATCTAGTAGATGCCAAATTAACTATTTGTTTCTGGTATCAACGGTGTAATGCTCTCCTGCGCTGTAAATCGTTTAGGGTCTCTGTATCTGCAGAGGGGTCTAAAATAAAAATGGATTAATCCCAAAAGTTGTTTTGGTCAGCTGTTTTCTTTCTTTTTTACCATTAACCCTTGGGTTGCCTTCCCGTTGACCATGCAACTTTTTGTTTTTCTTGGTCGAAGTTTAAAATTAAAACTGTAAAAGTTTTTGCCACTTTCCCGATGTTCTTTATCACTTTTTATGATGTCTTTGTTCGCTTTTTGCAATTTTTGTTGTTTTTTTCCGACTTTTTTGTCACTTTTTTCAACGATCTTTTAACAATTTTCTTCTTCAAATGCTATACAATTGAATACAACACCCAAATTCAATGAAAGTAGTTAACTGATCATTTATTTTACATGTGAAGAGCTGTACGGAACCATCCATGTTATTTTTTTTGACAATTTGGTTGAGAGAAACCCACATTTCTGACATAGAAACAAAATGGACAACAAGAGGGTTAAATACAACTATCACCCCCGTGATAGTGTTCTTTCTGAGATTTGAGCAGATAAGTAAAACCATTCTCACTGCTGGTCCAAATCACAAGAGAAGAATCAATGCGATCTAATTTCCTTCAGAATGGCACTATTTTAAGATCAGCTGATAGAGTCTTGATAGATGGAAATACATTTATATACTCACAGACCAATTTAATTTCTTTCCCTGCCAGCGGACCTCTGTCACAACACTTCCTGTAGGTACCATCCAAAGGAAGTCTGGCATCTGCTAGTGGTGCAATAATTAAGTTTGGGACAGAAAACACACAGGCTAAACTGTGTTTATGGCAAAGGACAGGATATTATGACATAGGTTCAAACAAGGCCACCCTGGGATTTTCACAATGAACGTGGAAGAATGGATGTCAAAAAGTTGAGAAAGTATAATTCTGTGACAAACAATTGGGACTTTTATGCATTCATTTCTTATGAACGTCAATTAAGACGGTCAATGTATTGCTGAAAAGAATACTAAGTTGATCTACAGCAAAAACAACAATTTTGATAAAAGATTCATAGTTTCCAGCTTCTTAAATGTGAGAATATGCTGCTTTTTGGGTTTTGGACTTTTGGTTGCACAAAACAAGCAGTCTGAGGTCACTTTGGACTCTAGGATTTTCTGATGCGTACTATACTAAGTAGGGCTGCAACTAACGATTATATTCATTATCTATTAATCTGTTGATTATTTTCTCGATTAATGGATTAGTTGTTTGATCTATAAAATGTCAGAAAATGGTGAAAAATGTGGATCAGTGTTTCCCAAAGCCCAAGATGACGTCCTCAAATGTCTTGTTTTGTCCACAACTCAAAGATATTCAGTTTACTGTCACAGAGAGAAGAAACTAGAAAACACTCACATTTAAGATGCTACAATCAGAGAATGTTTTTCATAGAAAATGAAAATAGTGGACACTTTAGTTGAAGGTATCTACATAAGAGTGACATGACAGTGTCATGACACATGACACTGTCATGACACATGAACCCGAACTCTAACCATAACTTGTCATGAAAAAAACCAAATGACACTTACTAAAAGAAGCGTTATGTCATAAACGTTTGACTTGTTTATGACACGTTCATGACAGTGTCATGTCACGCTAATGTAGATACCTTAAGTAAAGTGCAACCAAAATAGTTTATAGCAATTAATTTAATAGTTGACAACTAATCGATTAATCGATTAATCTTTGCAGCTCTAATACTAAGGAATAAGTTTTTAATCAGACTAAAATAAATAGTTAACCCCAGTAAGGCAATTTACTGCTTAAATAAAAACAATCAACATATTAACCACCAATGTTGTTCATGTCAATTGTGTATGTCAATCACAAGGATCCCGTTAGGCGAACACATCCAACAATGATAAACTAATCAGACTTTTGATATTGCAGTCACATTAAGCCACCCCAGAGTTGTAGCTGGTGGGGAAAGGCCCATTTGAGGGCCCACAGATAAAGTGGAACAAGGAAAATGTCTGTGTGAGCACTGGGTGTCTGTCAAAGCAGGAACTGGGAGGCGTTCTCCGCTGACCTCTGAGGGCAAGGACTTCCCAAAGCCCCTCTGCAAAACAACAGCAGACCCAGCAGCTGACAGTGGGACACAGGCGGCTGCTGCTCGCCTATGCCTGCATGAACACTCACCGTTCCCCCCCCCCCCCCCCCCAAACTCTCTTCCTCTCTCTTGGATGTTCCATCTCCAAGAGCGAGACTTAGAAAGTGGCAGCATGAGAAAGCCGATATGATCTGTCTGGAATGTGGCAATGCTTTACTGTATGTGAACAGACATGTTTTGTGATGTCAGATACAACAACGGGCACATGGGAGGGTTTAGCCAACAGCAGCCTGATCCCGACCTGAGAACAGGAGTTAAACTGTTTACACTATGACAAGTGCCATGTATGATTCATATTGTGCAGGCAAAGTACGATTCATACGTTCATGACTCATTGCGAGGACGTATAATTATGCATATGTCAACATTGGACGTCACAAAGAAGTAAGACTAGATTTTCTTTTCCTTCTTCCCTTTGTTTATTTCAAGTAAAGGAAGAAGCAGCAGCTGCAGATAAGAGATTAGAGCTGCAAAGATTAATCAATTAGTCGATCAGTTGTCAACTATTAAATGAAACGCCAACTATTTTGATAATCGACTAATCGGGTTGAGTTTGAATGAAAATAAAATTTGAATTCTCAGATTCCTTTCTTAATTGTGAATATGTTCTAGTTTCTTCTCTCCTCTGACAGTAAACTGAATATCGTTGAGCTGTGGACAAATCAACACATTTGAGGATGTCATCTTGGGCTTTGGGAAATACTGATCGACTCTTTTTTAAACCATTTTCTGTCATTTTATAGAACAAATAACTAATCGAGAAAATAATCGGCAGATGAATCGACTGTGAAAATAACCGGTAGGTGCAGCCCTATATAAAAGAGTGTTTGGGGGTTAAGGTAGCAGACATGATGAAGCATATTGTCTCAAAGAAACCTCAACAGAAACTCTGCAAGAGGTCACTGGGTAAGTGCTGGATTAGTCAGTTGTTTTCATGTTCCTTCTGCTTATTCTGGACATCGTTCAACAAAAGCAGCCAGGCCACTCCCACCTCCCTCTTCTTACACTGCCCGCCTCTGGAGCCTCGATCAGCCCACGAGAAGATTTTAAACTCCAACCAAGTGATTCATTTAGCAGCGCTGAGACATCTGAGCGCGACTGTTGTGTCCTTGTGGAGATGCAGCGCGTGTGAAAAGTGTATGTATGTCTGCAGCGCCGCTATCATGTTTGAAGGGGACACCCACACACACACACACACACACAGAATGTGTATGCTCATCATGTGTTTGTGAGCTGTTGTAGAAAGAGTGAGTCACCGCCGAGACTTAATGGCCATTGTAAACAATTAGCAAACAAACATGTTTTCTCCTGTCTTTAATCCCCGGTTGCATCCAAAGGCTTCAACTGCCACAAGTGTTTTGCTCCCTGACTTTGCATATAATTTGCATGCCAGACCTGCGTGGTGGTAGTACCTGTTTTTAATCTCTCTGTCCTAACCCGGCACTGGATTCTACACTGCATTTAACATGCATTAGCTGCGTGCCACTTTTTTCTTTTTTTTAGAAACCATCTGTGGAAGGTCACACATTTTTGGAATACATCAACAAAGTATTTCAACTAACTACTGATTAACAAACACAGGCCTGATCTGGATCAGGGAGGACTGTTGTACAAAAGAGGTGGAAAAGACAGGGACAAGTGGTGTTCAGGAATAAAACACCTTTTCATTGCTGCAATTAATTTCTTTAAAAAGAGGCCCGACAGCACCAACTGGTGCGTTCAACGCGTCAGTTACAGCTCGGAAACAAATACATTCCTTACACCTCCACAGCTCATTCCAATATAATGGCCGATCAAAACTTGCTATCAGGTTCCTTGAGAAACACAACACACCTTCAGGCTGGAATGTCTGCGGGTATGTGAAAGTAGTATCTGAAAATATCCCTCTGCATAAGGACGTCAACTATGTCAGATGACAGCAATACTGGTGAGTAAATGGCCCCGATTGTCCGCAGCCTGACTTTAAGTGGAAGGAATTTCAGATGGACAGATTATCGCATTCAGTCTGCCTGCTCTGGACACTCCATCTCATGACACTTTTTTCTGACTGAAACTCTGTGTGTTTGTGTGTGTGTGTGTGTATATATGTGTGTGCAGTTGTTTATCGGTTATTGCTCACGCAAAGTTGGTTTTACAAGGAAGGTATGTGCGTGTGTGTGTGTGTGTGTGTGTGTGTGTGTGTGTGTGTGTGTGTATGTGTGTGTGGTTGTTTATAGGTTATTGCTCAGGTTGAGAGACAGGGTGAGAGAGCCTGTTCCCTGCTCTCTTGCCTGCTCCATTATGCCTTGTGAGGGCTTTTTCTTTCTCCTTGTTTATACAGTACTGCTGTGAACCGAGCAAGTTTTTTCCTCTGTCCCGTTGCAGCTGCTGTTCCATACGGACCACAGTGGTCTCTGTGTAAACATCAGCCAGCTTTAAGTAGAAGACAATGAGGAAATGACAGGACAATGGGGGGGGGGGGGGGGGGGTACATTTGAAGACATTCAAGGATGGATTTCCAGATGAAACAGAAAGATGACATCATGGCAAAGTCAGCTCGTAGAAACATGGAGAGGCCTGGTAATGCAACACCATACATAAACAGTGGACAGCTGTATTTATAGGAGATTGTCTCATGGTTCTATCTGCCTCCATAAATCCTATTATCTGATTTGTAGCCATTCCCCTTTTGCCCAGCAACCAGCAAGAGACTAGCAGCTTTGGCTTATTAAGTCTTATCATGGCACTCAAGTGTTGTGCAGTTAAACTGGTCACATCAATGCTTGATTAGACATGACCTCATCATAATCGGATAAAGCCAAATGGCAGTTTTTGTGTGTCTGAGAGCTATTTAGTCAAAATGATAGACAGCTGTCAGGTATTACACAGGCGTACATCCATGTTGTCCCACACTGGGTGGCTATATGGAAAACCTTGCAACTGCTTTTTCTTTTTTATATAGGCTACATTTCTAGATTCTAATGGATTGAGACTGTATTTCAGAATCAATAACAACACGTGGTGCCTCCTGTAGGTCATTACAAAAAGAGATGAGGGGTCCAGATGGGAGGGGGATGCACCTGCTACAACTGGACTTCAAATATATTTGAGTTTGACACCACTCACTGCGTGCACAGGAACGAAAGACAAAGGATAACCATTTTGACAGAAAGAAACTCGCCCACTCCTGTCCCCAGTCAAACACATCATAAACACAAGAGAAACTGAGCGAAAGTGGAATCCACTTACATATCTTCTCAGTTTCTTCTCCGGTGGTGACTTCCTGAGCCAGCCTTGGAAGATGATTTCACCGCCGCTCATGTTTGTGTCAGTGTCTGCTGCGTCTTCTTGTCTCCAACCGCCGTCTGTCACTAGTACATGACTGAAGGTTCCTGAAGGCTCGCCTGTTTCAAAGTGCTGTCGGCGAATGGCTCTCCCCGGTGCAGTCTGCTCCCCCCATTTGTTCAAATCAAAGTATAGCTGCTCGTGTCGGGGACGATGCCAGTCGCTCCTGGTGGTGCTGTGCGCAACAACCAGCGCGTAAAAAAGAAAAGAAAGAGGCGCAACTCGATTGTTGGAGAATTACGCACGGCACAGCTGACGAGGAGCCGCGGGGAAAGTGAACTGACGCAGGGTGAGGAAGTACCGTAGTGTCTGCAGTTTGTTTTCCTAACTCATACCACGCCCACCGAGCAGAGAGAGAGGGATGGGCTGGCTGCTGGGATGAACAGGATGGGACAACAGCTCGCCACAAAGTAGCTCCAAGATTCCTAAACGAGTTGAAATATTGAGGGGAACCGATCGATTTGTAACATATTATTTATCTACGTCCACACAAAACGGAGTTTCTAGTTTATTTCGAACATGGAAACGCGTCTGATTTCACATTATTACATCCAACGTGTGTTGTATGCCAAATATAGTTAAGTATCAATCACAGCTAAATGATGGAGACTTCTTTAAAAATATAGCCTGTTCTTTAGGGGGGGGAGGTCAAATTAAGAGTCAATACTGATGTTTGTGACTGAGTAAAAGATTGGCATTTTCTCAGTTGAATGGAAGGGGAAAAGCACCATCTTGTGGAACGTTTGAATACTGTCAGCTGCTGTGAAAAGCAACAATGCTTTTAAATGGAAGTTGGTACAGGTGCAATATATATGATTTAATGGAACTAAACACTTCACTGAGAAGTGGATGAATGAAACTCCTTATCATATTTAGTTGTAGGAAAGTGATGCACAACTGACGAGATTAAAATGCAATTCAATTGGGACAGTCATCTCAAATACCAATGCTTATTGTTTTCATATTGCAGGTGTAGAGACATAAAATAACTAATGACATTTAAACACCAATAAACCAATTCAAACTAAAACAATGTTGAATATATTTATTTGATGTTTAATAGACAGCAAATACAGACTTAAAAAAAGATCTACTAGGCTGGAACTGTGTTTCATAGAAGACAAGAATGAGAAAATCTAGGGAAAGGAATCACATCTTTTATGTTGTCAACACCGAGAATGCATTGCAAATATCGCTCAAATCCCAGTCCAAAGCCGCCATGAGGGACGGAGCCAAAACGCCTCAGATCCAGATACCTGCAAAGAAATACAAATGTAAGTACAAACACCACTCTGTTGGTGTGTTGTTTCTATTTAAATGCTGTTCATGCAACTGTGTATTTTTGTTTTTTTTACCAGCTGTAGGTGTCTTCTAATCCAGCCCTGGGAAAGTACGATAATGAATGTAAGATCCTCTGGTCAAAACACAAACTCAAGACACAACACAAAAACAAATCCTCTCTAACATAATGTTCGTGTGTTTTCAAACCATGTTGCAAAAAATGTTTTTGTACTTTGGAGTGAAAGATTGTTACTCACAAATAAATAAAGATTGTTTCTGTTTTTTGTCTTTGTTGATGTCAAACTTTGAATTGGATATTTAAGGTTTGGAAACCCTGAATAGTATGCTGTACTATAAGGAAGCCCCAATAAAGTTCATAATCTTCTAATAATTAAGTACATTTAATATCAGAAAATTACTTTTGATACTTAAGTACAGTACATATCAGATACTGTAAGACACTGACTTAAGTTATCTTCTAAAAGGTGACTTTAACTTCTACCAAAGTAATTTTCTGGTAAGTATTGCTTTCAAGTACTTTATACAAGACTGTGTATATGCAATATATGTATCCTACTTTTCCTACCATTACGTGTGGTAGCGCTGCACGATATGAGGAAAATATCTAATTGCGATTATCTTGACTTATATTGCGATTGCGATATGATTCACGATGTTGGAGGGAATGTTAATTTTTGTATCATTATTATCATTTTCTTAAAAACATTAAAATGATTATAGTGTGATTTTTGCGAGGATGTATACCAAAGAAAGATGTTTTCTGTAGTCTGTAGGATATGATTTGTAGGCCGGGACGTCTCTGCAGCACCACAATACTTCATCCAGAATGGTTTGACATGTATTTTGCCTTCAACAAATAGTATTAGGGGACCACTAATGTCTATATAAGAGACTTCAGATACAGTATTAGGGGACCACTAATGTCTATATAAGAGACTTCAGATAAAGTATTAGGGGACCACTAAGGCCTATATAAAAGAGACTTCAGATACAGTATTAGGGGACCACTAAGGTCTATATAAAAGAGACTTCAGATACAGTATTAGGGGACCACTGAGGTCTATATAAAAGAGACTTCAGATACAGTATTAGGGGACCACTAAGGTCTATATAAAAGAGACTTCAGATACAGTATTAGGGGACCACTAAGGTCTATATAAAAGAGACTTCAGATACAGTATTAGGGGACCACTAAGGCCTATATAAAAGAGACTTCAGATACAGTATTAGGTGACCACTAAGGTCTATATAAAAGAGACTTCAGATACAGTATTAGGGGACCACTAAGGCCTATATAAAAGAGACTTCAGATACAGTATTAGGGGACCACTAAGGCCTATATAAAAGAGACTTCAGATAAAGTATTAGGGGACCACTGAGGTCTATATAAAAGAGACTTCAGATACAGTATTAGGTGACCACTGAGGTCTATATAAAAGAGACTTCAGATACAGTATTAGGGGACCACTAAGGTCTATATAAAAGAGACTTCAGATACAGTATTAGGGGACCACTAAGGCCTATATAAAAGAGACTTCAGATAAAGTATTAGGGGACCACTGAGGTCTATATAAAAGAGACTTCAGATACAGTATTAGGGGACCACTGAGGTCTATATAAAAGCATCCAAAGAGCATCATGTCATGGGACCTTTAATCAGCTGAAATCTTTAAATTTCTGCACAGTGTTGCCCTGTGAGGTGGCAAGAGTGCAGAAAAGATGTCGGAGCTGTTGTGGAAGGTAGTGTAGAAAACGTTTTTATTTGAAACAGCCACTGCAGCACTTGGGAAATGCGCCCGCTAGCGCAGTGACATTAGTGGGATTATGCTTGATCTCAATGGATTAAAAATACAAATATATTTGAAGCAATTAAGAAAATATTGACAACCATAGCGTAAATATATTAGCAGGGGCCTTCCACTACCCCTGGAGTATGTGTTCTTACTCTTCCAGCCGAGCCCTCAGCAGATCCAGCCTCTCCTCTCTCAGTGAGCCCCCACACAGCTCTCCGACTCCTGGCACCAGAAGGTCCACTGCAGCTGCCTGCACATAAACCACAGCCGGCATCAGCGGAGATATGCAAATCGCTGTGATAGCTGACATTACAAGGAGGGAACTGAGTGACAAAATCATTGATTCACCTAGCATTTTGAACAGTGTAAACACGTCTTACTGTATGCTCAGGATGATCCTGGTTGTCTCTTGCGTAAAAGGGCTTGAGATCGTAAGGATAATCAGTGACAAAGACTGGAATGTTGCCACAATGTTTCACAAGGTACTTCTCATGTTCTGTCTGCAGGTCACAACCCCACTGGAGAAAAGAGCTAAAGTCAATGTGGAGCTCAAATTTAAGACTTTTTAACACCTTTTTAAAGACCTTTATGAATGAAACGTAAGACCTATATCACGACGAGTCACAAACATACTTGCAAAGTAAATAAATGTATTCAAATTGACTAAAAGCGACACAGAGTAATAATGTGCACATATACAGCAAATTAGGGCTGCTCGATTATGGAAAAAAATATAATCACGATTATTTCGGTCAATATTGAAATCACGATAATTGAACATGATTACTCGTTGACTTCTGGAAAGATGTTGCAATTATTGAACTTAAAAAACAATAAATCAATACAATAAAATTTATAAATAAATCAACAGTAAAAAAACACATACAACTGTGAACTGTGATTTAAACTATTTTTTCATTCAGAACACAAGAGAAAATAAGAGTTTACTTGCAAAACGTAATGAGCTTAAATAATAGTTTTTCTCGATAATTCTGTTTTTTGTGATCATTGGGAGCCAAAATTATAATCACGATTAAATTCCGATTAATTGCACAGCCCTACAACAAATTATATTTGGACAAGCGAAAGAAAGAACACAGAACCACAGAATAAAAAAAGAAAAACATTTTAATGAGCATTAGAGGTAGCATTACATGGATGACCTGTTCAAGATTATTTAAAGGGGTGATAGAATGCAAAACCGATTTTACCTTGTCATAGTTGAATAACGACAGTTTGGTGGGTAAATAGGACATACATAGAACCTCAAAGTCCCAGTGACACCGCTTTCCTCTGCAAATCTCACTATTTGAAACTGCCTCTGAAAACGGGAAAATCCCAACAAGCCTTCAAATTGACGTCAACTTGCTTCCTGTCCCTTATTTGGCTCAATTCCCTGTCTTTGTCACGGCCCGAAATTTACATACACCACAGACTTGAGATCAGCTAGTCTTCTTAATCTAGGTTGCGCACGTTAGACATTTTATACATAGTTTGTCTGTTATTCCAATACTAAAATCAATTCTGAGACTTTTTTATGTGAGAAATCAACTATGTAGAGCTCAAATATGGGTCGTTTTACGAAAATTGATGGCTAATTGCAAATTTGGTATGACAATGTCAGACTTCAGAGGCTCCACAAATCTACCGTCACAGCCAGCTGCTCCCTGCCCGGTATGCTGCCTTCTCGGCCTGCATATCTTCACAGACCTGCTATGACTTGGAGCTTTAGGATCGCACACACGACCTGCGCTTTAGAAAGAAGAATGTTTGGAAGTTTTTCAAGGATACTGAAAATGAACCACAGTGGTAAATGCAGTGTTCCAGGCTGTACAACGGAATACTGTCCCGGAGAAAAGTGTTTAGAAGGAGTAGCTAGCTAGATATTGGACAATGGAGTGGGACTTACTGTATCTAACACAGCGGTGCAGAGGACGTGTCTGCAGGGCTGTCTGCTAAATGTCCCTGTGCTGACTACTACAAGGTGAGATGTGATTCATACAACAGTAGTTATGAAAGTGTTGAAACTTTGCATTAGTGTGTGTGCGACACACTGGAGGATTAAACTGTAACGAAATTGTGTATCTGGTGGTGTTTACAGTAACGTTAGTTGATGAGTTTATGTGTTGGAGGTATTTCTCTGCTGTGGCCACTCAAACGGTCTCTCTCTTCTGTGTTCTGTGAGGAGCAGAGGAGTCGGGCCAGCCCGTATGCTGAGAGGAGCAGCCCCTCCACTCTCTCCTCAATTTGCAGGTTGTAAACCAACCAATCAGCGCACAGCTCATCTAAATATTCATGAGCAGACCATATAAGGAAGAAAAGCTCTTGTTTCTTCCTAGTGCTATTTCACAGGGTTGCATTAGGGAGCATAAAAAAATGTATTAAGTCTGCCCATAACAAAGAGAAAATAAAACATCAGTACTTACGTATGTTGGGAAAGCAAAATTCTCAGAGCTGCGGTTTAGGATGTCTATAGCTTCACTGTAGGTAATCCTGAAGGTAGATTGAGATAGTATCAATCATTCGAGGCCTTGACTTTATTCATTAGCTGATATAATAATAATAATTGTATATGCTATGTTTGGAAAAATAGAGACTTACGCAGGGAATCTCTTCTTCAGCATAGCTTCTACAGTGACCTAAGAGTGTATGGATGCAATAGGAAAGAAATGTACATTGAGATAATAATGAATCACATGCAGTTGTGGCTGGTTGGTATAAGGACTCAGGTTATGTACCCAAGTTAAATAAGTGTCCTTCAGGACTCACCCGGTGTCCAGGAGTCACATGCTTGTGAAACAAATCCACGTCCTCGGCACAGTGAGCCAAGACATGCTCCGTGGCAGATCTGAACATGTCCTCCATGACCTAAAGACCAAGGCCCAGTTTAATAATTAAAGCTTTCCCAGGCACCTGTGCATAAGGGCAACTTGAAAAGTCACATAAGGCAAGTGGAACATTTGAACTTCAGTACACAGAAATTGATATGATGTGACATTAGTTCACTTCATCCAAGATCCAAGTGTGTGACGACTGCGTTTTTATCCAAGAATACCAGACAACTTCATTTCAGTTTGTAAAGCAACTTTGAGGGAAAATAAAAATGACAAAATGATACAAAAAACCTTCTGTTTGTATTAGGGACTGTCAAAATGAACGTGTTAATGAGTTAATGCAAATTCCTTTCAATGCCACTATGCAGGCCCATTCTGTGATTTCGCTGTCTGCAGCGGGCATAGGGTCGAGCATCGTTTGGATTCCAATTCCGATTCTTCCTTTCAATTCCGGTTCTTATCGATTCTCGATTCTTAAGTTGCAATGGATCACATGCTTACCGTAAAACTTCAAATAATAGCCCGGGCTTCTATTTACCCAAATCGCCGAAATGGACCGGCTTGTATTTGAGACAGGCGTCTATAAGAGACAGGCCTTTAATTGACAATAGGAGGTTACCACATTATATATATTTTTTTAATTCGTATTATGTAAGGGATAATGTAGAGCGAGGCGGTTGTTATAGCGAATACAACCCCGACAGGGTGATCACCCCGACGCAAAGCGGAGGGGTCTTGAATCAGCCTGAAGTCCATGCGTCCATAGCAACGTAAACTCTGTATCTGTTAAGCTAATGCAACCCTTCATCTATTACTCAACACCACCTTACGGGCTGTGGTAGTAGCCGTATATATTATGGGGTGCTGCCGTGGTGGACAAATGACCCAGCTGCTGTTTTAATCACTGCAGGAATTGACATGACATTAGCTGACGCGTTGTAGTGAGCTAGCGGGCTATCAGCTGCATGTATTTATATTAAACTGAACATTTCTGTTGACGGTGAAGTGAGACGAGGTAAATGGCTTCATGTCCTCATTCATCTCGTTTCCTTTTTGCACAGCCGCTGCATGTTGACACACCTAAATGTGCAATGTAAGCTAACTAATTAGCGTTGTTGTCCCTGCGTAGCGATCACCGTATATAAAGATGTAGCGATATGCGCTCACCAGATCTGCTGTCATTGCTTGAATTGGACGACAGAAGTTGCTCCACGTTTCTCCACTTTTTGCCACAGCTGATAAATTATCCGGACTTCTTTCAGCAGATTGATTG
Source organism: Gymnocephalus cernua (assembly GCA_023631565.1). Classification (NCBI taxonomy): domain Eukaryota; kingdom Metazoa; phylum Chordata; class Actinopteri; order Perciformes; family Percidae; genus Gymnocephalus; species Gymnocephalus cernua. The sequence continues at coordinate 5,183,872 of CM042430.1, forward strand.
AAAGCTGTCCTCCAGAGTGAACAGAACTGCGTCCATAGCAACGCTCTTCTTTTGCATGGCAACGGTGTGTTATGCTTAGCAACGGTCTGAATAATTCAACCTAGCAATGTAATAATCGTATTTAATTAATATTTATAATTAATTCGAATGTGTGTTTAACAAATCATTTAATGTAAGAATTGTCTTTGGCTATTGGCAGCATAAAAAAACACATAAACAAAACTGAACGGTTGCGTCTGTCACGTGAAATCAAATCAAAACATAGAACAAACGATCTGACGGGTTTTAAAAGATCAAATACAACCCGACACGAAAAAAAACAAAAAAACAGACCAGGCCTCTATTTGAGACCGGCCTTTATTTACCCAAATCTGTTGTCACACCAGGCGTTTAAAAGAGACAGGCGCCTATTTGGGACTCGGCTATTATTTGAAGTTTTACGGTATTTCACAAATAAGAGGAACATTTTATTTTGATTCAATGGTGGGTTGCAGTTTTACCGGGCTTTTAACATAAAATAAAGCCACACCAGAGTGCTGCTTACTGTACTCCATGGCTGCAACACAACAAGCGCCTGCCCGCTACGGAAACCACTAGCGCATATTGAATTTGGAACCCATGATCAGATTTGAAACCAAATCCTCCAAACGTCCTCCAAATGTATTTTTTTGAACGATTCCAAGTAGGATGCCCAATCCTAAGCGGACATGAGACGGCAGAACAGGAGCAGGTCTTACTGGTCTTATTATACATCCATGAGCGGGCGTGGATGACTAGCAGAAACAGATTAATAAATAAATGGATTAATAAAGTTGTTTGCATATACTGTCGATGGGAACTGAGTTACAACCGGAGTACCTCCAGTCTCAAATACCACTTGAGCACTAAAAACTTTTACACTTTACATTTAGAACAGATGAAAAAAAAATTATAATTAATGTACGATTACTCACGAGTTAACTAGGACACTCGCGTGATTAATTGCGATAAAAAAATTGATTGACAGCACTCAATACACTTCAAATCCTGGAAGTTTATTTCCATAGCTTGTTAAAATGAACACAAACCAATGGTTTTCAGAAAGGTAAGTAATCAGTTGATTGTATGCAAAAGAGTGTTGAGTGAAAAGTTATCGGGCTACTTTGATCGATATCACAAAGCAAATACTGTATTTTAGGACAAGGGCATAACGTACCTTGGTGAGATCCTCCAAGGACTGTGTGAAGGAGACCTCGGCCTCCACCATGTAAAACTCAGCCAGGTGGCGTCTGCTGTGGGAGTTCTCTGCACGAAAAGTTGGTCCAAATGTGTAGACCCTAGAAAAAGCCCTGGAAGAAAGAACACGGCATAATTAGAAATGTTCTTCCATGTATGTGCATGTGTCGGTCTCTTACTTTCTGAGGCTGAACATACAAGTAGGATATGTGGATTTTATAATTCACGCAAAGTTAAATCCATTTAGGTTTATCTCACCCTGACATCACTTCCAAATGAAGCTGACCAGACACAGTCAGGAAGGCTGGGACGGAGAAAAAGTTCTCCTCTTCTTCATTCTCTGGGCACGACGGCTGGGGAAAGAGCAGAGGGTTTTTAGAATTTAAAACAATGTCGTTAATCCTTCTGTTCACATCACAGCTTTGATTGACAATTACATGCTGGAGGCAGCACCATCTACATATCTAACCCAACTACATATAGGATTCACAGAAATCTAAAATACTGTTATCTCTATAGCAGTGGTTTTCAAACTTTTTTCAATAATGTATGCCCTTTGAATTGTTTTGCCAAGCACTCCGTAATCAGCACGTAACATTTATATGAAGAGGTACAACACAGTATCGGCAGTGACAGATGACGTACTAAACAACCTTGTAACTGAAAAAAACATTTAAATCCTACATTTCAAATGTTTACAATCTATCACTTCATTCATTATTATAGTATCATTATTTTAGGAATTATGCATGACATACTTTTCAATTAGCATTTTGCAAAAAATCTCAGTACTTTAAAGTACCGCTAGGTGTACACATACCCCCATTTGAGAAACACTGGTCTATAGCAGTAGCCTGGTTGACACCAGACCCTTTTCAGTTGTAACTGAGAGTGGGTCTGGGGAAGCTTCATTCACAGCCCATTTCCAATGGGGCATCACCAACGGACGCCGCTCAAATGCCTCTGGGCACAATCGGATAGTCCTTCAACCAATCAGACCAATGATCCGGGTGACGTAGCGGTGACAGCGGCAGCCCGCCTCAACGGTTGTGATTGGTGCCTCGATTTGGAAAAAATCCATCACTTTTGATCCTCATTGCAGTATCTAGGTCTGATTTTCTGTTTCGATTTTACCTAGATTCTGCCGATGCCCGCTAAGGTAGGCGTTTCGTTGTTTTACTCAGTCACATTCAAAAGAATTCTAAAGAATTACCTCAGCCTACATATTCATCTTCCGTTGATTGTTGTTGGTGTTCACTTGCTTTCGCATGCTTGTACATGCGGATTGTTTCTCCGTCTTAAATGCGCTAGCATCAGCTTAGTATCTGAGCTACAAAGGTGCTAGATTGAAATAACTGACGATGCGTGCACTTGCTTTTTACTCGTGCTTCATTTTAGTTTTGGGGGGATTCCCTTACTAGCTGTGGCGGCGGTAGTTCCATCTTACCTGGCAAAGCAGTGGTTATTCATTGTTCTTATCAAAGCATGTTAATGCAAACTCATTTTTGCAGCAAGTTGACCAGGTTTTCATCTCTGCATTACGTTTAACAGCATTTCATCTTGTAGCTGGGATCCTATCTTTGCTGCACTTCTAACGGGATCTCATCATGTTCGACGTCCTCATCTTGAGCACATTTTACATGACGTCATTGCAGCGTGGTCAACTAGACCTCATCATTCAGCATGTTCAATCTGTCTTCTTTACAGCATGTTTAACCTGTCCTTTTCTTGCAGCATGGTTAAACTGACCTCTTATCGGAGCGTGCTCAATGTAACTCATCATCTTATAGCAGCATAAATAACGTAATATATCACTGACGTTGAACGTGGCCTAACTCATGCATCTGGCCTTCATTCAAATCATACTGCTTATAACTGCGCTGCTTTTTGTTGCTGAGCAGACACACTCTCCTGCTTGTTTAAATCTATGATGAACTACGTTATTGCTAATGCTCATACTGGCTCCCTCGCACTTTATTCTTAATCCTGGGAACTTCCCTATGTCTAATGTTTGTTTACCCATCAATTAAAGCTTGTCCTCATCAAAGCTAATATATTCTCCTTTGCATTATCTGGGTCATTAATTTTGAATAGTCATTTATTTTAGAATAGGGCCTGCTATTACTGCTGCAATCAAGGTGTCCAAAGTACATCTCTATACAACTTGGACGATGGACATCCTCTGCCTAATCATCATATTTTCATCTGACGTCAATGACATCCTCACAAACCAGAAATCCCTTAAATCATAACTTATAGTAAGCATGCATATAACTAGTGGGGGTGTTTTGTCATGATCTCTGATATATTCTCACATTCAACGAATTGAATTTGCACAATTACACGTTGGCATCTCATCTACATGTATTTTTATCTTTTGCATATCCAAACCAGTACGCGTGCGAGCATTAAGGACAGCAAACCTGTACGGCGTGCCGTGGTAAATTAAGCCAGCAAACCGGACGCTGTGCCAAGGTAAGGATTGTATATTTACAAGCAAACAAGCAAGCAAACAAACAGCATTAACCAGATCTCTAAAGCCATAATCTGGTAAGCATGCATATAGTGGTGGCGTATTTTCATAATCTCTGATCTATTCTCTCATTCATTGAGTGATTTTGCACAATTATACGTGACATCTAATCTACGCTTATTTCATTTTCATTTCAAACCCGTACGCTGTGCAAGGGATTTATTAAATAAAACAACAACAAAAAAAAAGTAAATTACCCGGATGTTGTGCCGTGGTAAGATAAGACCTCAAACCCGTACGCCGTGCGAGGGTTATAAACAGCTAACCCGGTTGTCGTGCCGTGGTGTGGATCGTATTCGCAAACAAGTAATCAGCAATTAAGCAAGCAAGCAAGCAAACAAGCGCACGACCATACATTCATCATAACCAAGATTTATTTGGCATATTCTGGTAAGCAGGCATATAACTGGTGGTGATGTTTTGTCTTGATCTCTGATGTTATTCTCTCATTCTATTGGCTGATTTTGCATAATCCATGTTGCTCTTATTTCCATGTATCTTATTTGTTTATTTTCTTTTCATTTTAAAACCTGTACGCCACGCGAGGGTTTAGTTTAGCCTGCCCCGGACATGCAGCCGAGGTTGGGAGTAGGCAAACACGGACATGCGGCCGTGGAAACCCGGGCGTGCAGCTGAGATTCACAGTATGCAAATCATAATAATAATAGATTTTATTTGCAATGCCATTTACATTTGGAGCAAATCTCAAAGTGATACAGTTAAGATCATTAAAGTATAATAAAACCTTCAATTTAAAATAGTCAAACCAGGACGTACAGCCGAGGTTAAGAGTAGCCGAGCGCGGACGCCATGCCGAGGTATCGACAAAACTATTTGTTTCAAACCATCGTCGTCATCAACATCATCATCAGCATCATGTATTATACTATATATATATTGGTCAGGAGTTTGTTTTCTTTTCTTTTGTTTTTCTTTTAAAACCTGCAAGGGTTAAGATTAGCCTGACCAGGACGCGCAGCCGAGGTTAGGAGTAGGCAATACGGCAATACGTCCCGGCTGAGCTTAATAATCGCTTAAAGATAGAAGCACAAACTTCCGAGCTTAAAAAAGAAATAAATCACAAATCAGATCCATAAGGTAATTCATGGACACATGGACATTTTTCAGGCTGATTCCTCTCTGTGGTATGTGTTGTAAGAGCTGTGACACCTACAGTAAGATGTCCTCACAAAAATCTTTCCTCTCTGCATTGTAAAATCTCACAGACACCAAAAGCTCATATTGGGCTTTGAGCACATTGATTTTCCACATCCTCACCTCAGACTGCTGTGGGTAAGTTTCCTCGATGTGTCTGTGCCTAGTTTCATAGTGACGTTTAATATTTCACATTTAATAGACAACCGCAACAGACTCCATGCTAGTGAGGCCCACCGGCCTCGTAGAAACAAACTCGTTGCAACCTAGCAACAAACAATCGCAGGCCGTTTTTGAACAGGCAGAACGAGGCCTTTGCAGACCCATACAGGTCTCTGGCCTTGTCCTGCCTGTTCAAAATTCCTTTAGTGACAAGATAAATACGATATATTTCCCGATTGTTGGGAATGGATGGAAGCCTCTCGCGGTCCGGTTTTGGACTGGAGTCCGCCAGTTGTTGACCTCTGGTCTATAGCATGGGACTTTCCCATTAAAGCCCCAGTGTGTAAGAATTTCTCCCATCTAGCGGTGAAATTGTATATGACAACCAACTGAATTTCACTTTGTAGCCCCCCCATCCCGAGTGCGTTATAACTCCTACAGTGGTCGAAACCCGAAATTAGCGACAACCGTCCGTGAGTGTTCCTTCCAGTGTAATAATAGTTTGACGTTATTTTGGTACCATTTCATTGCTAACATCAGCTATCAGGTTCCCAAACATATGCAAGCTAATGTTAGTAAAGTATCAGTGCTATCGTTATTCGGTATATTGTACGAGATTAATAGTGTAAGGCGATGTTTACAGCATAGGAGAGAAGCAACGGAGGTTTGTGTTTTTAATATATTTCTCTGAGCAGCATGAACAATGTCAATGAAACTGAAATGATCTCTTAGTGTCTCCATCGTTTCCACACAGCTGTTCTAGTAGCTAGTCTGTGTTACAGATACATGACATGAGTTGTCTGCTAGGGAAATCACGGCACATATGATTACGTTTATGTTACAAGGTAGACAATCCTTTTTCATCATTGACGCGAGGAAAAGTATCCTAGACGTCTAGCGTTATATTATACACAACCATGCTATATTTAGCCAAGCAAATAGCAACTATAAAACTTTTACACAAATAGGCAGAATTACCTGTTGAGAAGAAAGCAGGCAACTGCGGCGTCCCTTTTAAAATCCTTGCTCATCATCAGCTCTTTCCATCGTGGAAAAGCCACAACAATATTAACTTTGGTCGCGTTGCTTTGCCTGTCACGTTGTCATTTTAATTTCCTCGGCGACTCAGTTACATGCATAGACAGTATATAAAATGGACACAGCGATCCCGCTGTTTTCGACGGAGACAAGTGAAGCCTCTTACCAGCACTTTTCCGGTGATGGGAAAGTGTTACTGAGCGTTACTGCGCAGCTGCAAACTGAGCTTCCTGCCCTAGATGTGACGTGAACAACGTCTCTGAACGTTGTAAGTCTTCTGGTAGCTGCGCAAAAGAAATCTCAATCATTCCCAATCTATCAGAGACGGAGAGCGTAGGTATATGTAAGGAGATAACATAGGCACAGGCTAATTATTGCTAACTAAAATGCTAGTTAACATTAGTAATTAAACTAAACAGCTAATGTACGTCGAAACTGCCTGCGAGCTTCTCCTGTACTATACGGTAATTCCTCTACAATGCGACAGTAAGTCGCGTGGTTATGACACAATCGTTAGCCTATTTTTATAAAAACGTCTGCTACGGAGCCATAACGTGAGGTACAAGGTAATGTAGCCTTGTGTACATTGTCGTGTTTCTTAAGAAATAAACAACGGACAAATCAAGTCTTTAAACGCTTCAGATGTAAAGTTATTGGCTGTCAAAGTGACGCCAAAATGAATTGCAGTCAATGGGATGCTAACGGGGGTGATGGGAAAGGGCTAGCAAAATGGCGCCATCGCGGCTTCGCTCTGAGGAGAGATGGCTGGCCCCTTGGGTTACATGTCCTCGATAATAGACACAACAGGCTTTCAAATCTGCCGGCAGTGAGTCACAAGTAATCTTCTCCCCCTCCCTCCCTGGTATACGTCACAGTCAGTGCCACTGACTGAAAAGCGTGAAATGTGGAGCAGTATAGCCTGTATGTCCCTTACGGGCTACAGTATTTCAAGATGGCGCATGACTATGGAGCGTCTACCCCAGTTCATGTAAGCGCAAATGTAAAAATTCAAGCCAATAGGAATACTTGGGAGTTGATGGTTGTGGTCAATATTCATAAAAAAGGACAAGTTTGTGAAGGGCAATACAGATTTTGATAATAAACAACTACAAATGTTACACACTGGGGCTTTAAAAAACATTTATAAATACATGTGTAGATACTCACCTCAACGTGAAAGAGCTCCCCTGCCCCTTCACAGTCATTTGAGGTGATGACTGGAGTGTGAATCTGCACAAAGCCATTGTCCTGGAAAAATAAATACAAATAAATACAAAAATGTCCTGCTCTGCATTCTATTAAGAACTCCTCCACTGATGTTCTCACCTTGAAATATGAGTGAACTGCAGCAGTGGCCTCACTGCGTATTCTCAACAGGGAGCTGAATGCATTTGTTCTACACCTGAGATGAGGAAACTGGCGAATGTACTCGAGGCCGTGTCTCTCTTTGATTTTGAAGGGAAAATCCTAAAACAAGACAAAGCAACACTATTTAATTACATTTCCTATACAATGACGACATACAAAGTTAGAATAAAGTAGAATTCCTTCATTGTCATTGTACAAAACTGTATAACAAAATTAAGTAGCAATCCTAACGGTGCACTCACAAATTCAAGAAGAAAATAGAGAAAAATATAAATATATATTATGAATAAATACATATGTATTTGCTGTGACCTTTACAAACAGTAAAATAGCTAAGATATTGCACTTCTGGATGCTACACATTTACTGAGTTTTAGTGTGTGCATATAGAAGTAATACATAGTAAGTAATAGAAGTAGTAACATAGAAAAGGTATATTTAAAGCCAGCAAAATGTTTGTGGGTCAAACATCAGCATTTCCCTTACCACAGGGTTACATTCTCCAACTACATGGATTTGTTGCGCTTCCAGTTCAACTGGCTGATTTTGGTGTGGACTTTTCCTAAGAGTACCTGTGACTTCGACAGCACTACCAAATGTGAGAAACCTTCATTTAAGGGGAAAAGAGTGGAAGACAGTCAGTGTATTTTAAGTATGTAAACCCTTCATACCTAAAACGGTATTGTCAAGGATTATGTACTGAAATAAAAAGTGAAGTGCCTACGGCTCATTCAGCTCTGAACTGGCGACGACCTGCAGCGACTGCAGTGAGCTCCCATCATTCACATGCAGGAAGAGATTTGCCTTTTGAGCTCGAACAGAGCGAACCCATCCCTGCAACAGAAAAACAAGTCAAACTACACTTAGCTGTTCCTTCTGCTAATACAGAAATATGTTGGTAATTTAAAGCTATAGTGCATAGTTTCTGTCACCCCCATGATAGGGCTGCACAATTAATCGCAATTTTATCGGAATGGCAATATGAACTAGTGCAATATCCAAATCGCAGGGGGGGTGCAATATTTGTTAAAGGAAAAATATGTGTAAAACCATTCTGAATGAAGTATTGTGGTGCTGCAGAGACGTCCTGGGCCTACAAATCCTATCCTATCCTAAAGGAAAACATCTTTGTTTGGTACAGATTCTTGCAAAAATCACACTACATGACTATAGTACATTTTTATTTGTGTTTCAATGAAAATGAGAATGATGATCCAAAAAATTGATCATTCCCTCCAATATCGTGAATAATATTGCAATCGCAACATCAGTCAAAATAATCGCAATTTGACATTTTCCTCATAATCGTGCAGCCTTACCCCATGAGGAATTCTAAGTAATGACAACAACACTGTCGGCGCGCCCACATGATACAAGCCTTCTGTGATCGCGCTCCCACCCCTCCTCCACACAGTTACTTGTAGCCAACGACGACACGGAGGATAAAAAGAACATGATGGACTCTTCAGAAGAGGTCATTATCTTTAATCAAGTTTCGGCGCGGGAAAGTCACCGGACGCCACGATCTTCTGAACATAGCCATACTGAGAAATACAGAGAGAGTTGTGTGGAGCTGATAGTCTTAATTAGCTTTGTAGCAACTCATTTGGCAATGGCTTGAATGTAACGGATGTTTATTAAAATCAAAAAGTTACGCAGTAAAGCTTTAAGAATTTCACTCCTCTTTCTCAATAACATGTCAACTAAATGTATACACTGGGGTATCAATATGCAGTTTTATTTGGAAACCAAAGTGTTAGGGGTGGGGAATTTGTTTTGCGACGATTTTTAAAAATCGATTATTTTCCCTAGAATCGCTATTTTTTATACATTTTTTTTTTTTTTTTTACAAATGATTCACTTAAATATTTTCTGTTTTTACGGTACCACCGACGGTGACTACATCATTTCCGTTTCCAGCAAAAATCCATGTTATTTTCTTGTTTACATATGAAATAAATGTCAGACTGTGATGACATGTGATGTGTGATATATTGTCTCTAGAAGTGTATTATTCAACTTTTGTTTTTGTTAAAGAATGAAAAGAAAATCGCAATACTCAATACTATCGAATCGCAATACTTCTAGAATCGCAAGGAATGAAAACGGCAATACAAATCCAATCGGCACCCATGCATCGTGAAATAATCGAATCGGGAAAAAAGCACATTGTCCCAGCCCTACAAAGTGTGAAAACTACATACTATAGCTATAGCATAGTTCAGAAGTAGTGTTACAAGTAAAAGTCCTTCAATAAGATAATCTCTCAATGCAATGCAAATCAAACCAGCTATTAGGCTAACTGAAATAAAACCATGCCAATCGCTAGGTATGGTGAACGGTATGTGATGATGTGGGGCTATTTTAATTCCAAAGGCCAAGGGAACTTTATCAGGATGCATAGTATCCTGGATCCATGAAATAACTGGCCTTTAAAAATAAAAATCTGCCTGCTGCCTCTATGGGAATTTAACATAGGGGTGTACTGACTTATGCCCCCTGTATTTTAAGGAAGAACGTTTATTTATTCACGATACAGTATTCATTCACAAAGAACATTGGTGTCCTTAAAGGTTGGATTTTTTCCTCATTTTTAATTAATTAAGGCATTAAGATCAATTTCCAAAAGATTATTTTTTTTATTTCTCTTTTTAGTCAACTGTAGCATGGGTTCATAAACTTATGAGCACCACTGTATTCCAGGGTGCATATAGGCGCTAGATGGGGTACAGGTATGATCGGTTTGATAACAGATCTTTGGGGGACATTTGTTTAGCAAATCCCCATCTAAAGTATATACTGCAAGGTTTAGTACATATTCAGTTAACGTTAGGTGTATCCCTGGTTTAGCTAGGCGCTACAGTAATAAGAAGTAGTCAGGAAAATATATGAAGTTGTTTGCAAGAATTATCTTGTCGTAATATATTTTAAAGAAAGAAAATGTAACTGAAGATGATTGGGAATATAAAGGTTTAATATAATTTAGCTGATTTATTCATTAAATACAGTGAAACCGTAACGTTAGTCTGGGTGTAACGTTAGCTAAAATAAGCAGACTGTTACTGAAGGATAACGTTAGCTGTTAGCACAAATTAGCAGAAGATTGTAAAAGTAGGTGTGAATGTTACCTGTACTTTGACTTTTGCTCCCAATTCTGCACCTGAAACGGCTTCGGACACTCTTAGTTTCGCCGGTGTCTTCTTACAATAATCTCGAATACTAAGTAATATTCCCCGAGATACTGAAGTTGTTGTTGCAACAGAAATCGTTTTAGCTGCAGCCTGAAACATCGTAATACACGCTGCACTTTGAGGCACTAAACCCGCTAAAAGCACAACATGTCGCGACAACTTCAATACACAATAAACAACGTATTAAACGGTATTTTTTAGGGTTTTGCTTTGACTTGACTTTCACGCTTTCAAGTTGTGTCACTTGTCTGACAGTAACACTTCCTGTATGGGTCTTTCACCATTCGCCCAACTCAGTCATGTGGATTGAGATTACCCAATCAGATGTCGGTATTTTACAGCAGTCCTTATTGCTCCAGGGAGTTGTAGTTTTCTTATAAGAGCCTAAATACCATTTTAGACGGTTTAGGATTATAATTTAAATTAATTTATAATTTTACTATTTTTACTGCAATTTTATGAATGTTTTATGAGATTTCATTTTATGGTAGAGACTAGAGATGCATATTTAATAAAAGTAAGGTATTTTGAGAATTGTCATGTAGGTAGGTCTGGCAATGTGAGACTATGGGAAGAGCAGAATAAGGTTTATTACCAAGTAGGTTTTCACTTAAAATTAATTTGCCTTGGTGTTTTCAGAATTTCTAAACATATTAAGAGGAAATAAACAGGCAATAACATAAATAGGCTATACAATAGAAATTTGCAATACAAAAAGGATAAAAGATACTATAACAAATAGCCTATTATAACAAATATATGTACAATATAACGGCTTTAGAATAAAGATGATTCCATCACTTTTAAAACCTAGAAGCTCTGCAAGAAGCATTTATATTTTAATGTCCCAGCAGGTTGAAATGATTAATTTGTAGTAAAGCTGTGTTTCTTGGTGTGCAATTGTGACAAGTTTCCTGATGCATGCTCAAACCTCTCTTCAGAACCATTGGCCACAATATTTTTTTTACAAAAAAGCCACCAACCAAAGTCATTTCTACATACAGAGAGAAATGTCAAAATATATTACCTTTTTTGACACTTAAAGTTTTTATTGAAAGTATTTCAAAAGTCATTGTTTTTACACCATAGACCTTTTTTGTTTTGTTTTTACAATTATAGCTATAAGCACAAACTGCTAAGCAAAATAAAAGATACAAACAAACAAAACAATAGTAAGAACAAGCAAACAATACATAAGGAAAAAAACAGGTAAGGAGATGTTGGGCACACAGGCTGGAACAGGGACATCTGTTTAAACCATTGACATAGAAGAAGTGGACCAACATATCCCGTTGCTCTGGACGGAGACGAGTTTAGTCTATTAGAAGCACTTTTCCGGTGACGGTTGAGCGTTACTACGCAGCTGCAAACTGAGCTTGCTGACGTAGATGTGACTATTCATAATTGCAGCATTACTAGCATCAAAATGGCGCCATAGGAGGCTTCATTCTGAGCAATGACAGTATATAAACTGTGAAGTTTATGTCTGAGGACATTTAGGACATTTATGTGACCAGAGGGTGTGTACCAATTACAGGGGTATCACACTTCTCAGCCTCCCTGGTAAAGTCTACTCCAAGGTGCTGGAAAGGAGGGTTCGGCCGATAGTCGAACCTCAGGTTGAAGAGGAACAATGCGGATTCCGTCCTGGTCGTGGAACAACGGATCAGCTCTTTACTCTAGCAAGGATCCTGGAGGGAGCCTGGGAGTATGCCCATCCAGTCTACATGTGTTTTGTGGATCTGGAGAAGGCATATGACCGGGTCCCCTGGGAGACATTGTGGGAGGTGCTGCGGGAGTATGGGGTGAGGGGGTCCCTTCTCAAGGCCATCCAATCTCTGTATGACCAAAGCGAGAGCTGTGTCCGGGTTCTCGGCAGTAAGTCGGACACGTTCCAGGTGAGGGTTGGCCTCCGCCAGGGCTGCGCTTTATCACCAATCCTGTTCGTAGTATTTATGGACAGGATATCGAGGCGTAGTCGTGGTAGGGAGGGGTTGCAGTTCGGTGGGCTGGGGATCTCATCGCTGCTCTTTGCAGATGATGTGGTCCTGATGGCATCATCGGCCTGTGACCTTCAGCACTCACTGGATCGGTTTGCAGCCGAGTGTGAAGCGGCTGGGATGAGGATCAGCACCTCTAAATCTGAAGCCATGGTTCTCAGCAGGAAACCGATGGAGTGCCTTCTCCAGGTAGGGAATGAGTCATTACCCCAAGTGAAGGAGTTTAAGTACCTTGGGGTCTTGTTCGCGAGTGAGGGGACAATGGAGCGGGAGATTGGTCGGAGAATCGGCGCAGCGGGGGCGGTATTACATTCAGTTTATCGCACCGTTGTGACGAAAAGAGAGCTGAGCCAGAAGGCAAAGCTCTCGATCTACCGGTCAGTTTTCGTTCCTACCCTCACCTATGGTCATGAAGGCTGGGTCATGACCGAAAGAATGAGATCCAGGGTACAAGCGGCCGAAATGGGTTTCCTCAGGAGGGTGGCTGGCGTCTCCCTTAGAGATAGGGTGAGAAGCTCAGTCATCCGTGAGGAGCTCGGAGTAGAGTCGCTGCTCCTTCACGTCGAATGGAGCCAGTTGAGGTGGTTCGGGCATCTGGTAAGGATGCCCCCTGGGCGCCTCCCTAGGGAGGTGTTCCAGGCACGTCCAGCTGGGAGGAGGCCTCGGGGAAGACCCAGGACTAGGTGGAGGGATTACATCTCCAACCTGGCCTGGGAACGCCTCGGGATCCCCCAGTCAGAGCTGGTTAATGTGGCTCGGGAAAGGGAAGTTTGGGGTCCCCTGCTGGAGCTGCTCCCCCCGCGACCCGACCACGGATAAGCGGATGACGATGGATGGATGGATGTGAACTTTAACTCTGAGGAGGCAGGCTTGCACCCTTGGTTTAAACTAGGGATGCACCGATCCACATTTTTTCATTTCCGATCCGATCCCGATACCTGAATATGGATATCGGCCGATACTGATACTATTCCGATACCAGAGCTGTGTTTGCTTTAACTTTATTATTATCATTATTGTTGATTTTATATGATGCTGAAATAAACTCCTCTCAACAGGCAAGTATGATATGGACGTACGTATGCATGAATGTCCCAAAAGGCAACTTGAGGTATAAGGTCAGAAAAAACAGGAAATATCTCATTCTGAAAACAGATATGCAACTGTAAGGGTTTCAAATTGATTGTCATGTCAATATTTATAACATTCCCAAAATGTCAAATACTTGAGTCTTGAAATATAAGAAAAGTGCAAGTGTAAAAATCGTACACACACACAGTGTGCATCTGAACAGCGCAAATCAAGTACATTGGCTCTTGTAGCATCAACAAATCAAGGTTTTAAAAAAGTGCAATAACCTCTGTTTTCACAGCTGCAGCGGCTGCTCAACACCGGTGTCGTGCCAAGGTACTTACCCCCGCCAGGATTCGTATCCCCTGACCGCGGGAGCACACAAAAGTTACATAGGGGATACACAAAATAGCAGGCTGTTTTCACCTGATATTTTGTGTATCCCCATGTAACTTTTGTTATGAAATAGCAGACATCTCCATATTATCTCAGGTTGTTTATTGTGACATAGTAGACACATAAAATAGCACACATGAGGACAGGACAGACCCTTTGCATGTTAGGCAGGAAGTGATTCGCTTGAATAACTGTTTTTAACCTGAAATAATGCAGCCTGACATTTTGTCTATCCCCTCTGTAACTTATATGGCAGACAGGTGAACAAAGCGGCTAGTTGAAAAGCCATATTAAACTAAATCAAATTAAAACAGAAATCACGTTAGAGGGGAGGGAGGGACAGGTTAGCAGGTCACCTTAATGTAACAGACAAATAAACGTATAATAAATGAGACCCTTGTTAGCTACTATGGAAAACGCTGTCGAGTATTTCACGTCGCTATTTGTTCCATTAATAAAGAGGTGAATTCGAAGTGCAACAGTGAAACTCCGCTCTGAGTGCACGCACGCTCCCGCGGTCAGGGGATACGAATCCTGGCGGGGGTAAGTACCTTGGCACGACACCGGCGACAACACTGGGACAGACGGTTGTGAAAGTCCTGTTTTGTTTTTGCATTTTGCTGTCTTGCTCTACGGTGTTTCCATAGACAGTAAAAGAAAAAGGGTGTTTCTAGTGTGAAGTATTTCCAAACAGCGGACACACAGGATAGCATTGAGCTAGCCACAATGCTGCTCATGCTACTATCCTGCTAGCTGGCTGCAAACTGCGGAATGGACTTTCTGAGCGGGGGCGTGTCTCATAACTCTGTGTCTCATTGAGCCGCGCCTCTGTTCAGGAAATCTATTCCACAGTTTGCAGCCAACCAGCAGACCAGCCGTCAGGAATCACTTTTGGAGCCACTTCAGCAGACAACGTTAAAGTGCAGACATGGCTCGTGGTATCGGAAATCTCCGTAGGTTGGATCGGGAAAATCCAATGACAGTATATAAAATGGACCCAGTGACTCCGCTGTTTTTGACGGAGACAAGTGAAGTCTATTAGAAGCACTTTTGCGGTGATGGTTGAGCGTTACTGAGCGATACTGCGCAGCTGCAAACTGAGCTTCCCACCGTAGATGGGCAACGTGTCTGAACGTTGTAAGTCTTCTGGTAGCTGTGCCCAAGGGGGCAGTGTCACTGCACGATGTGAGTCCATAGACAGTATATAAAAGTCTGAGTCGCGTCGAGTTGCGCATGCTCAGATTTAAACAATTTACGGCATAACGACAATAACGGAAGATGGGAACAGCAATAATAGAAGATATAGAAGGTGGAAATCATTTCAAAAACGTTTTAGTTATCAAATGCTATCTATGATTGTTTGATTGCTAACGTTAGCTCATAACACCATTCAAATAACAGTCGTTGTTGTGTCTGATTGCTAACTTGTAGCCAGCAGTGAACCAACTTGGTCATGTAGCTCCATTTTTACTGACTTTTTTATTTGTTATTAACTGACGTGAGGGATCATACCGTGAACGTGTGATGCGTTACGCTAAATAATACATTACTGCCATTTCCACCTTCTATATCTTCTATTATTGCTGTTCCCATCTTCCGTTATTGTCGTTATGCCGTAAATTGTTTAAATCTGAGCATGCGCAACTCAACGCGACTCAGATCGTGTTGAGACTCACATCGTGCAGTCACAGTGACAGGCAGGCTTCTCTCCAAGGGGGCAGCCATCTCTCCTCAGAGCGAAGCTGCGATGGCGCCATTTTGCTAGCCCTGTTCCCATCACCCCCGTTAGCATCCCATAGACTGCAATTCATTTTGGCGTCACTTTGACAGCCAATAACTTTACATCTGAAGCGTTTAAAGACTTGATTTGTCCGTTGTTTATTTCTTAAGAAACACGACAATGTACACACGGCTACATTACCTTGTACCTCACGTTATGGCTCCGTAGCAGACGTTTTTATAAAAATAGGCTAACGATTGCGTCATAACCACGCGACTTACTGTCGCATTCTAGAGGAATTACCGCATAGTACAGGAGAAGCTCGCAGGCAGTTTCAACGTACATTAGCTGTTTAGTTTAATTACTAATGTTAACTATCATTTACGTTAGCAATAATTAGCCTGTGCCTATGTTATCTCCTTACATATACCTACGCTCTCCGTCTCTGATAGATTGGCAATGATTGAGATTTCTCTTGGCACAGCTACCAGTAGACTTACAACGTTCAGAGACGTTGTTCACGTCACATCGGCGGCGGGAAGCTAAGTTTGCAGCTGCGCAGTAACACTCAGTAACACTTAACCATCACCGGAAAAGTGCTGGTAAGAGGCTTCACTTGTCTCCGTCAAAAACAGCGGGGTCGCTGGGTCCATTTTTCTTTTACTGTCTATGGCTGTGCCAAGAGAAATCTCAATCATTCCCAATCTTGCAGAGACGGAGAGCGTAGGTATATGTAAGGAGATAACATAGGCACAGGCTAATTATTGATAACTAAAATGCTAGTTAACATTAGTAATTAAACTAAACGGCTAATGTACGTCGAAACTGCCTGCGAGTGTCTCCTGTACTATACGGTAATTCCTCTACTATGCGACAGTAAGTCGCGTGGTTATGACACAATCGTTAGCCTATCTTTATAAAAACGTCTGCTACGGAGCCATAACGTGAGGTACAAGGTAATGGAGCCTTTTATACATTGTCGTGTTTATTTAGAAATAAACGATGGACGAATGAAGTCTTTAAACGCTTCAGATGTAAAGTTATTGGCTGTCAAAGTGACGCCAAAATGAATGGCAGTCAATGGAATGCTAACGGGGGGTGATGGATAGGGTTAGCATAAAATGGCGCCATCGCGGCTTCGCTCTGAGGAGAGAAGCCTGCCCCTTTGGGAAAATCCGATACCTGAATTACGCTGCTATCGGATCCCGATACTGGATCGGATCGGCCCCATCCCTAGTTTAAACACACAAAAATCATCATATACATTGATTTCCTTAAGATGACAATGATAGGGATTTTTTTTGTTCATTGTTTACACCCTAAAAAAGAAGATAAATCATAATTTCAATAAAGTCTTGTAATGCTAGTGGTTTAGGCTGTAACCATATTCTTATTATAGTGTTCTTACTTGCAGCCAAAATAATTTGAAACAAATACTTTTTGCAGGTAGTTGGCCTATAATATCAAACCTAAACGGCATCTTAATATCAAGTACACTCTCTATAACCCGTATGTCCTGCCAAAAGGAATATATTACGTTGCAGTCCCAAAAAATATGATAATGATTGACATTCACAAAACCACACATTGGAAAATATATTTTCAACACTAAAGCGTAACACATGTGGAGTGATTCAATAGTGTAATGGACCAAACAGAACAGCTATCACAACCACATGGAACCCCTCTTTAATCTTATATGATGTATCTGCCGTCAGTGTGAGGTCCATTTGTGCGTAAAACCTCGTTAATCCAATACCCACAACGGCACTGGGTCTATTCCCACCATTTGCTGCAGGAGTAAATCAGATCATGCCAGCAATGTAATAAGATGCCATTGACTATTATTCACCTGGTCCTGCCTGTCAGCTCTGGAGCCCCTGGTCTGGGCCTGCCAGCAAACACAGAGCTGGGTGTCTCCACCTCCGGCTGCTTATGACACATCATCATTAAAGCCAACATGATGTATTTGAAAAGTCAGCGGGGTCATTGATATTAATTATCCCCAGCGTGGATGGGGCAATTATGCACATGGTGTCGTCTAAATGGGGAGCAGAACAAATCTATTTTCCGATTCATTGACAGAGAGTGCCAAATATAATGGGGGGATTTGTTGAGGTCATGATGTCTGTATCATATGTTTCTGTGTCTTTAGAGCAAAGTTAAAACATGGTGACTATCAGACAAGCAATCAGGAGAAGGTTGTCTTTAATAATCTGCCACGAAACCACAAAGATTTGATGACTGAAAAAAAATAAAACAATACCCCTTTTAGGAAATGAATCCAAATGAATGGTATGCAGCCTATTATTAAAGGAATATGCCACTTAAATCTGCTCTCTTCCATCATAATGTGCAATATCTTACTTTACCACAAAGTAGTGCTGTAGCTCTATGACACTTTCTACTCGTCATTCCAGATCCCCGCCTACTGCAGATTTATTCATTTACCCCTGAGTTGCCTACAATATATTATTCATTTGCAGCTCCAAGGTCTACTGAAATAGAAACAAGCTGGCATCGTTATATTCTCTCTGCAGTTCTATCAAGAATAATACAAAGGACCTGCTGGCTTCCATTGGCAGCAGCATGATAGTCCAGCGCAGTGAATGCAGGTTGCATCCAGGAACTGTTTGCTATGCATCAGTAGGAACAGTGAGGTTGAGATACCCCCAGCGTTTAACATGATTTGTAATTCCCCCCTTTTTTGCAGGCTTGACACATTCCGTGACAACTTGCACATGGGAGTGATGCTTGATGGTGTGTCGCATGTATTTACATTTCCACAGACACACATCCTCCTCCCCCACAAACCACAATGCAATGTATGCATGGAACAAGGTGACAACAGTATGCTCTGCTGTCAAAAAAACCCAGCCCAAAGCAAAGTGTTATCCCGTTTACACTATCCATATAACAAATGAAGAAGAGGAGTCAAATGGTACTTCCAGTGGGAGATACAGCTCTCTGTTCTCTGAGCCTCTACAGGTAGAGGAGTTGTTTGGCAGTGGCCTGACAACCTTATTTGGGCTTAACAACTTGTTAAAATCAATACTCGATTAGTCAGCAAAACAAAGGATTTTGCTGTAAAAGCTTGGATCTCAGGAGGATCGGTGAACTTAAAGGGCAAGTGCATCCTGTGCTCCCAGCGACGACAGCCCCATATCGACAGCACGTCCTGCCCCTTCCACCAGCCTTCATCAGCTCCTCCAAAATATTCTGCATTCTCAAATTGGAGGGTGCATTGATTTTATGTAACATGGCTCGTTAAGTGCTGATTAGACCATTACAGTGATGTGATTTCAGGGAATGGGTTTGGGTGACAGGCGGCCAAACACAAATCAAAAGGAACTAACAACCCTCAGTGAAAAAGATTTGGGCTGCTGCACTGCTTCACCATACGACTCTCCAGTTACTACTGCGTTTGTGTCGGTGGATATCTAATGGACCTGCTTCAGAGGTCTGCAGTTTAGAGAAAATATCCATTAACGGCGTTCAAGACATTCACTGTTTGGAAATTATGATGTAGCTGCTTTTTCTACTAAACCATAAAGTCATTATATATGGAGTTTGGGAAACATTCACTATTCTAGCCATTTTAGAGGCTCAAATCATCTATTAATTGTGAAACTAATAATGAAAATAGTCATTAGTTGCAAGTCTTGCAACCCTAATTTGTGCAGTGAAACTTGCAGAGCACTCTGCAGAACTGCAGAACCCTGCAATCAAAATGTAGAAATGAAGACTGCTTGACAGACAAGAGTAAATGAAATATATACCTAAGAAAAATAACTGGTGTTGCCCCATTGCGGTAGAGCCATAAATATCACAAGCCACGTCAAAGACAACATTTCCATCAATTTGAGATGGACCACAGATTTTCCGATCTGGATTTGAAATACCATTTGCTGCCAATATTGTGTCATTTGGTTTACAGCTCAGTTCTCTAAAGAGAGCATGCAAAACAAAACCAAAAGACGCCTGAGTCCAACTTGACAAGTTCCTGTGGAGCTGAGTAGGATTTTGGATGTGCACTCAAGCCTTCATATCATTCACTCTCTGAAGGTTTGAACAAATTAGTTATATCTCTGATTACACTATTGTTCTCTTTGTGTGACTTACAGAAATGCTTTCAAAGTGATATTGCTGCAGACTCAAATCAGTACCCAACATTCATGTAGAGTATGCATATTTTGGGAAGCAACAGTGTTGCAGTAGTGAGGGTGGTGATTGCAGGTTAACATACGTTTTGATTTCACTAATCACAACTTCAAACATATAGAACACTGACAGATTTGGCGGTATTTATTTTGTGCTTCAGTTTTGCAGTGAAAGGAAATTCCCCTCATGTGCTTAGATAGAGTTGTGTCATTAGGAACATTAACAATATCACAGCTTCAACCTTAACAGTTAAACAGTCTGTCACTGGAACCTTTTCTTTTCTTCCACTGAATAGTCAAAGACAAGTCTCTCCTGAGATGGCTAAGAATAGATACTGAAAAATAGAAAAGCAGAGAAGTGATATCAAACTACTGTACCTCATCAAAGAGTGTTATTCTCATCCCCATACACACAGGCCACAGTCAAATGAAACTATTCATTCTCATCCACACTCTGCCCTTTACGGCAGCATCACTTGTCAGAGCTGGCTTTAGGAGGATACAGTGTGTGGGCTCTGCTTCATTCCCCTTAGGTTCTTTAATTTAACTTCCAATAAGGATAGAGCTCCTTTATCCTCATTTACAGAATAATTTGCACAAATTATCCTAAATGTTAACTCTCAATTGAGATGCAGGAATTCTAGTTATATCTAGGTCACCCCAGATAAATCTGGAATTTATTTTCTTACTTTGTAAGGGCTACAGTATGAGAACATCCGTGTGTGGATAGTTACATAGTACAATCAGCATTTGCTGCATATTATCTGACTACAACCCCAAATCAGAAAAAGCTGGGACAGTATGGAAAACACAAAGAAAAAAAGAAAGTAGTGATTTCTAAATGTACTTTGACTTGTATTTCATTGCAGACAGTGTGAACACAAAATATTTCATGTTTTGTCTGGTCAACTTCATTTCATTTGTAAATATACATCCTTTCCTGTCATTCAGACCAGCAACCTGCAACACATTCCAAAAAAGGTTGGGACAAGAGCAATTAAGGGCTAGTAATCAGGTAAATTGGTTAAATAATGATGTGATTTGAAACATGTGATGTCAACAGGTGATTGTAATTATGATTTGGTACAAAAGCAGCATCCAAGAAAGGTCTAGTCCTTTAGGAGCAAAGATGGGCCGAGGATCGCCAGTTTGCGAACAAATACGTGAGAAAATGATTGAAATGTTTGAAAACAATGTTCCTCAAAGAAAGATAGGAAGACATTTGCTTATTTCACCTTCAACAGTGCATAACAATTAAAAGATTCAAGGAATGAGGAGGAATTTCAGTGCGTAAAGGACAAGGGCGCAAGCCTAAGCTGAACAACCGTCATCTCCGATCCCTCAGGCGGCACTGCATCAAGAATCGTCATTCATCTATAAGCGATATCACCACATGGGCTCAGGACTACTTTGGCAAACCTTTGTCAAGTACCACAATACATAGTTACAGCCACAAATGCCAGTTAAAACTGTACTGTGCCAAAAGGAAGCCCTATGTTAACAGTGTCCAGAAGCGCCGTCGACTTCTCTGGGCTCGGAGCCATCTGGGATGGACCATCACACAGTGGAAACCTGTACTGTGGTCAGATGAATCAGTATTTAAGGTATTTTTTGGGAGAAATGGACGCCGTGTGCTCCGGACCAAAGAAGAAAAGGATCATCCAGACTGTTACCAGCAACAAGTCCAAAAGCCAGGGTCTGTCATGGTATGGGGTTGTGTCAGTGCCCTTGGCAAAGGTAACTTGCACTTCTGTGATGGCACCATTAATGCTGAAAAGTACATAGAGATTTTGGAGCACAATATGCTGCCTTCAAGACGTCCTTGCATATTTCAACAAGATAATGCAAAACCACATTCTGCACACATTACAAAGTCCTGGCTGCGGAGGAAGAGGATACGGGTACTTGACTGGCCTGCCTGCAGTCCCGACCTGTCTCCAATAGAGAATGTGTGGCGCATTTTGAAGTGCAAAATGCGACAATGAAGACCACGTACTGTTGCCCACCTTAAGACTTGTTTGCAGCAAGAATGGGACAAAATTACACCTGAAACACTTCATCACTTGGTGTCTTCAGTCCCTAAACGTCTTTTAAGTGTTGTGAAAAGGAATGGCAACATTACAAAGTGGTAAATGCTTTACTGTTCCAACTTTTTTTGAAATGTGTTGCAAGAACCAAAATAGGAATTTTGTTTTTTTGAAAAAAATAAAAATAAAAATCATGAGGAACACATTAAATGATGTGCTGTTGTATTGTCTGCAATGAAATACAAGTCAAAGAACATTTAGAAATCACTACTTTCTTTTTTTATCTGTCCCAACTTTTTCTGATTTGGGGTTGTACATTGTAATGTACTGTGACTCAATAATGAGACGTTGTGAACTTAATGCTGTGTTGCTTTATTCTGCTCCGCTTTTACAAACTCACCCAGCGAGGTACGGTGGCTCCGAATGGACACTAAGAGAAAAACTAAAGCCACATTTCTGACCAGCGCCCCTAGCGACACAACAATACATTACATCTCCCTTCTTCAGAGAAGAACATACTGCAATTATGAATAGTGTGACAGCGGTCCATAACAAGGCTCACATTAGCACAAACCTGAATTAAGTCACCAACTCTAATGGCACACAAACAACAGGAAGAAAATGTGTACCTCAACTTGTGGCTATAACTCTTACAGAAACAACGTAAGTCACAGAACATGCTCAATTACTTTCTAACTTTATAAAGAAACAGTCACAAATCCAGTCTTTGAGGGGGTTTCACCAGTCTGCCTCATTTGGTGGTGTATGACCCGGAAGGATGGACTTGCCCAGAGTCTAGGCGATTTCCAACAGGCGAGGGCAACACTTCACTGGGGGAAAACACCTCTCGGCTGGAAGCAGCCTCAGCTGGTTCAGTCCAGGGCTCATCGCTGGAGAAGCGACGTGACTGATTTGCTTCTGCTGTGCTCTTGCGAAGATGCTGACTGTTACGGCGAAGCTCTTTGCCGCCACAGTCTACAATGTATGATCTTGGTGCACTGTGTTTCTCAACAACGACTGCTGGGGACCACTTTGATCTCCCAGGGTACGGTTCCACTCTGACCTCTTGTCCAGACGTTAGTGGTGGGCGTTGTTTAGCTGCTCTGCTGTTGTCTTAGAAGAACTTCTGGGATGACTTGGAGTTGTCCAGCAGATGCTTTCGTCATAGGACTTCGGGACAAGCAGCTGTTGAGCTATAGGCAGTTTGTTTCTGGGCCTTCTTCCCATCAGCAGTTGTGCGGGGGACAAGCCTACAGACTCGAGGGGGGTTGTTCTGTAGTCAAGTAGTGCTAGCTGTTTGTCTTGAACTTTGCACCACAGTCTTTTGATTGTTTGTACTGCTCGCTCAGCCTCTCCATTAGAGTGAGGGGTGTGAGGCGACGACGTGCGGTGTGAGATGCCGTAGATCTCACAAAAGCCTTTGAACTCCTCACTTGTGTACTGTAGGCCATTGTCCGTTCTCAGTACAGCGGGAATGCCATGTCTGCAAAACTGAGCTTTCAGTGTTTCTATGACAGAGCGACTTCGCTGGTCCTTAAGTACATCTACTTCAATGAACTTTGAGTAGTAGTCCACTAGCACTACATAGTGTTTTCCCTCCCACTCGAAAATGTCAGATGCCACCTGCTCAAAAGGCAGTTCTGGAGTTACTGTTGGTTTTAATGGCAGTCTCGGCAGCCTGTTTTGAAATTATGCACACTTACCACAGTTTCTCACCATGTCCTCTACTTCAGCACTCATACCTGGCCAGTAAAGCACTTCCCGCGCTCTCTGCTTGCTTTTTACCATCCCCAGGTGGGACTGATGTATGAGCTCTAGCATGCGGTGTCTCATGGTGGGTGGTACTACTATTTGCAGTCCTTTGTACACCACTCCATCACATACTGTTAACTGGCTCCTTGAATCCCAGTATGACTGAACTGCAACAGGAACATCTCCTGCGTTCTGGCCATCCCTACTGGATTATGTGCTGTAGGAGGTTTAACTCTTGCCTTGTGCATTCTTGCAGCTAGCTGTACTTTACCTCATTCACTGCTACATAGTTCAGCATAGAAACGCACTCTAATCCGTCCAACTCTGGCGTGTTGCAGGCCAGTTGAGCTCTTGAGAGTGTGTCAGGCAGCTCCATATCCTTTCCTCTCCTGTACTTGACATCTAAATCATACCACTGCAGGCGCATGCGCATCCTCTGTATGCGCATGGGGGTTGAGAGCAGCGTTTTTTTTAAGATGTCCTCGAGTGGTTTGTGGTCGTTAAAGACGGTAACCTGTTTGCCAAATATGTAATGATGGAACTTTGTGCATGCATGAACAATAGAGAGAATCTCCTTCTCTATCTGAGCGTAGCGAGTTTCAGCATCTGTCAGCGACCTGGAGGAAAAGGCAACAGGACGATCGTCCTGCAGGAGCACGGCTCCCAATCCACTGCTGCTGGCGTCACAAAATATCACCTTACCTACTTTAGAACTGGTGAATGAGAGCACAAGTTTTTTAGCCTGTCAAAGGCTTTTTCCTGAGCCGGCTGCCATGAGAACTCCACGTTGCTTTTGATAAGTTGACGAAGGGGCGCGTCTTCCTCACTGAGGTTGGGAATGAATTTTGACAGATATGTGACAAACCCCAGGAAGCGACGGACTCCCTCCTTGTCTGTGGGCGGAGCCATGCAACTGACTGCTTCAACCTTAGCTGGGTCTGGCTTAAGACCACCTGCTGTCAGTAGGTGTCCCACATACGGCACTTCGCTCTGTCGAATGTGACATTTTTTGAAGTTGAGTCTCAGGTTGTAGCTTGTGGCTCTCTCAACGACTTTGCGCAGAATCACATCATGTGTTTTTACATCGGGAGCTGCGATAAAAATGTCGTCCATGATGGCTGTGGCACCTGATATGCCTTCCAGCATGCCATCCATGATGCGCTGAAAAATCTCAGGGGCACATTTAACTCCAAATGGTAGCCTGAGCCACCTGAATCTGCCAACCGGTGTGTTAAATGTGGTGAGAAGCGATGAGTCATCATCTAGTTTTATCTGGAGAAATCCAGATTTGGCATCCAGGATAGAGAATACCTTGGCGCCTGGCATGGAGGACACAACTTCCTCAACTGTGTGCATGGGGTAGTGCTCTCTTCTGATTACCTTGTTTAGATCACTGGGATCTATGCAAATCCTCACGTTCCCTCCACGTCTGACAGCGACCATGGAGCTCACCCATTCAGTGGGCTTTTCAACTTTGGCGATGTAGCCATTTCTTTCCATTTCCTTCAGTTTCTCTATTATCTTTTCTTTTAGCGCAGCTGGTTGTCTGCGCACAGCATGCACAACGCCTTTAGCATTTGGGTCTATTTTTATAGTGTATTCTCCTGGCAGCGTCCCTGTAGTACGTACCAGTTCCGGAAAATCACTTAGACCTTCTGGGACAGTCTCAGTGGGTGTGCTGTCCTTAGCCAGATTACTTTCGTGGTTTTGAGAAGTCTTTTGCAGGGAGTCGAGCCTAACTATCAGACCTAAATCTTCCGCTGCGGTTCCACTTAGCACACTTTCTTGAGCAATGTTCACAATCTCAAATTCAGCAGCAGTCTCACGGTTTTTATAGTGAACTGTTAAATCCACTGCAGCAACAGGTTTAAGCTGGTGGTTGGAGTAGGTGCATAGCACTGTTTTGGAGCATTTTAGCTCCCCTGTGTGGAAGAGTCTCTGATGACTGTCCAGCGTCAACATGTTGCATTTTGCACCTGTGTCTATCCTGAATGTTACCGGCTGTGACAGTATGGTGACACACGCTGTCCACTTGTCATCCATTGACGAGTCTGCAATATAGACTGGAGAAACAACTTGGTTGACATTGATGCTCAGAATTTCCTCATCTGTCTGTTCACTTGCTGGCGACTCTACACACACTGTATGCACTGTACGCTTACACACAGCCATCCAGTGATTGGGCTTATTACATTAGGAACATGTTGAGCCTTTAGCAGGACACTTGCCTTTGTTCCACTTGTGATCTGACTGCTTGCCACAGCTCGTACAGTTAGCCGCAAACTTCCGCTGCGCTAACTTGGGACGATCTGGATGGTGTGTCCTTTTATTGTAGTTGAGCTTCTTGGGTTTAGCTGACACGGCAGACACTTGTGAGCATTCAACGCCATCTCTGACTATTTTCATTTGTTTCTGCGACATTTCATACTGTTGTGGAATTTCCAAGGCTTTGGCTAGCGTCAGATCCTCACCTCTGTCCAGCAGCCTTTCCTGCACTCGTTTTTCATGCACTCCGGCGATGATGGCGTCGATCAGTATGTCGTCCGGTTCAGCGTACTCACCATAGACAGTATATAAAATGGACACAGCGATCCCGCTGTTTTTGATGGAGACAAGTGAAGCCTCTTACCAGCACTTTTCCGGTGATGGGAAAGTGTTACTGAGCGTTACTGCGCAGCTGCAAACTGAGCTTCCCGCCGTAGATGTGACGTGACCAGGCGCGTCGCACCCGTGGGGGATGTGGGTGTTTTAACACCCACACTTTTCCCTGTGAGAGGGTTGAACACCCACACTTTTTCTGCAGTTTTTCCGCAGTCGAACTGCCGCCGTAGCTACGTCGTAGGCTGTGTTCTCTTATAATACATCCATGGCTGTGTGTAGCGATTGCGTCCATAACAACGGTCTGTTTTTTATGGCAACGGTGTGTTCCCACTATGGCAACGCCAAGACCCGCCCTTCAATCACTACTATTGGCCAGGCGTCCAAGGTAAAGTGACCCCATTTGTTCAGGTCCTATCCCCTGACCAATCCGCTATCCTAACCATAACCACTCGAGGTGAAATGCCTAACCCCAACCAATCAGATGCTTCGGAGGGCGGGTCATGGCGTTGCCATAGTGGGATTCGTAATTTTGCCAGCGGTCTTAACAGACCGCGTCCAGTAATTTTAAGGAATAGGGTAAGGTAATGTAAGTATCTTTAGTGTTTGCCGTACATTTGTTATCACCGTTAATGTGTTACATCAATGTAAAGCTTAACTCTTTAATGCTGGTACAAATTGCTATCGTAATTAGGTAGGTAGCGTTAGCTAACAGAACCTATCATTTAACATTAGGCTTTTAGCTAGTTAGCTAGGTTGTCTTTTGCCATTTGTGTTGGTAAAGTTTAATGTACGGTGGCATGTTCATCTCTTTTTATATGCCGTTACTGTAGCTATATGCGTAGCAGAGATTTAGAAAATGGTGTGTTTATCAGTTGTAACTACAGGATGGGAGGTAACTGCACCTTTTTAACTTCACTAGCAACGTTAAATGAAAGCTAATATGTACGAGTAGTTTCCCATGTAAGAAGTATAACGTTCCGTAACATTAGCAACGTTATAGCATTCATAATAAACGGATAAACGGATCATAATATAATTACGTATGTGCTAATTTGCATACATAGCACAACAGATCTAAACACTGGGCATAGCCAGGTGAAAATGTCTTGTTGACATATAACAGACTAAAAGACTTAATGTAAAGGTCTGAATGGAACCCATTAGGCTACCCATGAGCATTAATACATAGAGGCAGGAAGAATTGCTTTACCAGTACTGATTATTGAGTGTATTAAACCAGTATTATTATTGCAGAGATGGGGTTTGCAGTATCAAGATGCAGAAAGAAAGAGGCAGGAGAAGATTGACACTTTTTTCAAGAGAAATCCTGTAAGTGAAGTTGAAAGCTGAACGTTGAAAAATGTTGACATTAAACAGCAGTAGCCTATTTCCATTAGATATTGTTTGCATTTATTTCCTGATATTACTTTTCAATATTCACTGAGGTTTGCTAGTGCCATAGCTGTACCTGTTTGGCCCTATTCCTTTACACTGCCCATTATTACCACTTAGGAGAGGAAGTTGCTGGAGGCATCAGTTTCAGAGAGAGCACAGGAAGGTTCACAGGTGAGCAATGAAATGAATGTTACAGTTTGTGAAAGAGGTCTATATTAGTATTCTGCTAAAATACAACACATTGCTTGTAAAAGAAATGAAATGACATAATTTCTAACGTTCTTTTATTGAACAAATTGAACATTGACTTGAATATAAAGGCAGCACTAAAAAAGAATGACCATTACATTTAAATGTGCAGTTTTCTACTCATATTTTCTTTCACCTAAAACAAAAAGAAATCTGTTTTGTGTCTATAGCGATACGTCGCAGACTTTCGTGATGTGTATATTGCGGCGGTTGATATTGCGATGACGATAAAAAAAAGGATATATTGTGCAGCCCTAGTTCCGAGTGTGTTTTTATACTTTTCTAGTATCACTCATTTAAATGGGAAACTTTTTATATCTTGTATGTTATACATTTTGTACCCCTCTGTCATTGTATCCATCGTTTTTATTGTTAATAAACAAATCACATCCATCCCCCTCACTTTTGAAAAGCTTGCTACGCCCCTGGACGTGACCAACGTGTCTGCAAGTTGTAAGTCTTCTGGTAGCTGTGCCAAGAGAAATCTCAATCATTCCCAATCTTGCAGAGACGGAGAGCGTAGGTATATGTAAGGAGATAACATAGGCACAGGCTACTTATTGCTAACTTAAATGCTAGTTAACATTAGTAATTAAACTAAACAGCTAATGTACGTCGAAACTGCCTGCGAGCTTCTCCTGTACTATACGGTAATTCCTGTACTATGCGACAGTAAGTCGCGTGGTTATGACACAATCGTTAGCCTATTTTTATAAAAACGTCTGCTAAGGAGCCATAACGTGAGGTACAAGGTAATGGAGCCTTTCATACATTGTCGTGTTTCTTTAGAAATAAACAAGGGACAAATGAAGTCTTGAAACGCTTCAGATGTAAAGTTATTGTCTGTCAAAGTGACGCCAAAATGAATGGCAATGAATGGGATGCTAACGGGGGGTGATGGCTTATTAGCATCAAAATGGCGCCATAGGAGGCTTCACTCTGAGGAGAGAAGCCTGGCCCCTTGGTACTCACAGTCCATAAGAAGCAGCTTTAAGTCCTTCACGAAGTGGTCGAAACTCTCACTTGCACCTTGTTTCCTCTGCTTGAAACAATGACGAGCTATCCTCTTATTTTTCCTCGGTCTGATGTAGCTTTCAAACTTATCCAATACTTTAATAGGATCTTCTTTCTCACCATCCGCCCACTCTAGTGTTTTGTAGACTTCTCTGCCTTGTTCTCCTATCCACGTCCCGAGCCAGCCCGCCTTCTGCTTAGCTTCTAGCCCCGACAGCGGTCCATCAAAGACGAATGTGGCGTGACTTCTAAATCTGTCAAACTCTTTATATAAGTCAGCGGCATCCCAGTCAATCCTCGGGTGTTCAAACTGCGGAGTAGCCATAGCTACACTTTAAAAGTCTGTGCTCGACAGAATTCTGACACCATGTAATGTACCGTGACTCAATAATGAGACGTTGTGAACTTAATGCTGTGTTGTTTTATTCTGCTCCACTTTTACAAACTCACCCAGCGAGGTACGGTGGCTCCGAATGGACACTAAGAGAAAAACTAAAGCCACATTTCTGACCAGCGCCCCTAGCGACACAACAATACATTACATACATGTTGTCATAATAAAATTTAATTATCTGTATAGAAAACGCCTTAAAGTCTAAGAAATTGTATTTTTCTTGGTGTTTGGTGTTTTAAAGTGTAATTCCAGTGAAAATTGACCAAAAGGTGTTTATCTGCATTAAAACACGTCAAATAAGCCGTGGAGACAGTATTTTTCGTCGATCAACCACTACAGAGCTTGGCCCAGCTTATGCTACAGCCCCAAATCGTAAACAGTGGACGAGATAGGGGCCGTAACGCATTTTTTAACCAGTAATATTGTTCAAAACAGCACCAAACGTCGTCAGTAACTTGCTCAGGGTCCGTACACATAACATGAAGCACCAACAACCTAGTTAGCGAACCCAGAGTTTATCACAGCACCGAAATGTCACGCGAGATCTCGCACGTCTATTGTCGGAAGGAACTACAGGCAGTCTGTTGTTGGCTCGGAGTAGACAAGGCCAAGGCAAGAATCATCACATAGGAGCGGAAATGGAGGAGTCTAATCAGACCAGCAACTTTTTTGATTTTGATGGGCTGAACCATAGATATACATATAAACCCTAGATGTCTCATCCGCGCTGCTGGCCAATGGAGGTCGACGTCCGCATCTTGCCACAGTCAGCTCGCTCACTCATAACATTGTGTTTTAATGGTGCATGTACTTTTTAAATAACCATAACTTGCTCAATTTATTACCAATTTTCAAACGGTTTGGTTTGTTATACACGTCAGAGATGTAGTTATGACATACTTATGAATAATTATAACCATGGACTTCCATATGAAAATAACATTAAACAGAACAGATACGTGCCTTTACTGTTGCTGGCCACCTGACATCAGAAATGCCCCTTCAATTACAGTATTCAAAATCAGGCTCAAAACACACCTATTTACATTAGCCTTCCCTGTGTTTTAATTGTCTTACCCTGTTGTCTGTAGTGTTTGTCTCTTGATGTCGTCTTAGCTTAAATCATAGAGTATATGTATTTATTGTATTATTCTTTAGCTAATGCGCTTTATACAGCACTTTGGTCAGTGCAAGCTGTGGGTAAACGTGATCTAAAAATAAACTTTACTTACTTACAATGAATATACACACGCACAAGGTATTTGTTATTTATGTTAAATCAATAGGCTACTAAAACTGTACAGAATGGCAACATGAGATATATATATCATTTTATAATAGGAATATTACTAATATAATAAAAGCATTTGAATTATTACATAGTTATTTTAAACACGTTTAAACTATTATAAAAGTGACATTTATTTGCAATAAAAAATAGGTACAAGATTTCCCTTTACAATTATACATAAAGAAATGTTGCATGTTGAAATCCCCACCCTGTAGAGAGAACAACACTACTGTGGAGGTATACACATGGAGGACAGACATACAAAATGACCCAAAAAACATAGCTTGGGCTAATGCCCTTTGAAAAGGACGGTTTTATTGAGCTTCTGTCGCATGTTGTTGCTCTGTAAGCTAAGGTTAGTCATTTTAGCGATGTGGTGCAGCATTAGCTTAAAAAACAGGGACACAACTAATGTCAACAGCGTATGGTGGTGGCTGTCTATGCCATACTGCGTGTCGCCGATGTGCTCCCCGAGCCCAAACACATCCTCTGACCCCATCCTCTTCCGTACAATGTACACGACCTCTAGCAGTTTGATGGGCTGTGATCGTCTGGTATTTGCTGATGACTGACGAATGACCCACTCTGCTGCCCTGACAATCCTCACTGTGCCTTCTGATGGAATCACCAGACCGCCATTGTTTTTAAAGTCAGCAGGTGGTAACTCTGGTCCTTGATGGCAGATGCAGCATCTGTCACCAGGCTGGCGCTTGCAGCTCACACTCCTCTCCAGTGGCTCCCTGTTGTTTTGCCAAAATATCCAAATATATAAATAACAGTAATATGGAAATTAATAAGTTACTTTTTTAACTTTAATTCAATCTCACTTTTCAATTCTGTGAGCCTGAATACATTTTAGGTTCTCATATTCTCCAACAGAAAACAACAGCATACTTTTAAGAAATTGTATAGGCTTGTCTACTTATAAGGCAAAAATATGTTTTGTGGCTCTGGACAAAAATGGCTCTTTTGAATGTAAACATTGCCTACCCCTGGTTGTAGTTTCAATGTGAAGTTTATTCATTCAAGTGTATGAGTGACAGAGCAAGTGAGATAGCCAGTAGTTCTCAAACTTTTTACACAGAGTGCCACCTAAAATAATATTGGGCTCTTAGGCTACTAACATCATCATAGACCTTTCTGGGTACCACCAAGATAAAGGATTTAATATAACAAGCCATATGATGCTCTCATTTGTTTGTGACATTCCACATGCAAATACTCACAACATCAGGTTGAGGTGCATCCTGAGACAAGTCCATTGGCAGGTTGTCTTCTGCTCTTCTAGAGGTGATTGTGCTTCTTGTTGCTACCAGCTTAAATAAACATAAGTAAAGAAGTTTTGAGTGTCTAAAATGTGCTGTAATAAACAACACATATAACTTGCAGAAACAAAAACTAAAGTGACATTTAATCACATATTGATATATATGTCATATATGGGGTGCCGATTGTAAACGGCTGGTTACACTTTTTTAGCTGATACATTTTCAACATTTAGCTCACTTTCCTCACATTTAGCGCATTTTCCTCACATTTGAGACTGAAGTTATATATATATATTATATCTAAATGTCAAATGTTAAATATAAATGTTAAATCTAAATCTAAATGTTAAATATATATCTAAATGTTAAATCTAAATGTTAAATATATATCTAAATGTTATATCTAAATCTAAATCTTAAATATATATCTAAATGTTAAATGTTAAATCTAAATCTAAATGTTAAATATCTAAATGTTAAATCTAAATGTTAAATATATATCTAAATGTTATATCTAAATCTAAATCTTAAATATATATCTAAATGTTAAATGTTAAATCTAAATCTTAAATATATATCTAAATATTATATCTAAATCTTAAATATATATCTAAATATATCTAAATCTACATCTTAAATATATATCTAAATATTATATCTAAATCTAAGTCTTAAATATATATCTAAATGTTAAATGTTAAATCTAAATCTAAATGTTAAATATCTAAATGTTAAATCTAAATGTTAAATATATATCTAAATGTTATATCTAAATCTAAATCTTAAATATATATCTAAATGTTAAATGTTATATCTAAATCTTAAATATATATCTAAATATATCTAAATCTATATCTTAAATATATATCTAAATATTATATCTAAATCTAAGTCTTAAATATATATCTAAATGTTAAATGTTAAATCTAAATCTTAAATATATATCTAAATATTATATCTAAATCTTAAATATATATCTAAATATATCTAAATCTAAATTTTAAATATATATCTAAATATTATATCTAAATCTAAATCTTAAATATATATCTAAATCTTAAATCTAAATGTTATATCTAAATGTGTCGCCAGGTGTAAAGCTAAATGTTTAGAAAATATTCAAATCCCCGAGGAAACCACGCCCACTGCAGTGGCTTCAAATCGTGCTGCAATCCTGCAGGGCAATAGCGGGACATTTTTAACCATTTTCACTATCTTATTCATCATTAAAGTCACTTCTGATAACGTTTTAGGCGAGAAATGAACTGTTAGATTTCGAATATAGGCAGTCTTGTGAAAATCGATGCCGAATTGACAATTTGCTTCAAAGTTTTCGGAGTTGACAAGCTCCATAATGTGACGGGAGACAGCTGGTGGCCGCCGGGGCAATTGCCGGGGAATGCTGTTCTCCGGGCGGCCTGACATCCTGAGACGCCCCAGTGTAAGATGGGCCGCGGTCTCGTAAATAAGAGGCTTTTATTTCGCCGTTGACGTACCGTTTGTTTAAATATCACAACACATGTCCATCATTGGTTTTTGGCATCAGTTATTACACTATGCAAGAATTCAAAAGCATGAAATCCTTGGAAAGCTACGAGACTTTCTGCTGCGGCTGGGTGCAAGACTTGGTCATCTACAAGCCCCAAACACAGAAATTATTTGTGTATTTGTGTTACATTAATACACTGTTCATTCTAAAGCACCTTAAAGATGTATGGCATCTTATATATTTTACACTGTGTAACCCTCTGTCTTGTAAATGTGTTAGATGAAGGACATGTTAGTCACGTAAACTAATTTGACATGTCAAAATTTGCACTATACGAAAAAACTGTGACATGTGGTTCCTACGATTTCCACGAAAATCGTGTGAGGAACTGAATCAGTTTTTTACACAGCAGTGTGTTCCAGACATTCTACAATAGTTAATTATCTTGAATCAAGACTATAGAAAAACAGAAGAACTTCCTCTGCTACCAACACAAACAATAAACATGAGCACCTAAAAATGGCTGAAGGGGGGCGGGGCGCTGTGTCGTGACGACATCTCCTCATTCTCAATAGCATTTAAAGCTACAGACACAGACATGGCACATCCTAAGCAAGGGGCCAGGCTTCTCTCCTCAGAGTGAAGCCTCCTATGGCGCCATTTTGATGCTAATAAGCCATCACCCCCCGTTAGCATCCCATTCACTGCCATTCATTTTGGCGTCACTTTGACAGCCAATAACTTTACATCTGAAGCGTTTAAAGACTTTATTTGTCCGTCGTTTATTTCTAAAGAAACACAACAATGTATGAAAGGCTCCATTACCTTGTACCTCACGTTATGGCTCCGTAGCAGACGTTTTTATAAAAATAGGCTAACGATTGTGTCATAACAACGCGACTTACTGTCGCATAGTAGAGGAATTACCGTATAGTACAGGAGAAGCTCGCAGGCAGTTTCGACGTACATTAGCTGTTTAGTTTAATTATTAATGTTAACTAGGATTTAAGTTAGCAATAATTAGCCTGTGCCTATGTTATCTCCTTACATATACCTACGCTCTCCGTCTCTGCAAGATTGGGAATGATTGAGATTTCTCTTGGCACAGCTACCAGAAGACTTACAACTTGCAGACACGTTGGTCACGTCACATCTACGGCGGGAAGCTCAGTTTGCAGCTGCGCAGTAACGCTCAACCATCACCGGAAAAGTGCTGGTAATATACTTCACTTGTCTCCGTCAAAAACAGCGGAGTGACTGGGATTTAGTGAGACACAAATAACACAGAAGTGCTTATAACTATGTTACCACAGCTTTCACAACTGTCGATACAGGGAGCAGCCATGTTGGATTTTCAGCTCGGGGTACTCGTGGATGTACGAGTTCCGAACTCGTAAATACGAGGTCAGGGGGCGTGTTTACGACTTTGACCTCGTAAAGTACGAGTTGCGAGGCAAAAAGAACGCACCATAAAGCTCATTGTGGGACTGGCTCGTAGTGGCTGTAATTCTGCACCAAGGCTGAATTTCGGGAAAGAGACTTCAGATACAGTATTAGGGGACCACTGAGGCCTATATAAAAGAGACTTCAGATACAGTATTAGGGGACCACTAAGGCCTATATAAAAGAGACTTCAGATACAGTATTAGGGGACCACTGAGGTCTATATAAAAGAGACTTCAGATACAGTATTAGGGGACCACTAAGGCCTATATAAAAGAGACTTCAGATACAGTATTAGGGGACCACTGAGGTCTATATAAAAGAGACTTCAGATAAAGTATTAGGGGACCACTGAGGCCTATATAAAAGAGACTTCAGATACAGTATTAGGGGACCACTAAGGCCTATATAAAAGAGACTTCAGATACAGTATTAGGGGACCACTGAGGTCTATATAAAAGAGACTTCAGATACAGTATTAGGGGACCACTGAGGCCTATATAAAAGAGACTTCAGATACAGTATTAGGGGACCACTAAGGCCTATATAAAAGAGACTTCAGATACAGTATTAGGGGACCACTAAGGCCTATATAAAAGAGACTTCAGATACAGTATTAGGGGACCACTGAGGTCTATATAAAAGAGACTTCAGATACAGTATTAGGGGACCACTGAGGCCTATATAAAAGAGACTTCAGATACAGTATTAGGGGACCACTAAGGCCTATATAAAAGAGACTTCAGATACAGTATTAGGGGACCACTAAGGCCTATATAAAAGAGACTTCAGATAAAGTATTAGGGGACCACTGAGGTCTATATAAAAGAGACTTCAGATACAGTATTAGGGGACCACTAAGGTCTATATAAAAGAGACTTCAGATAAAGTATTAGGGGACCACTGAGGTCTATATAAAAGAGACTTCAGATACAGTATTAGGGGACCACTAAGGTCTATATAAAAGAGACTTCAGATAAAGTATTAGGGGACCACTGAGGTCTATATAAAAGAGACTTCAGATACAGTATTAGGTGACCACTGAGGCCTATATAAAAGCATCCAAAAAGCAGCATGTCATAGGACCTTTAAATACAAAAAACAAATAAGGGTTGCACCTTTGCTATCACCTTCCAAGACATGTCTCAGTCCTTTCCCCCATCTGGGGGGGGGGGGGGGGGGGTTAAATGGCTTCCAGGTTACCTCATACACCCCCAATTTGTTTTTTAATATAAATGTAAATCTCTCTATGGACCCACATTGCGCCATATTCTTGATCCAAGCACCAATTATGTGCCTACATTTTCTTCCAGATGAGAGCTATAGTCCTTTTTTATTAAGTGCTTCTTGGGCAGACACAATGTTCTATTTCAAGAATGCCAGTGAAATGATCAGATCATATACAGAATCCTTATCGCAGTGGCCCGGGTTTGAGTCTGACCCGTGACCCTTTGCTGCATGTCGTCCCCCCTCTCTCTCCCTTTTACTGTCTTCAGCTGTCCTATCTAATAAAGGCCAAAAAAGTCCCAAAAATAATCTTTAAATAAGATCAACAATTCACTAACAGCAAACTACAAATGAGCAGTGGGAGCTGTTGTTTTCTATTTGTCTGGGAACAGTCCTCCGCAGCCCGATCATTAATGTGTCCTTCCCCCGCTGATTTATTTCACCGCTGCCCCTGTTTAAGCAGGAACGATATGATGCTAAGAGAATGATAACTGGTTTCATTCCTGATAACACAACACTATTGCAGTAGACAAAGAATATCTTAATAGCCTTGACACAATGTAATTTGAATGTGGAAACTTCAGCAGGTCCAGTTTGACATTGACTCCTCTGTAGGCAAGAATATCCCAGACATATACATTTAATTACACTGGGGCAGTTACATCTGGGGCAGTTCAGTGTCTTTGTCAAGGACAGTTTGAAAAGTTAACGTAATGTTCTGCTGTGTTATACCACTTGTGCTCGCACTGGAACACATGCGCCTGTCCTTCTTGTGTCCTACTGTCCCGTTCTGGAGATTTCTGAAGTTATATATTTTATTGAATCACATTAGAAAGCAGTCTCCTCTTCTTCTTTTGCTTCCCTACAAAGGCAATAATCCCTTTCAGTAGATGTTGGCAACTGCTGTCTCAGCAGACTTCCAACCATAAATCTATGACTAATTACTTTAGTTTATCCAGACACACCAACTACCCTCTAATTAGCCCAGCAATGAATGGTAATGTCTTGAGTTTCCATGTGGGCTTTTGAGTTACACTCACTCAGTGCATCACACTGAAGATGTGGGTATTCAACCAAAGTATTTTCGATTTTTCTGTGTATTTATGGAAACAAAGGCCTGTGCCCATATGCTGTTGTGTTAATTATAGAACAATTAAAGCCCGCCGGAATGATCCCTCAAAATGAAGGGGCCGTCTTTACACATCCGAGCTGCACATTTTGTAAAAATAATGACAAAAGATCACACAAAAGTACACCCAGAGTAGACAACATTAATAAAAACAAAATATTTCCAAACTCTTTCTTTCATTGACAGCACTATGCTGTCCTCCAGCTGCATCTGATTTATTCATGCAGTCAATTCCCATTCAAGCATTCTTTGTTGTACAGCAACAGAGAGACATGGCAGTGTGGACATTAAAATAGATCTGAACTTGTTTATGGGTGTTTATCTATGTTTTCTTCTTAACCATCGACCATCTCACTGTGTGTTTTCACTTCATCAAAGTTAATTGGAACATTTTGGTCGCCTAAAAATCTCTTGTTCCATGTTCTGAACCTGCATGTAATATCATCATTTTTTTTTTATTATTACTTTATTGCAGTACTTTTCTTAGTGTCAAGTGCAAAAAGCATTACATTCTTTATTGTACTACCCCCCCCCCCCCCCCCCCCATATTAACATTCAATAGAAACACCAAGGGGGAACAGTGGGAACACATCACACAACAGGGAAGAGAAAAAAAAATGAATATGAAAATAAGACAGAAACAAAATGTACACAAAAAAGAGGGGGCAGCTCCACTGTGTGTGTGTGTGTGTGTGTGTGTGTGTGTGTGTGTGTGTGTGTGTGTGTGTGTGTGTGTGCGTGCGTGTGCGCCGTGTGTATGTGTCTGTGTGCGTGTGCATGCATGCATGCATATCCATCTACAGTATGCATTTATTAGGCAGTTTAATTATTCTTCTAACTATAAGCTCTGGATACAGTTTATTCCATTTTTCTATTTGATTTCTGACTGATTTCTTTGATAAAACAAAACACATGCAGTGTAACCTGGGAGTTGGCACTACTTCTGAAACATCATGGCATCAAAGAGTGCCTTGTGTGTTCAGAAAACACTGTTCTCTGGTCAGTCTCTTTCTACAGCAAATTATCATTTTTTTTAAATGCCATCTTTTTGTTTATCTGTTCATTTATTTCAGAATATAATTCCATTTTTATCCCATCAGGTTGTTCATGTTCATCAGTCAGAGGAAGTTAAAAAAAAGCCGAACCGCCTGTGGTAAAGCCTACCCATGAAAGTTGCTTCTTCTTCCTTCCATGTAGGATTTTTTTATGCAGATATTTGATTCTTTTTGACAGCATCCCGTTGTAATAGCAGTTTTTTTGCTGCACTAGGGCATCATCAAAACTGAGAGCTATTACTGATCTTCTTTTTCATGGCTCGACTGGTGCTAAAAATCAGCAGTAGTGTATTGAATTGTCTTGGAAAGATAAATGTAGTGTTTTTCATGTTTGCACTTTTATAGTAGTTACATCGAGGGTAACGGTGGAAGCTTGGACTGCGCATTAGAATTAGAATTTGGATTTTGCTCCACTGCATGCACATGTGCTGGTCTGAGGTGTCTTGCCAGTAAACAATGAATTTGCACATGTACAACAACAGTGTATACAAATTCCACTGTTTCAAATCTAAATGATGTTCAGTATGTCACACAACGGCAGTATTCAAGCTTTCAAATAGGAAGTGACTATGAAAACATTAGGTGCTCTGCTAGCAGTGTGGTGGTGTGTCAGTGTCTGCTCTGCCTGTGGAAGAGGGGTGTTCTTGGGGAAAGAAAACAAGTCTCTCTGTGAAACGTGCTAAAAAAAATTCTCCACAACTTTAAAGCATTTGGACTGGCAGGCTTATTTGAATGGGTGAATGAAGTGAGAGGCCAGCCGTGTGACACTCCAAATGCACAACGCGGAAATACGCTTCCCCAGGTCTGATCTACATAATAGTATTCGTAATGGGCCCAAAGGTTCTGTAACCAAAACACACACAGCAGCTGGATTCAAAGGAGGACAAAGGACACAAAATCTCTGCTATATGTCTGTGGTCCTTAAGCAAGGCATCATTCCCACCGATTCACATAGATGACTATCGTCTGGGTGAAAAGTGTAAAACAATTTCAATTGCAGAGTATTTATTTTATCACTACCTCTGATATTTACATATTTTTAAACCTGGAAAACTTAGAAGTCTCCAAAAAGTGTAATAATGTTTATTTAATTTGTTTAATTGATAGGATTCTATTTTGAGTAACCTTCCTTGGGTGGTTGCACTACTCAGGCCATATTGGTTTTAACAAAAGTGGTACTGAGGTTAGCAAGGCAGTTGTTAAACAGCTGTCTGACACCGGATAGATGGCAATAAAAAATATGCCTGTGGCAATAAGCACTTTGGGGATTTTGCCCACACCAAGAGAGGGGGTGGGGGTGGACCCCTGTCCCCTTATTTCTTGGGTGTAAAAATGACTTTACGCATAGCAAAGTGGAGGTTTTTCTTCAATCGCCTATATTTTGCCTGTATCGCCTGGCAAAAAAAGGAAAGCCATAGAGACAGGTAACAGGACAGATTTAGGCGGTGTAAAGTTGCCGTTGAGTCAAGCTAGCACAAACTCATCTCAATTATCACTCTTTTTTCCCTTTCCTTTATTGTGTTATATATCTTTTTTGTGCACGTTATAGGTTTACAAAGTGAAAAAGCCCAAAGTCCCCCCCAAGGGGACTTACCATCTCCAACAGAAAACACTGTTCACAAACTGCTCCAATCAGCTCTGTTGTAGTCCAGCCTTTACTTCAGAGACAAACATGCGTCAACGTGTATGTAACACACATTATAATGCTCGCCTAGCTGCTAGCATGCCACGCCCTCGTACTCCGCTTCTGACCGGCTAGTAGTCCTTACCTAGGTACTATGCATGTGCAGTGTTGGGAACGTTACTTTAAAAAAGTAATTAGTTATAGTTACTCACTACTTGTTCCAAAAAGTAACTGAGTTAGTAACTGAATTACTCTATAATAAAAGTAACTCGTTACCAGGGTAAGTAACTATTTGCGTTACTGTTAAAAAAAATTGCTTACATGTAAAAGAATTTTTTTAGTTTTTTCAGTTTTCACAACTAAAATGAGTAGAACAGACCGGTGTTTGTACATAACTTTCAATATTCATTGCACGTCAATAGACAGCCAGAGGTTTATCCTGCACTTCAAATTATCTTCGTAAGAAAAGTAAACAGAATTACACAATATAAAGTGCATTTAATTCTAGCGAATCAAACTCTCTCAACCTGAGACAACTGGTCAAGTAAGCAACCTGTACTTCCAAGTGTTTTGTAATGTTCACAACAATAGTAAACCTTTAAACAACAAAATAGTGTGTTTAGTTCAAACCTCTACCTTGAAAATGCCAACTTTTCTTGCTCCTCCTGACTAGCCATCTCTGTTGCTCCGTTGAATCTCCGTTTAGCTGTAGCTGCAGTACAACAAAAATATGGTGTTTTTTGAAAATTAAACCTATTCTGATATAACCTTTAAATACAACTATGAACCTGAAAATGAGAATAATATGAGCACTTTAAGTCTAAATTAGCCCATCAACATTACTAATAGGGGCCGTAGAGGGACGTAAGCTATGACAGACATTGTACTTGCATGACATGTTATGTAAATTGATTATGTAAGAAGCACTCAAGGCCTACAACAATAAATAAAAATGAAAATTCCATATATTTTTTTGTCAAAGGAGCGACTGGAGAGGGGGGGGGGGGGGGGGGGGGTTTAGGAGCTGCAGGTTGCCAACCCCTGCCTTAAGGCTTAAATTACCTCAGTTGACCAACACATGAGGCTCATTCTAACTAATAAAACCGCTTCAGTACTATAGACAAAGGGGTTTGAACATCCTGACAGAAATGTAACCTTTTGACCTAACAAAAGCTGACTAATTTACACAATATACAACCTTTTCTACTGCTTTATATATTTTTAATATGGCCTGCTGTTAAATACTTTGCAACAGCTCAAGCCTATCAAATATATATATGCCCTGACAACAGAGAATCTCCTCTGAGGACAAACCTTACCTTTGTGGCTCCTCTTTGCCACCGTGTATGATTAACGTCCTCTCTCTTTCATCACACTCACACATGATGGAGAGAGGTGGCTCTGTCGATGTTTTAGAGCATCTTGTTGCCTATCATAAAGAGTGCAGAGGGAATTGTGTTTCCTACATTTTTCATCTTTCCATATCTTTCCTATTCATCACTGCTGTCGTGCTAAACATGAACTGACTAAACATTCACTGGTGCTCATGTCATGGACAGAAATCAATAACATCTATTTTTCCATGGACATAAAGTGCTACATGATAAGCTGTCCTAAGACATTAAGCATTAGCTAACCTTTTAGTCAACCCAAACACTTCCAGACACTTGCTTTGAATGCGTACTGATCTTTTGCTATGGACAGATTTGACCTTAGGCATAATTAGTCTAATAAAAGCATTAGATACGCTGTCAATATGATTTGCATAATGTGCAAAGGCAGTTTCATTCCTGAATGCAAGCGGTGTCCGAGAGACTTAAAAATGCTGCAGTGACATTTCTCTGGGTCCTTTGTTCACACGTGTCAGGGGAAATCTGATGGGAGACGGCAGCTGCAGCTGCGGCTTTCGCCTCTAGTGAGTCCGTCGAGACCACCAAGACCCTGCTGGAGTCCAGTACACACATAGACTGTAGAAATAGGTGATGTAGTATCCGTGACCTCACCTACTGGTTTGTGGACTGCCATTTTGAAGCCTCGAGTTTGGCAATATGACCGCCGCCATCTCGGTTTTTGAAAACGGAGGTGATGATTTTTGATGAGAGGGTGAAGCTGGGGCGTTGTTTACTACATGCTTGCAATGGCGCTAAGCTATAGAGGGAAAACTCCTGATTTTCAACCCTATTGAAGGGAGTCATCCACAGAGATTTACTGGCGGGTAAACGCAGAGGGCCGGGTACTGGCACCATTAACCTGCATGTATGGAAGTACAGAAACGTTTCCTTCCCTAGCGAGCTTAGTTTGCTTAGTTCGCTGAACAAGACTTTTTAGGTGACCAAAATGTTCCAATTAACTTTGACGAAGTGAAAACACACAGTGAGATGGTGGTCGAAGGTTAAGATGAAAACATAGACAACACCCAAAAACAAGTTCAGGTTTTAATGTCCACAGTGCCATGGTTAGCATCGCTAAGCCTCCGTCCTGATTGACAGGTCGGCGTGTAGCCACACCCCTAAAGCATCCCCTGCTTCATTGTCTGTTTTAAAATAAATGGGACCATAATTTACTAAATGAACATCAGAGAAACAGGAGAAAACCACAAAAAACATTCATTACATTCATTTATATCTTTGCATGTCTTTGGCTTTTCAAAGACATGCAACACAATTTTACAATAATATGTATTTTTGTAATACTTAAAAGAGGTGAAAAACAATACAGATTGCGACCCTCTCGTGGTTTCAGTCTAATGTTGCAGTAAGTCCAACTTCCAGTGAGAAACTACAGACTGTGAATTCGTGAGGCCAGCTTTGATGTGGCTCTACTTCACAGATTATTGATTATCTTGGTGATGATGTTTATCTCAGTGAAAAAAAAACACTGAAAGCTATGTAATGAGCCCCTCTCATACTAGCACCGAGCTCAAAACTGTTATGTTGCTCTACAATGGGGTAGTACAGGCTCTCTCACAGGGCTCTTAAATCCCATTTTTGGAAAATAATGCCTCTCATATTACAGCCATGCAGCATTGTACTGCGTAAGGTGCTAGTACTGCACATTTTCCATTTTCCCTTTGCAGGTCAGTTGTATGAGAGGCAATGCTGGCCTTTATATGACCCACAGAAATATGACACTTTGGAAACCATCACCTCGGTTTCATTTCCGAAGCTTGCACTTTACTGAGTGCTTCTGTTGCTGCTGTGTTTTGTCATCATGGTGGGCATCCAAATGAGACCTAAACCTTGAGGAGAATTCAGCCTCACTTCTCTATGGCCAGTTGGTTTACCATTCCTTGCCCCATTAGCTTTTATGATTGGTCCAGCATTTGCATAACTGGTAGAGAGGGGAATGTGGACCTGAATGATTAAAGACATAATCCGAGGCTGTTCTATCCATTCAGGCATATGGTGTTATCAGACTACACAGCAGATGTAGACCATCATACAAACCAGTTATGTTATAGCTGTTGGGAAAACCTGAACAAGTGTAGCCAGTTAGAATACTTGGAAACTGGAAAAAATTGTATGGCAAGGGGGTGCTGTTTGACTTGTTGACAGTCATGTAATAACAGTACCTGAAACTGACAGAGGAAACGAGACGTGTTTCACTTTAGCATTTTTTTCAGACTACGTCCAGGATTTATTGAGTATATGCAGTATTCAACATTTTGCTGATTTAACAGCAAATACCTTTGCCAGTGTTTATCCAGCACTCAGTGTTCAAATGATCAGTGAGGGGAAACAGATGGTGTGTGAAAGCAATGGGAAGATACATCTTGCATCAGACTCAGCACAGGTAATGGGAAATAGTTCATGCATGGTTTCTAGAGAAAAGGTTTGCTTTCCATCCCTGTCGCAGTTG
Source organism: Gymnocephalus cernua (assembly GCA_023631565.1). Classification (NCBI taxonomy): domain Eukaryota; kingdom Metazoa; phylum Chordata; class Actinopteri; order Perciformes; family Percidae; genus Gymnocephalus; species Gymnocephalus cernua. The sequence continues at coordinate 5,227,697 of CM042430.1, forward strand.
TGAAATCATGCTTAAATCAGGATTTTCCTCTCTCCTCTCATATAAATATCTGGAAGGCGTTATTCAAATGTGAATGTAGTGCTAGGTGTTAAGTGAATATTGTATCAAATTCAGAGTTTGGCTGCATGCAACAGAAATGGTGTACAGCAGCTGAAACCAATTCCTGCAGACGCAGCTGTCGGAAAAAAACAAAGAAAACAGACAAGCACAAGAGCAACATGAAAACAACAAGAGTTTAAAATGTTTTTTGTTTTTTTTCCTGATTTATGTGATCTTTTGTGAACCCATTTTAAAACAGACACTGGTCTGTAGGGCCGCCCCCTCTTAGTCGATTAGTCGATTAGATTAGTTTTGGTCTTAGTCGACTAAGATTTCTTTAGTCGATAAGTCATTTTTATGCTTATTCATACTTAATTACTCATTTCCAAGCAACTTATGAGAACATTTCTGGTGAACACAAGATTTAAAGTGGTGCTTTTGCAGGATTAATTTCAGAGAAACTCAGTTTTACAGATGGTTAATTAACTACATTTATATTGCACTTTTCTAGTCTTAACCAGCTCTCAAAGAGCACAGCTCTGTCGATTACATCAACTAATCGATTAGTCGACAAAATCATGTAAGTGTTAGTCGACTAAGAATTTCTTTAGTCGAGGACAGCCCTACTGTTCTGTGTTGTGTGTTATATGAATTGCATTAGGATTAAAAGATCATTTGTTATTTGTAGCCTTCATGATGTGTGGCTTTAATCCATTAAAAGTGCAATTAGAAAGATTTTCACTACTACAGAACAAATGACAACGGCAAATTTGCGAGGTTTTAATATGGCCATTCATCAATACCAGTGAGTCAGCCATTACTTTCAACACTCTCCGGCACATGCTGTTTTCCGAACCCTCATTTTAGCCACTGAGTGGTGGAGCACGGTGCTATGTGCTAACTATTTATCCATTAACTACTGTACATGTCATTTGGACCCAATTCATTTGGTAACCTAACTGTCATGCAAACATTCGGCTTCATGAGTCATGTGAATGTCTGTCTAAGCTCCATTGTTCCCAAAATAGATCAAAAGTAATAGCAAACGCTTGTACTTAATTAGACCTGATTCTAATGATCAGTTACTGTGTGTTACAGTGAACTGTAGTAACTGAGGTGAAGTTCTTGTTAATATGATTCTATCCAAAGACTACAGTCCTCCAGGCTAAAGGACATTTTGCCTCTCTGAGGAAAAAATCCATTCTGCACAGGCTCTCTGCGAGCACGACTTTCTGTTCCCTGTGAAGAAATCCTCTTTCCAGGAGGCATGTGGGACTCGAGGCTGTCTCAAGGAAAGACGAGAGCCACCTATTGAAATTTACTTACTTAAAGCAAATATTAGGGAGTGATCGTCACACAGAGAGATCAGCGGTATATTCCTCTCACACTGATGCAAAGTGGAGAAGAACAAATGAGAGTACTGTCTGCTAAGGTAAAACAGGCCATCCGGCTTTCTTCTGGCCACGGAGCTCAGCTCTGCCTGCAGTGAGTGTAAATGTCCCAGGCTCCCTTGCCGCCACCACATACTGGCAGCTAACTCCCGAGCCACCCCGCCTGCTAACAGGATTAGCCCCTGAGCTCCACTTGTTTCAACAAAGTTATCAAGTTTAAAAACACACAGTCTCCTGGTGGCTTTTGTAACACCAAAGGACTGGTCCTCAACTTTGACAGGTTAATTAATAGTCAAGTTTTGCACAGAATCCCTTGAGGCTTCCCTGTCTTATGACAGCAAAAAAAAACATTTGCTGTAGAGATGTTTTTATTAATAGTTTTATGTGCTGGTGATCCAGCTACATGTTCACTCCATGTGAGAATCTAATAGATTTGAGGTCTTAACAGGTGGTAGTGCATGTTTAACTAAATAACGGCACATGGTGCATTACATTACCATATTGCATCATATTAGCCTTATTAACGTCTTATGAAATGTGCTGTAAGGTAAGAATTAACGTTTGTATAATATACTAGAGGTGCAGATGAACAGTAAAACATTTCTGCAATTTCTAAGATGTGTAATATTAAAGGGTAACTTTGTTTTTTCAAAACAAGCTGCTGTTGTGTCTGACAACATTATGGAAAGGATCTCTACAGAGGTCGACCTTTTTGTTAAAGAGTACAATTCTTTTAGTTTAACATGGAACAGGCCCAAAATTGCATCCAAACCCACCAGACTCCATTTAAATAGTACAGTAACAGTAATTTTATCGCTGTAAAACACACTTCATTCAAAGTCAAGAGAAACAAAATAAAACTGTCAAAAGCCGTCTTATTCGTCTTTTCACTATTCCAACAATCACCACTCTGGTGTGGTTGAAATATGAAATATGAATGAAAACTTAACTCACCTGTTTACACGTGAAAGTATGCTGGCTCTATACACGCTAAAAGTACTGTTCATTTAAATGGAGTCTGGTGAGTTTGGTGATTTCAGGGCTGTTTCTGGTTAAACAAAAATGATCTTACTCTTTAACAAAAAGTTCTGTCTCTGTTGGGTTAGGGTCCTTTCCATTATGTAGTCAGACACTTAGACTAACAACCTTGTCACTTGGACACCAATGAATGGGAAAATAGGGTCCATGTTGAAACAGAATATACAGTATATAAAACAAAACACCAAAAATAAACACAAAATATTCCCTTTATTTTTTTTCTACCTTATGACTACACAGGGTCACTGATGTAGCTCTAAGAGGTATCTACATTTGCATTTAATTTACAGCTTACTTGGATGTCTTTATATTTACATGGTCAGAGAGAAGCGCTAAAAACACAGTGTTGAGAACAAACCAAAACTCAAAATGAGTCCAAAACTTTAGAAAAAGATACAGTCTTCTGACGCAACAGTTCTCAGTGCAATATTCCACAATGCAAATATCCTTCATTTATACATGTTTTTTTGGAGACAAAACTTCACTGAATCAACCAGCAGCAGAAACAAAAATAACCATGTGCCGTTTGCTTTATAATTTGTACAGATTCCTCACTCATGCTCCCACCACGCCTACACACACAAACAAGTTCATATTTAGATGGAAAGAAATGATAAGAAAGTCAAGAGTGTGCAGTGGTTTGGCATAGTTCAAAAAGTACCAGAAGTCAAATCAATGTCATCAATTCCAAAATAGTCTTGATTCCTCTCGAGTTTTCACATAATGACATTGTCAAATGAGCAGAATTGTCCTTTGCAGTCTCCGCTGAGGAAGACACGGACATATGGGAGCTAGAATGTGTCCATGGGGGTTATTTCCAAGGTTGGCTTGTATAGACAACCTTTAGTCTGTAAACGGCAACTAGTACATCTGCAGGTCTAATGCATTTCAGCCAGCCATGGGACCAAGTGGAGCCCTATTCCGGAGAATGAAAGCACTTTCGATGCTGACCTGCGGGCAGCCCTTAGGGCAAAGGCAATTTGTATCTTTCATCTCACCCATAACACAATGCAGAGCCTATCTATCTCCGCAGCCAATATGTTAATGTTGTATGTATCACTGATGAGATTGGGTTTTATAACTGTCTTTGTACTCTCATTTTTGAAAAATCTCATCCCAAGCTGTATGTGATTGGACATTGTGGTGAGGAACACTGACTTAACCTCATTGATAAACAAACACTGCCTTTCATCTGCAATTGAGAAAAAATGCGTAAAATGTAGTCGGTCTAATGAAAAACACAGTAATTGATTTAACTAAACCACCTTTCATAGTTTATTCCATGTGTTGAAACACCCTTAAGTATTGTTCAAGTACAACAATTAACAATAAAAGGGACAACAGTTCACATTTTTCTTTTAAATTCACATTTGTTTTACTGTTAATTCATATAGCTATTTATAAAACAAAACTAAAATGTAATTCCAAACCATTCCTGTAAAATACCTTTTGTTTAATACAGACACTAATTCCACAGTATTTTCTCACAGGATTGGCTCTTCACTATTTTCATAATCGAGTTGTTTGACCACAGTCAAATAAAAGGGAGCAGATAACAATTCAATGTTTTCCTTTTTTTTCTCTTGGAAAATAAATTCCAGTTCAAAAATAAAATACACACAAAATAAAAATAAAAGTGACCACATACCCCTTTGTTGGCTTAACCATACAATTTAAGCTTGATTAAGCAGTTTTGCTAATTTTGTAGTTTATAAAGAAGGCCGTCAACATGCACAGTCAGGGTGCACTGAAGCCTTCCAGGCTAAAACCACAGATGAGCATCAATCCCCTTCTTAAAAAAATCACAAGACATCACACAAATGAAGGTGCTTTGACAAGTTCAGCTGGGGTTTTGATGAAGGGCTCTACAGCCAACAGAAATCTCTCATTATTTATGGATGACTGGGGCTATGAGGGTTTCAAGTATAAAAAAGAAGTGATTAAAAGAGAGGGAATCTCCTTGGCTGAGGCGCAGAAAAAGGCAGAATGGAGCAAGCTTGTGAATAACAATCTGCAAGTCTGGCAACTTAGTGAGCCAGTGAACATAATGCATGACCAATACTCCTCTTGGATTTCTTTGAACAGAATCATCAACAGGAAAGAGGAAATGGAGTCACAAAAATAAGTCACAGACATCGCAAATGTTCATCCTCTAGCAGCCGCACTTGGAGGGCAAAGACTGTTAAAGAATCTTCAAAAGGAGAAGGGCAATCGTCAATTAATACAGTGCAACTGATTGCAACCATGTTTTTTTTTCCTTTTCTATTTTTACAGTATATTAAAAACCAAGTTGAGCACAGTCAAAGAAACAAAAAAAGAAAAAAAAAGTGGTCATGTACACAACTGTCTTTGGCAAGAAGTCCCATGTCCTACATGTGAGTCTGTCACTCCAGAGCCTCGTGTTCATGTCACCTTCGGCCCATTTCACTCTGTCTCATGAAATGAATATTGTTGACACTGTCTGCCAGCTCAGGGTACTGGTCCACTGAAACCACATAGTATCCCTCGTAGCCCTGCACCTTGCCTGAGCCCAGCAGCTGCTGCTTCTCTCCTTCAGTCCAGCTTCGTGAGCCCTCCTCTCCGTCCCTCAGTCTCTGGCGCTCCCGGGCCCAAGCCTGGGCGACAGATCTCTGCCGGGCCAGCTCCAACACACGGGCTTTCTCCTCATCCACACTGCTGCCGTAACGCGTATTCAAACACAGCGCGCCGTATTGGAGCTGGATGTCAGTAATGCGCCTAGTCCTGCCATTGAGAACAGTGTTAACCTGAGACACCGTCACATTGACGCCAGTCTCTAGCGTGCGCCGGCCCACTGTCATGCCAATGAGGGACAGGTCTCCCTCCACTGAGCCCAATTTGACAAAGTAGTGGGTGTCCATTCCAGCGATCGTGAAGTGGAGGGCTTCAAGGTAGAACGCGTCGTTCAGCACCGCAGCCATGCGCCGCCCATCCTCATTGGCTAAGCTGATGATGTCGGTGCTGATGCGACCGTCTCGGATAGCAAATTTCACCCCCTTGCCGAAGATGGAGCCGCCGGAGGCAAAGATCTTCTTGTCCTCGGTCTGAGGACATCCGGCACTTTTGGCTCTGTAGATTTGGCCAAAACGCTCCAACTTCACAAAGGCCTTCAGCTGCCTCTGAACTTCACACTGAACGCCCAGCAAAGACTGCAAAACAAGGACAATGCTGTTTAGTCACACAGCCCCCACAGCATCTACATGGACAGTTAAATATATATTTTCTGTTTGCTCTCTGAGCAAGAAATGGATTTACACAATATCACTCAATTGTTTATTTGAAGACATTCATTTACCCAAACCTCTGATTACCTCACACATCGGCTTAACCTTAATCCCAGACTGCATGCGGAAGTGTCACTGTCGGCTTTCAGATGCGCACGTTTTTCAAAACTGAGATTTATACTGTGTCATTTACGCTTCAAACATTTCGAATTCAAAGCTACGGTATGACTACATGTCAGGGGGGTCACGATTCTACAACCCACAATTCAATTTGACTTTCGATTTTAAAGCAACACCAAAGCAATTTTCCTCTTCGGTCCCCCTACAGGTTGGAAGCAGAATTGTCCATTACAGTTTCTTATGTCTCATTTGAACTACAGATCCGCTACCCAATCTGGCAAACTTGCATAGTGCTGGTGGTTATAGCCGAAAGAGGGCTGCAAAGCAAATGCAGAAGTGCTGTTCACCCTGTTACGAATTGATGAACCACTGAAACAATTTTGGAAACATTATTTTAAGGAACAAAAGAATCTTTGGTGTTGCTTTAAAGTGACGATTCAAATACATTTTAGATTTTTTTTCCAACAGTGACGGCAATGCCACAATAAGAGCCACTTGATGGCAGAAAGGTACTTTGCAACAAGTTTGCGTTTCTGTAAATCAAAAAAGGGCAATTGAATGCACCATTACTTTAACGAGATATACCTGAAGGCACCATGGAGTCCAGTCGGAGCCACATGCTTTACCATTGTTTGTTTACATAACTCAAGAGGAAGGCAAAATGTTGCCACATCGTGGACTTCAGGGAAGCAGGAAGATTTTAGCAGGCTACCGCTAACCTAACGTTACCCTGTGTCTTTAGCTGCATGCTTTTTGTAATTAATGTGATCAACAACAGAAAAGGGTGATCTGGGTCTAACATACACTGTAAAACCTGCAGGAAAACAATAACACAAAACCAAAATTCTATCAGCATCCAATGCTAAAAAACTGAGTTTCTTAAGAACTAGTTTATCAAAGTTTAACTGAACATTATTTCGTGGATAATGATGCAATTGCCTCACATCCATTATCAATGGCAAACAACAAATACATGATACTTTGAAGCTGTGAATCTATCACACATAGTCAATGTAGAGGCAGAGGTGTTTGTCAGCAAATGGAAATCTCTCTGATCATTTGTGACAGGCATGATATTTTGAAAAAGGGTGAAATTACGGTCTTCTAACACCCATGCTGTGCCATGTGTATCATTGTGTATTGTGTGTATATATGTGTGTGTGTGTGTGTGTGTGTGTGTGTGTGTGTGTGTGTGTATATATATATATATATATATATATATATATATATATATATATATATATATATATATATATATATAATTGCTTAAGGGATCAAAGCTTTGTATAGATACCACATTCCCTTGAGCCAAAATTAATACTTTGTCCTAATACTATTTGACAAGAGACACTCCTCGGGAAGAAAGAGAGACGTTAAAATGAGGAGAGTGATATGAAATGGATGCTGGCCAACACACAGCGAGACAGTTGCCTCAACGCGTCTGAGCAGCAACAAAAAGGCTCTCAAACACTGTGCCTTCCTGCCATCGCCCAAGATAAGAGGCTGTGAGCGTCCCGAGGAGTCAACCAGTCACATCCAAAGTCCTCCTGACAGTTTCTAATTCTGTCTCTCTGTTAGGGGGCAGCTACAGGCTGGGGGATTGGGTGGGGCTGAGGAGTGTGGAGCAGGCAGTTACCGCCATATCTGCCCGCTCTTTGACATCGAACGTGACACCGCATCAGATACTGCATGAAGAGGAAACATATGAGAGGGTCAGCTTTGCTGTTGGGTCCCTCGGGAGAGATGGCCTGCGGGGACACTTCACACCATGCCACTCCATGTTTGTTTACCGTGCCAACAGTGTGACCGGGTCAGCTGTCCCAGGGGGTGGGGGGGCAATGTCCTCCACTTGACTAAAACAGCCTCCTGGGACACTCCCAGAGATGCATCATTCACATAGTATGGGGTGCAATCAGCCTCCAGCACAACCCAGAATGAGAGATCAAGCCTAGTGCAGCACAAACCTCATCTGTCTGGCCCCTCACAGCATTTTTCAATCTGTGTGCAGCACGGCGAAATAGGGGCTTAAATGAGAAGAGATAGAAAGGCAGGCTCCTGTATGACATAAAATAAAATGCCAAGTGTACAGGATATATACAACGTGTAGTTTTAAAGCTATATTCATGCTTCAAAGAACCCTTCATTTAATGACACTGGTCTGGCCATCTGCTGTGAGGATCAACGTAGCATTTACCAGCTCAGAGCACCATTTTTGAAGCAGGAATTCTAGATAAGAATATCATGCCTCGGCTCATGCACAGGCGTGGACTAATTATCTCAATCTTTCCATATATATTATTTACAGTATATACTCCAGAGTCGTGCTGAAGAAAGAGCTCCCTCACAAACATGAGTTAAACCTTGAAAACTAGGCTAACGTTGCTATTTAAAGCATCAGTTACATACTGTTTTAGAGATATTCCAGTCTGTCATGGGTTTTCTTGAATATATAGATGAAAGAATGGGTTTGTAGATGTAAAAATAGTTTTTCATTATTACTCAAATGGACCTACTTCTATTGAGTGCTTCTGTGTGAAGCAAACACAAGACTCATTTAATTTTAGCATAACAGAAGTCCTATCAAGAGTGCTTCCAAGATTAATGTGGACTGATGGAAAATAAAAAGTAAGCAACCTGTTATCTTGGCTTTCTGTGGTGGGGTTAACCTCTCTGAAATAATGATGATGACTTTTATTTTCTCTCTGACCATCACACAGAGAGTAATTTCCTTCGCAATTAAACTTAAGTAATTTTGAAAAAAGAAGGTTAAAATTGCCTTTTGATAAATGGTTTCCTGGCATTTGAAAATGTTGAATGAATTGTGAAGTGATTGATTTAGTCAGAATTGCAACTGTATGTCTGAAAAAAAGTGTGTTGCATTTATTCTTTTTAATCTGCACACTGACACTCTTCCATCATATCTACTCTCAAACATTTGAAATGGAAAAAGCTGGGTTGTCTTTGGATTCAATATATATACATATTTCCTCTGTTGCAGCTCCTTTGTAGATTGGTACCTTGGGTGAGTTCAGAGATTCTCAGTGGAGTGTCGAGGCACGAGCAGCAAGCAAGAGTCAGCCCCAGAAGGCTTTGACAGCAACCCTCCATAAGTGGACTATACTAGATGTAGACATAACTGGGATTCCTACTGTTATGGTTTTACACTTCATGTATGACCTGTAAAATACCAATGTGGATTCACAAATGTTTCATTCCACGGTATGCTGGAATGCTAGAGCAACACTGAGATTCCTTTCATGACTTTAAATGCATATAAAGCACAGTAGCGCATGTATTTACATGCTATTTTTGTAGACACACGTGACAAAAAATAGTAATGAATAAAAAATAATGCATTTTAAGTCACACGCAGCAAAAATGAAATTGTTGAGGCTATTAAATGGAAAACATACCGTACATGTTTTTGTTTGTCATGTTTTCTTTTAAATGCTTTAAATTCAATAGTAGATAGTATTACAGCACTGTATTCTTTGTTTTTTTTATGCCCGGTTGGTGTGTCTGTTTCTTATGGTTGGTTGGCCAGACCAGAAGTCACAGATTTAGATAACTCTGTATTGTATCATCCCAGCAAGTTTTCGGTTTAAAGATGTTATATATATATATATATATATATATATATATATATATATATATATATATATATATATATATATATATATATATATACACATACATACATACATACATACATACATACATACATATATATATACATATATATATATATATATATATATTTTTTTTTTTTTTTTTTTTTTTTAATCCACTGCAGCCAGAGTGTCACTCAACATGAGTCTGGCCTCTTGATGGGTGGCATTCACTCGTCTGGCTGTAACCAAACCCCAGACAACAGTGGCCTCTTTAATAATTCAGCGGAGTTGGAGGCAACTTAAAAGGGCTGATAAACGCGGGAATTAGAGCATGTCTACTACTTCTCAGACCTTGGCTAACGGTGTAAGACTGAGATGAAATCAATGGCCAGTGGTGGAGGGAATGGAGAGTGCATTTCCCTAATGGCAGGGCAATTACAAGAGCTGTTTAGCCTGACCCCATTCCCCAGGATGAGGACTTGGGGCAGGGACCCGGCTCACTGGGCTGTGTTTTGGCCTGATAGCTGGCAGCTCCTCTGGGACTGTGGCTACGCAGAGCATGTCTATTTGCTAATGATGCTGGAAAAGGAGGTTGAGCAGAGTTGAAGAAGGTGATCTGTGTTGAGGTGAAAGGGGATGGATAGGCGAGAGTGACAGGTTTACCTTAGTGCTATCCCACTCCTGCGTCTTGATCTGGGTGCGGACTAACTCGTAGGACGGCTCCATGGCCTCGGTGCTGGGTTTGCGATAGCCAGGGATGACGTTGTACAGCTGGAAGCCGAAGGTCACCAACCAGCTGTTCACATCTGCAGGGGAGGGATCAAAACAGTGAAATAAAAAGTAACACTTTATAATAACTATCATTAATAAAGGGTACATTGATAGTTAATTCAACTTTAGTTAATAGTTATTCTATTGTTTAACAAACAATACATGATGATTCATAATGTTTACTAATTATGGCTTTTATAAAAATGCAACTAGTTAATGATCAATAAGTGGTTTATAAAGCATCAAGTAACATGAATTTGGCCCCATCAAATTGTTTTTGCTGGTCTATAAAAGAGATGATTGTGCAGTGATAATATCATCTAAATATATGTTTTACAGATTATTTATTAACCATTAGTCTATATCTACGACGTTCCACTTGTGGGATTGCTCCGGTGCCGCCGGAAATTCCGCCGGATGTCACTCTTTTTCGGCTGGATGTCAGTTATCTTCCGCTTTCTTTGTGTTGTAATTTTAAACTCCGGTGGATTTCTGAGGACTCTGGTTAACTGCTCCTCAGATCTCTGCAGGGTAAATCCAGACAGCTAGCTAGAGTATCTGTCCAATCGGAGTTTTCTGTTGCACGACTAAAACTACTTTTGAACGTACACATGTTCCACCAACACAAGTTCCTTCCCAGAGCACGTTTCTCTCCCATCCCTGAATGCTGTGTGGACTAGCCAGACCCTCCTATGAAGCGCTGTGGAGGAAGGTCTGGCAATGCCAGACTAATTAACCATTAACCGGGTATTATAATCATCAGTTGCAACTTTATAATAGCCATCCAAATAATGTTTATTGACGGTTTACAAACGGTTTCTTAATGATTTACAAATAATTTAGTAATCATTAACAAATACTTAATATAATATATAAAATGTTATGATGTGTGAAACAATAAAATGTTAAAACAACATAGATTTTGTAGTGTTATTATTAATTAGTGGACATTATTAGTTATCATTTCATTGTTTGTTAACAGTAAAAAAATATGAACTAAAGCTCAACTATAAATGTACCATTTATTTGTAAGTGTTAACTGACTCATATATGCTGTCATCTCAATAGACATGTCATTTCTGGCTCCAGAGAAACCATAAAAAAACGCTAGGAATTGATTTGTTCAATTTTAACAGTTGGCGTTCTGCGGTCAAGTGGCTGTCTCCTTGAAATACTCATCACCCGGTCTAAGCACTTGATTTGTTTGTGAAAGTGGACAGGCTATAATAAGCACTCGAGATGGTGGCAATGATTCATGTCCACTCCTGCAGGTGCCACACTAATGACACACAGCTGGATCCCAGAAAAGCCAAGTGACATCTGAGAGTGTCTGCTGTGCTGATAATTATATACTGTAATTTCAAAGCAGCTCAGACTTCAACACAAGATATTTTGAAGACTCAGCGGGTTCTTTGGCAATACTTTTTTTTCTAATGAGATGCTGAGGAAAGTGACGTGTCTGGGATTCAAATCCATGCAATCACGATAACGTGGTTCATCTAATAGCAGCCACCAGCGCTGCGGTTATAGGTGCTGCTGCCATCTCCTGTGATAAGTTGTCATTAATTCTGAATATCACGGAGAAGGCTACAGACGTGACTGGAAGCAAAGCCTGTTAAATCTGAGCCATTTGTTTCTTAGCCCTTTCAATGTGTTTGTTATGGACAGCAGAATCATTGCTGTGACACTTGGGGGGCAAGTTTGTCACAGATTGGCACTGCCACATTGTGGCACCTGACAAAGCTTTTTTTAAATAAGAATTTGTTTGAGGACAATGAAAGGAGCCTGATAATTTAGTGAAAGGAATGGAAATGTCAGTGCCATCAATCACACTTGAGGCAGACCCACTACAGTATATCTAACAGACTGCTTAGCATTCAAATGCCAGTCAGCCCCTAATGGTGGACTGTGAAGCTGAACGCCTTTCTGTTTGGCAGGCGGCTAAATGGCTTTGTTGCACAGAAAGAAGTAGAAGCCTAGTTTCCACCTGGACAAAAAGTGACTGTTTTTACTCTCAGTATTGTAAATTAATGGATTAATGGTATAAAATGAATTATTTGATAGCCACAATAAGAATTATCAAGTAAATACAATGGAGAATGAACACAGAGGATGAAATCTCCCATTTGTGAATGAGATCCTGGCTTAGGCCAATTGTTATAACCACAGAGTATTCACTGAGTATCCTTAACAATGTTGTTTTCCTTCCAGCCAAAGAGAGGTTGATACAACCGGCCCTGGCTAAGGTTTGTATGGATCCATTGTGCTCTCCTTCTCAACTGGGGTGCTTTCACTGCCATTTTACCTCCTCCTTACCACAAAGCTTCCCAAAATGATGTGGTATTTCTGGGAAGGGACCTGAGTGTTCAACAACAGCGGGGGCTTTGCCATACAGCATGGTTCCCTTTGAGCACTTTCAAAACGATAGCCACTGGGCACAAATATGTACGTACGCACGCACAGACACACGCGCACATGCACACAAACATGCACGCCAGAGCAGAAAAACCTCCTTAGTGTCCCTGTGAGGAAGCTCTAAAATCCTCTCTAACACCCTGCTTTTCAATTTAATTTTGGCACGGTCTGTTCTTTCATTTGGGGCTTGTTGTTTAGAATAAAAATAGACCAATTGGACAAATAAACCTGAAATAAGTATTGTTTGTTAAACTGCAAGCAATAACAGTTTTACGTTTGCAGAGGATGACAGCTGTGGATTTAGAAGTTTCTATGGATTTGTTTGAAACTTTATAACAAGTTAACTTTTTTGCCATGACTCTGGGCTACCACTGGAATCCAATCCTCTGCAAAGGAGGGTTATGGGGGATATTTGTGGAGTTTTCTTAAAAACAACTAATCTCTGCAAAACATAAGTCTGTTAAGTGAACTTACCGGTCATGTAGCACTTTATCTCCTCATTGTTGCTGAGAGGATTGTTATTCTTGAACATGTACAAGTTGAACGGCACAATGTGGTTGCTGTTGAGACGTTTCCAGACATCATGGTTAGGCGTTGTCCAGCGGCCAGCAAGGACATCATAGTCCCGTCTTCCCATGTGGACCAGTCTGCTGAGAGGCTCGTACAGGCCTCCTTGGTAGCCGATGATAAGCTGGAAGCTGGGGTTGGTGTCCAGGTAAACCTCTCCGAACGCTGTGTGGAGCACCTGTTTGATCATGAGGCCGGAGCCACTAAACACAGCCAGAGGGGTGCCTATGTTATCACAGGCCACGTAAAACTCATCCCCGCTGCTTAGCTCCATGGCGAACAGGTGCCCCTGTAAGTCATAGTACAGTGACGCAATCTCAGAGCTGGAGTGATTGTACATGTGGGTGACACGAGTGGGGCTGGATAAGTCAGCATAGAAGAACTGCAGGTGGTGGCCCGTGCTGCTTCTGCTGGACACCCTCCTGCCCAGGCCGTCATAACGGTATTTGATGTTCCAACCGCTAACTCTGTTGTACACCTTAACCAGCAGGCCCGCCGAGTTGTACTCAAAGTAGTCGTTCCCTCGCTGCTTGAGGAAACCGTCCTCATCCATTCTGTACTGGGCATCTCCCAAGCGGGTGATGCGGTCTCTGATATCATAGCGGAGTGGCGTGAGGCGCGCGCTGTTTCCAGGGCTGAGGAGGTGCAAGTTACCGTTTAGGTCGTAGCTGTACCTCCACAGAGGCTTGTCGTTGATGGAGACCACCTGGAGTTGACCGTCGGCGTCATACTCATATGTATAGCGGGTGGTGTTGGCGTAAGGCCCAACCTTTAGCTCCTTGGCCACCACTCGTCCCATGTTGTCATACTGCACCATCATCCAGTACATGAGCGAGCGAAAGATCTCATACTGGACCTCCTTCACGCGGCCATAAGCGTCAAAGTGTTTGGTGTGGGTCATCACGGCTGTGGTAATGATTTGATTTATGTCGTAATAGATGACACCAAATTTGCCAAACTGCTCCGTTTTGCCCGACACGTCATCGTAGCGATACAAGTCAATTGGCAGCGGCGTTTCGTTGATGACAGCCTGCATGCTGGTGACGCGGAAACTGTTGTCGTAGACGTAGTCAAATCTGGCGTTGACCATGCCCTCTTCACTGAATCTGAAAATCTGTCTGTCAATCAGCGGGCCGATCTGACGGTAGCGAATGGTGCAGGTAAAGCCCTCACTCTGCAGGTTGACGGTCTTCAGCATGCCTGCCACTTCATCATAGGAGAAACCAATGCGCGTGGTGTCATAGAGGATCTCCAGCAACTTGGCAAGCTTGCCGTATTTGTAGATGACCCTGCGGCCTGTGCCCAGGTAGGTGGTCTGCAGCAAATGGCCCTCCTCGCTATAGTCCTGGAGCACTGAAGCATTACCTTCAGGGGGCTGGTAAGTGTTCCTGTAGTAGCCAATGGAGCGGGACGTCTCTAGGGTCTGCCGTGCCACGTTGGGCATAGTGACCGAGGATAGTCGGTCGTTTTTGTCAAATTCAAAGATATACTGCCTCTGGCTGTAGAGCAGCAGTACCATGGACTGTAAAGAGAGGATGAAACAATCAGAATATTCTTAGAGTAATTTAAATACAGTAAAAGATTCATTATATTTGCTTTTTGGATAAACACAGTATCACAAAATAAGACAAGATTCAAACTAAAACTGGATATGATTTAAATATAGCCATTCATCTATGTCTAGCACCAGTAATTACAATTACATAAACATTTAAGAATATAAAAATGATATATAATATAAAATATAAAAACTTTACTTTGAATCTATTCCTTTACATTATATTGTGTACTTACACTACACTAAGTGTAGGTTGGGAATGTACAAGACACTGGGCTGGTATACCACAAAAGGACAAGCAAAATGTCAAAAGTGACACATTATGCATGCAAGTCTGATTTAGACCAAATGCAATTCCCATCCTGAAAGTGGAACTGTTGATATTTTTCTGACATTAAGACATCCTTAAGAGATGATTTCACAAACAGGCAAATCAAAAAATTCCAATTTGCGCCTTTCTTGGACCGATAAATGATGTCTAGAAGTCAGTTAAAAGGCTGTCACAACAGGCTATTAACAAGGTGTTTGTCTGCCATTTTCACATAAACTTCTAAGCTGGACAACTGCAGCTCTTCATCTCCTCCCCAACAGTCTTTCCTTCAATTAGTGAGTAGAATGTGACATTTCACTCTGTTCTTCTCATCAGAGCTATTTCAGGTTGAGCTTTGCTGTCAACTCTGTTAACAAAGTATAACGTCTGCGGTGCACCAGACAGGTTTTAATTACATTTCTGCTGATATCTGTGCTGGAGCCTGATAATGCAGCACAAACACTGCTGGAGTATTACAAGTTCACTTTTAACTCCAGTCTAAAATCTCCCGTCAAGGTTCTTACACAAACACACCTTCAGAATGTATCTGTACAACATGTCTCTACCGTCTTATATTGAATTTTTTTTTTTTTTAATCTTTAAACCATTTAATCATGATTGCAGCGCCAACAATTCGTACCTTCTGGAGATAAGTGTAGCTCCACGATTTCCCATCAGCAAATATCTGCGAGGTGATTCTGCCATTCTGGTCATACTCCATGCGTACAGACATGGTACCTCTTTGGATACCTGCCACATGGCCTCCGGGAGAATAGGTGACATTGACTCCGTTCAGGCGACTGCTTGGCGCCCACAGAGTGGGCCGGCCGGCGTGGTCGTAGTGGATCCGTAATGTAAACTTCCTGTGGTCATCGTAGACCTTTTCAGTCCTGGTGATTCGATCAAAGTCCAATGACAGCAAGTTCCTGTTGTGAACCTATAGGAGAGAAACATTTAATTTGACCACAGCACTTTCATAAAGAGAGAGATAAATAAAAAGAATAAACATGTTTGGAAGTTTGAAAAGACTGAGAATTGGTGCACTGCTCTTCTGAGGTGGAACCTTAGGAGGAGAGCTTTAATCACAAAGTGATTATTTTATATTCTTCTCTTCATAGTTTTAAATTACAAGAGGGGAGCTATATCGCAGGACCGCAGGTGCCATTAAAGTGATGAAATTATAAGAATTACCATATTTCTTTGTTTGTGCAAAAAAGTCAGTGGAGTCTTAGTGGGAGTATGCCTATTCATGCAAGAAACATTAGAGCCACATTGATCATTACATTCATTTTCACTGCTTACTGAGAAGAATTACTAGGCGCAGATGACTCATTTTATTTAGCCATTTCCGTGAATTGGAAAAGAGGAGAAAAAATCAATTCTTCTTCTGTGTGACTCAGAACATTGTTTAAATGACACTTCACATTGTTTGGCTCTTTTGAATGTATGAGGCTGCACACAGTGACCCTTGGCTTCACTGTGATTAGAGCAGAAAGACGGTGCTCTGAGTGTAATCCTTAAAACCATGTCCAGGTCAGCACACAGATGAATCGTTCCAATTTTGTCATATGTGCTGCCTGAGCAAGCTGAGCACCGATGAATCCACTGCCAGGCTTTATCTAGGAGGTGGCTCCGGTGCTGCAGCCAAAAACATTAGTAGTAAGGGTTGGGTACAGAGACTCTGTGCTAATATGGCACCAGTGCCTTAACGATCGGTACCGGACCGATTTCGGTGCCTCATTTCGGTGCCACTGATATGCCTGCGCTTCACGTTCTCATTGAGGTTGAATGGAGACTAATTGGGCGAGATGAGAGCGAATCGCCGAGGGAAACAAAGTTGACGAAAGTTTAACTTTATTCAAATGAGGACCACTCGAGAACCAATCAGGTCTGCGTGTTTGTGTTTGGAGGCGGGAGTTACAAAAAAAGTATGACCAAGATGGCGGAGGCTATCAGCGCTGTATCATGAAAATGTGATTAAAATGTTTCTACACGGACATTGGTGCTTGTATCAACACGAATTGTGATTTATAACTTAGTCAGGGCAAATACACCACCAAATAGACCAACGTATATATGTTAGTTTAAACACTCAAACTTTTTCAGCTATCGCAAGCCGACAGGCTAATTGCTAGCATGTTCGGACATTGGATTTCATTGTAGCCTAGCCAGGCAGCTAGCTAGCTAGGCTATTTGTGCATTTGTTTGATTACATGTTTTGTTGGCGAACATTGATTTTTGTAGCAACACGGATTGTTGTTTATATGTCACACGAACTTAAACAGGGCAAACACACCACCAAATAGACCACAGTAGATAGTTTAAACACTCACAATTATTCAGCTAGCCGACAGGTCAACCGCTAGCATGTTTGGACATTGCATTTCATTGTAAGCATTGCAAGGCAGCTAGGCTACATAGCCAGGTCACGTGTTATTTTCGCGACCACGCCCGGCGAGGCAACTTTCGCTGGCCGAAATTCGCTGAAACACACCGTCACTCAGAATGGGTCCGTGTAACGCTTATCAGTTCAATTTTCTAAACACAAACGGACATTTGGAAAAACTGAAAAATGGGTTCAAATATCCAATTTTTCATTTTTATCCACCTTGAGAAATCAAAAAAATTGGATCTTTAACCTGTTTTTCCAATTTTCTGTTTTTATCCAGAGGATCGGAAATTTAGAAAATTACAAAATTGCGTCTGGGCTCCAATTATTCAATACTGCAATAATATGGAATATTATGGATGTATTAATGGATGCTCCGAAACGGACGACAGAAGCATTGCTGCACGTGACGCTATTTAACACTACACTCGACAGCAAGTAACATTAGCCTACCGCTAGCTAGTAGCTGGATTAAACACAGTTAAATGCTGACAGCTAAACGGTGAAAAGTGTGACTCTATTTCACTGTAGAGGATTCCAACACTGGGACGTAACCATGGACATAACAGTCTGCAGCTGCTGTTGTCGGAAAAACAGCCTTGTGGTGCATTCAAAGTTATTGTAAAATACCCTTTTCCCATCTGGTGGTTGTTTTTGTTATTCAACAAAATAAGTTATTGTTATAAGTTATAGTTATTACATTATTATTAAATCATTTAATTTTGACCATATGGCCTTAGCAATAAACACGCCGTTCTTCAGCCATTTCTTTCTTAACAAGTATCAGTTCAGGCACCGTTTAGGCACCTGCCCCGTTTTAAAAGTATCGCTTTAGCACCGTAATCGGAAAAAACCCAAATGATACCCAACCCTAGTCGTAAGCAGAAACTACAGAGGAAAAATAAATTAAATCAAGATGAGAAAACACAACAAAGGGAATACAGGTCAGAGTAAATGCCCATACAAACCACTACTCTAAACATCATCATGTGGTCATTAGGGCTGGCCCGAATACCATTTGATGTGCTTTGAAGTTTCAATACGAATCAATAGCAAATATTCGAGGCTTCTGATCAGGACTCAGCCAGCCAGTGCACCACCTCACCAGAGCGCAGGGGCATTACGCACAGCCATACTATTTCTACCATAATTAAATCGCCTGAACGACAGCAGGCTGCTGCAGTATAACCACACAGATCTCTGCACATCAGACTGCTCGGTTATAACTCCACATTTCTCCATTCTCTGTTGAAATGAATGAAATAGCACTGCATGAATTAGGCAGCGGCTAGCGGCATATACATTTCTTCTGGGTTCATTTTATTGTAATTTCTTTCCCTTTTTTGAGGATTTGGACATTACAGTATTGAAGGAAATAGAAAACAACAAATATTCAAATACCAAAATTGAAAATCGAATACCTACCCAACAAACGAATATCCGAATAGTCAAATATTCAGGTCCAGCCCTATAGAAGTCTCTGGCATTTATTAGAACTACCCCCCCCCCCCCCCCCCCCCCCCCTGATTCTGTGTGTATCAGAACAGGGCTTCCATAATGTTAAAAGCTACTGTCAACTCCTGAAAGCAACTGAAAGTAATATTTATGATGTGTTTTTCTTAAGGTATATCGTTTCTCTTCAGATGTGCTACTGTGTGGCTTGGTAAAATACTTGGCAAAGCTTAAAAAACATCTTAGCTCAGAAAGCAGCTTCTGGCTACTTTCCAGATGCATGCCACATAGACGGTCGCAGGGGGCTTGCTGCAAAAGCCTTCCTTTTTCAATCTCACATTGAGAAAAGCATGCTTAGGTCTCTCATCTGTGAAGGGACAATTACACAAGAGGCAATTAATGTCACTGGTACCTAATAGAGAGGATTACTTTACACTTAAAGCACCAGATTCATGAGGGGCATGATTACATGCAATTTGAGCCCCAACAGTGACAGGGGGTGGGGCTCGGAGATAGGAATAAGAACAAGGGGGGGGGGGGGGGGGGTCCACATTTGTTATCTCCTCTTTTACTTTAACTTACTGTCACAACAAGTGTCAGACTGCGCTGACAAATGTGAAATTACTACAACATTGCGCAAGTCATTTGTAAAACTACCTAGGTTCTTAAAGGTAAGTGACTGGATATCAAAGACTAACCCTAACCCCCTCCCGCTCCAGCATTTCCCAAAACACTGGACGCACTGTCTCAGACTCTTTCATAGGCAGCACAGGCCTGCTGTCAGTTCAAAAAGATTGTATTACGATTGCTTCCAACAGGAAATAAGGTATACGAAAGAGAGAAAGTTCTTCGTGCCAGGATCTGTTTCACCAAAGACTCAACAGGGTGGAAAAAAACTCTCACAGCAGAGATTCCAAGATCCCATGAGAATGGAAACCCACTCAAGAGGAATTATTTTAAATTGGACATTGCCTTTAAAAGGAAATTCTCAAAGAAAGTAGATGTGTAGAAACAGAAAAGCAACTACTACATTACATTAGACTTAAAATGTTACATTTTAAACTGTCTTAAAACATTAAACATTACAGCAACATCTGATCTCTCAATCAATAGCAGTGGCTTGTGTGTCAAATGACAATATCAATCTGTTTGACTCGGTTCTTGTGTTTAATTCAACAATTACTTTTCTTCAATAACATTTAGTTATGTTATATTATCACATAGCAATCAAAGAACAAATCTGTCTTTTCTGTCATTTTCCAACTTGTATCTCTTTTGAACCCTACATTATATAGTAAGACACTCTGATGATACTAAAATGCTAATACAGAGATATCAGCTTTGTCTCTGTTTGAAATTCCACGTTGACGATTCTAGAGTGGCAGCCAAAGTAGCCTGGGAAAACCCTGATGAACTTCTGGCAAATTTGAGATTTGCTCTGCAAGTCAGTCTGGCCAAGAGCTCATTCAAGCCCATTTCCAATTTTTCAACCGTTGAGGCGGCTTTACACGATGACGATAGCGCAGCAACGGCAAGCAGCTTTTTATTTATATTCAAGGTGACGGCCACCAAAGCGCAGCAACCCGTTGATGCCGCTGTCGCCGCTATGTCACCCGGATCATTGGTCTGATTGGTTAAAAGACTATCCAATTGCGCCCAGAGGCATTTGAGCGGCGTCCACTGGTGACGCCCCCTTGGAAATGGGTTGTGAATGAACCTTGCCCAGACCCACTCTCAGTTACAACTGAGAAGGGTCTGGTGTCAACCAGGCTAAGCCACAAGGGTTCTCCCTTTACTGCACATTTACAAACTACTCAATCTGAGAGGAAGGTTTGTTCCTATGGGAAGAAACAGAGCCACTTTGCCTCAGCATCAGCGTCAGTGAGCCAATAATAATGCAACAATCTTCTACCAAGATCTAATCATGTCTATGATTGGCTGTCTAACGTTACGTTAAACGTCGTAGAGACACGCAGGAAAAACTACGTTACCCATAGTATGAGCTGAAAAATAAATAAATGGATTTGTTCAATAATGTGTAATGTTGTAATTTTTTGTTGTTTAAATGGATTTATAAAATTGGTATCTAAAAAAGTATCGTTTAGGAACCGGTATCAAAGTCACGGTATTGGTATCGGAATTTGTTTAACAATACACAGCCCTAATCCTAGCACAAATGCCTCCCTTGTTCTTTTTCTCATGCATCCCTGTGTTTTGAGACCCCCCCCCCCCCATGCTCTGCCACACACTCATCCAGCCACCCACGTAATATCACTTGACATGCCACTCAAGGTCGCTCAATGATTCCAGCTCTGTTCTTGCCATTAGGCTGCTCCCATTTCCTATCTCACCCCCGGGGCCATTGTCTGTAACATACATTAGAAGCTTTCGCTACCAAAGGGGACGACGGGGCCATTAAATGAGCAGCCAATGACAGACAAAGTGGCACCTCCCCATTAGCTGTGTCGCCTCCCAGAGAATGTGGAAGGCAGCTTAACCAAAGTTTTTTATCCGCTAAGAAACGGAAAAAAAAGCTAAGAAAAACAATACAAGCCAAGCAGGATACATTTCTTTTTATAGGTGTTCCTTGTGTTAATAGTCATTTCCAGTAGGTTATTCAAGATGCGTAATGGTCAAACACTGGGTCATTATGAAAAGGGACATGTTTATATATTATGTGTGTAATTCTGTCAGCTATGCAAGGTTAGCTTGCTGAGGCCATTTACCCGGTCATTTATCTCTGAATTTTAACCACAAGTATTTTACAGACTTCTATCATAATACGAAGAGTGTTGGCTGTGTTGGTCCTCTTCCTCGTAGCAAGTCAGGTAATACATTTCTGTTAACTATCATGTGTGCAAGAACACATTTTCCCGAAGCTATACCCATACGTAACATAACCTATTGTGATGAAAGCGTTGGTCAAGTTTTTCTCTTTGTTTGGGTTGCCTAAGGTTATTCAAATTGACCAAGGTTCAAACTTCATGTCACCATACTTGGCTCAGATTCTCAATGAGCTTAAAATAGGTCATATTCACTTGAGTGTGTACCATCCTAAGTCGCAGGATGGACTTGAGCGATTTTATCAGACCCTCAAGTCAATGTTAAATGCGTACTGCTTCCAGTTTAAACAACAATGGGATGATGGAGTTCATTTGATGCTGTTTACAGCAAGAGACGTTGTTCAGGAATCCTTGGGGTTAAGTTTCTCTCACATGGTTTTCACTCATTCTGTGGGTGGACCATTGAATTTGCTGGACTATGTGTGTTTTCATTTTAAGCTGGGTTGTGTTTGTGAGTTAGCAAAGGTTAAGAAAGTAGATTAAGTGACCGTGATTATCTTATTGCTACTCCAGACTGGAATCATGTATGAATAGGCTGTAAAATCTTGTAAATGTCTGATAAATCTGCATTTTCTTTTAGAATAAAATGCGACAAAAACATTATCATTTAGCACATTTGGAGCTGATGCCTTGTCACAGTTGTAATCATGTTGTTATTGTTCATCTCAGGTGTTCCTGATTCCTGATTGTCAGTGTGGCCCCACCCCTGTATATAAGGAAGGCTGGGAGAAGGGGATCGGGTCTCTGAGACTGAAAGCCGTTATATGCTTGATGCGTTGGAGGTGGCGCGCGCCATCGTGACGTCAAAATGACGTAATTTCCGCCCTAAATTTCCGCCGTGCTACAAACTGGAGGAGGAAGCATGAACGAGTTCCCGGGAAACCGGATGCCAGGACTCGCCGAGTGACTGCAAGTCTCTCTTGTAAACTTACTGGGTTTGTGAATGAAAGGCTTGATCTGACGAAGTAGGTCACTGAATCAAATCGAAGTATTGACGGCACTGCTGCTGCCTGTTCTGACCTTGTTTATCTTTTTCTTCTTCTTCTAGTCCTTAGAAAGAAAAACATCGGTAGCCTTTGCTCCTTAGCGCCACCGCTGTTCAGGAGAAGACTGCAACTAGTGTCGCGACCACCACGCGCGAGTATAAATACTCACGGCAATCCCATGACGTCACATTTGGATGCGCCAGCTTGGCTGCGGTTACTGTAAAACGGCCATGAAGCAGCTCTGATCACCTTTGTCTTCTGTTGTGTTTTATTGTTTTGAGGATGGACTTCTTGTAGTGTAGTTTTCACAGCTTTGTTTCTGTTAGTTAGTCACTACTCTTTAGTTTTGGGGGGGAAGTTCTGGCTTCCCTTCTTTTGTTCTTTTTGGCCAGACCTCCAGACTCCCATATTTTTGGTTTAATTAATAATAGTTAAGTTGTGAATAAACTTTAATTTACTTTAACTAATCCTTGGGTTTGGTGTTCTTCGATATGTTGACGGTCACATTTAAGTTGTGTTTGTTTACTGTGGCCGTAACATACGGCCACAGCAAACACTTAATTAACTCTTAATTAATTTAGTCTACTTAGGTCATATTCAGACCCAAACAATTGGGGAATTTCATTATATTGCCAATAATCTTCTGCTCTGTGTCGGAGATTGCAAGATAAACAATAGCAAAAGGTTGAGCCAGGTTAAATCCTTTTTCCAAATGATCCTGCGTTTTGGACCCTGCTGTGCCAACAAAGTGGTCCAGCCTCTTGACTCAGTGCTAATGTTTGTGAGAACATAGCCCTCTAACAGTCAACAGGGCTGCTATCTGTTAACCTCTGTCAGTCACGGCTAAATTGCACAGTTATTGGAGTCATGCTAAGGAGGTAGCAGAAATTCAATTCAAATCACTTTTTCTGTATGTTATTTTGTGTTTCTGGTGCTTCCACAACGCATACAAACTTGGAGAAAAAAAACATCCATGCTGTTTTGAGTGAGATACGGATTTCTGAATGTGTCCTGCTTTCAGTCTCTGGGTGAGCTGTTTAAAATCGGCAGGGCTATCTATGTCATCTGCCGAAACATTTGGTGTGTGCTAACCACTTCAGAAGTCTCCCGGCTAATCCTGCCTTGTACTGACTGTAGTTGGAGAAACAGCTATCTGATGTGGTATTAACTAAAGCAGCGTTAGCTTCTAGCTAGTAGTCTTTACCTAGCTACTGCGCATGTGCGACTCCCAACAAAGATGGGATAGAAGTGAGATGCCTCACTCTGTAGCTAAAACAGAGACCTGAACACACAGGGTGAAAAGAGGAGCGCCAGCAATGTGTAGTACAACAAAAATATGGTGTTTTTTGAAAATGAAACCAGGTAAACCTATTCTGCTACAACCTCAAAATACAACCCCAAATCAGAAAAAGTTGGGACAGTATGAAAAACACAAATAAAAAAAGAAAGTAGTGATTTCCAAATGTAATTTGACTTGTATTTCATTGCAGACAATGTGAACACAAAATATTTCATGTTTTGTCTGGTCAACTTAATTTCATTTGTAAATATACATCCTTTCCTGTCATTCAGACCTGCAACACGTTCCAAAAAAGGTTGGGACAGGAGCAATTTAGGGCTAGTAATCAGGTAAATTAGTTAAATAATGATGTGATTGGAAACAGGTGATGTCAACAGGTGATTGTAATTATGATTTGGTACAAAAGCAGCATCCAAGAAAGGTCTAGTCCTTTAGGAGCAAAGATGGACCGAGGATCGCCAGTTTGCCAACAAATACGTGAGAAAATTATTGAAATGTTTAAAAACAATGTTCCTCAAAGAAAGATAGAAAGACATTTGCTTATTTCACCTTCAACAGTGCATAACATAATTAAAAGATTCAAGGAATGAGGAGGATTTTCAGTGCGTAAAGGACAAGGGCGCAAGCCTAAGCTGAACAACAGTGATCTCCGATCCCTCAGGCGGCACTGCATCAAGAATCGTCATTCATCTATAAGCGATATCACCACATGGGCTCAGGACTACTTTGGCAAACCTTTGTCAAGTACCACAATACGTAGTTACATCCACAAATGCCAGTTAAAACTGTACTGTGCCAAAAGGAAGCCCTATGTTAACAGTGTCCAGAAGCGCCGTCGACTTCTCTGGGCTCGGAGGCATCTGGGATGGACCATCACACAGTGGAAACATGTACTGTGGTCAGATGAATCAGTATTTCTGGTATTTTTTGGGAGAAATGGACGCCGTGTGCTCCGGACCAAAGAAGAAAAGGATCATCCAGTTACCATCCTTGTTACCAGCAACAAGTCCAAAAGCCAGGGTCTGTCATGGTATGGGGTTGTGTCAGTGCCCTTGGCAAAGGTAACTTGCACTTCTGTGATGGCACCATTGATGCTGAAAAGTACATAGAGATTTTGGAGCACAATATGCTGCCTCCAAGAAGACATCTTTTCCAGGGACGTCCATGCATATTTCAACAAGATAATGCAAAACCACATTCTGCACACATTACAAAGTCCTGGCTGCGGAGGAAGAGGATACGGGTACTTGACTGGCCTGCCTGCAGTCCCGACCTGTCCCCAATAGAGAATGTGTGGCGCATTTTGAAGCGCAAAATGCGAGAACGAAGGCCCCGTACTGTTGCCCACCTTAAGACTTGTTTGCAGCAAGAAAGGGACAAAATTACACCTGAAACACTTCATCACTTGGTGTCTTCAGTCCCTAAACGTCTTTTAAGTGTTTTGAAAAGGAATGGCAACATTACAAAGTGGTAAATGCTTTACTGTTCCAACTTTTTTTTAAATGTGTTGCAAGAACCAAAATAGGAATTTTGTTTTTTTGAAAAAAAAAAAAAAATCATGAGGAACACGTTAAATGATGTGCTGTTGTATTGTCTACAATGAAATACAAGTCAAAGAACATTTAGAAATCACTACTTTCTTTTTTTATTTGTGTTTTCCATACTGTCCCAACTTTTTCTGATTTGGGGTTGTACAATTATGAACCTGAAAATGAGCATACTATGAGCACTTTAAGGGTGTGTGAGCACGAGTCACTCTTAGCAAGCCACCATACTTACCCTTAATCTGCGGCCATACACAGTGACCTGGCCACGAGCTTGCTCCTTCCTCTGTCTCCACTCCACCAGGTTCAGGCCGTTGTCAATGGCCAGAGTTACGTTCCTCTTGCTGACTGTGGGGTTGACTGTGCCGGCCAACGAGTGGGGTTCGGTGTGCAGGGACACCTCCATACCGTTGGCCAACACTAGCCGCAGCGAGCCATCCAGACCAATGAAATAGCTGTTCCGAACTTGATCTGAGGATACAGAGGGGGACAAAGGGCAAAACACATATGGTTAGGATTAGAATAAGAGAAACAATCAAAGCTCCTTGTAGCTGATGTAAGAGGACTAACGTTATTTTCACACCGAACCCTGAAACGTTTCGTCTAGTAGTCCGGTTCATTTGGGGTGGTGTGAAAGCTCATTTGAAACCAAACAACAAACTCTGGTCTACTTAGAGTGTTTTCACACCTATAGTTGTTTTGCTTTGGTCCAAATCTGTTGATGAGTTTGTAAACTTGGAGTGATTCGGAATGATCGGTTTCATTTCACACCTGGAAAAATCCAAGCGTACCAAAATGCGTTATTACAAACCACGCAAGAATGTTCACTCCTCTTATTGGTCGAATGTGTCTCGGGCAGGAGCAAGAAAGTAAATACAGGAAGAAGGTCATGTGTTCTGGACTAGTGCACATTTTTTGCATCTACATAGTCAAACCATCTCATTTCTAGGGCTGGGACGCTATGGATTTTTTCTTAAGGCGGTTGAAAAGCAAGAAATTCCCGCGGTATACCGCAACCCCCTTATGAGAGTAGCCTAAGTTAGAGCGAGAATGGTAGGGTGAGTGACGTTAGTGTCCGTGTGGTCGCGCAAGGAGAGCGAGCGGTAATGGAGAGTAGCGTATGAGTGCCGCTGTGAGGAAAAGTAAGAGGAAAAAGAGATAGCAAAGATGATGTAATGTGAGTTAAAAGTGAACAATAAAACAACAAGCTAGAGCTTCTCAAGACACCGTGGCTTCATCTATTGTCAAAACTGGCGATAACGTGAATGGCGTTACCCCTCAAAAAACATTGGCTTAAACCTTAGAACATATGTTGCAGCCACAGACATATAAAAAGATTGCAGAACAGTGTTTCCATTTCAGCTCAAGGTGGGAGTCTTAACTGAGTTTTGCTGTCATTTAGGGCCACAATGGTTTCTCTCAACTCCGTTGATTCATTCCACAGACAGTTCAGAAAGCTCTTTTGTCAGAAAGTAAAATATCAATAAAATAGTTTGCCGACAATGCCGACGCAGCTGAGCAGACAGAGAGCAGAGAGGGTGACTCAGCAGTTCGCTAACTTGTTGCTCTCTCTACCAATATAAGCCGCTCTGTTTTAGGCTACGAAACGTGCATGCAGGCTGAAATTCAACCATGCCGTTTTATCGGGATAAAGCTAAACAGAAGGAAACTCCGCTAGCTGCTAGGCTAATGTGCAATTGTAAACACTGCAGCTTGTAAAGCTAGTTAATGTGTCTACCTCAGCTGAGAACGGAGAAATGTTATTTCTCCGATACAAGACATTACACAGGTAGCCTACTCTCACATATAGGCCTAATAGTCAACACGAATGGAATGTTATTATGTGTCATGGAACATTGCGCTCCCCAACTAATTAGACACAACGTGCACGCGTGCAAGCCGATGTTTTTTTGCAATGATGACGGTGACGAGCTCAGACCCGCGGTAGGCGTCACCGCGGTATTGCGGTAATGCGGTAACCGTCCCAGCCCTACTCATTTCATTTAAATAATCAGACATTGTTTTGCAAGCAAAGTTACTACATCTGCTCTGGTCACAGAGACTTCGCTCTGCTCTGCTGGTGTCTGTCTAACTTTAGCGGCGGCTGCTGCTTTGACCACGGAGATGCGAGTGATGGACAGCGAGCTTGACCGCAGTCTAATTCTGTGAGAGAAACACTGCAAGCTGCTACAGTTTGCTGCTACAGTTTGCTGCTCTACCGCATCACAGATTGCAAAGCACACCTGACTACAGGAGACATTAGCTCAGACACTTGTGGAGTACATATTAGGATTGGGCATCGAGAACCGGTCCTACCTGGAATCATTTTAAAAACTACAATTACAATGGAATGCTTTTTTATTGGAATCGTTTGGAAAGAATCTGGAAGAATCGGAATTGGAATCACACTTGTTAAAATCCGAAAAAAAAAAAAAAAAAACGATGCCCAACCCTAGTACACATACAGTAGATGGTGCAGTTCAAGGTCGGTTCACGTTCTCACCACAAAAGTTTGTTTGAAAGTGTACTGAGACCACCTCATCAAGTTGGTCTCGGTACACTTGTTTGGTCCGCTTTTCGTGCGCACCAGAGTGCGACTGCCGTGTTCTTACCTGCCCAAACGAACTGCACTGAGGTGGAAAACCAACTCTAGTACCATACAACCAAACTAAACAAGGCAGGTGTGAAAGGGCCCTTAAAAACGGGGGTTTCTGCACTAGAGTTCGGTTCACTTTAGGTTATAATGCAATCTGACGCAAATATAGAAAGTGAACCAAAACAACTGTTCATGTACAGTAGTAGCCTTAAAGGAACACGCCGACGGAGTGATATGCTTGCAGCTCTGCTCAGAGCTGCAGCATATCACTCCGCCCAAGTAGCACTGCTTCCCTTTCTGAGAATATAGTTCCCAGTTTATATACAGTTAGAAGATGGCTGTGTCTCAACTGACGTTATTTGTACACGCTGTGACTATACAAATCACAACATGTAAATAGGAACATGTTGCCGTTATTTTGTCACTTACTCGGAGCAGTAGGCTAGTTGGAGCCGGTTAGCTCCAGGATTTGTGCTAGGCTAAGCTAACGGTGGAGCCGTCAGACAGAGTTACGACACGCACGGAGATGAGAAGGGTATGTATCGACTTGTCTAACTGTCGGGGTTACGGTGAATAAGCTAATGTCCCAATAAGTTGGCGTGTTCCTTTAAAATTTCAACCTTGCACACAATTTACAGACTTTATATGATTTAAGGCATTACTTTGAAATCCATAACTTATTATGACCATACAGTACATCGCTCATCGTCTGTGTGACAACACATAATCATCTCTCTCTCTTTAGGGCCACGCTCTCCTTCACTCGCTTGTCTGTCAGCTGCTCATATTGTTTGCCTTCTTCTAAAATATTAGAAACGCTAAATCAAAACCAGAAAACCCAAGACGTTATAAATTTAAGTGTCAGCGAGTTTTCACTTGAATATTCCATCCAATAGACCACCAACCATTTGGACCGTGTGACATTTCTGTACGTTTGGTGTGCTTGACAAAGTGAACGCAAACCATATGAAAAATGCAACAATGTTGCAATTTCACCCTCGAATCGCAGTCTACCAAACTATAGGTGGGAAAGTACCCTAAATCTAATATTCATCTAAGACACACAAACGTAATGACCTAAAATAGCTGCTAAGCAAAAAAGAAAGCATTTAGCCACAGGATTTAACTGAACCCCTGCGATAATGTTGGGTCTGTGACAACAAAGATCAATAGTGAGAGGTTTCATAGTACCAGTAAAGTAAAGTTTTACAGCTGTTGCAGCAGCCTCAAGGATATGGGGGAATGAAAACTATCAAAGCTGCTAGCTTGCCTGTGGCCACAGAGAAGGCAGGGTGAAACACACACACACACACACACACACACACACACACACACACACACACACACACACACACACACACACACACACACACACACACACACACACACACACACACACACACACACACGACAGGGATAAATCTAAGCCTGTGTGTTACTGTCCCTAGGTGACGACAGCCTGTGTTCCAGCTCCAGACCAGTGACTAATGTTTCCACTGAGCATCTCATGTACATCCATCAGAGAGTGTCTCTTTCTTGCCTCCTGTCAGTACACTGACAGGGACCAGGATGAATATTATTCTCATTAAGAACAGGGGGAAATGAATGGCTTGTCAAACACTACATTAACGAGTTGACTTCATTTAACAGAACAAAAAATAATCCTAAAATCAAAACACAATATCATTTCCTCGAGTTGACTTGTAACGGTTGAAGTGACTGTGACCATTCTTTTTAAATTTTGCACAGAAAACAATATACAGTAATAAACATCTAGTGAGACGATGGAATTTTGTAGCTTTTTCTTTTGCACAGAGTGCCACGGGATGTGTTGATGAGCTGCTGAGACAAGAGAAATGGGCAGAGGAGGCAGGGCTGACCTTGCACTGGCCCTTACCTCTCTTAATCATACAGACACTTCAGGGGTTGACCAGAGGCCTCTGGGGCCAACCCGGCCAAAAGGAGGCCACTGAGACCAGAGGAAGCTGGAAATACTGCTGAATTAGGCAGTTCATGCAAATGCATGCATACGGTTTAGCAGGGGAGGGGTGAGCCCTGCACTGACATTTAGAAGGGCTGTAGTCTGCATAAAAACAAAACAAATAATTAAGGATGCAACGATGCATCGTGAATCGGTAAAAAAAAATGATATAAATGTTAAGATTACAACCGGTTGAGATAAAAAAAAATGAATTGCGATTGCAATTTTTTAAACGCTGGCAGGCATAATCGATTTTTGATTTCATTTGTTTGACTTCAGATGAAACTACGTCTTCTTAGTTCATTGAAGAGATTTTGTTTCTATTTATTTAGTTATTTTAATGTGGGATTTCAAAAAAAATAATGTAAATATAATGTTTTTTATTTAAGATAAAATACAATTTCAGTTGCACTTTTGATAAGAATTTGTCCACAAAGAATAAAGTATTGTGACCATAAATCATGAATCGTATCGAGCGGTGAGTAGACTGTATCCCTACAAAAAATAAAACAGCACACCAGACCATCAGGCTCACTATTTTCAGTTATCAATAAGAAATAATGACGTCTTTGTCGAAGAATAAAAATACAATGAGCCTAGTAGGTTAATACAAGTAAATAATACAATTAGTTCTAATTTCCTGCTTTCCTGCTTTCCTGCTTTCCTTTACATGCTTAACAACACTGACGTGTGTTAAAGGTCGCCCATAAGAGGGCAGAAACACAACCAGATGACCAGAAAGTAATCTCAAAGGCAGTGCATCCATGTGTTATGTGATCACCCATTTGCAAGCTTACAAAGCAGACAATTGTGAATTAATTAACAGCAGAATTCCTGGCGCCGCTCTTCTCACTAGCAGATACCTAAGACAAGGTCACAGCGCGGAGGGTGACCAGTCCGTTGAGCAATGGCGAGAAACCAGAGATTGTCATCTTCTGTTTCAGACACAGCTTTGCAGTGAGTCAGGAGGGCCAGAGGATGGAGCACACACTCACATCTGAATCAAATGTTACAGGGGGAAAGGGTGTGTGAGGGGCTGTCTTTTGAAAAATGAAGGTGGGAAAGTTCAAAGCTATTATCGGGTAATCAATGAAGCAATTTGTCAGGTACAAAATGGGATATCAGAATGCCTAAATGTGCGAGACAAATCTGGTGGACTAATCCACGACATCGGTCCGCCCTCTGCCTCCATCTCTTTCACTAAACGTCCTAACCCTGGGGGATCTTGTATGGGCCACCAGCATTATGCTTTATGAATTGTGATTTATGGCAGAAAGTCAATATATGTTTCCATTATGGTAAATGGGCTTGTATTTAAGTTTTTTTTTTTTTAGATGTCAGTATGTGCAACGTCTGACTTTATATAGGTCTGGACAGATGAAGAACCCGTGAATTTTGTATTAATGAGTAAATACTATCGCTGCTATTGTTTTGCCATTAATGTGATTGGACCGACGCGTCCCAAATTATTGCTGTGAAGAATATCACTGATCAAGATATTGTTGAAAGTTTTTGTTGAAATTGTAACTGCCACCTCCCGACGCGGAGAAGTAATCACTGTACAAGCAAGACCATAATCCTGCCTTTCGTCACTCAGACTACGGTGCTGCGATCTACTGAGACGTTATACTGTAGCCCTGTGGAAAGACGAACGGTGTGAATATTGTTACCGCGGAGCATCAGCTGTTAGCTCACAAAAGAGGCAGAAAATAATCTTTGTAAATCATAGTGTGGGCTAGACCTACTCTATTTGTAAAGTGTCTCGAGATAACTCTTGTTATGATTTGATACTGTAAATAAAATTGAATTGAAAATAACAATCCCCCCGTTAAACAAACTCTCAGATTCTGCTGCAACTTCGCGTTGGGCCAGAATCCTGAGTAAATGAGGAGAGTGATTATTATTACTGCCACGATGATCAAGTTTTTCAAGTGCTTCTTTTCAATCGTGTTTCCCTCCTTTCCTGTCTCTCCCTTTTCTAACCTCCACACACACACACAGACACACAGACACAGACACACACACACACACACACACACACTACCTTAGTCACGCGAGACGTAACAGAGCTTCACCCGCCATTTCGGCACGATCATAGCGCTGAGGGGTGGGTCTGTAACACGTGTTGAAGTGTCGCGGGGTTCCACGCCATTTCAACGATAGGCATAGCCATTTTGGGCCTTTGTACTAAAAAACTACAAATAGCCTCAAATTATGCAGTCCTGCGTGGTTAGCCCGACCACGTGGCCCCACTACTCCTACCCCCCTTTCCTCCTCCTATCCTGCACACGCGCACACACACACACGCACACACACACACACACACACACACACACACACACACACCAGCTTGCTTGCTGCTTTGTTTGCTAGAACTGCAACAAGTCGATCGAGTTTTGATGATTGAAGAATTATTGATTGGCCATCAGTATTTTTGAAGTTAAATAAATCCTATGGTTGGTTAGCCGTGTATTGTATTGTAATAACAAGCTGGTTATATAGGTCAGTGCTCGTCTTTCACCCTTCTTTTTGTTCTTCTCTGTATTTGAAAGAGAACTCCACCTTTGAGACGGTTTAACAGTTCAGTTATTGGCCCCTGAGTTCAGGGTGCTGCCCTGTTTTGATTGTTGTCAATTTGGTAAAGTTATTAATATACATATTCATTTTTAATACTTTATTAATATTGATAAAACATCTTTGATAAATTGCTAATAATTTAATCTGTACCTCCCCAATTCCCAACAAGGGACATTTCAAGGTATTTTCACTGTTTTACAGTTTTTTTTATAAATTCAATAAATGAAACATCTTTCCAAAAGTCAACGGGTAATTGCATAAAATAATCGTGATTTCGATGTTGACCAAAATAATTGTGATTATGATTCTTTCCATAATCGAACAGCCCTACCAGAAACAACTATGTTTAGTTGTTAAAGCAAAGCTTTTGGCTTCCATTGGCATAAAATATCTTTAAAAAAGAAATCAGACACGTACCCTGCATGAGTGTGTAGAAGGTGCCAGAGGCTGACAGGTTGGTGGTGATGGTGATATCCTCTTTGTTGGAGCCCTCTGTCTGGATGCGGACTGAGCTGTCGCTGTCTGTGCGGTAGCTGCTCACGCGGCCCGTGGGGTAAGTGACGTTAGTCAGACGCCCGTAACTGTCATACCTACAAAGAAATACATTGATGTGAGCCAAAGAAGGCAAAGAGGGGCATGTCATCTGAAATGGTGTATAAACAGTAAGTACAGCAGAATCATAAACAGTGCTGTGGCATGAAAAAATACTGAGCCTTGTTGAGATTTCTTAAATCATAAGGAGGCAACCATAAGCATAAATGCAGGTCAGGTATGCATAACTGGTACATAAATGTGACTAATGCTCCGTCATCTCAGATTTACTGTGATTATAAGTTGCTATCTAGGATATGCTGTTCTAGTGGTAATTAAAAGTAGGAATTGGAGTTTTTGAGAGTCTTGATATTTCCCTCTTGGTGCCACAAATTGTGGAAATGTGTCAACACAGGCAGTAAACACAGCAGCAAAGCCATCGATGTTGGCAGTCTGAGGTAATAAAACTCATAACTATCAGATCTAATCGCTGAAGCACAACCAACACAACTTCTAGAAAGTGTGCAATGTCCACAGGATTTCACTATCCATGAATAGAGAGTGGGAGCACTAAGGAGTTGGACTTGTCTAGCTTTTGCAACAGGATGTGAATATAATATACAGTAAATGCTACTCAGTTTGTACATAACTTTTAAAGGGTGGAAGCACACAATAAAAACAAAGAAATCAACTACTGACAAGGAAAAACTGTCATGGCCAAGACGAGGAAGCACAAACCTTTTCACATTTGGAAAACTGTTTATTAGCTTAAAAGATTAGTGATATCACCTAATCTCATTATACAGTCTATGAAATAGAGCACTGAGGTGCGAATCCTTGGAGAGATGCAGCATTTCACTAGCCTACAAATCAGTCAGTTCATCACATACAAGTACATGGGTGGCCAGATTGTTTCATTTCGCTCAGAGAGCACGTACGCATAGAACAATTTGAACTCTTTCAGATTGCCAGTGTTCCAGAATGGGAGTGAGTGAACGGTGCATTACTTAGAATGAAGACTTTTATCTGTGCACTGAATACAGATTGGAAAGCCCTCTTACATGTTGCACCTGCCATAATAAAGCCTCTAATAAATGAGATGGCGGGTGCTGGTTTACGGATATTTCTTCAGTGCTGCCATCTCAAATATCCAATATGGAAAGGAAGAGTGGGAGAGGAATCATCTCCCAGAGATGAATGTTATCTGATCTCAACTGCACTAGGGACTGGAATTCATAGATGCGTTTCAACCCAATTTTTTCACTTCAGGAAATACTAAATAGCAGAGTCATTCATATATAAAGCATTTCATTTCTTTTGATACTGCTCATATTTTATCAGCAAGATTTATTCTCCCTGTGTTCATCGTACAATCAAAGATGTTGCAGTGAAAGCAATAGAAGTTTCACGCTACTGTATGTGCAGTGTACCACTTTTCAACTGTTCAGTTCATTGGACAAAGTGTGTATTCCTGTTTGCCTTCACCTCGGCACAAAAGACAGAGTCCACGAGACGGAAATCTCATTCTAGAGCGACGCTGCATGCCCCCAGCTTGATCACTGACCCAAACTCTCTTTGTCTCAATTTGGGCCTTGAGCTAGAGCCATTCCTCGGGCTTCACCGCTGAGCATCTAATGGCTCTGGCCTGCTTCAATTTAGCTGCCTATTAGCTTACTTTCTCCGGAGAAGAGGGGGGCAGGCAGCTCAGCAGAAGGGAGAGGACTGCTTTCCCCCTGGATGGCCACAAGTCCATTCAGATTGTATCACCTCTGTGTCACATGCTAGCTCCATGACCTTTCACGCTGGGGCCCAACAATAGGCCAGACACTTCATATCAGCGTCCCCTCCAGCATAGCTAACCTCAGGCTTATGCACAGCTATTCTCATGTTTTCACTTCCTCTCGCTGCCTGGGAATTTCAGAACACAAGTGACTGATGACTGTGCATATGATATAAGGGCAACAGCCATGCGATTGCTTCAACTTCATTAACAGTTCTTTTACATGATTTCGCTGTTATTATTGATTGAGTATTAAATCAACCTCAGAACATTTGCTTGAACCCAGTGACTAGAAGCATTGCTTCCCTGCTAATTAGATGCCAAGAAGAACAATTCTTCACAATGCTACATGAGTTAATAGATTTACAGTTACCCTTACACAAAGCACTTATCATTACAACAAAAACATTAGGGGGTCAGCAGAGCATCTGCATACATACAGTAAAAGTCAGAGCAAATGAGGTTGCCAAGGGTTACAGCAGAAAGACAGTGTAGCAGATGTCTTTTGTTCTCAAGTGAGTCTTTTGTGTTTCGTTTCTGCATTCATCCACATTCATTTGGATGTATAGGCAACAGGACACAAGTAGACATGAATTTATATGAGTAAAATGTTAAGCAGTGCACTTTGTTGAAGAGAGATAAATGGAGGTTCCTTTTCATTTCAATCTGATGATAGCAAATTACTGTATGGTTTGGACCCTCCAGGTGGTGAAGTGACCTTTAATGCTAATTATTCAAGAAAAACAAACACTCTTTAAATGAAACATGGAGAACAGTATTGCCCGTAGGTAAATATGAAGTCATCGTTTAATTTGAAAGAGAAAAACAGAACATTGAATAATTCCTTTTCTTCATTTAAACTGTAAATTATATCTCTAATCAGCATGTTTTAGATGGAAAGTGTGTTGTACTCTCTGCCGACATGCACGTTTATAAAAGG
Source organism: Gymnocephalus cernua (assembly GCA_023631565.1). Lineage (NCBI taxonomy): Eukaryota > Metazoa > Chordata > Actinopteri > Perciformes > Percidae > Gymnocephalus > Gymnocephalus cernua. The sequence continues at coordinate 5,263,678 of CM042430.1, forward strand.
AAATTAGCAGGCAATGGCTCCACAACCAGTTTGACATTTCTTTTTTGTTGTTGTAGTGATGTATCTTTATTATTTCCATTTCACAGTAAATGGGGGAAACTGGCCTCCTGCAATATGCTGTATGTACTACAGGCCTGAACGCTATTTTCTCACTTTTGCCCATTTTGACATTTGATATGCATACTGTAGCTCTTTCACTACAGATGCTATGACAGAACATCTCTAGAATGACGTGTACATGCCACAGCATCCCTATTTCTTCCAGATTAACTCTGTGATGTTTTTAAACAAAATGTGAAATTCAAACATCCTGTAAATGCTGTCATTATTTTCTATATTCTTAAGTATAGGTGAGATGGGCATCCATTGTATGTACTGTATTTCATCTCGAAAAAGCCCTTTGTGTTACTGGTGCTATAATATATTTTCTTTACATAATAGGGAGGATTGTTTTCAAATCTTAACAGAAACCAGTGCAGACGTTTTACAGGAAGTCAAAGAGAAATAATTCAAGAATTCCAACCACCCACTGGATTAGTTGAAGCCTTAGGCAATTCCCTATACCTTGAGAAATGCCTAAGCAACCACTCAGGTGACGACCAAATCAGACACAGGTGCTAAATGTCTGCCCAGATTAAACAGAGCGTCTGATTATGTGTCAGACTATTATATTTCTGCAGCGAGGTGTACCAGATGTCTGACCAGCTTAATCACACTTTTTTGGAAAGACATCCAGTTAGCACAGTATCCCTTGGCACAGTTTATTAAGCTAAGGGACAGATTGCTCCATAGAAGTCACAAGAACATGAAATCCTAAGCCTTCAATGCTGCAGCGTATAGAAGTGTTTTCAATTGTTCCCTCACAATGTGTGGTGTGCCTCGATCAATTACTACCTCTGGCTATTCCATTATGCTTAAATAGCCGGGACTCGTTGCAGTCCTGTGGGTAAAATGTGCCTGCCAGCAGAAATATGTTGTTCCTGTACCCAACGACTCCAAACAGGCGATGGTCTGCAGGCTGTGACTGCAAGCAAGGGTGAGTAACATATTATCCAGTAATCCTATTTGGTATGATAACCGCAAATAGGATTACACCCATACTTCCACAGGTCTTGTAGTGCGATTGACATCAACATCAACGCATAAGAAGGTAGCTCATGTGCCAAAATACTGAAGTCAGATGTCTAAAAGCTCTTCAACTTTAAACATTCACTCACTAAAGCATCTTAGCATGCAGTGCCACCACGAATACAGAGCTTACAGTTCAGATACTCCTGAACTTTGTGTTGTGCTCAGTTGAGAACAGGAATCCTCCCCCTTGCCTTTGAAGTTAGTAGATTTTAAAACATCCAAGAAGATATGGCTTGAATGTAATGGACGTTTATTAATATAAAAAAGTTACGCACCAAAGCTTTAATAGAGTGGTTGTTTAAATTGAATCAGTCCCTCCAGAAAAACGCGATTATGCGATCGCAGAATTCAATGCATAATCAGCCAATGTCCGCATATTCATGCGGGGGCCGCATTTTTTTAAAAACGCCGCACTTTCGCCGCATAAATTGCCGATTTCCGCGCAAAATATGCGGGGCTTGCATGATTTCATAATCCCCGCATTTTCGTTGCAAAAAAGTCACATATATCTAGGGTTGGGTACCGAAACTCGGTGCCAATAGGCCCCCGGATCCGACGTAAACGGTAGTAATTAACGAGACCGAATAAGAACGAAGATTTCTGTGCCTTATTTCGGTGCCTTATTTCGGTGCCTGACTTTACACTACACTGGACAGCAGGTAACGTTAGCCTACCGTTAGCTAGCAGCGTGATTAAACACGGTTAAAATGCTGACAGGTGACGTTAACCAGTGTAAAGTGTGACTGTATATCAACAGTCTGCTCTGCAGCGCAGCAGCTGCCGACGTCGGAAACGCATTCACGGACACTGGTAATTGTTTGGTTTTGGTTGGTTATTGTAAAATACCCTTTTCCCATCTGGTTGCTGTTTTTGTCGTCCAACAGCAATTTACTGGTGAAATAAGTTATTGTTTATTATAAGTTATAGTTATTACATTACTATTAAATCATTTAATTTTGACCATATGGCCTTAGTAATAAACAACGTGTCCTTAATGTCACCGACTGTTGTTGAGTAGGCCTATCCTTCTTGTTTCTTCTTTTTAAAAAACTTTCTTAAAAATTATCGGTTCAGGCACCGTTTTAAAAGTACCGATTTAGCGCCAGTATCAGAAAAAAAACCAAACAATACCCAACCCTACATATGTCTCAGCAGAAAGTTCAAAAATGTTGCGTTTACTTCACACAAGAGCAGCCATTTTCCCCTGTTGCCATGGGAACGTTATGAAGTGACGTAATTTCACTGACTGAGAACACGGTGTTGGGGGAATCACTTTTTTTCTCTTTTTCATCAAACCGCAGTTTTTCCAAGTTCCCGCAAGTTCCCGCAGTTTTGCAAGTTCCCGCAATTTTTGCAAGTTCCCGCAATTTCATTGCATAAAATGGCATAAATATCCCGCATATTCCATCGCATTTTTTAAGAAAACGTGCCGCATAATCAAGGATTTTTGCCCGCAACAATCACGAAAAAACTCCGCGTTTTTCTGGAGGGACTGATTGAATGTGTATAAGTTGGCGACCTTAGTCTCTAAAGCACGGGGAAAAACGAAAAGAAGGTGTATCTGTTTAATATAATATGTAATTTATGTTGCTACTTTGGTATCTGGTCCTTTGTTGTAAATAATGGTGTCTTGGCCTGTTTGGCCTGGGCATATTTGTTAATGCATGACACAATAATGAAAAGAAAAGTCATTATTCATATACAGTATTCCAGAAATGACAAACAGTATTGGGATTTAAAAGATCTATTTAGTTTCTCTCTGGGTCAAAGTAGTAATCTATAATCAGCTCAACTGGCAAGCAGAATCTGGGTATAGGGTTATAAAGGGGTTTTCCAAATGAGTAAAATGTTAATATTACTTACTCAAAGAAGGTTGTCCATCCATTTTCATTGGTCTTAGTTGCTAGGAGTCCTGAGCTTCCATGGTAGGTCATTACAGCCAGTTCTTGACCCTGGGCAGCGACAGTTTTAAGGGCATTGTTGGTGCCAATCGTGAACCAGAACGTCTGCCCATCAGGGACCATCAGCCACAGAGGCATTCCTGTCGTGTCTCGTCGGATGTTCACAACGTTCTTGTTCCTATCAGTGATGCCGCTCAGATCTCCGGCTCCTGTGTATGTCAGATTGTAGAGGTGATCTCCTGTGGTCAGACTTTGCGTAAAAATGTGGCTGCCGTTGGAGTCGAACAGATAGAGTTCATCGTGAATGGGAGATGACACCTCGTACATGCTGAGGGGATTCAGATAGGGCTTGTTTTTGCGCACATATCGAATACGAATGTTGCCCAGATCAGCAATATAAAGCTCTCCATCTGGACACACCGCCAGAGAAGAGGGTGCATTCAGCTTAGCATCCTTGGCATAGCCTTCATCGCCAAAGTAACAATCACAGTTGGCATCGTTCTTGCAGTCACAGCCACTTGGTGCCCCTGCGACCAGGGAGATCTCTCCATTGGTGGACACCTGTCGTACTCTGTTTATTTTCTTTTCATCTGACTCAGCGATGTACAAAACGCCATTGTGGGACACAGCAAGGGCATTGGCGGACTCCAGGGTGGCATGGATGGCTACTTTGCTCATGAGGAAATGGTCAATCCCAGGCACTTGGCAGTGCATAGGCCGCCCTGCTACAATACGGACTTGATGGTTTTCTGAGATCTGGAGTACTACATTGTTGTCCAGGACGTACAGGGAATTGTCCATTGGACTCACTGCCAGGTCTGTGGGCCACTCAAGACGCACCTAAGAGGTAAAAAAACACACAAGAATATCAGCTTTGGGTCACAAAAACAGACCATACTCTTATTGATCCACATATTTTTTACTTTATCAGAGGCAAACAGTCCCTTTAGGGAAGAATCATTGAAAACTGTTCATAAAAAAAGATAGGCTGCTGTGAAAAAGGTGGGCTATCTCATAGCTTGTGCTGGAAGCAAAAACATTTTTTTTTTAAACAATTTATTATCTGATAAGGAGGAAAATAGCGGCTGGCGTACTGTTAAAAGGGGAAACACAAAAACATGATTTTTAAGATCAAAGACGATAACAATAGCGGTGAGGAAGGGCAAAACGAGGAGATCATTCAAATGATCAGATTAACTGAAAAAAGCACACTGCAACTCATCATGAGGACTGTGGACACCTAACAACTGCACTTCTGCATCCTTCACCTCTACAGAGACACTGTTTTTTTCTTGCTTTGGGTTATTAATAATATAATGACAAGAGATTGCACGAGTCCTTGAAAAGAAACTGGAGCACACTTACCAAATGAAAGACTAGCCTGCCTCTGGCCTCCTAATTTATGACGTATTGTTCTGCTAACAATATATCAGGCTTTTAACAAATTGGAATGATTGGATTCATTCAATTTACTGGCCTCCTGCTCACTTATGATCCCAGGGGATCTCCTGGGAACATAATATGAAGTGCCATATTTCAATAGAAGCCTTGGAGAACCGACAAAGGAGACCTGGACCAAAATGCAGGACAGGACACTTTCAGATTGTAGGCCACCTATTAGATCAGAGTGGCCTTAGCATTGTTTTGGATACTCTGTCCAATATCTGGGAAATGGGAAAAGTAAATGAATTCACGTAGCTGTTACTATGGTTAACTCATTCGTCTTAATGACCTGGAAATGCAAATTGCAGAAACCTCTATCACTAGAAACCATGCATCAGGACCATGCATACTTTAATATTAAAGAAATAAGTTACCTCGACCACCACCTCCTGCTCTTTAATTACGTTTTAGAAAAGAAACTACATAAATTGTAAACTTTAAGTAAACCAAGTGAGTAGAATGCTAAAAGAAATAGACCAATGCAACATGCTGAGTTCATTGTAAGAGTGTATATCACAGTAAAAAAAGGGACAACAGAGATGCTTACAAACAATTTTCAATAAACAAATCAAGGTATCTTGATGTTAAATGGCTCAGGGAAATGGTTTCCATTGATACATGTGGGGAAAAAAAGTCAAGGCTGACACATTATATTCCTTTGACATGCTACTCTGCATTACACAGCACGAACCACAGAGTTCCTGAAACACAATATATGACATCCAACAGAGCATTGAGGAGCAGGTTGCTAACAGCCAACATCTTTCTGGTATAAGTCTGCCAGCCATATAATGCCCTGTATCTACCTGCTACCGGCACAAATTTCTAATTAGAATTTAAAGGGCAATGCTGACAAAATATTTAATCCAAACCTGACAGGGGGATTCCATGGAGATGATTACTTGACTCTTGACATTGGTCATGTTTTTGAATCCCTGCCACTCTTTACAAGCAGAGCACTTGTCCACCTTTGATTGAAAAACTGATTTGAGCATCACACACACAGCTCACATCCCATAAACCTACAATCGTCCCCAAACAAAACAGAGGAGCTTGATATAATAGGACATATCTCGGGCCACATACAACAAACAGGGGACTGGCGGTGGATACATGTCATCTTTCAGGGAGCATAACACGCATCTACTTGGGAAAAGAAGGGGAGACTTTCAATTTCTTAAAACCTATTTCTTGTCAACACTGGTGGTTAAATATTTCATGAGCCAGAGTGTGGAGTGGCTCGGGGGAGCTGCCTGTAAGGAGGTTTTTACGCCACTCTGACTGATGAGGGGATATTTCCCGAGCTGCTGTCCCATATGCTGTAACCCGATCGTACCCTCCCCTTTATACAGTGGGGCAGCTGTCAGTAGTGCCTGTCTGACACAGATGCCACCAGCAAAAAAAGAATCAAAACTACACTCATCAGCCAAGGAAGCAAGCCACAGATTTGCACCAACTATTTTTAAATGTATTTGAATTGGTATTAGAACTATAAAGTCATTTTGCATTAACAATCTCTTCACTCTTCGCCCCGACCAGCATGATGCCTGTCTGAAGAAGTGATATGTCATTATTTGAAGTCCCTCTTGAATGTCACAGTCAGTCTTTAAAAAGCTTTCTGAAGTTGCTAACACCCTTGAAATATGTTCAAGTGATCTTGTTTTAAGACTTGGTTTCCCTCTATTTAAGTTTGAACTCAGCAGGAGGAGGCAGAGAAGATTTTCATGAGAAACATAAAATGGAACAGAGTTCTGAAACAGCAAGGACCTAAGGCCTTGGTATAAACACATGAAAAGATTATTGAAAGCAGGCAAACTCTTGTCCTTTTGCATCATAATACAACGTTAAAAGAAAGAAAGCTCATAGAGCTGCACATGGAATTAAGAGTGAATGTTGCTGCAGTGCGCTCACTGCACAGATGGCATGGCAAGATAACAATAACCTCATCAGAGGAGAGAGAGAAATCGGACATTATTTTTTGCCGTGAACAGGTGAGCTACAGCAAATGTAATGACCACTGTGATGAGCCTTCTCTAGAGAAACTCTGGTCCTAAGTGAGGGATTGGGGAGTGTTTGAAGTAGGAAGCTATGTGCCCTGGATGAATTTTTAATGGATGCTTTTTACTGTCTGAGTGTCTCTGGCAGAGCTGGTGCGATTTGTCATCGTTGTGGAGCTGCAGCCAGTCTGCCTGTGTCCTCGCTGCAGTGGAGCTTGGATAGTGAGCATCTATAGGTGCTTGTGTTTGTGTGCAGGGGGGTAAGGGAGCAGCCAGCACGGGCCATGAAGGGGGGATGGAGTTCCCCCGGGGCTGGAAATGGGCAGCTGGAGGCTTTGCTCCCCCCACTGAATACATCATTTTACAGACACAGAGAAAGCTTCTCTCCACTGGCACCCGAGGCCCCCTCAGGACCTGTTTTCCAGTCGTACTACATAACATACACAATGGGGCAGGAAATACACTATTGCATGCACAGGGAGCAGGGCTGAGACATCAATTCAATCTAAACATTAAAGCCCAGGAATGCCCTTCGCATAGAAGTAGTACATAGTACAACTAAAACAATTATAGGTACTTTCGACAACACACAAAACACATGTTAAGGAAAAACTCAGGAGCAGCACAACTCCTGATGAATCACAAAGGAGCATTTAATGAGCACTCAATTGAGGAGAAATTAGGATCATACGGTACAGTGTGGGTGCCATCCCAAGTCTCTGAAGTCTGTCTTCCTGAAGGCGCATTCAAACTCATGCTGGAGGCGTTAAGTTTAGCTGAACCTTCAAAGCAAACAAATGTATTGCAGGTGCCTAAAACACAGATGCTGAAGCCTAGTTCAGCCTATCTCTCTCTGGGAAGTATGCAAAAGTGTGGCAGGCCCACCGATCTCCAAAAGGAGACAGTCCTGAAACAAAACATTCCCGTATCATGCATCTGCCTAGATTCCCTGAATCTATGGAGGCACAAAGTTGAAGTACTCCTCTGCCTGGTAAGGTTATGAGGTTATGCTGGACACTAACTTGATTGAGACCTGGGTACCACTGTCTCAACTTACATAGCATGAGTTCATTATCTGGAAATTCCACCTTAATACACAAGTACTCTTTTTTCAAACAAAATTAGCATGTTTATGCAGTTCTTTTTTTAAATAGCCAATAGACTCCTTTCCCATTGCCTTTCTGGTTTCTCTTCTGGTGTGTGAGAAAACAGGATTAGTAAACACTAGGAAGCATTGTGGAGGCTAGTGACAATGTGACAGTGGTTGCTTCTTTTTTTATATCTGATAATTATTCAGTCTCTCTTTCAAAGTCTGTGCCGACTAATTTGGAACAAAATCCAAGTGTTGCTTGGGCGGAGACGGACGAAATTTGTGGCCGACACAAAGGAAGTTACCGATGGAGGCGAAACGTGTCACAGCAACGCGCCGGAAAAGGTGCCAAAATTAGTGTGTCCACCCGGGTGTCATGTTTCCAGTGCCAATACTTGCTGAGTCATTTGTCCCCGGAATGAATGTCGATTATAACCTTACCCATTAAAGACAAAAGCCAGATGTAAGTGGGTGTTGGTGTTTTTTTTGTTGGCTAATTACAACAACAGCAAAACAACCCCTAATTACTTGGGTTGAAAATTATAATGTCAGGAAAAAACAGCCATGCAAAGGCTGCTAGATTATGGAAAAGGTCTCGTCACCTCCAAAGGGAAGTCATTGAGCTAGAGAGTGATGTGACCTCAGTGCAGTGGCCTTGCCTGGGGAATGTTTTCTGTCTGCGGTAGCGATCTGGTGCATATGTGTGTGTGTGTGTGTGTGTGTGTGTATTTGTTTGCGTGCATCAGTGAACATGTATGTGTGAATGGAGAGCCAGTGAGATTACAGGTCATCCTCATCATCCCCCTACAGCTATAGGTCAACGGCCCTGCATTTTGCTGCTGTATGGCCACTTGACACAGACATGGAAGCTCCCGGGACTACAATGGCACCTCTGATTTTAGCATGGCTCTTTACCCCGGTGCTATGTTTATTCCAGGTCCTGTGTGTTCCCTGAGCCTGGACAGAGTCCCAATAACCGCTCATATTAATTTTGTATTGACTCATTATTAACTAAAGAATGATTTACATTTGTATCTTCTGGACTGATGGAATTGATTTACAGTAAGCAAATACAGACAATCCTTGGTTTAATACATTTTACATCCTCCTCTCGAGTCAGAGATGCAGGTTTTGCAAAAACTAGGTGCATGTTAAAATATTGCGTTTTTATGTTTTTTGCTGCCTTGCTGCATAATACACTTTCTATAGAGCTCAACAGTCCCGCCCACACTCCGAGAGACCTTGGGTTCCGGAAGTAAATTTCCCATAAATTTTTCCCATATAGTAAGAGTTTTAGACCATGCTTTAGGCTAACCAGCTACGACGTGACTCATAAGCATACAACGTGTCATTTTGAGTGAAAAAACGAACAGAAAACCCCAAAAAGTCAAAGGTACAAGACTGTGTACATATTTTCAATATCGAGCAAAGGAACTACAATCTCACAAACCACCACGCACCACTGAATAAAGGAAGCTAGCGTTAGTTTAGCTAACAGCTAATTCGGCTAACCGCTAGCTTAGACAGCATGTAATAACTTTAAAAGACCTTCAAAATAAAACCTGAAAATAACCGTTAAAATATATAACAGCTGTTACATCAGCTGCAGCCTGCTTTCCCAGTATTTCGTTTGAGTTAACGTTATTTTAGACTGAATCAAGCTGTTAGCTAGCGGTTAGCCTAATTAGCTGTTAGCTAAACTAACGTTAGCTTGCCTTCCGAAGTGTGGAACAGGTCGTGAATCGGGCAGTGTCGTAGATCCTCGGAAAATCATCTTGCGCATGTGCATGACGGATCGTGCAGGCGGCTCCCCCTCCTCACCAGCATGAGTTCCACCAATCAGAGAACTCACTTTTGGCGTCTATATGAGCATATACAATGGCTTAGTCATGCCGTAGCTGGTTTTAAGTCTAACATCGACGGTTACGATTTTATGGCTTATACTGAAATTGTCAATGGAGAAATTTTTACTTCCAGAACCCGCTGTGGGCGGGACTATTGAGCTCTATTGTGAAGTAATAACGATCAGACCTGACCTGATCTACTTTAGTCATCAGCCTTCATTCATGACAAATCACAGGTACAGAAACTTAATGACACTGTGCTTTAAGGGAACACAGGACATCAGTATTCAGTCTGAAAACTGGCAATCCCAACTGAGTGCTGTAGATGCCTGTGGGTTCTAAGTGCCTTCCTCTACCTTTCTTTTGCAAGTCCTGTGGATCTATAAACTGGCACCAAGCAGCCAATAAACAAATGTGGATCAAAACTAGGGGTGTCACGATTCTCCAAATCCTCAATTCGATTACATTTTCGATTCTGAGGTCACGATTCGATTCAATTCTCGATTTTTACTTTTTTTTTTAAAGCACAGGTTGTTATGCCATTTTTTGACTAGACTTGTATGTAATATATCTGACCTTTGTTCACAATGTACAACATTACATTGTCAAATTTAAAACATTTATTAACAACATAATGTAACAATAACATATCTTCAGTCAATTGGAAACTTGACAATAAAGTAAAAAGAAAAAAAAAAGTTTACCGACAATCCTAAGGGCAGACACGGAGTTTGGTGTTAAAGCCCCCAACGTCATCTTCCAGGCAGCGCTGCCTGGAAGGCACTAGTTGCTCTCTCTAATATAACCAACATAAGCTGCTCTGTTTAGGCTGCAAAACGTGCATGCAGGCAGAAATTCAACCGTGCGGTTTTGTTGGGATAAAGCTTTTAGCAGAAGGAATATCCGCTAGCTGCTAGGCTAATGTTCAATGGTAAACACTAGGGCTGTCAATTTAACGCGCTATTAACGGCGTTAACGCAAACCCATTTTAACGCCGACAATTTTTTTAACGCATAGAGAGAGCAACAGGATCTGTTGGATCTGTTAGTCCATTTCTTTAACTGTCTATGGCCACGTCATGTCCCGCCCTACGAAGCAGCTCGATTGGTTGGGGTTAGGCATTTCACCTCGAGGTTAGGATAGCGGATTGGTCAGGGGATAGGACCTGAACAAATGGGGTTACGTTACCTTGGACGCCTGGCCAATAGTAGAGATTGAAGGGCGGGTCGCAGACCGGAAACAAAACAGACACAAGTTTGGGCTTGCGACCCGCGTAGCTTGTAGGCTGTTGACGGCGATAAGCTTCGGAGCGAGTAGCGACTCTACAGTCAGTGAGAGAAACAAAGTGTCTGCTCTGTTCTTTCTGACCACGGTGGGAAACCTGGAGCAGGAAAAGTTAACCCTCTCCTTGATTTTACGTTGTTTATGGAGAAGGACAACCAGGAAATGAGTCGGGGGAAACCATGGTCGCTATGACAACGAGCCATGCTCGCCTCAGGCATGAGGCAGTACTATCTGCAATGGAAAATCGAGGTAACAGTGTTACATTATGTGACAGATCATTAGTTCCAAGTGTGAATTTTAGTGTGAAATTGAACACTACGTATATGCCAATGTTTTCAATTAAAAAAAATATTTGCACAAAGCAGCTGATCCACTTTTCCATGTTGATAAGAGAATTAAAATGAAAAAATATAATGACACAAAAAGAAATCAAGGGACATAGAATAGATAAAAATGTGCGATTAATTGCGAGTTAACTATGACATTAATGCGATTAATCACAATTAAATATTTTAATCGTTTGACAGCACTAGTAAACACACAGAATATGGTACACGCACATGAGCTTGCAAACTGTGGCTTTTTTGACAACATAAAATCCAAAATACTTCCACACTTTCACACACTTCAGTGAAAGAGAAGGGGGCTCAAGTTATGTCAATGTGTCTCCAGCATCTGCAGTTGCCATGCTGTCTTTTGACTGGCTCTAGCTAAGTTAGAGAACGGTAGGTTGACTGACCATAGACAGTGATGGCGTTGTTTTTGACGGAGACCAGTGAAGTCTATTAGAAGCACTTTTTCGGTGATAGCCGAGCATTACTGCGCAGCTGCAAACTGAGTTTGCCAACGTAGATGTGACATGAGCAACGTGTCTGAACGTTGTAAGTCTTCTGGTAGCTGTGCCAAGAGAAATCTCAATCATTCCCAATCTTGCAGAGACGGAGAGCGTAGGATTATGTAAGGAGATAACATAGGCACAGGCTAATTATTGCTAACTAAAATGCTAGTCAATATATATATATATATATATATATAATAGGCAATTAAACTTAAACAGCTAATGTAAGTCGAAACTGCCTGCAAGCTTCTCCTGTACTATACGGTAATTCCTCTACTATGCGACAGTAAGTCGCGTGGTTATGACACAATCGTTAGCCTATTTTTACTAAAACGTCTGCTACGGAGCCATAACGTGAGGTACAAGGTAATGTAGCCTTTTATACATTGTTGTGTTTCTTTAGAAATAAACAATGGTCAAAAGAAGTCTTTAAACGCTTTTCATTGTCATCGCAATATTAACCAGCTCAATAAACATATCTTAAAGGGCTGTGACATATTGCTAAAGACACTGATACATTCTTTTTTTGTGTGCCTTATATATTCAATTCAATGTTCAATTTGTTCAATTTTGATTTGTTTGGTTTCCTCTCATTTGTTTTAAATTCAACAAGCAATTTGTTGTATTTTAGCAGAATACTGAAAGCAGCAGAACTTTTTTTAATCAAATTAATCAGAATTTTCAGTGGATTAATCATGATTAATCACTATTTGCAATTACACATGAATCCTAACCATGTTTTTTCTGAAATGCATACCAAAAGATACTAGTGCTGTCAAGCGATTAAAATATTTAATCGCATTAATGTCATAGTTAACTCGCGATTAATCGCAATTAATCGCACATTTTTATCTATTCTAAATGTCCCTTGATTTCTTTTTGTCCCATTATATTTTCTCATTTTAATTCTCTTATCAGCATGGAAAAGTAGATCGGCTTGCTTTGTGACAATGTTTTTTTATTTAAAACAACATTGTCATATACGTAATGTTCAATTTCACACTAACATTCACACTTGGAACTAATAATCTGTCACATCATGTAACGCTGTTACCTCGATTTTCCATTGCAGGTATTACTGCCTCATGCCTGAGGCGAGCGTGGCTCGTCCTACTGTCTATGGGCTCATAGCGTCGTCAGCGGCATAGCCGTCGTCATAGCAACTGGTTTCCCGTGACTCATTTCCTGGTTCTCGTTCTCTTTCATAACCAACGTAAAATCAAGGAGAGGGTTTTCCTGCTCCAGGTTTCCCACTGTGGTCAGAAAGAACAGAGGAGACACTTTGTTTCTCTCACTGACTGTAGAGTCACTACTCGCTCCGAAGCTAATCGCCGTGACGAGACTACTAGCTACGCGGCTAGCAAGCTCAAACCATACTGTCTTTGGCTCAAACCCATAGACAGTATATAAACCGGCCGCGGCTTGTGTCTGTTTTGTTTCCGGTCTGCGAAGGTAACGTAACTCCATTTGTTCAGGTCCTATGAAATGCCTAAACCAAACCAATCAGCTGCTTCGTAGGGCGTGGCCATAGACAGTTAAAGAAGTGGACTAACAGATCCAACAGATCCCGTTGCTCTCTCTATGCGTTAATCGTGCGTTAAAAAAATTATCGGCATTAAAATGGGTTTGCGTTAACGCCGTTAATAACGTGTTAAACTGACAGCCCTAGTATATATATATATATATATATATATATATATATATATATATATATATATATATATATATATATATATATATATATATATATATATGTTTATTTATCACAAGTAATATCCTTATCACAATATTTTACGTTATCGAATAGGCTATTGCATATTTTCCTCATATGGTGCAGCCCTAGTTTAGAGACAGGCAGACACGTGCAGGCTGCCCAGGTCAGAGAGGTGATACCTGAGAGATGTCCATGACAGCATCGCAGCTGAGAGGTCGGGCCGAGGTCAGGTCATTGAAACCCAGAAGAGTGGAGATGATACCGTTCTGATCAATCCTGCGAATCATGGTCCCATCCACAAAGAAGATTACACCGTACTTATCCACCGTAATGCCTGCAGATAAAAGTCGCCCAATGGACAGAAGAGGAAAATAGCCATCAGTTGTTTTGTTTATCTGTGACTTTATGTGAGGACAGAGCACCACTAAATTACAATGTACACTGCGATAAAAATTAAAGACTAATCACGGCAATGAAAGCTAATGTGAGGATTGATTTTTTCAATCAATAATGGAGAACAATAGACACATCAAATAGATGAAGAGCACTGTATGTATTGATTCAGTTACAACTATCATTTCATCAATGTAGGCTCTTTCTCTCATGCTCTCAGCCTCAAACAACAATGACGCAGAGAATTCCAACCTTTTCCAATCTTTCCTATTACCTCAGGGTCTGTCAAACAATATTCAAGCAGCTATGAACATCTAGTCTACAGTTATTACGGCAAAATGTTCTACTTTCAACGCAAGCCTGTACTGTACAGTACATACTGCACTTTTTAGTGGGACTTAAGTGTTATTTCAGTACATACAGTATGACTCACAATGTGATCCCAATAGTGGACAACAAGTATGAGAAGCATGTGATTTAGTTACTAATGCGTCATCCAAACATGGAAGCACCAAGACAAAGAAGACCTCAAGAAACACAAGGAAAGGCACGCTATAATAAAACATAAATTGAGTTTTAAAAATAACTGAAGCTAGTGAGCTACATGTAGGTAGTTTTTATTTATTAAGTTCTCGAGCCAAGCAGTTGCCTCCTGATCTGCTGGATGAATCCTCCTTTTAGGAGAGGGCAAGCTTGATCATGTGTTCCATTGTTGCTCCCCTCTACAAGCACACAGTGGGCTTAAGCCCAAGATTTATGGTTCTGCCTTAAATCTACGCTGTGTGTAGGTACACATAGATACGGACCCTATGCGTCGCCTGACGTGCCCCTCCCCAGAAATGTAATTTTGCGTCGCCGCTTCACAACTACAAAGCGTCGCGGCTTCACAACTGTGATTGGTCCGCTCGGCCTTGGCTTGGTAGTGTCACATTTCGCCCTACTCATTTCTGGGTTTTCCTTCTCCGTGAACAACTTTCAGACTGTGGTCAGAAAACACAGGGGAGACACTTTGGAGAGGGGGGGAGGTTATGTTGGATGGAGGTAAGATAAGATAGTTCAATGCATGAAAACTGAAGAGTATTGATCCAGCCTCTGGGACTTCATTTCAACTATACAGCAATCTAGTCTACTTGAAATAAGATAGAGGAAATGAGACCCCAAACTGACTTAAAAGTGCACACATTGATTATAATAACATCCATACAATACCTCTGGGGTTAGTGAGAGTGGCCTCCATGGCCTTTCCTCCATCCCCGCAGCGAGCATCATCGTATGGGAGACACTGGTCTCCAGTGCCCGCCACCAACTCCAGATTCTTGGCCACATCTTTTACAACATTCAGCGACTTCACCTTGAACACCTTCCTGCTGCTGGTGTCCGAAAGGTACACGGCACCATTCACTGGACTGGTGGCCAGGTAGTACTTATGAGCAGGGCTGTTGCTGAAAGAGAGGAACAAGCCCAAGTCAATAAAGCTGGAAGGGCTACAGCGCTTTTAATAAGAAACATTGTTTAATACAATTAAAATGGATTCAAAAGCCATTTAGAGACTCAATTGGGCACAATTACAGTTTGAACCATAGACATGGAAAAAGAAAAATAGAATGAGATTAAACATGACATAATGCCAGAGCTTAGAACTCATCTACAATACAGTCAGGCTTAGTTAGAAATCCCTGTTGTCAAAAGAGAGTGGAAACTCCACTTGTCTGAATGTATGTATATACACAGTAGACATATGTGAAAATACTGAATATATATATATATATATATATATATATATATACAGATAAAGATGTCTAGTTTACTGAAACAGTAGCAATGCTGGAGGGGGTGCAGAGTTTGGAAGTCAAAGAGAAACCTGGGTCTAGTGGGACTCATATGGGCTGAAATATGTGCCACCAGAAACTGAATTTGAATCATTTATATTTGAATTTGAATTGCTAAACTTGAATAATTGCATTGAAAAACTGAATTTGAATCACATAATTTGAAATTGGATTGTTTAATTTGAATCATTGCATTGAAAAACTGAATCTGAATTGTATAATTTGAAATTGAATTTATTCGTTTTTAACTGAAATTTGATCCTCACTGAAAATTCAACTCTCTACATATCTTCACATTCAGTTCTCAAAATTCAATTTCAAGTTACTGAGACTGACATCCGGGTAGTTGGAGGATGAAGGAAGAGCAATCGAGCGCAGATCGATAGAGTTCAGTGTATCTCTGACTGGATGTCACCTTGGCTACTGCTGTTCATTGAAACAAATGCATAAATAGAGTCCCCATCATCTGACTCATAGTCTGAGTCCTGCCAGACTCCCTTTAGGAAACCTGTGATTTAAACTTCAGCAGGCTGTGAGAGTCTGCCCCGCTCCATCCTGGTTCTGGTTCTCCCGGGATTCCCTTCCCTCCAGCGGGCCAAGCAGTACACCGTGGGTCGCTGGCACTGTAACTTTTATTCTTGTATTTTAATTGTCTTCATGTAAAGCACTTTGAATTGCCCTGTTGCTGAAAAGTGCTATACAAATAAAGCTGCCTTGCCTTGCCTTGCCTTGCCTTGCCTTGCCTTGCCTTGCCTTGCCTTGCCTTGCCTTGCCTTGCCTTGCCTTGCCAGCGAAGTGGTGTCGGTTTTGGCTCCCAGGATTCGGGCAGTGAACTCCAGATCCTGCAGCCACAGATGGACTCTGCTGCCCCGCTAGTTCCTCTCCGTCCGGCGGCCGCTGGCAAATCTACGTACAGGTCATCCTGGACTACGTGGAAGATCCTCCCGATCACCACTCTGTCTTTGGCCGGTCCCATCTGTATCAGCGGGGACCGCAGCAGCAAGGCGAAGCTGTGGTCCTGCCCATGGGAAGAGACGCCGGCCACGGAACGCTCCGCCTCCCGCCGCCACCAGAGCTCAGATTGCAGGTCGAAGGCGGCATATATATCATAAAACACATTCTCACCTGTGAAATGTTATCCCTTGCTGTTTGTTTTTTTTCATTTCAGTCTGGCATCATCCTGCGCCACTGAACTATATTGATCTGCACTCGATTGCTCTTCCTTTATCCTCCAACTACCCGGATGTCTGTCTCAGTAACTTGAAATTGAATTTTGAGAACTGAATCTGAATTTTGAGAACTGAATGTGAAGATATGTAGAGAGTTGAATTTTCAGTGAGGATCAAATTTCACTTAAAAACGAATAAATTCAATTTCAAATTATACAATTCAGATTCAGTTTTTCAATGTAATGATTCAAATTAAACAATACAATTTCAAATTATGTGATTCAAATTCAGTTTTTGAATGCAATTATTCAAGTTTAGCAATTCAAATTCAAATATAAATGATTCAAATTCAGTTTCTGGTGGCACATATTTCAGCCCATAGACTCAGCCATTGGGGTACATTTTCTTTTGACAGAAATCCTCATTTTAAATATTATCATCTTTTTGATTATTGCTCTTTCCTTGGTACTTTCTTTTAGAGAAACACTAATGCATAGCTGAAACAGCAACACACTATGCATACGTCGGGCAGACATAACAGCTCAGAAAGAAAGATCCTATTGAACTTCCAACCGAGTCAGCAAAGGAATCTTTCATATCCACAGGAGGTTCCCCAACCTGACAGACAGACAATAGAACCAAATATAACCAATTCTGCTGTGGCGGGATGCATGCAATCAATTGGCACACTCATAGTCAGAATAGGTGTCAGCAAACACAGACAACAAAGATTATTGTAGACAAACCCATGGGAGTACAAATAAAGTGACAGAGAGGACTATTTCTATATATAATATACACATGATCTTCTGGTGAAAAATCTAACAATGACAGATTGTAACTAAAAACTCCTACGCCCAATGGCACTATACACTACTGGATGCTAGTGACTATATGCGGGAAGGATCGTAGTAATTGTAGTTGGATAAGATTAAAAAAAAAACAGCTGAGTCACTTCCAACTAGTTTGTTGTATTAGTTAATTAATTGATTGTCAGAAAATATATCAACAACAATTTGGCTAATCTATAATACCAATAAATAATTTATCAAGTAACAATGCAAAACACTTGCTGGTTTCAGCTTTACAAATGCTATAATTTTGCTGCGTTTCCCTGTTGTTGTTGACTGTTGGTCTGACAAAACAAGGACTTAGTAAGCAGTTTAGCAATGTACTGTAGTGTTTAGTGCCACCTTAAAGATGAACAGAGCTATCGGGGCAGGATACAGCGCAGTTCTGCCAGACCTGATAAGCATTACAGAGAAACCTGTCAGCAGGGTGTCACTCAAAGTGGATTAAGACAGAATTTCAACTCTGACCTTGAGGGTTCTTTTAGGGCTTATGGTCGGCATGACAGCGCCAAAGCTTATATTTTTATAACACAACGAAAAGTGGGTCTGTGGAATTGTCAACTCCGGTACATAATTTTAAATGACAATTGACCTTCAATGAATCAGTGATGACAGGACACTGCAGCAAACCTCCGGCAGGCACACACATGTCACAGTCAGCCTGCTGACCACATTGACTGATGTGTCGTCTATAGTACAGTGCAGGTTCAACCGGCTGGCGTTGAAAAACAACTGCTGTCTTCCGAGTAGGTCAGTAGCAAGCCTCAATAACTGGATTCTACTTTGCATTCTATCTGCCATGTGCAATCAGCTGATAGCTTATCGGCTCCCAGTTGCATGTAGAACGGTGTTGGTCCCCCATAGTGTTTGAAACTATGAGGCGTTATTCCCTGACCTTGAGCTACGGCCATATACTCCATCTATCTATATTCACTGACAACATCCAGTTTGTAGAAGATAATTGGATTTTGCTGCATGCTGGCGCAGCAATGGAGGGAGCACGGTTGGAGTGGATGGGGACATCCTTAGTAGGGGGTCAATGAACATTGCAGTGAGATCACCTCCCAGTCCTATCGCTAGCTCACACATGAACAGGAGGCAACCACCCATTTCATACAGACACATGCTGTGTTTTCCAACATAAATCTTTTTAATATGTAAATGGGCTCAGAGCAAAGACTGAGAGCAAAGGGAAAGAGCGTTGAGGTTTATTTTGTTGTTTTAGTCTGGCAAACAGGGCATGATACTTCAGGCTACATCTACACTACTATGTTTTCATTTTTATGCGGCATTTTGAGACAAAAAACGATCTCCGTCCATATTAACATGTCTGACAACGCATATCACATGACCATTCACACACTGGGCATGTACGTAAGTTGAAAATACAGAAAATACAACAATGGTGAAAAGTAAGAGCAGGGATTTATTAGCTTGGACTGACGACGAGGTGGAACTGTTATTGAAATGTCTGTAAGCTACCTAACCGATAAGACTGACGTGCATCAGTCTCACCAACAAGTCTCCGTTTGTGCCTGTCCAGACTACAAAGCAACCACAGAGTTTTCAAACCAAAATGGCGGCAGCAGTGTTTCCAAATGTCTCCGTTTTAGGGGCTCAGAAAATGCTGGAATAGTGTGGACACGAGGCCCAAACATACCAAAAGATATTTGTTTTTTAAACCAAAACGTAGTAGTGTAGATGTAGACTGAGATACAAAGACTGACAAAAGATAGTTGCAGAGAGACAGAAAAAGCAATAGAGAGCTTCTGAGTGTTTTGTTAATATTGTCATTCTTGAAAATAGAGGCCACTGACCAGCATCACTTGGCTTTTCATCCTCAGTTTGACTACATTTTCCCCAGCTGAAGTCGTGACCCTCTGATAGAAAATGAATCAATAGCTCTTTGCCTGACACATGGTATGTCAGGACAGCACGCAGAGATTTCCCTCACCACCACCTACCAAGGAAAATGAGGTCTTTGTATCTTAAGCCACTGATAACATCTACACTGAGTTGCCATTTTATTAGTCTCACATAGCTAACTTGGGAATCATTTCTTTACCTGTAGTGTGCATTGCAATTGATCTGTATTTTATAACAACAGCAAATAATTAAGGCACCCTTTACTTGTCAATATAATTCAGCAACATAAACTACACTCTCCTAATGACTATGTAGAATTGCATTAACACCTCTCTGACAAAAAATAAGTGATGCATTTCATAAAGGTTGGATTTCTTGCAGTGCGGTTGTGTTGGAATGCATGTACAATTAGCAAGGTGTTCCTAATAAACAGGCAATGCAACATATGTTCTACATCCCACTCTGAAATGTTGAGATCCCTTGACAGATGGCAATTCCACAACCACTTCAATTAAACGGATATAGAAGTAGAAAGCATAATACTAGATTACTCAATACTTATATACGTATATTGGTCCATGTAATTTGACCCCCATACTAAATCCTGAGGAAGAGTGCAGCCTCTACTGAGCAAACAATCAGATGCATTCTCTCTTTGCAATCACACATACAGATGCAAAAACACTGTAGTGAACATGGCACTGTGATTAAGTAAGCTCATAAACCATTAATTAACCACTAAATCTATGGCTTCATGAAGATGAAATTCACGCAGCGAGTCAGTACTAGACGATGAGATCTTCTCGCTGCTCAAAAGTACATGTCAAAAATGGGCTCAAAAGGACACTTAGACATCAAGTATGTGAACTGTACCCGTTTCTATTTTCATTCAAGCAAATACTGCATGGCTTACCTATGCCTGAAGTCTTTATTTCTGTTTGCCAAAAGCAGCAGAAAACGAGAGAGGAAGAGAACAGAGAGGAAATGTTAATTGTTAGTGGATAGAATTAAGTAAAACAGTTGCTAGCGGACAGAATTAATTAAAGGATCGTGAAAAAATATGGTATTCCTTATCTACTCAAACCTTCATCTTTGCTGAAGTTAACAAGGAAATTAATCTTTTCCCTGGAACGTCTTCTGTTAAGACCACATTAATATCCTCTTCAGCCCGTATCAGGGCCCAACTCCAGCTGATACAGGTGGATGAGACAGGCAGGACCATCAATCCTGAGGCTTTAGGGCACTTCCGTCTATCTCAACCGACCTCAGTGGTTTATGACCTGTGTGCAAGCCCATCTGAGCTCACGGCCCTGAGGGAATGGTGGTAGGCTACTCCTCCGTTACCTGAGCTCCAGGACGCTGGTGACGTTCCCCGTGGTGAAAATCCTCCTCACATAGTTGAAGTCGCCCACGTACAGACTTCCATCTGAGCCACAGGCCAGAGCCACGGGGGCCAGCAGCTTGTTTCCGTCAGCAAGGCCATTACAGCTGGGGCAGGAGATGCTGCGCCTGCGCCCGTTCCCCATCACGCTGCCGATTACAGGAGGCTGCTGGGAGATGAAGACGTTCTCCCCATTGCCCATGTGAAGAATACCTGATGAGGGCACAGGAAAGAAAAAAGTAACACCTGCAACCTATTTAGGCTGAGCAGAGTGTGGGCTCTATTTTTCTTAAATGGGATGCAGGCAAAAATGCAAGTGCAGACTAGTGGAGCAAGTGACATTAGATCTGACCAACTGGTTATGGCAAATTTTTGGCAATGTTGGAAACCAGAGGGTGGCTTAAACAATAGGCACTTAAATCAGTTTCTCTCATCTTATTTGAAGCAGAGTGTTTCCTAATATGTCAGAAAGTGCATCCAGGCCAGTTTCTCCCAAGAAAAACCTTCTTCAAGAGAGATTATTATACAGCAGCCTAGTAATGAATATATAGCACCCAAAATATGTTACTAATGACAGATGATGTGTCCAGATGTATGCACACAAAGCTATTTTTTACAAGAACATTATATTAATATAGTTAGTTTACTATACAATAAAAAAAATAAGTGTTACCATTAGTAACTGTTGACTCTACTTTTCACCACAGTGATTACAAAGGTGGCACCCAATTTGTTATCTTTAGTTATGTTTACTGTACATGCATATATCGATTCCACTTCTGCAAATTGATCATGCAATTCACATAATTGCATTAGCCAACAGATCCACATTAATCATGTTCACACAACAGAGCTCTGATTTGATTGCACAGACAAATTACTGTTTGGAGTTTTGCTTAAATAAAATATTTTTTTACTACATTTATACGTAGGAGCTTAAGACACATCCTGAAGCAGCCATCTACACTTAATCTGCATAAAAAGGTGGAATCTGTAGAGAATAGCATTCCAGTCTGGTGTGTAGAGATGCGTAGAGGGCTGTGTAATGTTTACAAATTCCATGTCAGAAGATTTAATCGATTAAATCTTCCGACATGGAATTTGCAAACATTTATACATACCCGTGCTGCTTGATGTGTTTGACAGGTGGGGGGCAAAAGGATTAAAAACGAGATGTTTATGTCGCTCTGTTTCTGCTATGGGTACGTGGGCCACTGCTTGCTGACACGTTACTGATGAGAACTTGGGAAACTTAGACTGTTCTAGTGCTGTAATGCTGCAAGTCTCTGTCTCCCAGTGGCTGAAGGTTGTTTATTGCAATTAAGTATAAAGTATATTAGATGAACATTTTAAAAGAGAGTGAAAGTCAACACACAGACAATAATCTGATGTGATTTTGAATAGGTCTGTTTGTGCACCTCTGCCAACTGAAGCCATAGAAATTGCTCTGTGTGCCCTTGTTTGCCATAAGAGGTGGTCTTAGCAGATGGAAACACAGGCACAATTCCACACCAAAATGGGGAACAAAAAGCCTTTGGCACAAGTGGAATAGAAAATTACCACACAGGCACAATCACAAAAAAATGACTCTCCCCGATTAAAAATGGCATTGTGCCTGAATTTCTAACTCTACCTGCTTTGTGCATCAACAAATATAGAGACATACGAGTACAGTTCATGTGAAGGCATTCAGGCATGTACCCACAAACACATGCACATTGCCAATCTACTCTTGGAAAATGTTCAAATATGTTAATGTAAAGATGTTCATGCTGCCCAATCAATGTAATCATATTTGAAATGCAGCATCTGCGTGTCTGCAGTAGTTTTCATGCTTCTGATGGTTCTTGGTGACCTGAGTTCTTTGAACAGCACAGCATTTGGTCTATCAGAAAAGATCAGCCAAGCATCTCCTTCCTGGGACTTGATTTAATCTGTGGGGCTGCTGCTGCTGGGAGTAGCCGACTGACAGCAATTAAATTAGCGATGATTCTAAAAATGCTGGGCATGAACAAGACATGGACGTGCCAAAGCCAAACTGGCGGTGGAGATGGTGAGGGGGCAACGAGCCGCTCTCTGCCTCCTCCGGACAGCACATTCAGACTCAGCAGGTTTAGTGTGACGGATCAAACTGCCACCTTCCTGAGCAATTTTCATATGAGTATGCCTCATCTCCTCTGATTAGCCCTTCCACACACAAACAGACTGTGAAGCCTAGCCAGTGACAGGGGCTGCCCAAAGGTTTCCTCTCTTCATTCCTACTCCTGCTTTGCAGAAGTAATTTGCTTGCAATAACAAAATTGACCGTCCTCACCTAAAAGCGGACGGTGGTAATAAAAAAGTCAGATCTTTCTGAGGCTACGTGACTGAATTGAAAAAGCCTAAAAATGGTGGAGACAGGGAGGACAATTCAGTGTTGCACTAAAAGCATCATCTAAGCCAGACACTGAGTGGACATGGTGGTACGTATCTGCAGGCCACATGCACAATGAAACTGTATGTGTAAAATGTGATAATAAAGAATTTTCTTTCCGGCATTTATTTCCATAGGACAGATGAAGACATGAAAGGGGAGAGAGCGGGGAAATGACACGCAGCAAAGGGCCGCAGGTCGGAGTCGAACCTGCAGCGTCGAGGAGTAAACCTCTATATACAGTATGTGTGCCTGCTCTACCAACTGAGCTAACCCAGCCACAATATTTCCATCTTAACAATTAAAGTCTTTTATTGAGCGTGAATGACATTTAATTTCATAAAATAAAAACACCTGCTAGTTAAATTAGATGCTTGTTTCCAATGT
Source organism: Gymnocephalus cernua (assembly GCA_023631565.1). Classification (NCBI taxonomy): domain Eukaryota; kingdom Metazoa; phylum Chordata; class Actinopteri; order Perciformes; family Percidae; genus Gymnocephalus; species Gymnocephalus cernua. Next base: position 5,287,209 of record CM042430.1, read on the forward strand.
AAATCAAAATAAATAGCTGTATCTTGATTAGTATTCCCGCTGATATTAACGTAGTGACCTGCATTCTGCCATCTTCTTTTTCATCGCTGATGCAAATTCTTGGAAGATTCCTTAAACAGGTACACCTGCACTGGCACTCAGGTGTATTTACCTCACTGTGATTTTAAAAGTCAACAATGGAATACATTCGAAAATTAAGATTTCTTGCAATATAAAATGATCTTTTGAGTAGGCTTTTTAATGAACGAGTGGGTATGAACAGGAATAAAAGAAGAAGAAGGGATCACTAGTTTACTCACCACTCTGGATATTTAAAGCATGGTGCTTGTCTACAGTCCATCCTCCCAGTTTGGAGGCCGTGGTTTCGTAGCCCTGTAGAACAGCAGTCCTCTTCTCCCAGAGAATAAGGTCTGGACATGACTCATACTCAAAGCCCACAGATACTAGGGGAAGAAGCAACGATAGAGCTAGCATTAGTCAACCACACGTTTTTGGACTGAATAAAAATGCATTATTAATCAATCAATCAAACTTTATTTGTATATCATTTTTCATACAAAGGTCATGCGAAAGTGCTTAACATTATAAAAACAGAGACAATGTCACCCACCCACCCACCGACACACACACACACACACACACACGCACGCACGCACGCACACACACACACACGCACACGCAAACACACACACACACACACACACACACACACACAGCTAAACCCAGACTTGCAATGAGGAAACAGTGGAGGCAGAGTAAGAAGTAAAGTAAGATAATGAATAAGTACATACCAGTAGAAAGATACATATATACATAGATAAATAAGTAAATAAATAAACACAATCAAGTATATTGCGTTATATGCAATACAGTACTTGATCACTTACCAAAAGCTTCTGACAAGCCATAGACCTTCTGGCTGTAGACGTCAGTCTTGTCCCACACAAAGTCATACGAGAGGTTCGGGGCTGCAGGAAACCACTTTCTGAACAGCCTGCCTTCCACAGCCACCATGAGGTGAACCTTCATCAAGTTGAAAGGCATTATGGAGTGGGTGAGGGTCACCCTCAATATTGACTTGTAACCTGGAGTCCTGCTGCTTAAATAGCCGAGATTCATTTCTGTCCCTGGTATGGGCACTTCCTCCTGCAGAGACTGTGGACAAAAAAGGCAGCTCATAAATGTCAGAAAGCAAACAATGTAAATATCAAAGAGCTTAGAAATCTAATTTATTCAGTGCCGAAGGTAGGATTAATAACATGCCTCTGCATGTCCTTTATTTGATGCAGATTATCAATTTGTCATTCCTTTTGGTCAGTGGCCACTACAACCTTTGTTACATATTTTCATAGCCTTGCCTCCAGCCAAATAGATGGACCCATGGGAAGATTAGAGACATCAATTAGAGGACAATTACATTCATGCGTTACAGGGAATCCAATGAAGGATTTCTTCATTATGTACTCCAGTGAGTATTTTCATAATTGAATTAATAATGGCAAGTCCTTCATTAGGACAACAGTCTTGCTTGCAATCCATATGACGATGGCATCACAGGAGTGCCCTTGAGCTCCGAGCTGGCAGTGTGCGATAATATATAGGAGTAATAAAAGTCGGTTTAGAAAGAGACAATGGACAATGTGGCCTTGGGCGTTTCAACCGAGGTCAAACCTGTAACCTCTTGATTCAACAGTACCAGTGTTTTCTCTCAATTCGTGAACATCTGAGGTGCACGGCGAGGGTTTAGGCGTCCTCTCTCAAGAAAATGCTATTTCACGTCATTTTGGACCATTATTACTACTACCACGCCAGTGTCTAAAACGTTGGGGGGCTGAGTACTGTAGGTCAGCAGTCATTGTACAGTGTTTGTATTTCAGACCAAGGGTCGACACCACTGGTTTGGTTGACCAACTTCTCTCTGCTCTGATTAAGTGACCTCTTGTCGCCTGTCTCCGCGGTACAGAACAAGATGTCAAGTAACAATTAAACAGCTCCCCAAAGCTACATTGGTCAGAGGACATGCCACTTATGTGTTTTTTTATTTGTATAAATGTTCACAGAGTGTGGCCATGCCAGGTTAATTAATTGATCAGAATTCCATTTTATGAGGACAAGTGTAAATAGGATGATGTCCCTGTACGGTGCTCTTACTCTTACAGCCCAAGGAATAGCAAAAACAAGGCTACTATACATAGACAGGGCTGCACACTAAATTCACTGATATGCCATTAATCTTTTGAAGCAAAGTCAGAGACAAGGTAATTAGAGAAGGGCACAGAGATGCCTTCTAGACATACAGCAGACACACACTGACCTGAGCACACAAGCCCATGTAAGTGTGTGCATGCACAAACAAGACACATACACTACACATCAGGGTTTTCTCTACCATTATAAGGTGTAGGTGCAGCACCCAAGCCATTTTGGGCACCATCTAGCTGAATGAATGTAAAATCAATGTGAGCATCAAAACTAACTAAATGATTTTTCTCAGATATAATTTATTTTTTACTTTTATTTATTTATTACCTGCTCTAGCTTTTCCAACGTTTTAGACACAGCTATGGTAATATTAATGGTATTAATGATGTGAAATCACACTTTTTTAAATTGAAAAATGTAACATTTTCTTAAGGGAGGATATATAATAATACATGCACCTAGGTCTACCACAAACCTAGGGAAAACACTGCACCTGTAGACATAAGTATACACTCATGAAATATAAAGCAAATCCTTTCCAGTGGTACTTGTATGCTTAATCTACTGTAGGAGACTCCAACCCAGAGAAATTAAAAATGTCCAGGCTGTTTACTGTGTGTGAGGTAATCACCATCACTTTGCAGTGTAAATCGCCCAAGTTCCACACACCAATTACACCAGAGAGATAAAATTACAGCACTGCCACGAGCCAGAGTTACTAGTACACGTGTACTTGATGAACAGTCTTCAGGGTCTCTCCCAGATGTGTGGCATGAATCATTTGGAGATGAGACCCATGTAGATCACAACCTGCATGGAGGCGAAGAGGGTGGGGTGCAAAGCGGAGCAGTCACCTGGATTTCGGGTACGACGGTGCGCCTTTCGGCACAGGAGCCAGCGAAGGCGGTGAGCGGAGCCGGGGACACGACGGGGCTGGGCCGGGTAAAGCTGCTGAGGTCACAGCTTGGGATGTCATTTTCCTCATGGCGCATGACAACGGTATCCATGACAAAAAAGCGTCCCCATGGCAACCACAGAGTGTGCTCCTGGGTGATGAATGGAGCGCGCTCAAAGTGCAGGGCTATGGCTATGCCCCCGTTGGTCACCAAGTCAAAACTGGAACACAGATGTGCACAATGTCAGAGAGGAGGAATGTGGATTCACATACAGTGAAGATGGATTATATATTCTTTCAAAATAAATACTGTGAAAAATCCAATTAGCAATGCATGGAATCTGTTGTGTGTTGAGGATTAAACCAACAATTTACTGTGAATATAATGACTATTTTCAAACAGTAATACATTCCATGCTTTATTAAATGACGAATGTTAAGAAAGGATGCTGTTCCACTATTTAGCATTATCTTTCAGGCACACACTGAAAACACAATGGGATGATTAATCACAATGTTAGAAACCCATCTCTTAGTTAATGTCATAATCTGTAAGTTTTATTTGAAGAATGGAAAATAGTAGATGCATTCTGTAAGTTCAGACATGAAAGTTATGCGTGTGTAATGCACTGCTCCTGTGCTCACATTTATGTGTGTGTGTGTGTGTGTGTGAGAGAGAGAGAGAGAGAGAGAGAGAGAGAGAGAGAGAGAGAGAGAGAGAGATTTGTGATGCAGGATGGAGGCAGCCGCCACTTCTTTATCGATCCCTTAGATGAAGGCTGTCCACTCTAACATCAGTCTAAAAGCCCTGCAATGCAATCCCATCTACTATTGCTTAAGGGCCTCTGCCTCTGGTCTGACCTGAGTGGGTCTCAGTAAACAGGCTGCATCTGGTGATTTCATCCTCTCTAACTGCCGCATGGTGACAACAGCATGCCTGCACCTGCACTGAATTTCTGCAGCTCTTGTCACTTCTCTCTTAGAGCCAATTAGCACCTGGTCACCCACGGGCCCCTGAGACAGGGCCTTATGCTCACACGGGAGACATCTTTTTTTTTCTTCAAATTAGAGGTAAAGAAGCAGGTCCACATAGTGGCTTCTAAATCAGGTAACTTCCCTCTTGGTTTAAGCTACTATATAAAGAATCTGCTCAGTGGAACCTCCCTTGAGGCTAAACATCTGATTGGCTGTGGTAATAAACAAAGGGTTGTTCCGTTCTTGGTTGGGTGTGAGTTTGTCCAATAGTAGAGGCTGCAGTGCTGATTGGGGGCTGTGAAAGTCGCACCCATGTGTTGCCGTGATCAGTCAGTAGCCATACAACTGCAGCCGGTAAGTCTGCATGACACCTCGCAGGCTAAGGCTATGCACGCTTAAAACACATCCAGACAGGTAACCATGGGCAGCGTGGCCAATCGATGAAGGGATTCACTGGCTGTTATCACTCATGACAACAGCCTTAAGCCATGTGACAAAACATATTAGACTACCTACAACAGCCTTGTTTGCTTGTGCCTTTAGGGAATGCATCAGACTCAAAGAGTTAACCCTGCCAATGAACTCAGCGCGGCTCATGCTGATTGCATGCAATCATTTCTCAGCCATTGTATACCTAGAATGAACTGGACAGTATCTACTTGATGTTCACGTGAATCAAGGACACACAAGTGGAAAGGAGGAATACAAACTGCATAAATGCTAAGGTTATAGGTGAGGAAGGCACTCTATGTGTGTTTGAAGTGGGTGAGAGTACATTAGTATTAGTTCCTCACCAATTAGAACCTCAGTTACGTCCTCATTCACTAGTGTGACCTCCACTACAATATGTCCACATTCACTTATAAACCATATTTAAAAGTGAATTTTGGTATTTTTTAACCTGGGCTCTATTTTCCCATGTTTTTGCGTTTAGGAGACTAATGGGAACATCATTTTTTGAAATTGGTCCAGTATTGAGCGAAAGCCCTGCAGCCAACAGCCGTAAACAGGGCTGTAATGTAACCCTCTAGGGCGTATGCGCACCGTCAATGTACGTCCACGTAAAGTGCTTGTTGTTGCCACTGACGGGGTCACATTGTTATTTAGTTATATAATATCTGACTACATTGGGGTGAAAATGCTGAAGTCTGGTTCTGAATTCTCGCGAGGTGACATGTTGAAGACAGCGGTGTGGAAGGTGAGTGGGGAAAGAGGAGTTCTGGGGAGTTTGTTGTTTTGGAGTACAGAAAGCGAAGCTGTGGCTAGTTGTGCTCCAGCTACAATAGGATCCTAAGACTCCGGTCCATATACTGCGCCTTATAGACCATCAGCTCTCCAGTGACCATTTTAGTCATTTATCTATAAAAAGACAGAAATGCTGTTCACATTAGTCACTTAGAAATAAAAACATGGGAAAATATGGTCCCGGTTGAAAAATAGTGAAATTCTGCTTTAAACGTAAACAAGGGTACCGTGTGTATACAAGAAATAATCAATGACAAAAGAAACAAAAAAGTCTTTACAAATCTTGTTACAAATTGCCAAAGACTCAAGTGTACACTGGATTTCCCATGTATGATAATGGTGATAATGATAATGGATCCTAGAGGTTCTTGCAAGCATGTATGCAATAACGTAATAAGCTGGAATCCACGTCAGCATGCTTCTCATTATTGGAGAAAAGGAATTAGGTGTGTGTCAATGTTTAGCCAGTCAGAAAAAAATAGCTACACAGCTGTAAAGAAACTAAACTAACCTCTTTTGTTTAGGCCAGAAAACTTTTCAAGATAGTGGAAAAGGTAATTTAAAAACTAAGCCCTTGGACAATAAAGAACACATCATAAAAATGAGTTGAGACAGCTTTCCCATTTCTAAGTGGCTGAACAGGTGCATTTCTGATTTCACGCTGCACTGAGCCAGTTTACAGTGATTGCAGGGGAGTTGCAGGAGACTGGGCATGTTTACAGGGAACTTGGGAGATGGAGTAGTGTTTACACATATGCTGGAAGGAAGAAAATAGTATAGAGCTTTGCGAAGGGAAAAACGGAGTGATGCAGAAGAAAAAAGGAACATAAATGGGAAAAGGATAGAGATGAGGGAAGCCAGTGCAGTGGAAAGGACATGAGACCTGGGCTTAAGGAAAGTACAGGACATAAGTGAGAGAGGAGTGCCCAGAAAGGAAAGGCTTAAGGGCAGTGGGAGATTGGAGGAGGAATAGCGTGAAGGGATGGAGAGCAGAAGAAATAAGTGTGGAAGGTTAATAGTGGAGATGAGAGATTTTTTTTTTATAAAAGTTGGAAAAAGGGGAGACTGACAAAAAGATGGAAGAAATGAGGAGAAGCAAGAATGATCAAGATCAAACCTGCGGCAATATGTGGGCTTTTAGAGTGTCGGTGACAGATAAAAGTGTCAGGAGGAAGTGGGGCTTGGAGAGCAAACACCAATTCATGCTGTGCTGTGATAGAGAGGCTTGGTTTGCCACAAGGCCTTACTAACACTGACTACTATCAGAGATACAGAAGAATTGGAGGTTGTGATTGTGATCTGTATGTGTGTGCAACCTGATCCAAAAAACATTTTAAAAAAAGAACAGAAATTATAGAGACATGGACTATGTTTTATGCACATAGTATTCCAGTGTTTGCCCTTATTCCGAAAAAGACAATATTCCGACTAAGCCGTTTGGATGTCTAATGAAAATAAAAAATTCCACTAATATTCGCGTTTACATGCAGCCGTGCAAAAAAGGACAGCAAAACCGGTGGTGGACTTGTTTGACCGTGCAAACACAGCCTCCCTCTTTCATTGCTTCAACCACCTTCTAGAAAAGGTCAGCGTTGCGATGTTTGCGCATATCAAAAAACCTGTTATGTAATGTTAAAAAGTAGCTGTGTTTCTCCTTCCGACCAGAGGTGTGGTCTTTTATTTTGGGCGTGCATCTCTACCGCAGCCGTGCAAACTGTCGGCTGGTTGGTTTGTGTCACAACAACCATAGCAACGCACAGAGCTGACCGCAAGCAGTAAACAGGCAAGAGGCCGTAAACTGTCACACACTGCAGTAAAAACCCTGATTAGGACGCAGATTGCGAATGTGCTCTATACATGTCCAAAGAATGCCTCTAAAACCTGAATAATACCGGCATATCCCACATATCTTAATCAGGAAATGCTATATTCGGAAAAAGGCCTTATTCGGAATATCCAAACAGAACATGTTGTTTACATGACCCGTACCAAATTTGAAATATTGTCATATTTGGAATAACAGTGGAATGTGCACGTAAACGTATTCAATGTTACCCAAAGTGTTTCTCTCAGGTCTTTGTCTTTCACTCCAAAAAACACGTAGAAACCAGTCTGAGGTTTTTGTCTGGATTGCTGACAAACTCTACTGGTGCCAGAGCAGCTGGCATAGAAAGGCAAACTCAGACTTTTCCCACTTGTTTCATTAGAACACTTCTTTACAAGGTTTTCTGTATCTTGCAGAGGCAGAAGGTTTGTGGAATAGCCTGAGGAACATAGTGGTAATGATCTCTGTCAATCCATGCATTTGTTTGTATTATTTTATGGACATAGATTTAAAACAACCACTGATTAAGTTGAGGATAATTTTTTCAGCCACGACATCTATGGCAAAGAAAAGTATTTTTAAGCTGCAACAAGAGAGGAGATAGATGCAAAGCAAATGAATAGCAGGTCTGTGGCCTAAACTTAAATGTCTCACTTAATTCTCTAAATCTTCCATTGTCAAATAAATAATGTCCATCTGCACTATGTTTCATAGCCCCAGTGAGCTGCTTTGAATTGGCATATTTTATTCTTTCCCCTCCCTGCTGCTACTGAAGCATAACTTATGAGTGTACCAGAAGGGCTTTGTTTGGTTTCTCTGGGAATTGAGCCGAGAACTGGAAAATTGGACCAAATGAAAGCACAAAGCAGATCAATGGCAGCATAGTTTGCAGTCGCAACTGTTTTTTTTTCCTCCATCATTAGAATTCAGCACAGCTAAACTACACTATTTGACAATATTATAAATATCCTCGTCACATCTTTGTACAACATATTTAGGCAGAGGTTAGTGGCATGTGGATTGCATCCCTTGTTTCGGTGTGTGTGTGTGTGTGTGTGTGTGTGTGTGTGTGTGTGTGTGTGTGTGCATGTCAATATAAGGTAGAGGGCTCTTACCTTCCATCCTGCCTAGTGATTGTGTAACCATAGGACGGGTTGTTGATGAAACTGATGTTGACGCCAACCAGCGGTGTTCCATCCGATGTCACTACTTGTCCACGAATGACACAAGCATGGCTGCACGGGAGCGAGAAAGTTACAATGATTGAGACTTTTCGAAATTTAACCAAGAATACTAGAGTTAGAAAAAAAAATGGATGTTATCAAAGAAAATACTGTACACAATAAACAGGCGTACAGAAACAGAACAACCTAACACCTCCTAGGGTGTCTCTAAAGGTTTTTCTATCCAGGGTGAAAGGATAATGAGATAAGGAAGCTTTACTCTGCTTTCGCTCTAATTAAAAAAAGAGGATTTATCTTTTCCATTACAGAATGCACGAGAGGGAAATAATAGGACTGCAGATTGGAAGACTTGCTTGGCTGGTTATCAAGACCTTGACAGATTTTCAGACTGACATCAGGTGTCCAGAAGCTGCATAAATTAGATCTGATCATCAGTCCCCACCAATCAATAGCAGGAAGTCATCCAAATTCACCTCTTAATCTTACTGAACTGATGAGTTGAGACCTTGCTGTATCACGTCTCTCGCGGCGAGTTCTGCCCGTGTCATTAGCAAGGCCCAACTCATGGCCGGCCACCGTTTCTGTAGTCGTTTGCAGAAAATGGGTCCCCTAACAAATGCCTCACTGCCACTTCTTCATCAGACCATGCTATTTTTAATACATTTGGGTCTTAAACACTGCCACGTACTGGAAACAATTAACACTAGTGTGTTAGTAGCTGCCCTCATCATGTCCTTACCAGAGGCAAGAGCATTCACCCCACACTACCCAGGGTCCCCAGAAACCCAGTTTTATGTTAATTAGGCCGGGTCTCCTTCAGAAGACCTTGGCTGTCCACCACTGCACTGTAAACAAGCAAGGAGATACTGCTCGGAATCCCAAACCCAAAGATCTATCTGGATGTATTTACATAGAATGAACTGCTAAAGTTAACCCAGCACTGGCCTGGCTGTCTATGATTAATCATTCATGCCGACAGTTTATTTTAGAGTCTTGTTTGAAGAGGCAATCATCCCCATTTTCTTCAGATGGAGCTGCGAAAGTGGAACTATCTCCTTCCTGCCTCTGTGAACCACATGGGGAGATGATTCCTCGCTGTCAAGACAAATGATTTAAATATTGACATCAAACAGAACAGAGAGAAAAGAGCGGCAAAGGAAGCGTGAAGCATTCGCTGCAGAAACTTTCCATCCGTAGGAGAGTTTTGCTAGTCCAAGAGGATTCGCAAAGTCGAAAGGGACTTCACAATATCTCCAAGCTCCAGTTTATCATACATCATCCGCACAGGGCAAAAGGAGGACATGTAGTGATAAATGAACTCAGCAGGAAATCATCTCTAGTTTATGTTTTTTAAAGAGGGAATATTATGGATGGCAAGACTTAGTCTAGTAAGTTATGTTAACGTATGACTTCACTATCACTTCGCTAACTTTTTATCTGTATCTAACTCTTCTGATTGAGGGTGAGGATCAAGTTTGTATGTTGTTTGGATATGATGAAGAGGGCAAGCAATGCTTATGGCACACACGTTTAGACCAAAGAAAGTGATCCGGCAATTCGCCACAGGGTTTACACTAGTGTAACTTAAAAGGGCCATTTATGTGACATCCTGCTGTGTTATTTAACCCCCCCAATGTAGCAAAAGTAGACTTTATATTTCACAATTACTGTTTTGCGTCAGATCGTTCATAGATCGCGACATTTCCGACCGCGCATGACACAACTCAAAACGGACCGACAAGTTACATGATTGGCCACCGCAGCATGACGTTGGGTTGCGTTTCTCTAAAAGTTTCAATCTGTCTCAACTTTTCGCTGTGTTCAGTTCAGTCACCTTATTTTCCCAAATGGGAAACTTGATCTGCAGTCGGGAGTGCAAGGTAAAAACACATTTCAAACAACATACAAATAAACAAGACACCAATACAAAGGCACAAAGTACAAACATGTTTCCTGTATGTAATATATACAACACAATTTTACACCACAGGAGCAATCTCTAAAAAATGAGCAAATTAAGCCGAGTCATTGCACATGGAACAAAGGAGTTTTTACTCCTACTGCTCTTACTACTACTTTTGTTTCATGAACAATTATGTTATATCAATTTACCACAAACTGCCTGTTTCAGCAGAGGTGGGCGTGTAGCTCTGGAAAACAAAGGACCAGTAATAAAACTGAACAACTTTGGTCTGAAAAAATTGTCACAAATAAGGGTAAAAGGCATTAAACAGTCGCACGGTATAAATTTGTATCAAAATTGGAAAATACCCCCCTTTATCAGCGTGTAATTGTAAGGAAACTGTTCAGTAGTATTTCAGACACAATAAAAAAGGCAAGCCAGACTTAAGTAGAGAGAACTTTCAATGAGCAAGGCTAATAAATGGTACCGTCACCGCAGAAGCAACAAAAACATCATTAACCACACAAATGACTTGATTATAGGGTAAACTCTGATGCAAATATAAGCATGTCACTGCAGCCCTCTTTCCCTGCCTGCAAGTTCCCCAGCACACAGAAGAGCGTAAAATGAAGAGATGTAGAGCTCTCCAAATATATAACGCTGCTAAAAGGGATAGAGCACACTGAGAAGAAAACAAACACGAGATTTTCTGACACTAATAGCCTAATGCTAACAAAAGACTTATTTCTAAAATAATAAAAGTGCAAGCCTGTAAAAGTGAATGGCTTCTGCCTTGCTTTTATAAGCCAGCTATCAATCTTTGGCCAAATTGTTCCATGGACTAAGTTCCTGTTTACTATTCTAGTCAGCATCCACAGCTGGGCCTGGGCAGGCTCTTGTATTATGTGTCATGGTGAAGAGTGGAGAGGTTTTATGCAGTGGCAGATGCTTTATTCAGTGGCACCTTTGCAGCTTTTTGTAGTGGGAAACATCAGAAATAGCACTCCAACATGTCTACTAGCATGAGGAAGCGGTTCATGGATCAATAAAGGGATGATCAGGTGACCAGTGCAGGCATATCAGGAAGATGCTGAGACCGCGCCCTTAAGGCTCATCTTAAGCCCAGAGCCCCCTGTCATAACCGCTCATATCTGTCAGTGGGTGGGGAATGAATACCAAGCATGAATAATAGATCATCACTGATATTTTTAGGTGAGCAGAGGCCTCCAATCTTGCAGCTCGTCTCTGGATTCTTGATTTTACTTATTTATGGCTGCATCTTCTTGTGAGAGAGACAAGAGTATTACTCAACGCTCACTCAACGCCCCTTCCCCTGTCCAGTGAAGAAATGCAAAATGTTGAGTGGTTCTTGAAAGCCAGAAAAATGTCAATGAGAGAAAATGTCACAAAGTGTGTTACAAGTGCCTTTTCTCAAGTATCGGCTGACACTAGCACACAAATAGTTTAAAAACCGGCTTTGGAGATTGATGCCAGATGATGTAATTCATATAGATATTCTTTTTCTTTTTCCAACTGCAAACTGAGTGTCTACTGATGTCTGATCATATGCAAATGACTAACTAAGAAATAAAAGAGCCACATGCTGAATATGGACAGTGGAGAGATAAAAAAACAAAAAACAAACATGTTTTACTGCAAACAATGAGCTAAGATGGACAGCATTGGGGTGGCAAACAGCACATTATTCACATTTCAAGAAGCAACCGATAGTAATACTAATGTGTTCTGTTGCAAATGATACCAATGGAAATGATCCTGCTGAGATGGGACACTTTTGAAATCAATTTTCCCTTCAAGAACAAAGCAACAACTCTGCTGGATTAAAAATAGTAATGTTTCAACTACAACCTTCTGACATATCTTTGAAAAAAAGAAGTAAAAAAGCATCAAATAACAACACCACACTGTTAAGTTTGTTTGATTTGTGTGCTGTTTTTGACACCATTTTATAAAATTTATCACCAGAGAAATATTCTCAATTTATTTTATTCTCAATTTATTTTTGTTTTGACTGCCGCCTGTTTGTTTCACAGGAGCATAATAGGCCGAGATGAGAGAGATCCATAAGCAAGTGGGATGCAAATAAGGCGACACACAAGCGATTAAAGATGAAAAGAGAAGGAGACAAAGGAAAAGAGAAGCAGGGGAATCTTATGGGAGTTTGACAGCCTTCCTGCCTGATATGAAAGCGCCTCAGATTCCACGGCTGGGGTGTCGTGGTCTCTGCCTCTGGGAGTGGGCCTCAGATAGATTACAGTAAAAGTAATCACAATACATGAATATGAGATGCCTGTCGTGCAAGGGAATGCTTCTTTCTTTTTGCCACATTCTATGTTTGTCCATCATCATCTGTCCATCACCCTTCTAGCTATGCATGCCACCAGTCCCTGCCCATTTCAGCTTCCACTGCCTAAAGCTGCCCCCCCCCCTCCATCGCACAGACAATTTGTTCTGGGTTAAAAAAAAAAAGAAGAAGCAAATATCTTACACTCGCTAAGATCTGTCAGTGCAATACCAATAGCGTTGTAATTGCACTGGCCTTCATAATGAAAACCACTGACTGATTTGTGCTTGCATCTGAAATATAATTACTTAAAAAAGTGATGTTAGCTATAATGCAAATTCAGTTAAGATTACTGTTTACTCCAATGGAAATGAGCAGAGCTACACAACTGCGTATACAATCAAAGTCAAGCATCCTGAGTAGCTGAATTAAAATGTGGAACAAATGAAATCCAGCAGTGTCTGGTGAGAGTAATGCACAAGTCACTCACTTTCCATCGAAGGGGTTGGCTCCAGGGACGACGTGGGTGCTGTCTCTGCCCACCAGGAAGTGCACGCGGTCATAGAAAGTCTGCAGGTTGCTCTGTGCAGAGGACATCTGTGTCTCCTGGATGATGTCCAGGGGGTCCGGGGAGCCAACACACAGAGAGGTGGTGTGACAGGTCGCCTGCAGACAGCAGTCTGGATCCATACAGTCCACTAGGCCATCTGACAAGGTCAAACAAGACACACACACACACACACACGCACACACACACACACACACACACACACACACACACACACACACACACACACACACACACACACACACACACACACACACACACACACACACACACACACACACACACACACACTAATTAAACAACAGCCTGGACACACACCTGGCAAAAGAAACTAAGGATATATATGTGAGTCACTGGGGCATTATTCACTTTGGCTGTTGTCTTACGACATAATTGGAGCCATATTATGTACATCTCGTCGTGGAGAACATTTGAACACCTCTAGAATTGCTTGCGGTTATCTGTGTGTAATTTGGATGAAATAACACAAGAAGAAAAAAGAGCTGCTGTGCAATGCACTTTACTTTACTAAAGTGGGTCATTGGACTCCCTACCCTTTGCTTTCAGGGGCCTATCTGGCCAGATGGGTGATAAAAATAAACCCTGCTGTCAGGAGTCAGTCAAATCCCCAGCAACACCCCTTCCTAGCCAGGGAGAGCCCTATACTGTTATTGTAGGGGGGGGGGGGGGGGGGGGGGGACAAACAGTCCCTGTATAAATAGGGGATTCTAGCACATCGCTCAAACCCAGAATAAGGTCTGGAAGAAAGGAAGTCACGTCTTCCATTTGGCCCCCTGAGCCTGGCTGGCTCTGTGTATGTGCCTGGCTCTGCTCGGGGCTAGTTAGAGCGCAGAGCAGGGACTTCGTCCTGGGGCCAGCGCATGCTCGAGGCCTCAGGCCAGCTACTCTGCTATTTAATAAAAACCTGTTGTCCAGTTGACTGTCTGGAAGCCATTCCTCATCCTCACCTGCATAAGAATACAACTGGAAAGCCTGAAGCGGGTACAGTATATTCTCAAGCACAGAGGTGCTTCTTTCTAGAAGTCTAATCATGTCTAGCTAAGAGTCCCTGCTGATGTCTGGCCAGTGTCAGAAGGCATTGCTGTGTGCTGTTTGTGATTTTACCTCCATCGTTGTCCTTGACATCACTGCAGGCAGTTTCCATAGAGGTGTCACAGCCAGTGCCCCTCCAGCCCAGCTGGCACACACAGTACCAGCCATTGTTACCCAGAGTGCACCTACCATTTCCATTGCACAAACCAGGACAGCCCTCTGTGTAACAAAAAAGGACAATGACAGAGGTCAGCACTGAATATTAAATCAAGCCGGTTAAATGGGGAACAGATTAAACAGCCTACTGTACATTGCTTGTGAACAAACACTAACAATCAAATACGACAACAATGCGGGCTTGCTGATGACAATAGTATGTGTTGCTAATATTTCTCTGATAGCAATACACTTGTTTTTTTGGTTGTGTTTGTTTTGAACCTCCCGCCACTTGGCGTAGTAGTTCACTGTCCATTACACTGAAGGTATAATTATTATAGAGGTAACTGCACACAGGTGTTGCTGACTCTGGAGAAGTTATGACGGTACATTTTGTTTGTTTGTTTCACTAATGAGAGATAAAGCGGCTGTACTCTGTTGATTACGAACGATAAGAGATAAATTGGGTTTGTATTGAAAGCATTGGACATATGGTCATCTATAGCCTGACATCGTCATACTCAGATTCGAGTCAGAATATGAGTCTGATACTGCTCCATTGGGCTGTGATTATGGGGCGTGTTTCAACCGAACCAGGAAAGAAAATGCCTCACAGAAGCTGCAAGTCAAAGGCCAGCTTCGACAGAGCAAAGGCAGAGGCGGCAGTTTCCATGTCGTGCGGACGGGTGTGGCAATGTGTATACATACGTGATCACGGTTCTCTGTTCCTCTTTTAAAATCAATGCGTTGTCGATATCTTCTATAACAGACGCCATGGTGGAATCTACACATCTCAATTCTCCAGTGGCAGCCAACTTTGTTGTAAACAAATTCAACCTAAGCGCTCTTTGGTGACGTGGTTGATTACGTTACTGTTGACCATCTGTTCATCATCGTATAAGCCCTGACAATTTGATTGGTCCAAACAGCTCTGGTTCGGGCATAGTTGCTCCACAACGGATCAAGTCCAGACCCAACTTCCCGACCTCGGCTAAGTTCGGATGGCATCCAGGCTAGTTCATCTACTGCATGCGTCTAAAACATACCTCTTTGGGTTAACATTACATAATATTACACTTCACCTGTAGTTATTTGCTTGTTTTTAATGCTTAAGTTACTGGTTTTATTGTCAAGTGTATTTGAGTAGAAAAGTGCTAGATAAATAAAATGGATTATTATAATTATTATAAAACAAAGAGGCTATCAATCAGCCGCCGTGTTGGCCTTTTTTTTGACAGGCAAAGGGGTCACTACAAGACTAAAATCATGCTAAGATTGTAAACGGGTGAGGGTTGCTATAATGACTCCCAGCTGAAGTTGATTAATTCAATACACCTTTTGTGAAGCTTCTAATATCCCTTTGAAGTCTAATCAGATAAGAGGGATCTTCTAAATCAATATTCACTCATTACTACAGTAGATTGGCCTCCTGTATCTATGCTACTACAGCTGGAGAATGAGAGCAGAGGTGTTAATGCTGGCATTCCTGCACATAATTGGATTAGTTTTTATGTGATTTTCCAATGTGGCCATTATGATGATCATGGCCTTTCTGCTTTTGTTGTCTGCAACAAACAAAACTGCATTTGTTACTGAAAAAAAGCTTAATATCATCATTTGCTTTCTGTTTTGATAAGTTGTCTCCAGACCTTTTCTTAGCAATCAATAGCATCATCCCTTCAGGGAGAGTGTGTGTTCTGTCATTAATCGAAGCAGAATGCTAAATAAAATGTGAATAAGGATGAGCTGGATAGCATTATGCAGGGGAGGACTTTGCTTGCTCTGTGTTTCCCGGGCATGTGACCCCAGGGGATGTAAAAGCAGTCTGGAGCAGACCGACAGGTGAGACATTCTGCTGCTTCTCTCTGGATAGGTCTTCACAAGGACATAGATCAGAGGATTATCTTGCCCATTTTTCTAGGGCTGTTTGGCATTTATCTGGTAGCTCGTGATTCGTATCCCCTCGCTGAGGCATGAGGGTAGCATCTCAAGATATCAAACGCACAAGGCTGTCACAGTTTGTGTTGTTAGCAAGCTGCCTTGATAGGGAGAATGCTAAGCTGACCCATTTTATCAACTAAAGAGACTGGGGTGGCTGTCTCAATGCTCTTACATCACACGTGGAGAATAGGAGTGGGAGAACGATTGAGCTCGAAAGAAAGAGAAATGGTTACGGTGAATGGGAGGCATGTATTAAAGGGATAAATATCAGATGAAGGAACAGTGATGAGAAGGAAACGGACATAAGTATTTAGAAAGCTAAAAGGTAGAAGCAGTACCAAGAACAGATGGTTAGTTGAGGAAGGCATCAGTTGCATTTTGGTCGGTGCAATACAGAGGAAGGACAGTATCATGACATGAGTGATAATACAGCCATGGACCAATGAACCATCCACATTGTTACATATTATTGCACATGTATGCCTCATAAATGGGGATTTAAAAAAGTAAAAGCAGAACTAGTGTACATTTCAGGTTATTGGAGCAACTCTGACAAATATTGACAAATAATATCCCCAACCTATCTGTGGTTCCCTTCTGTTCTCCTGTTCGTCTAATACAGAAAGCCAAGCCACTATATATATATATATATATATATATATATATATATATATATATATATATATATAGTTATAATTTATTATTACAATATAAAGCTTGTCCTTTGAATTTATGTTAAAAAAAGAAATGAAAATAAAATAGTAAATAACATGGGGATCAATTGTGGAGCATTTAAAAATGGTAAGAAAAAGAAATAATCCTCTCTCAATTTTCTCAGTTTCCCTGAAGAAAGGGACCCACAGTTGAAGGCTAATGCCTTTACAAAGTGTCTTGCCTCCTAGACACGTTTGGACATTAGGCGTCCTTTATTGAGCAAATGGACAAAACAACTCTGGTTTAGACCAGTGGAGACAGATGATTAGTAAGCTCTGAATGTTTATCACAAGGATAAATAAAGATCCGTTCTCTGTTGGCCCTGGTTCAACTTAATTGGCAGCCCTTTCAGAGATGAGCCTCTGCTGAGCCCTGCCTGAAACAGCTCCAAACTTGAGGCTGCAAGTGTTCAAAGGACTCCTCTGGCAGCCACGCTCATGCCAGGTGGTCCATTACCAAGGACACAGCGAGAGTGAGCGAGGGTGCTGGAGGCAGAAAGGCAGGGCTGCTGCAGAGCCTCCACCCCCTGCTTGCCCTGCACCAACCAGACCATGAACTCTTTTAATTAGAGAGGATGCGGCCTCAGCACCTATCAGGCCCTGCTCACAGCTGCACACTCATCCATAATGCATGGCACAGGTTATGAAGCCCCCCTTTTTTTGACACCCTGCTATTGAGAAAGCGAGGCCGCACACAAACCAAATATTCAACACGTATAGAAAGCAGCACAACTTGACTCGCCAGGTGTGAAAGTGCTAAGTGGAGATTATTTACTGTGTGACAATATGGCAAAAAGTTGATGGGAGGTGGGGATCTTTAGAATGAGTTGTTTGGGGCGACAAGAGGTGCACAGTGTTTGCATATGTCAATGTAGGGGAAGAGCATGGTGTGTGCATGATTTGTTAATGCTGGCTGGAGTTACAATGGGAGGAGGGCAAAATAGAAGGAAGGAGGAATGCCATACCTTTCACTACCTTATCCAGATAGTGAGCTTGGGAGATAAAAGACAGGACATATAAGGGAGGTTTGAACAGTGCCACTTCCATGACAAGACAGCAAGGCAAGGTGTTAGTTACATTACAAAAGGTAAATAAAAAAAGGAAAAGTGCAGGCATGAAGCAAAATCATGCATTACAAGCAACACAACAAATACAATCCAACACAGAGGGAGAGGGATGGAGACGGAAAAAAGACAAGGGGGTTGTGGAACACAGAGAAAGAGAATGAGAGAGAGAAATTAAGAAAGAAAGAGTGAAAGAGAGGTTAAAAAAAGAAAGAACATTTGAATCTGTCCCCATTTATCAACTGTCGGGATTGGCAGAATATCTCAGGGGAGTATTTCAAAAGCAGCGTGATTGATGCACATATTACCACCCTTAAATCTCTCAAGCAATATCCTACAGGAGGTCAGGATGTTCAACAAAAAGCACTTTTAATCTTGAAACACCTCTATAGACGATGAGGTCAACAGAGGCTTTGGCAATGACGGGGGGCTGAATTGGACCTCCTGTGCTCCACAGCAGGTCCAAACGCGTTGGGACCAAACGCAGAGCGTCTCAAATAATGAAAATTGATTTAAATTGAGATCTTTGGATTCTTAATGAATGGCACTGAGGAATATTCTTGTCGGGGGAGTGAGGATCTCAATATGGCACTTATAAAAGGCCCATCAATAATGTGAGGCGGGCATATAAAACATTCACAGGCTGAGTCAAGGCTCTGTACTCAAGCAGCTCTGTTCCAAGATATGCTCGAGAATACTGTGAGAAAGATTATCTTCATCTATCTGAATACGTAATATAAGACTACTCAACTTTTGTCCCATCTCCCTAGTGACTTATATGTGTGGGAGTTTTTGTTTCATTTCTGTCCAGTAAAATGCTGTGAGGGAGAAGAGATATCCATTGTTTTCTGGCTTCCTCTCTGATGCTTGACTGGTTGGGTCATAGAATGATAATGAGTGAGTTACCATGTTAGGTGGCAACTGTCAACAAAGCAGTGGCTGGGTAGTTCAAAGAGGCGCTATGCAGTTTTGGCAATTTCTTCGCTGTTTTCTCGCTTTTTGCTCGCAGGTTTCTCTATAGAACTCCCCCTATAGCTTCAGAATAGACATTGGGCAACACTGTGTAAAAACTCAGTCTGCCGTTTCCTCTTTCTCTGTTCCTCCGACAATGCTTTCCTAGTTTTCCGCATCTTTTTTGCCAGCTCAGCCATGACAATAGTGTGAAAAACTCCATCACTACAAGCTGGTTCCTGAATGGGCGTATGTGTGCAGTGCTGTGAAGCAATTTGTTACATCGCAAGACCTGATATCACGCGATACTTTGTGGTTTTTCCACTCACAGGTGCTAGGGGGGATTGAGACGACCACCATTCAACCCGAAAAAACGTCATATAACCATTCCAATGACTCCGAAGCTGTTCAGTTAAGGTAAATTAAGCTAAGAAAAACACTGCATAGTTCCCCTTTAACCTCGACGAATGCATCATATGTTATGATTGCCACATATTTTGTATGTAAATGCATTAACTGATGACCACAACATTAAAATAAATGTGGCGTCAAAAATATTTCCCTCTGAAATATAGTGGAGTACAAGTATGACAAAAGAAATGTATTTGAAATACTCAAGTGAAGTACCAACATCTCAAAGTTGTACTTAAGTACACTACTTGAGTAAATGCATTCAGTTACTTTCCACCAATAAAACAAAGAAATAAAAAAGAAATAGAAAAAATAACAGAGGTGAAGAGAAAAGAATTGATGCAAAACAGGCAAAGAATGATAAAGTTGAAGTCTTGCAAAGCAGGCATCCCATAGCATGTCCCGTGGATGGTCTCCTCTGATGTTCAGAGGAGGTTAGACATCAAATATCATGACACTAAGTACATTAAAACACTTGTCTTAATGAGCTCAAGTTACACTTTAACAATGAAACTGTCAGACTTCAGAACATCTACCATCATAACTCAGAAATATCTTCTAGTGGGCATTCCCAGGTAACAAACAGGTCAACTACTGCTTACTTCTGATTACAGCTTGGCTGCGTCTGTTGTTGCTAATATTTAGTCACTACTAAGTCACTACTTCCAAGCAAATGCTGACAACGAGGAATGCCACCTCTCCAGGAATTAAAACATTGCATATTGAAAGTATATTTCAATATAAAGTCTGTTTTACACTGCAAATTTTAGTCGGCTTATTCTGTCTAACTACTTTCTCTGTAAAGGATTTTTATTAAATAAATAAAAAAGAGCCAACTATCTCAACCCTTGAACCACTGCTGGCATACTCTACAAAACACAGAGCACTTAATGACTGGCAACGCAATGAAAACTCAGTGAAAACATTTTTCTTTTTTTAGGTTTAAGTAAGCCAAGGTTTCCAGAAAGCTCTGACATTCAGTCAAGGTCCTGAAAACGTCTGCAAGCGTTAACAGAAGATGAACAAAGTTTTTAGTATAAACACAGAGCTAAAAGTGGTGGTTGAACTGCGCACAATGACTCACGTTTCACTATTTCAAATTAATAGTAAATTTGAAGGGAAAAAAGAAAGAGCTGAGGAAAAGGATGAGCAAACTGAAAGGACACCTTAGCACATTCCCACATTAAAATGCATGAAGGCAAGCCTCAGATCCTTGAGTAAACCTGTTCATGCTTTACCGAGTTGCACAAATTCAATTAAGCATGCTTTCCCCTCTCTTCTCCAACTGGACCCTTCCCCTCACACCCAGCGCTTCATACACTCGCAGACAGACAGACACACACACACACACACACACACACACACACACACACACACACACACACACACACACACACACACACACATGCGCACACACACACATGCGCACACACACACACACACACACACACACACACACACACACACACACACACACACATACACACACACACAAGTCAAAACCTCTTCCCATCCTACCAATAGTGCAGTGTTCTCCATTCCAGCCGGGACTGCATTCACATTTGCCGTCCCTGCAAGTGCCATGTTCGTTGCAGCGAGGGTGACACGCCCTCTGGTCACACCCAGTGCCCATCCAGCCGTCGTCACAGCGGCAGGTGCCCGACACACAAATGCCATGGCCACCACAGTCCGCTGCACAAATCTCTGTGGGAGACAGGCGCATAGAAAAAGACAAAAAAAGAGAGTGGGGGAAGACAGACAGAAAGGAAGGAAAGGGGGGGGGGGGGGGGGGGGATGGGATGGAAAGGGAAAGAAAACAAGGCGGTGACAGGACAAGGCAACAAGGGGTGAAGAAAAGACAAATCCAGGAGTTATTGTCAAGGAAAGGCAGCCACGCTCCACTACCTTGTCTGATGGCAGCTGAAAAGAAATTCCTGCACCTCATAAGGGACAATTCTTTTTGACAATACAAATCTAATAAGTCCATTATAAAGAAAAGACATGGAATGTGGCGGCCTAAGCAGACTTGCCCTTGCCTCTTCTCCTTTTTGTAAATTCACCTCTTTCTGACACAAAGGGGGTAAAGAGGAGATAATACACAGCTGGACCTTCTTGTTAGGGCTGGGCAATATATTGATATTATATCGATATCGTGATATAAGACTAGATATCGTCTTAGATTTTGGATATTGTAATATCGTGATATGACATAAGTGTTGTCTTTTACTGGTTTTAAAGGCTGCATTACAGTAAAGTGGTCATTTTCTGAACTTCCCAGACTGTTCTAGCTGTTGCATTATTTGCCTTTTCCCCACTTAGACATTATGTCCACATTACTGATGATTATTTATCTAAAATCTCAGTGTGAAGATATGTGGTTAAAGCACCAATTGTCAACCCTAGAATATCGCCGCAATATTGGTAGAGGTATTTGGTCAAGAATATCATGATATCTGATTTTCTCCCTATTGCCCAGCCCTACTTCTTGTAGCAATGGCAACGATATCAGCACTACTATTTGGATTAAACTGTGAAAGTTACTATATAGCCTTTGGTATACACGCTGTGTTCATAGCCTTGCCACATTAATATGGGCAACAGGCAGGAAGTAAGGCTCCACAAATTTATTCAAGACATTTTATGTCAATATGCTGTTTTTATTCTACCTAAGTTCAGTGCACCAGAGGAGGAAGTGCATTCACAGTATGAAGGAGACTGAAAGACAGAGCCACAGTAAAGCTCGGCTGGAGCTTTTGTGTGGCAGCTGAAAGACCTCCGTGGCAGGCTGCGATAGAGCCGGGGACATTACCCACGTCTCATGAGCTCCAGGGAGAGTACGACAAAATGAAAGCTCAAAGAAATTAAACACTGACAGATTTATCATGAAACTCATTGAAATGTTAACCTCTTTATTAACTATTATGTAAAAAAAAAAAAAAAAAAAAAAAAAAGAGAGGGTTAGCAGCAGTACTATATGGGCAACGAGGAACAATAGCCATGTATTCCTGGATTGTTAACCACCAAGCCAATTCAAATATGACTACAGGGGGACCAAACTGGAGGTAGAAATCTTTTAATAAGTCAATTACTGTCTTGACAGTGCCTATTTTGTCATTGCTACAAATTAGATTTGAGTGGTATTTTCAGCCACAAACCATAACATGACATTACCATTTTAAAAAGCTTTTTTTCTTTTTTTAATCACTCTCCCCAGCACTTTGTTGCAAATGCTAATTTTACATCTGACTTTTGATTTAGAGGCACAGTATCCTAGCAGCATTTAAACCAGTGTCCCCTATGACTGCTAAAACATACACAACAACAAACATCATTACACACGCAAACATAGAATATCAGATTAGGATTCAGGTACAGAGGTCTGCTCGTCAGTCATTTTCTAATAATTATTTAATGTGGAATTAGGCCTTCTAAGACAATATTAACACATTTAAATAGGAGGTGCTAATGAACATAATGAACATATTGAGTGATCTCATTAGTGCATGAGTTGAAAAAAAAGAAGAAGCAAAAACTGACCCTACCAGTTCCTTTCTCAGAATGATTAGAACACATAATGGTCAGAGAAAAAAGACTCAAACTGACTGAGAGACAACTGTTCACTCGGAACAAAGGAGAAACCTTTAATGTGGAAAAGATGCAATTATAGCCTGCAGGCTAACCCTCATTATCCGTGGCCAGAGGAGTCCACAGTGAGAAATACCCCATCCCCATGATGGCCGTTACCATTTGCACTAAAGGACCGTGTAAACAAACTTTCCTCTGGGTGAGAGAATGGCAAAAATGGCATAAAAACACACATATTAAAGGACATAAAACCTCAGGCATTGTTTTATGGCTTGTAACAGCATTACTACTAGCTGTGCACACCCAGGTTGTACTGTTCCAAAGCCACATGAGAAAATGAGTTTGTGACTTAAAAGTATTGGGGAGGGGGGGATTACAGAATCTTGAACGACATATTGAAAGCTTTCCATCTTTTTCTTCCCCCAGTCTGCAAGGTTATAGGCTGCTAGCTGAACTACCCCACCACCAAGCTTAGTGTTGTATTAGAGCACAGAAAGCTCTACAATGAACAGGATAAAGGTGGATAAAGCACCAACTCATCATCATTTACAGAGCTCTTTCTCTGCGAGGCAAACTCAGACTAACTGCCCATTTCCCTCAAAATCCCTGGGATTACCTAATAGGTCATTGTGTCTGCTTGGAATATAAAGGGATTCATTGATCCAAGAGACTGCCGGACTAAAACTCTCATTTCAGAAATATTTTGTGAGAATACAAATGATGTTGTCTAAATGAAAGCAGCTGAAGGCTGCAGCTGTCACAGCCTATCCAAAGCGTAAATCTGCCAGAGAATAACCCCTAAAACATGAATACAGTCTCATGTGATCATTTATACGTGGGGGGAAATTGCTTTAATCTGCATCTGCCAACACTGCAAGTAAGTGATGTTAGACACCTACATTTGATAGCTCTTTAGCAATCCACCACTGAGGCTACATTTAAACTGCTGCCTTTTCATTTTTAAGTGGCGTTTTGAGACAAAAACGATCTCCGTCCACACAAGAGTTTTAGATCCAGCAGCAGAACTAATCTCCGTCCATATTAACACGTGCACGTGGATGATACTCCATTGGTGAATGTGAGCAGGCAGGCGGCTGTCACAGCTAAACATAAATTGACTTTTTTTCCATCCTTAGAGCCTCAAAAAGGTAAATTCTAGGTGTAAAAGTGCATTGTATGCTCAGCCTATTCTTGACTACCAAGAGAGGAGATTCCCCATGGACAAAATGAACACAATGAGAACAATCCTCCGGAGCAGAAAAAGCTATCATCAGCTGTGAGCCAACGTGAAGAAAGCCAGAACTCAAGAAAGAGCATTAACATGCATTAGATCATTCCTCTGACAAAACCCCTGCTATGCGTGTTTCCCTCTTTTCTCTGGCTGCCAGCTAACTGTGTGGAGCTTGAGGATGAAGCCATTTGTAAAAGAAGTCAATTTAGAGCAAAATCAACCAGAGTTTGATTGCTAGCTGTGGACCTCCAACTGATCAGTGATGTGAATAATTGAGGCTTTTATGTGGGCCATTTTATTTTAACATAATCACAAATGTTTACTTCTGCGAGGAGCGTGGCAATTATCATAGTTATGTTGAATCAAGCAGTGAAATAAATTCTGACAAAAAGGCAAGGATTTTATCCCAGACATAGTGACAGAGATGTCAAGTTAATACATGTTGTTGCTGTTTATTGTTAGTTGTGAGGTATTAAAATAAAAATGTAAATATTGAAGGTTAATAAATTATACAAGATACTATAAAAAAAAGTAGTTGAGGATCGATAATTGTGAGAATTAGTGTATAACTACAAATATAGGTAGGACTGAGGTTTCACTAGCTGCGATAAAACTTGACTTCATAATTAAATTATGTTTAGTTTTTATATAATGCTTTATTTGCATTAATAAATACATAAGATGAAGGCCTAAATGCTGGAAACAGCAAAGAAACTGCAACAAAAAAAGAGACAAATTCTTGGCTTATTTTATTTAACGTTGTGAATGAGTTTTTTTTTCTTCTACTTGGTAATTAAAGTTACATCAGCATTGATCTGTGAAAGGAAATTCTGCCAATGTTTACTCTCGTCTGAGGGAAGCACTCACCTGTAGAGCAGTCATGGCCTGTCCAGTTCGGATCGCAGCTGCAGGTTCCGGTGTCTGCCAGGAAGGCTCCGTGTCCAGAGCACTGGTCCATGCAGGAGGCCCTGGGGCTCTCGCATCCAGGCCCGCCCCACCCCACAAAGCAGTGGCATTCTCCCTGGACACACACCCCTCGGCCTGAGCATGTCGGATCCAAGCAGTCCACTAAAAGGGTTCCAAATAGACAGCGTCAGACACACCGGTCATCTGCGGTTTCCCTCTTTCAGAGGCAACCTGGCGTTTCTATTTGAGCCTGAGTAGAATGACAACTGCAGTGGGCCGCAGCTCAGCTGCAGCTGCCTTAGTGCAAGTACTAACTAAGTGCAACTACAACGAATGTACAAAAAGGAACACAGAAAACGATGCGTGGCAGCATACTTTCTCTAAAACCGGAGACAAGATTTACAGTCCAACTAATTAAATCACACTGAGGCTTATGGTACCAAACTAGGGGTACTGCCCACGCTCCTGCTGGCACGGTCACATTAACTCATAATGGAAACTCCTCCTGAAGAGGGAAGGTGCCGTAATAGAAGCATGTTTCTCGAAAATGAAATGATGATGAGTAGTTCAAAGATGGAAAAAACAAAACCCACATTACCAGAATGTAAAGGAGAAAATGGAGTAAAGTAAGGAAAATCATTGTAGGCATGCTCAGATTGCTGTGACTGAGGAAGTCTTGCCCTGGCTTCTCTCTGCTGCATCTTTTTGTGCACTGCATCAGTGTACACAGTACACAGTGTATCAGTTCAATTAGTATGCAAATATCAAATTAATAGCCATTTCTATAGCATCCCTTCCCTTGACATCTTGTTAAATGAATACTCACTTTGTAAGGCACAGGAATTGTGGGAGCTTACAATCAAAATAAGAACTTTCTTACTACCGGACAATATCTGCATGGTACACACAGATGGCAAATGGGCCCCAAGCAGGAGCAATGTCTAGCCACTGAGAGCGGCAGGCCGCGCCATGGCAGCTCCCCTTTACCATGACATAAATGGGTATAAAGGCCGTCATAGTAAGACAAACAGGATCTCTCGCCTCTTAGCAGATGGTTTGGGCACAAGGCACAAAGATCAGAGGCTAACTGACAAGAAACTCTCTCCTGGCAATTAATCATTGTGGCTGAAGGTCGCACGGAAGAAAGGTAAAAATGTTAAAGGGCCCTCGTCCACATTCCCCCTCCACTCCTTATGGCTTACACTCCACCTAAAATAGAATGGGGGCCTACGGATGTCACAAACCCCCATTTATCAAATTCCCGGGGCCATTTTTCATCTTGAAATGAGAGCCTTCAAGAGCTGGCAAACACAATGGCTCCTTCAATCTTATCTGGTCAAGCCTTATCCAGCATCGTGAATGTGGAGTTCCTAATGGATTAACATCAGACTTTGTGTCTGAATTTCAGGCAGTAAATGGACTGCTTCGATTACCGCAATGCCTTATATCCATGATTTATACAGGAAAAGACACCTAGGATGCATATTGTGAAGTGTTATGGCTGTAACGATCTTCATAAAGGATGTCCTGTCATTATATTACTGGGTAGACTGTTAAATAAGCCATACCCACTTAATAGCCGTTCCTATTATGAGGATTGCATTAAAATGTCTTGCACTAACAAGCTCAGACGGTGGTTACAACCAGGGGCGTAGCACAACATTCTGGGCCCTGTAGAAAGGCATTTTCTATGGGCCCCTCCCCCCATCCACAGCTATTCATTCTAGCATCTAGCATTTTGGGGCCTCCTCACATGAGGGCCCTGGGTACTCAGTCCCCTTTCCCCCCCCAGTCCGACACTGCTGGTTACATATGTTTAGGGTACATTACCGTCGCTTATCAAATAATCACCTTCTTCACAGTTTTCCCCTTTGTAGCCTGGGTTGCAGATACAGGTTCCCACGATGCAGGTCCCGTGGCTACTGCATGTGATGTCAATGCACTGGTTGGTGGGAATGTCACACTCGGAGCCCTTCCAGCCGCTGTGACACATGCAGCGACCTTTAAGATATTGACCATTCCCACTGCATAGCACTGGACAGGCAGCTTTGAAAAGAGCAGACAGCATACATCCATTTGAATGGACCCCTCCAAACCATAGCTTCAAAGAATAGTAAGTGTGTGCTAAAGCCTCGATCTGACAATGAGCTTCTGACCAAAATGTTAAAAGGTTTCCCTTCACTGTGTGCAACATGCAGCACACATTATTGCACTTTGGCACCCAGTGAAGATGTGACCCAATTCTAACAAAAAAACAACACATATATTATAGCAACACAATGGCTGTTGTGCAGCTGTTGAATAAAAAGTGTCAAATGTGGTGCCAATCAACACATGGATAACAGATGCAGTACGTGCAAAGACGTAACCAAAACAAACTGCTATCATTCTAACACGCTGCTCAAAGTTGTTAATTTGGTAGAATGAATGAATACAGCCTTGGTGTCATTAATTGAAAGAATGATTCAATACCAGCCCTATAATCTAAAGCCCTCTTCTCTATACAGTTATTCAAGAGTTATTTTATGTGCAACACAATACGCCATTAGGAGAGATAGAGGTCAAAATGAATCGTCCGGAGGAGAACTGCCTAATTTAATAAGAAAGATCTCAAGTACAATAAAACGTAATTGTAAGACTGTTAATGGCTTTGTTCTGGTCACGCAGTGAATATAATTTGGTCGGCACCCTTAAAATGTTATGTATGAATGATGTAGATCAATAAAGACATTATTATGCTGGGAGCGACTTACCTCGCCCACAGTCAGGTCCTTTGAATCCTAAAAAGCAGTGGCATGTTCCAGCAACACAGTCCCCATTCCCAAAGCAGTTACTGGGACAGTCATCAATAGAATCTGCAAGAGAGCAATCAGGAGCTTTTCTGAGTAATGTGGTTTGAAAAAAAAAACTTTCCTCCCACTCATTTTCTTTGGCTTGATTATTATGCCTAATGACAGTAATAAGCACAGGCTCCAATCCTGTCAACATTTCTATTTCACTGCAAAACATGTTTGAGTGTTACTAATGTTTCACCCGAATGGTAGAATTCACTAAAAGAGTAAACACGTTCTGATCACCTGGGCTTCAACCAAAACTCCCAATACATTCTCAGAATTTCCGGATGCCTGGATGTGATAAGTGACATGTATCATTTGACAAACCTAATTTGAAGCTTAGATGGCACACTGAAACCAGGGGATCTGAAGCGTCAGCAACACTGGAACCTGTCTTTTTTTTTGGTAGAGATAATGAGCAGGCCAGGCAGACGGATTTGTGCTCCTGTTTCCTTTTTATCTGTTTATAAGTGTACTTTAAAGGGATATTTTTCAAGTTTTTAATGCTTGAGTGGTTTTTGAAACTCAACGTACTCCGGTGGTAACTCAGGTCACATCAACAGTACTGTGGACTAAAAAGCAACTAAAAACCCATCTGTTCAGACAGGCATTAATACACAACACATACATTTTTGTCTGGTGTTTTCTCTTTGCGCTGTTGCTTGACTATATTGGATTTTATTCTGTTTTGTTGTATTTTTTGAATGTGCAGCACTTTGTGACCGGTGTCTGTGAAAGGAGCTATATAAAACAACTTTGCTTGCTTGCTACATGCAAATAACTTAAGTCTTGTGGAGAGAACCATCTGGAAGAGTTTTGACACTGAACTTGCCATTCAAAAGACCCTTTTCTTTGTCCATTTCTGCTCAAGGAGGTTTGTTTCTGCTAGCCATCCACAACGTCACTGCTGCATCGCTTCCTGAGTTCCCAAACCATAGTGTGTAGCATATGTCCTTTTGTGGGCCATTGACTTACATTGTTTTTTAATGTGTTCTTTTATTATATTATCAATCGGGTCTTTGAAAACAACTTGTCCACCAATTTTGTATAAAAAATGTATTTTTAACTAAAGGAAACAATGAAAACTGAATGGAATATAAAAAAAAAATATCTGGGCACCTTGTCTAAATGTGGTTGGCTTCCAATCAAATAGTGTGTGATTTTATCCCAGACCCCAGCCATTCACTCTGATCAAAAAGCACTTTCCACATAGTCACTGGTGCTTCACCATGTGCACAGAACAGGCACTGTAAGACACAATGCAGTTTTGTCTTTTAGCATGTCTTCGGGGAATTTCTTTTTACTTTGCAACCCCTAGAACTGCAAAAATAGTGGAACATTCAAATTAAACATAGACATATTTGTTGTTCTGTGGACCTGCTTATAAGCCATTACAATACATATTTTAAAAGCTTAAGCTTTCCCTTCAGTCCCTCTTTATCTTTCATGCTCTTAGAATATCATATGCTAAAAAACTTTACCTTAATGAATTAACAAACACTTGCAAGTCATACTGTATTTAGCATTATGATGTTTACATATTATATTGCCTCCTATTGATGGTGATAAGTGGCTTTATTACAGTATGTTTCTGTTTGACAGCATTTTTGTGTGATGCAAACAATCAGCACAACACTCTCCATCATTTTCTTATCCATCCCTCTAAATTAAATTAAAAAAGGCAAAATAATTATTTCTACTACTGTGTAATGACAATTTATTAGAAATAAGAGTGACCAGTGAGGCGCTTGACAGCAGCAAAATTCTGAAACATGATACTCACTGAATTAAGCCTGAAATGGTGCTGAAAAATATTCAGTCTTGTCCATTGCTTTTCAGGCAGCAGAGGCTCTGAGGCAAAACTTACTGAACAAAGAATCTCTTGTGCTCCGCAAAGGGCTAGAAATGTGAGCCATGGATTCAGCTTCTCTTTACTCTGGAGAGTCAATCAGCACTGAGGATGCAAGGCAAGACAGAGAGAAAAGACAAAGAGACAGAGAGAAAAGACAAAGAAACAGAGAGAAAAGACAAAGAGAGAGAGAGTGAGGGGGAGATAGATAGAGGCAGACCAGAAATAAGAGAGAGGGAAAGAGAGAGAGAGAGAGAGAGAGGTAGACAGTGAAAAGAGAAATGCTGCTGATGTTTTCTGTGCTGCAGGCTTGCATTTGCCATGGCGGGTTAGTGAGGGGATGCAAGGGAGACTCTCCTCCGGGGTGGTCGAGGCAAATCAGCATTTTGGTTGGGTTTTGATGGACTCCAACATGAACATGTACCTACAGTAGAAGAGCTGGGCTTTTTTGCTCAAAGCTATTGAAACCAGCAGAGAGAGAGAGTGAGAGAGAGAGAGAGTGAGAGAGAGAGAGAGAGAGAGAGAGAGAGAGAGAGAGAGAGAGAGAGAGAGAGTGTGTGTGTGTGTGTGTGTGTGTGTGTGTGTGTGTGTGTGTGTGTCCATAAGAAATTCCTCCCAGAAGTACAATTATGCAGGAGAGATTCCTGGCGTGAGTCTTGCAGCTCATGTATATAGGGACAAAAAAAAAAAAACCTAAGCGGATTATAATTAAGTGTCCACCAACCAAGGCTCTGCAAGATCCAACTTAAACTGCATCCCACTGACATATCAAGGTATTCTGACAGACATTCTACAATAATGTGCCTCTAATTAAGGTCACCTGATCTTTATCCATCATGGGTTTTTTTAACGGTCAAATCGAACATATTTAATAGAGTAATCGTGAACTGCAGTGCTCCCATTCTGAATGCTGCTGACACAGTTTAGTAGACTACGCACTGCCCATGTCTATTGGCTGTGTTTCCTCTGCGAGCAGGGAGAGAAGGCTATGAATATCTCTTAGCCACATACTCAACATAGGCCAACACATAAATCATGGATTCAAGCAGAGCTTCATTGAAATTCATTACCCTTTCACATCAGGGGAGCTAACTATTGTGTGAGTCTCTCCAGTCGGTGAGGACCGAGAAGAGTGCAGTAGGCAGGTTTAATCAGCGCCTTGTCATGCTCTCCGAGGATGCTCAGCACCTTTGAATGATGGGTGGTTGTGCACAGAGAGAGCCTCTGCTATATAGTGGGACAGGATATGGAGTAAGACATTGGTGCTGGCTCTGTGATTCCTTTTGCTGCATAGAAAGCCATGTCTGGGTTGAAGCATGTCTGGCACCAGGCAGCAGGGACAAATGGCTTCATGCTCCAGAGGGCTGCGATACAACACATTCAGTGGGACACATATCACATTGCCATGGAGCCACAGCCAAGTGATGAGAAGCAGCCCAGATTAAAGACAGGGATGCTCCATCCTCCCAGATGTAGTATGGCATGGCTATGTGCAACAAGCAAACCTTTCATTTAATACATGTAAGGAACATGCGGTGCCTCACTGACGATAAAATAAGACATCTTTTCTCACCGACACTGTTGGAAACACTAAAATACTAAACTACGGTTTGATTTTTGCCAGTAAGGCTGATAGCGCCACTGGACACGGGAATTGTCGCAAATCGCTCAAATGACAGCTTGCCTCCTGTGCACGTAGGCAGTAGCATTATAAAATGTAAGATTTAACTGCACAACAGCTGCTAGCATTGACAACAAGGTAAAAAAAAAAAAAAAAAAAAAAGTTGTGACTGATAAGACCCAATCATGGGTGTCTGCTTCATCGTTTCCAAAGGTCTCTGTTTCTCTCTGTACAGAGTAAAACGCAAACCCCAGGGGTTTCAAAGGTCTCTGTTTTAGGGGACGAGCAGTCGTAAAAATGAAAACGTATTAGTGTGGATGTAGCTTTAGTGTCTTATAAACAATGCTGCTTGTGTCTCTCAGTGTGCCTGTTCTAGATATTGCTCACATATATTACTATGCCTGGGCTGCTCCACTTGAAGGTCAACGCTATCCCTCCATGGCTCAATACAATTCAGGCAGTTGGTGAGATTCGGTTTCTGCTGAAGGGCACTTAACCAGTGACCCATTTTAGGAAGGGCCCCTCTGCCTGCCTCTGAGCTTTTGTGGTCAGATCAGCTCTGATACAAACCAACAGAGGCAGAATTTTAGATCTGACTAACTCCGCCCCTCCCCATTCCCATCTGTTGCACAGAATACCTTATCGAGTTGTGTTTTCTCTGATGCAAACCACAGGAGGCCTTCATGCACACCCAGTCATGAAGAAAAAAGAAAAAGTAAACATGCTGCCCTGATTCCCCCTCCTTGTGTCATATCATATATTAAGTATTGAATTACAGCTGTTGTTGGCACAGCAACGGGGGGGGGCGCTCTCTTGCCTGTCTCCACTTGGTGTTACATTAGTGTTGAGGACAGCTTCTTATCGATCTGCTGCCTGGCACAGCCCCTGTCACAGATGGACTCTGGCCCAGGAGCTTTTAATTAAAGAGCATGTGAGAACAGCTCCCAGCTGCCATCCCTGTGAAAGTTGACACCTTGGGCCCTGTCACACCTTGCTTGATACAGCAGTGCCAATCAAAGGCGCTTTAGGCAGAACAAAACGGAATCACCTACAGAGAGGAGGATGTACTGTATGTCTGAAACACAGCCATGTGGCACACACAGCTAATCAGAGGAGAGAAATATCTTGCCTACTTTGATATATGGAAAGTAGATGGAAATTGGAGCAAATCATTATCAAAAATGGCACTAGCAGGAGGGTACAATCATACTTTGAATTGTATGCAAATGGTTCCCAGAAGCTGGACCCCTGATTCGCTCGGAAGATACTCAGGCTAATGAGGATATTATGATCTCTAAATGCCCTACTCAGGGGCATTGCAGGATAGCACTGATGTCCTGATTTTTGTAATATTCAGCTTCACCTTGATTAACCTGCACTTTCTTTGGCTATTGAAATCTGCCAAAAAAAGTGCCTCTGACTCATGCCCCAAGTCTGGGCTGTTTGCTGTGGAGGTCTGCTGGTTGGTATTATAGGGATTATTTGGATTGCTATTACAGGTTTCAGCAGCAGGTCATGCCCAGTGCGCTCACCTATGGCAGTGGTGAGGAAGGAGACAGTTTCAGTTTCTTTTCCGTCGTTGTAGATGGCCAGGTGCCAGATGCCTGAGTCCATGTACTGGATAAAGCCTGTGTCGTGTGTGGTGATGAGTACCACGCTCCGCTGCTGAGCCACAGGCCCCTCCAGACCATGGATGTCCTGGGCCAGGAGCCGCCGACCATCCAAAAGCTCCACAAAGTCAAACTGCAGACGGACAGACAGAAAGTGAGAAAGACTGATAGGTGGACCGCAGACACGCCATTAGAGTGACATATGAGACTTGAGTGCTTTCAGCTCTCTTTATAGCGGAGCATCATTTGGTCTGCATGAATAACTCATCATTCCAGAGGGGCTTGAGTAAGTCTTGGCACATCGTGGCTGGATGGGCTGTGATAATTTCCTAATCCACATCTTATATGAAAGCCTTGTGTAAAACTATTAAAGGGAAAAAGGGAAACTGGGGGGCGGGGTGTGTGTGTGTGTGTGTGTGTGTGTGTGTGTGTGAGTGTGTGTGTGTGTGTGTGTGTAAGTTAGTGTTTACCAAATAACATCGGCAGTGATTAGCTTCACATCAGTAGTGGCTCAATGAATACCAATGAGACAGCATTTCATTTTTGATCTACATAAGGAAGGGGCTCTCAACTCATCTGCCACTATGCGTTATCAGACACAGCACCAAAACTTCACTCTAAACTACTTCCTTTGAAGTAAAAATAGAGAGAAGAGAGAAACATGATCTTTTGACTGAAAACTAAATTACGTTGGACCTAAATGCAAACAAAAATCATGCTATGAACAATTTGTTGAACTCCAGTTACATTTAGAGCAGAAATCTAAACTCTGTAAACCAAGCAGTCAGACATGATAAATAATATGATGTATCTGGTTCTGTGCTGCACATACATGGGAAATTAGTGTAAAGAAAAATCTCCCTTTCTTGGCCCCTGAGCCCCGTATCTTTGTGTGATTCTTTGATGATATTTGAACCTGAAAGAAATCCTTTTCTGCATAAAAGAAAGTGATTTACAATACAATAGAGAGATTTATGAATTGGTTTGTATGAATGAAACGTTCTTACATGTTTAGATACAAGTTTTTAAACAATATTCCAATGTATATTCTGTGGCAGAAAGAAGAATGGAAAAAGAAGTTGAATCCTTATACCATGTAGACATGATTGTAATTTGTTTCATACAGCTTCCCATTTACAATTGACTGTGTATCACTACTGTAAAGTACTGTTGTCTTACGCAAAGAACACATCATGATTTGTAACAGAAAACACAGTATAACAAAACATTTTGATTTTCAAAATGTTCATTTTCATATAGAGTGTGGTAGATTAACTGTAGTAACAAATGAATGAGTGTCAGAGACATTCAAATGTTTCCCACCTGTGTGTGTGATGGAGGTAGGCCTCTCCTTCCGTAGATTCCCACTAAGGCATCTTTGCTCAGGGACACGTTAAACTTCAGGTACATGGGATGATCAATGAAGACCTGGGACCTCCAGAAGATACCAGGAGGAATCTGTTGCGCGACCTTGCGCCCCACGTCAATCTCGCCCATATCTATATAGCTGTCATCTGGGAACAAGCTGTCCAATTTGCCTGCATTGCACACAAAGCAAATCGGTCAAAGAGATCACACCATTAATCCAGCATGTGGAGGGCAGAGGGAGTCAGTCTGCCATATCACAGATATTCAATCACATCCCTGACAGCGAGAGGAAGGAAAAAATATTATGAATGACCCCTCTGACCACTGCCAGCAATTCCAGTCCCAATTCCAGTGGGGTGGAGTACAGAACTAAGAATAATCCAATTGAACATCAGTCTGGTCCTCAAACACAATTCTAGTTACATCCTGATGTGAGTTGTGTTGATTTTTCTCAAATGGCAAAAAAAAATTTAAAAGTCTGTTTAAAATGAAATGATGAAATATGTTTACATACCTGGTAGCATAGCACACTTTGTACATTTTATTAAGTTTGCTGGCTCAAGCATGGCAAGTCTGTTTTTTTATATGATCTGTACACAATTTCATGAATCTTGTTCATCAAAGTGAAAGGTTCTAAAAAGTAGGATTTCAATTGGTTGAACATATGGAGTGAAAATGGTACGAAAAATACTTCAGAAAATGCAACTGCCTTAATACTGTGATAAAATACAGCTATAATTGAAGTAAAAGCAATAAAGTGAAAATTGTAATTATAGTAAAGAGGGATCTCCAATGCTAGTACCCGCTCAGGTACTGGCACACCCACTGCCAAAAACTGTCCATATGCTCCATAATACACCTTATATTGGACTCGGTGGAAATGGCAACATCTGTTTGCCCATGTAGATGAGCTAATTTCTGCACCGATGTCTACTAAAGCAGACGTCCATACAAACTACCCCCAGGACTTGGTGGCAGACACGGCTTTAGGTTACACGTGGTACGGCAGATGGCAGTGTTCTCAAAAGTCCATCAGTGGCAATGGGTTTTTATCAGAGTAGACAGGACGCACTCCCCTTCTCCAAGATTCTCCGGGCTTTACATAACGCGACAACACACATGCTCATTTTTCACATGTTGTGGTGTGTTTGTATTTATGCAGCACATTAATGGAGAGCACTCATCAGGCTGTTTAAATAAATCATAAGCCGAGAACAGTTATAATGGGCCTCATGGTTAAATAAATGGCTGTTATTCTGCAAGCTGAACTACAACATCATGCTTTGATGGAAAGACAAGACTCCGAAAGAGAGAAACTAGTCTGAATTTCAACACAGCGCACATCTGCATCACCTTGATAAAACATTAGATAGCTCATCATTGTTTTCTGGTGACAGCACTGAAGAATGAGACTTATTTAGAAAACCATGGCTATTGATTTCCTATCAGCAAACGGCGGCCATGCAGGGTCTAAGCTCAGCTGTAGTCATGCGTGTTGTTAGCTAAACACACTTTCTGCTGTCTAGTAAATGAAAAAGACAACTCCTGAATTCATCTATATGGTAATGACCCCATCTTCTACCTATTGTAGTCTGCCAGTGGCAAATCACATGGTTAAATCTGGGCCCATTTGTTCGAGGAATGGAACAGAGCAAACTTTCCTTGAGTCGAGCAGTTGGTACCATGGGGGTGAGCACATGCTTTCTTTGGCTGCCAGGAAAGGCAGCCCAGACTAGGAGATGAAAGGATCACATCCGTTCTGAAGAGGACAGAGTGGCTAATCCCCCTTCAGCCCCTGGATACGCAGTCCCTTCAGCTGCCCCATTTTCTCCCTCCAGGAACAAATAACACGTTCCCACTTACAACAACTTCATAGGATTACAATGCAGATCTCTTTGCATACCTTGGAGACAAGTGAACACAATGTGAAACTGGATGACAAAATAATAACAAACTTGCTTGAGCTCATAAAATGCCATCTGTAAACTTTAAGATTTGAAAAAAAACTTGTTTTCCTTGTGCAATGTTGTTCTCTTCTGACGAGGGTGCAACAGCTCATGACAATGAATTAGAAGTCACGCAAATCATCCCGAAAATATCAGATGCATTTAGGTAGGTTTACTTAAGTATTAGTTGGAGATATGTGTAGTGAATAAAAAATACTATATTATCTTTATAAAAAAAATTGCACTTACTCTCATCTTTTCCCTTGCGGTCAGGTATTTCCAAGCCTGTGTTGCCTAGTGGTGGCAAGCTTAGGTCAGTAGGAAAAGGTAGGCCACTTGTATTGTCCTCTGACAGCTGGTACATCTGTCTCTGCATGGGTTGCAGGTGCCAGTTCAATCCAAATAGGTGCATGGCTGAAATATTAAACATAAGACAACTTCAGAATTGATTTCCTTTTTGCAATTCATCAAAGCATCACTCTCTAAATGACATACATAGTAACCCCAAAGGTTATCCAAAGGTGTCAGCTGTGAGATAAAGGCACAGGAAGTAAATTCCAAAGACCAATACACGGTTTAATGGTTAATGGAATTTTTTCCAAAGTGCTGAGCAGTAAGTTCAGAAGATGAATGCTATCATGACCTCATAGGACAACATCTGTCCCACCACACCAACAACAAGGCAGGGACCATCCCCAGTGTCTTGTGTCATTTTTCCAAACCCCATTACCTTTCCATTCCCTTGCAAAACTAGGGGACAAAAGAAAAAAAAACACATCAGCAGGGAGACACCCGGGTGTTTCAATGTGAACACAGTGGATGAGGCATGCTGATATTTTACAAGGTCGACAAAAGACTTGTCCTTTGCAACAATGGCAGCAGAGTGCAGGGCAGAGGAGGAGGGGCTGACCATGACAGATCACCAATAAGAAAATGGACAAGACCAGCTTAGCAAGGCAAAAGCCACCTTGGAAGTCAACATTCAGCAGAAAAGGCCCAGAAACTCAATATAGCTATTTTATTGGTTTGTTGGTTCTCTTAAGCTCCTCGAGTAAATAACCACGCAATCCAATTATAAAGAGTGAAACTATCTGGGAGTAAGACCTCGCCAGTCCTCTCAATGTTGTTTTCTTCAAATGTGTTTCTTTTTTTCATTTTATAACAGCAGAAACTACTTTATGTCACCAATAAGCCTGTCAGTGACTGTTCAGACAACACGGAAAATACCTGTCATTACTTGGATACGTAGAAAAAAACTAATGTTAGTGGCTCACAAGTCAAACAGTCTTAGTATTGTACCACTGTAACACAAGAATAAATTCAAACAACCTATATTTTTATCCATGAATTCAGAGTTTGATTGCACCTAAAGTGTATTTTCTTTGGTTCACAAGCATAGTTTTGCCTATTTGTGTTGAATTCCTTTAGTGAGAAATGTCAAATGGACTCATGTAGTGTTTTTGTTCAACATAATGTTGTGTCATCCCACAAAGTAAGAGAGTGTGGTGAGAACACAATGACTGGGGTCCTTAAAGTCTAGTTTGGCCATCAGCAAGATACACACACTCAGGACCTATTCCACTTCCTGCAGTCTCATGACTGCTAATGAAATATTTAAAATTTCCCGTCAGGCCGATGGCAGTCAACAAGACGAATATCGGACAATACCGATGTTTGGTCGATAAATCACTGCATCCCTGGCTCTTATTGTTGTTTTTATTCACGGAATATGTTGCACACAACTGTTGAGCAACTTAATGGAAACACTTAAAAAGTCTAGACAAAAGGTGCTCATCTGTGCATCTTCCAGCGATTTGCAAAGTAAATCAGGTGCTTCTCAAAGAGGCGGCAAACTTCAGATGAAAAAAGGACTGTAGCACACTGATTGATCTGCAACCTTTAATAGTGCAAACAGCCCGATGTTTCAACACTACAGTGTTCATCAAAGTCTAAAAAAGTGCTTTATTAATAGTCATATACCAAACTGAAGACCCTAAGTTGCTTCATCAAATCTCTCCACTTCAAAATCATAAGATATCCCCAAAGAATAAGGGATTTACTTGTCCAGTAGGCCTGCACGATTCAGGGAAAAATATGAATCACGATTTTTTAGCTTAGAATTGATATCACAGTTTTTTCTCACAAAGTGTAATGTTTATTGCACACATGTGAACCATGACAAAACAAAACAAATGTTTTGTTTTTTGGCACCTATAGCACATTGCGCATCACTACAAGCCTGTAAACATAGAGGCTTCAATGAATAAAAAAAATAAAGTACATACTGGCCACTGGTACAGTAAGCTACCAACAATAGTGACACAACACATTGAACTAAATATGTCCCTGATACAGGCTCTATCTGAACTAAATATGGCTCTGATACATGCTCTATCTGAACTAAATATGACCCTGATACAGGCTCTATCTGAACTAAATACGGCCCTGATACAGGCTCTATCTGAACTAAATTTGGCCCTGATACAGGCTCTATCTGAACTAAATATGACCCTGATACAGGCTCTATCTGAACTAAATATGACCCGGATACAGGCTCTATCTGAACTAAATATGGCCTTGATACAGGCTCTATCTGAACTAAATATGACCCTGATACAGGCTCTATCTGAACTAAATATGGCCCTGATACAGGCTCTATCTGAACTAAATATGGCCCTGATACAGGCTCTATCTGAACTAAATATGACCCTGATACAGGCTCTATCTGAACTAAATATGACCCTGATACAGGCTCTATCTAAACTAAATATGGCCCTGATACAGGCTCTATCTGAACTAAATATGGCCCTGATACAGGCTCTATCTGAACTAAATATGGCCCTGATACAGGCTCTATCTGAACTAAATATGGCCCTGATACAGGCTCTATCTGAACTAAATATGGCCCTGATACAGGCTCTATCTGAACTAAATATGGCCCTGATACAGGCTCTATCTGAACTAAATATGACCCTGATACAGGCTCTATCTGAACTAAATATGGCTCTGATACAGGCTATATCTGAACTAAATATGGCCCTGATACAGGCTATATCTGAACTAAATATGTCCCTGATACAGGCTCTATCTGAACTAAATATGGCCCTGATACAGGCTCTATCTGAACTAAATATGACCCTGATACAGGCTCTATCTGAACTAAATACGGCCCTGATACAGGCTCTACCTGAACTAAATATGGCCCTGATACAGGCTCTATCTGAACTAAATATGGCCCTGATACAGGCTCTATCTGAACTAAATACGGCCCTGATACAGGCTCTATCTGAACTAAATATGGCCCTGATACATGCTCTATCTGAACTAAATACGGCCCTGATACAGGCTCTATCTGAACTAAATATGTCCCTGATACAGGCTCTATCTGAACTAAATATGGCCCTGATACAGGCTCTATCTGAACTAAATACGGCCCTGATACAGGCTCTATCTGAACTAAATATGGCCCTGATACAGGCTCTATCTGAACTAAATACGGCCCTGATACAGGCTCTATCTGAACTAAATATGGCCCTGATACATGCTCTATCTGAACTAAATATGGCCCTGATACATGCTCTATCTGAACTAAATACGGCCCTGATACAGGCTCTATCTGAACTAAATATGGCCCTGATACAGGCTCTATCTGAACTAAATATGGCCCTGATACATGCTCTATCTGAACTAAATATGGCCCTGATACAGGCTCTATCTGAACTAAATATGGCCCTGATACAGGCTCTAAATATATAAATATATCTAAATATAGTTCAGATAGAATAAATTCAAATAAACTCCTTGAACATGTCTTTACATCATTAAAACATGTCAATCAACATGCTGCAGCTACAGCTTCAGTCTCTAGAAATGGAGTTTGCCAATTTAAGTACAGTATCAAAAACAGAATGATTTCTTAGCACACTCTTTAACTGCTTGCCTTTCATGAAAAAAAAACAATATGATGAAAGTTCAACTGCAATACCAGCATCTGTTCTGTGTATGTCCAGTGCCTGTGAAAAGTGCCTGAACGTGTCAGTGGAGGACAACCAGTGAAGAGACAGATGGCTTTGTTTGTCATTTTGTAAGCTGCAGAACGACATTCCTTTTAATTTGAAGCTTTACATTGACTGGCGAAATGGAAAAAGAGTCAGTGTATGTCGCTGGCAGAACCAACGCACCAAGTCACCAAGCACGGTGTCATTCCAAGTGTCCTAGTAATCACGTCTTTTTGAGCCCCATCCTTCATCCCATCCATCCCTGAGGCCTCTGATGGAAAATAGTTGAAGAGGCCTCCCCCTCCCATCCTAAATCCAAAGATTAACTTCAATGCCTTCTTGGTATCTATGATGTGCAGAGCATTGGACATGAGCCAGTGAAGAACCTCCTGATTTCGTTTTGCTTGCTTTTCCAACTTTGCAAACATTGTGCAATGACACTCAGAAGGCTGCTGCAATTGGCTGCAAAGTGAAGACAGGTTGTCGAAATAACAAGCTACTTCTAATGAGATGGCCACTGGTAGAGACAAGCTGTGTCTGTGTTCCAGCGATGACACTGACCTGTCAAGCGTACTACACTTCGTAGCATCGCCCATTTTGTCCTGAGCACATGTTGTGCCCTCCTTTCGGTTATCTCTCGGCAGGAAGTTGGGTCATGCCATGTGCCAATTAGGGAACAGAGTTACTGTAGTAGAAGACTTCGAAGCCAATCTGAAGAAGTCAGCACTTATTGCTGTGGGTCATCTGCCAGCATTCCTGTGCTTCTATCCTCTGATCTGAAGAGCACTTTCCAACTAGTGCACACTTCAAGGGAAGCTATGATGAGTAGAGTCATTTCTTCTCATCCTACTGGTCAAATCATCAAATACTGTGAGCATCTAAAAAAGGCATCTTCTTCTATCTTGAGGTATTTAAAAAAAAGCCAGCATAGATTGCAGTCTCATTTACACCTTGGACTGAAACATGTTTTAACCATATGGTTAATTAATCTCTTTTCAATAGGTGTTAAACATGGCAGCCATCAGTTGCTCATTTGTCACCTAACTGCATTTACACCTCTCTTACACTGGCAGTCTATGCTGTAAATCACCACTCTCTCATTATGATATGATCATAACATTGAGGCAAATAACTTTCACAGCCACACGTCATTCTAGCATCACAGAATTCAATCACTGACATGCTGAATTTATTCAAAACAAAGCATTGTAAAAAACAAAGATAAACATATGACAGACTAAATGGGATACCAAATGTGAGTTTTGGTGATGTCTGGCTTTATCCTAATGTACTACCTTCCATCAGAATTGGGCCATTAACAATCTGGTGTAAACTAATCTTTTCAATATCCATGTTGGGAATAACTTTATTAGAGAAATTATATATTTCCATGTATGTTTGTAAATTCTTGCAGTAAATTAACTGGTTTCTAGCTCTGACATATAGCAGCCATGTTGTATTTCTAAAAAAACAAAACAATGATAAAACACCTTATATAACTGACTGGAGTTTATGCTTTTGTTCAGTTTAAGCTTTAGCTGATACTTTCATTTTTAGTATATCATCAAACAAGCGTTTTACACTTATGATGCAATGGGGAGTATTTCTTCTGGTATCCCTGCAGTGAGGAATTGGCTGATAACAAAGGATACAAACAAAATGGGAAGGCATAAACAGTAGGTATTTGAAAGCATAATGGTAATAGTTTGATGATTAATTTGTTTGATCTGCCTTTACATCTTTAGAATTAGTTCAGTGTAGCTCAAGACAAATGCCACAGAGTATTCTAAAATGAATTATAAGTTTCAGCCCTATCACCATACCTTTAATATACTCTATATGGAGAGGCAATCCAGAGCCATATTTTCTATGCCCTGACCATATCACAATTACAGCCAACCGTTCGAACTACCACAACAGGATAAAGTCAGACCTGGGTTTGGGATTTGTGAATAAAGCTTGCCTGTCAACACATAAATACTTTCTTGCCGACTGAGCACTTTTTTCATTTAGAGTGACATCAGTATTGAGAAATCTAGATAATGAAAAGCATTACATTACATGCCGCTTTGACCCAAAGCGACTTCCAATTAAGTGCTTTCAACCATGAAAGTAAAAACTCTGGACAGCAAGAATGATGTGCAAGCACATTATCTTCAAATAAGCTACTACAAAGAGTCACATGTAAGTGCATTTTTTTTAATGCAAGATGCTAAAATTGTTTCCAAGCCAAGTCAAACAAAGCAGTAATATAAGTACTGACAGACAAACAGGTGAAATGTGTGTTGCAGAGAAGCTTTTTCTGGGTTGGATGATCATGCAGTGAAAAAGTTTCAGGGGCCCGACCTCTTTGTCCTTGGCTAGATACCCAGGGTGAATACAT
The DNA here is from genome assembly GCA_023631565.1 of Gymnocephalus cernua. Lineage (NCBI taxonomy): Eukaryota > Metazoa > Chordata > Actinopteri > Perciformes > Percidae > Gymnocephalus > Gymnocephalus cernua. The sequence goes on from CM042430.1 coordinate 5,329,931, forward strand.
GTGAACACAAGAGGATACTGATGACCTTAAAATGAGCATGATATAACAAATGTGCTAATGAGTGAGCGACCACAGAGAACATGGAGCCATCTTAAACCCCCAACCTTTTTTGCACTTCAAAATGTGCCGATTTACAAAGCTGTGACAAAATACAACCATGCTGCAAGTCAAAACATCTGTCATGAGGCATAATTGGGTTCATTAGACATCTCACCCAGAGTTCCCAATTACAGGCCTCAATAATTAATTGCACTTGAAATTAAATGTATTTTCTCATCAGCCTTTAATTAAATATGGCTCTCGTTCTTGATTGGAAATTCCGATCTTTGGGTGAGGTTTGGTCCCCAACATGTTTGCTTGCGGCGCATATGGAGATGGTCTGAGTTTGGCGGGGTATAATTACACAGTCTGATTAAGCACTATCAGGCTGATGGGGCTCTCTGGCTTTTGGCCAAGTCAAAGCAGTAAACTGTTGACACGTACTGTATCTATATATATTAAACAGAAGTATGTATCAAATCCTTATTTTAATTTGTAACAACGGACCAGGCAGAACTTTCATTACTTGAATAAAAAAGGTCCTGCTAGCATTTTCCATGTAGATCACCAAATCCTTGGAACTTTCTGCCAATCGAGGCAACAAATATATTCAATGATATTCAAATCCAGACCTCAAACGTTCCTGTTTGACATTACATTTTGAGATTCTTTAACTGTCTTCTCTCCCCTCACAGCACTACAGGAACCTTTTTATCCCGAACCATGTCACTTATTCCTTTAAAATATTCTTTGTGTTATCCCTCCCCTTTTGGGGCTTAAAAACGCAAAAAAGTGAAACCACCCTCCGTTCCCGTCTGAAGGGTAAAACGCACTGTGCGAGTGTGTGTATGTGTCCAGACAAAATTGTCAGCTTTTGTTGTTCGCTTTGCGCTACTAGGGAGAGAAGTAGAAGGAAGGTTCTACGCAGGTACTCGGACTTGGTGGTGTTGTGCGGCAGTGCTTCACACTATCACCTAGCCGCCTGGTGTGCATACTACATCAAATTTCACACACTTTTGGGTTCCCATATGCACGCAGATTTCCCCCCCAAAACGCTCGTCTAAACGCGGAATAAAAAGTGAGAACGCAACGCCACTTTTGCGTTTTCTCTTCAGATTGTTTCCATCTAAACATAGCCTCAGTCAACACGTGGTTCAATTACCTCACCCTTACCCAAGAATCTGTTGCTATGACCTCAAATGCCCCAAAACCCACTAATCTCACATTTTCACTGGACCTTTGACGTACCTACAATCCTTGCTGTTTCCCATTCCTTCTGTACATGGCCGCACTGTTATTGCGTATGCTGCTGTTATTGTTGGTTGCTGCGTACCTATAAACTGTATGGCATCCCTTTTAAGTTTTTTTAATTAATATTACCTAAAGCTGCAAAGATGAATCGATTAGTTGTCAACTATTAAATTAATTGCCAACTATTTTGATAATCGATTCATTGGTTTGAGTCATTTTTTTATGAAAAAGCTTGTTAATTGTGAATGTTTTCTGGTTTCTTCTCTCCTCTGGGACTGAAAACTGAATATCTTTGAGTTGTGGACAAAACAAGACATTTGAGGACGTCATCTTGGACTTTGGGAAACAGTGATCGATATTTTTCACCATTTTCATAGAACAAAATACAAATTCATTAATCAAGAAAATAATCAACGAATTAATCGACAATGAAAATAATTATTACTTGCAGTCTTAATAATAATAAATATTCTCTATGTGTATTTTGCTATGCTTTCACTGACTTATTTAACCATAGTGATTTAACTTTTGTGAAGAAATATTAGTATTACTGGCAGAGCAGCAGCTTGCTTGGAATAAACAGAAGATGAACTGGGTAGCTAGCATAAGTGATAGCCGGGAAGGTTAAACAGACCAGAAAGAAAATCAACATAAAATCTGAGTCAGAACGCAGAGTTAAGGACACAGTTAAACATATGATCTCTGAGAAATATGGAGAAAATACAACATCACAGCAGTCACTTGTAGAATCCACTCTTATACTGACTAAGTACATGGGAACTTTCAACTCCCCTTTCTAGTTTTTCATTTGGTGTCTTATCAACTGGCTCTTGACTGTTTACAAGTGAAACGTCCTGTATACAGCACAGAGATAAGACTGTATCATCAGATATGAATACCATTACCTTAAGGAATGACAGCAGTTAAAAAGAGCATAACTCGCATATCACAGATGATAGTCCTTACCCAGCTGGGATCTGGGTATACTGGTCCGAGAATCGAAGAAATCAAATGGGATGAATATTCTTTCATGTGTGATTGCTGATGTCTTTTTAATTCATTCCCTATCTGACCTATTCACATGAGCAAGAAACTGGATTGCCCATCTCTGCAGACTCAGTCAACCCAATCTATGAATGATAATGTTATTTCGGACGAGGTGTGAGCGGGCGAGGAATCAATCTATGAGTCCCAATATAACTACGCTCATATAAGGCGCGGGGTGCATATTCAACACTATTAAAAGGGATGATAGAGGGAACACAATAGAGCATGGACTCATCCTGTGTCTGCAGTTAAGCCAAGGGTGGTGCCGGGGGGCGGGCAGGTTGAGGCGCTCGCCCCGGTGTGTAGAAAGCACCAGAGGTGACTCACCGATGAAGTAGGCCAACAGGAAGAGCAGTGTTACTGAGATGAGGATGGCACTGAGAGCAGCACATTTCCAGTTGCAGTGCTTGTAGGGTTTCTTCAGGCTGAAGGCGGGTCGAGAGAAGGTGTTTCGAGGCAGAGGGCGTGGGGGGGGCGAGTACACCGTACTGGATGTCAAAGGATATCCTGGTGATGTTGTGCAATACATTGGTGATGTTCCACCTGGTTTGAACAGGAAGTGTCTGGAAAAAAAATGTTTTTTTTTTTAAAATTGTTAACAGAAAACGCTCATTTGTCAGGGATATCTATCATCATAAAAGTGTACGTTACTGTCTATCCGAGTGCAGACCCTTCCACTGCAGTCCCTTCCATTGGTAAGTAATTTCCAAGCACATTTAATACTGTAACCATAGTCACGCTCCTGCTAGATTAGTAAGAATACTAAAGCATACTGGCTTTTGCTCAGTGGAAACTGTGAATCAATATTAAATCTAATTTACAGGACTTGTGACCGCAGCTGGCTCTTGTTTACGTATTCATGCCAGCGTGGCGAAGACTAATTCCCAGTAACTATGTCAAGGCTGTCCACAGGAGAGATACACTATATAAGGTTGCAGCAGGGAGTGGAGCACATTTATTCTCCCTTGAAGAACATGGCTGGCTATGTCAGAAAACATGTGCAGAGCTGCATGTCCAAGAGCCCATCAGAGAGTCAGTGGCAGCGGTGCTGTTGTCAAGGCCGTTTTACTGACAAGTTTACCAGAAGCTCCTGAGCGACAGTGACATGAGCGTGATTGAATGTCACATTACGATGTATGATGTGGAAAGTCACTATTTTGATTTATAAATATCAGGACAAATCTCTGACATGTCCTATTCTCGCAATAGGGGACAACATGGGCATTTGTGTTTCGTAAAGCGGCCATGCTTAACATTAATCAAAAGCAATGCAACCCAACAATGTGCACTTGCAAATTGTTAGTTGTATCAAACAGGGAAGGGACAAGTACAGCAAGGATTCTAGCACTGCAGGAGACATACACTGAAGATTTACAACATTTCAAAATAGAGGATGTTTGATGGGAAAAAAAAAATAGCGCAGGCATCACTATTGTTTTTATGGTGAAGCAGATTATGACAGTAGGGTGAGCCAGATAGAAAACATGCAACATACCCGTCGTTGTACGATGCATCGTGGCGAGCTGACGCCAGAATGTCCATCTCAATGAGGTTGTCCTGTAAAGTCTCTAGGAATGTCTGCTTTGCTATGTTTCTACATACAGGTGGAAAGATGGATATGAAGCTAGTGTGAGATGTGCGTGCAAGAAACATAAATGCCTATACAGTATGTGATCACCAAGCAACATCAACAACAACAACAACAACAACTGACAAATGGGGATCAAGACTGACAGCATGAGACAAAGAAACCAAGGCCCTTATGGAACTATTTCTACGAACTGAAGGTGTGAGACAAATAACATCTAGCTCTCTGGTTCCCCTGATTTGGGCACTGCCATACCTTGTTTTGTACGAGCCCTGCCCTTCTCTGCAAGCGTCTTGCTCTTCTCTGATAAACATTAGAGTATTCTGGCTCCTTTAAGGTTGTGATTGGAAGAAAACATTGCATCACTTACAAATGAGGACCTTAAGGTTTCTAACACTTATTTCAGACAAAACACCTTTTTTTATGTCTTAATGTCATGTTTAATTACAAATCAATTTGTTACTAAAGTTGCATAGTTTGTCACTTACAGTTGTACAGTTGTTTTTCACTTAATGGTTGCAACACCCCCCCCCCCCCCCCCCCCCCCATGAGAGCTCTGTTCCATAAGGAAATACTGCAGCAATGCAATGGAGAAATGAACTGTCCACATGCAATGGGCAGGCTGAACACGTTCAGTGGTACAAGAGAAAGGCCTTGTTTTTGAAGAATGCAACTTTTAATAAAGAGAGAGAGAGAGAGAGAGAGAGAGAGAGAGAGAGAGAGAGAGAGAGAGAGAGAGAGATGCTGGGCAGAATGTCTAAAAAAAAACAGTTTGAGACTGGACAGAACCATCCAACTGCTGGCATCTCTCCAGTGGCAGAGCAGGATAAGACCTACAAGTGCAGAATTTATCAGGGCCATTACATTTCACAAAGGCGATGAGAGAGGGCCATTGTAATACTATTAACCAAGTAAAGATGACATGAAATATTTCCCGCCCGTGTGGATTTTACTAATGGTTCAAATTCATTATTGGAAATTTTGGCGGTTGATCTGTTTTTTTCAAGGCAATAAGTCATAAAGACTACATATGTGGTTTGAGCGGCACTAGTGCCTGCTGCATACTCACTCTCCTCACCATCTGTTTCCTGCTCCACAGGGAATACCTGTGCAGGATTAACTTGGGAGCTGGATGACATGTAATCATTCATTATACCACTAACTGTCCTTCTACCAGCTAAAATTGATGCTCATTTTCCTGTTGACTGAAGCGTCTCACAAAAACAAAAGGAAGAGACAGTGGTTCTGTTCATGGCTGGTGTTTAGCCATGCCAAATTAGCTTTTAGCTATTCTCCTGTCAACAACAGTTTCATTTACGTGTTTACTATATACAATATGGTACAACAGTGTGACCTAAGTTTTTCATTGGAATGCTTTGAATAGATTCTAAAAATCAAATCACCTAAAACAACTTCCTCAAAATTCGAGGCTACACAATGGATTTTACTTCAATTTGCTCAGCAGGCTGGCTGATCACACAGAGAAGTTAGGGTTTATTCGGGGAGTTTCTCTAATGTTCTAATCTTAGCAGAATAATGTGATCATTATGAGTGTTGAGATAAGATGCCTTGCTATTCTTGATTTCATACCACCTTGCAATAAGACCAGCCAAAGAAATGCAACAGATATTCCCTTTGTTACAATAACACTTGACATATCTACTTCACACAAGGGCCTCCTATTGAGAAATGTGCTAGAGAACTGAGTACTGATTAATATGAAATAAATAAAACTCGGGGCTGAAGTGGAGGAGCTATGAAGCCTGCTCACAGGAGCCTGGATGTAATTTTGCAAGAACTGTTTCATATCCAACATGATCATAATTACCCTGCTGTTTAAACTCAGTAGCTTCCATTGTTAGGATTGATAACATTGGACGAAGACCCAAAAGCAGCACTTTTCTCTTGTTTGCCACAAAATCCTGTTCATCACAAATGTAAGCCTTTGCCCCCTAGCAGGATATTTTCCATGTTATTGCTTTGCTCCTTGTTAGCACTATGGTAATTTAATATGGAGCAGACAGCATGAAAAGCTGTGTTCAATGGCAGCAGCTCAGGCACAGGGTGGCCAACATCTCTATACATCGTCAGGGAAACAAGTTGCCCAGTACCTGGTTTCCAGGGGTATGTTGCTGTTGAGTAGCCAGTTGTCCTGTGTGCTGCCGGAGTCGTGACCACTGGCCGGACCCTCAGGAGGAACAGAGCTGTCTGTGGGCGCGGGACTTGGGTTACTCCGCGGTGTGTAGTTGCCCCTGTTCAAGGAGTTAATGGAGGCCGCATGGTGCTGATGATTGGGCGAGTGGGAGTGGGAGAGCGGTAGCGGAGGCGTCCGCAGCCGAGAATGGTTTTGAAAGGCTCCGTCTGAAAGCAAAAATAAGAAAAAAATAAAACACGTTAGATTACTTAAAAAGAAATAGAGGAGAAAAGGTCCGGAGTGCTCTGAATTTCAAACAAATAATGAAGGTGCTATTTGGAAAAAAAAAAAAGAAAAGACGAAAGTTCCAAGGCACTCTTCTGGCGAAAAGTTAAACAGCCGTTATTTAGACGGCTATTTCGTGTTGAAATTGTGAGAGTACATGTTAAAAAAAGAGTAACAACCCACGCATAGCAGCACAAACACCCTTCTTCAGGGTGTAGCCCTCAGCTCGTGCTGTGTGTGTGTGTGTGTGTGTGTGTGTGTGTGTGTGTGTGTGTGTGTGTGTGTGTGTGTGTGTGTGTGTGTGACTTATTTGCCATAGTTTCACCAACAGTACATAAATTAACACCTAAACTAAAGCCTAATTTCACTGAAGAGCTGCAAAGCCGGTACACGAACCCCTTTTAAATTAAGTCCCACTTCTGCTCATTATTTCTCCAAACTGGTCTCTATCAGAGTGTGCCTTCTGCCTCCCACAGAGACCTGTGACAGTTTACTCAGACCGGACACTGGCTCCTGTGTAAACAGACAAACTAGCCTCTTCTTGAAACTAACCATTTCTTTAGTTTTGTTTACATTTATTTAGGCAGGGAACGATGTAAGAGTATGCATTATCTTTTTTCTAATAAACAATAGCCTGTTTCCCTCTGTTTAGTGCAAAATGTTTTACCACCACCGCAGCTCAACTGAAGCAAATCTATTTTTTGAAGCCAACAAATAACACCATTAGCTACTTGTTTCACTAACAATCTGCAATGCGTGTCATTATCGCATTTGCAGTAGTCCATCTTTATTAGAAGTGATTACCGTGGTCACATGCTTAGCAGCCAAAATGTACTCTTTGGTTTGTTTCTTTTTTAGATCTTTTACCAGCTCAGTTGTCACTTTACATCAGTGGATTTGGAACTATGAGCTATGAAGTCTATAGAAACAGATTGTAACTAGTTGTCCTATATGCACTATGATACTCCCCTGCCCTCAAGATAGAAGACCAATGTCCTTGTGCACTCTCTATCTGTTTATTTCCACATCTGTTAAGCCATTCATCAATCAATGAACTCCTGGCTTTACACACAATGAAAGAGTGGCTTTTCTTTATAGCAGCAAGCCTCCTTTATTTCACAGATATCCCCAACACTAAATTGCCAATTTACAGCAGAATGCACCGCCACCAACATTAACCAGGGTCGGATGCACTTTGTTTAAGTGGTACATCATATGTGGTACATCATTTGAGTCGTGGCCGTGTTGTACTAATACACGGCGTCGCAGTATTTGCAGTGAACTAAGTCGTTTTTTAAATCAAAATGGTCCCACGCCACACTTCGCCGTGACCTCTTCATGATTACTTTTGAAATCAAAACAGAAACTCGCAGGTAACTGAGTAGCCTATGGCGCCCCCGGGTGGTAAAATGTTTAATTGCTGCCACACAGTGACAATTCATTTCATTGCTTCAAGACTCACACTACGCAACGCAACCTGCATTAGTTTAATCAATGACAAATTAACTTGATCGACAAAATTCTTAATGATCAATTATCGATCGTCGATTAATCATGCCCATCCCTACACTTAACAGTATATTGATAGCCCACACAGCGGACTTGCAATAAATAATAGTTTTTGTAAAGCTTACAGTTAAAACAAATATATATATATATAGATATAGATATATAGATAGATTCATTTCTGTGGTAATTTGTTAAGGCTGTTACACAAGACTTAAAATATATATAGCATTGGTCCTTAGAAAAAAAGTGTTAGAAAAATGAATCAATTGTTGCCACACATTTGCTGGATGGTCATGGGAAGTAAAGTATTTGTTTACCGAGCAGTAAATGCATTCCAGAGCGGTGATGCATTTGTCCTTGTGATAAATTTCTCTGCGTAGGTTTGTGCTGTCCCTGTATCGAATTAGCATAACCTTATTAATGGCTTTAGGGATCAGGTACATTACTGAGCAGGAGGGAGGTCATCAACAACTATGTGGTTTTACTTCCCATCAGTCTATTGTTCATCAGGACTGTGGTGTGCCTCTCTCACTAATTACCAGGGCAGCATTGTGCAAAAGTGTGCTCAGTATGGAACCATCTGTCAGTGCGACAGAGGCATGCTATAGCACTCGCTTCAAAATGAAAAAGAAATAAAAGCCATTTCTGTCAGTGGTTCATCCTATAAAACATGTGAGCCAGGTTCAAAATAAAGCCTGAAAGTGAAAATTAGTGTTCTCTCCTTTTTTTGTTGATGGCTAATGCAACATACAGAATTTAAATAGAAATGAGAGTGCGAGTATGTGTAGAATAAGAAGACGCTGAATTTAGCTTTCAATTCACAGCTTCCGATTTGACAGTTAAAGTTAAGGGGGAAATTACTTAAATTGCTGAGCGACTGATCCTCCATTGTTTGCACCTCTTACTGTTATAAACGTGTAAGGTAAAGCCTTAAAGCTGAAGATTTGTGAAAGCTTTATTCCTTTTTGTGTAAAAGGCAAAAAAATAGCAGATTTCACTGTTGTTGTTTTTTCCACATCAAGACCAGTGAAATCTCCCTTTATTGCATTTCCATAAAGATAATACAGTTTTCACAAGTCTGAAACTGTTTTAAAGAATATTGAGCCTCTCTGGAATAATGTAGTCCTGATTTGACAAGTCTAGGTATGGTGGTTTTCGATCTCGACCTGGTCCAATGTGGTCTACATGTGAAAAAATCTGGGTGATCTCCCTTAATTGCATTTTCACAAATAGAATAAAGCTTTCAAACATCTCACAGTGGGTTTCAGACAGCTTTAATGATTTACCCAACATGTCTAACACACTTTCACAACAGTAAGAAGCTAAAACAAAAAGGAGGATCAGTCGCTTAGCTTAATCTATATCAACAACGTTTCATTTATGGGATAGTTCCGGTGCCGCTGCTATTTTTTATTGCTTTTTTTCCGTCTTTTTTATTCATTGATTTTTTTTGGCATTTTAGGCCTTTATTTGTGACAGGACAGCTTAGACATGAAAGGGGAGAGAGGGGGAATGACATGCAGCAAAGGGCCGCAGGTCGGAATTGAACCCTCAGCCGCTGCATCGAGGACTGAGCCTCTGTATATGGGTGCACGCTCTACCATGTGAGCTACCCAAGCACCCTCATCTTTTATTTTTGAGTAAAATTGTCATCACACACTTGACAGCCATTTTAATTCCAGAGCTCGCCTCCCTACGTATACATGTTCCGCCAAAACAAGTTCCTTCCCGAGGCTATTTTGCAGAGGCACTGTGGCTCTGCTCGGCGCTTAGCACCACCCAAGAAATGCCAATAAACCGGAGTATGTTTTTCCCCCATCCCAGAATGCTGTGTGGACTAGCCCTCCTCCGCAGTGCTGTGGAGGAAGGTCTGGCTATGTGAGACTATGCTTTCCTTAACCTTAACTATCAGACTGGACGCTGTGAATCGAAAGCTAACTTCAGCGTAGTCAGGAAGATAGGGTAGCATGTGCTTGAGGAGTAAATGCAGCACACTACATGTCGGTCTTGTTTTTCCTTGCTGAGCCATTTCGATAGCACCTAGTTACCTGAGAACACAATGGGCTCTCTTTCCCCTTTCCTAAAATGCCTCAGGCACTGAAGCTTAATGCTACTTTTCTCAGTACAGCCAGTTTTGCACATCAACAATTTGTTTATCAATCTGCCTTGCCTGACACATGTTGATAGAGCAGCTCTATGTTCCTGACCCATAAAAAATCTGAAATGACACTAAGCTTCCTGATATCGCTTTAATAAAGGCGCTGATTATACAAAATAAGCCTTCTGTGTGTCTATATTGCACACTCTCTGCCGTAAATTGGCAATTTAGTGTTGGAGATATCTGTGAAATAAAGGAGGCTTGCTGCTATAAAGAAAAGCCACTCTTTCATTGTGTGTAAAGCCAGGAGTTCATTGATTGATGAATGGCTTAACAGATGTGGAAATAAACAGATAGAGCGTGCACAAGGACTTTTTTTTCTGAGGACAATTCTTGCAATATATTTCAAGACTTGTGTAACAGCCTTAAATAATTACCACAGAAATGAATATATATATATATATATATATATATATATATATATATATATATATTTGTTTTAACTGTAAGCTTTACAAAAAGTACTATTTATTGCAAGTCCGCTGTGTGGGCTATCAATATACTGTTAAGTGTAGGGATGGGCATGATTAATGGACGATCGATAATTGATCATTAAGAATTTCGTCAATCATGTTAATTTGTCATTGATTAAACTAATGCAGGTTGCGTTGTGTAGTGTGAGTCTTAAAGCAATTAAATGAATTGTCACTGTGTGGCAGCAATTAAACATTTTACCACCCGGGGGCGCCATAGGCTACTCGGTTACCTGCGAGTTTCTGTTTTGATTTCAAAAGTAATCATGAAGAGGTCGCGGCGAAGTGTGGCGTGGGACCATTTTGATTTAAAAAACAACTTAGTTCACTGCAAATACTGCGACGCCGTGTATAAGTACAACACGGCCACAATTCAAATGATGTACCACATATGATGTACCACTTAAACAAAGTGCATCCGACCCTGGTTAATGTCGGTGGCGGTGCGTCCTCAGTCTCAACCTAGCATCATCTCGGCGTTAGCACGGAGGAGCTCCGATGCACAACGAGCAGAGAAAATTACCCAAGGTATCTGCACGTTCATTGAGATGGATATTGGAACCAGCATGTCACATTCCGTCACGACGTACCATCACCAGACTGGTAGAAACTCACCACGAAGAACGTGGGCTGGCCAAGCTAGCGCGGAGATACCGATGCATCGGGGCCGGCGGGTGTGTTCGGCGGCTGGACTGACGGTCACCAGGTAGCGGTCGCGTCTGACCCCAGATCATGTCAACCTGCTTATTTTTCTCAACAAAAACCAGTAGACTGGTGCAGAAGTTGTATGTGAGTTACTGGTTATTTTATATTAGGCTTTGTCCGTGCCTTGGATAGTTTTGAGTTACATTTTGATAAAAACCTGTCAGATCTAAGTATTATTATGTTTTTGGTTAAGTTATTATTTAACATGATTCTTTTTATTTATTATTTTGGAACAAACAAGGGTCTCTGTTTAAGAAGGCCGGCTTGCAGCAGCAGGTTCCACTGCTTCAGAGCATCGCAGCGCATATATCTTTAAGTTTAGCCTAACCTCCAGTTTAACTGTTTAAGATCTCATCAAGGAAAAACACGCTGTATTATATTTTCATTGCATTTTTAATTTATAAAAAGGTAAATAAATAATTCATTTTAATATAAAAATATTAATGATTAATGGATAGTCGATCGTTAATTCTCCCGATGATTGACTAAGAAAATTTAATCGAATGCCCATCCCTAGTTAAGTGTTTCTGTTATTTTGCCCATTCCCTGCCTCGTAGAGCACCACAACTGGAACTAGTTGTTTATATATTCATTTAAGAACGTATCAAATAATTTGTATTCATTCTAAATTAAACTAGATTATTAAACTGGACGTACCAGCAAGATGACATACTGAAAACGTATGAAAAGTAAAACTTGTCTTAGACTCCTCTGGTTATTTTAACATGTAAATTAATTGCTTTGCAGGCTGAGGTAACATAACGGTCAATAAATATTAGATTACAATCCAATCCACATTTAAATAAAGTTTCCAAATGTGCCTGGATTTTAGTCAGTTCTGCTTTCTGCTGTATATTTACTTGTATTAGTTATTTTTGAAATAAAAAAAGTACAGATGCTTTATAATTTTTCAGTAACCATGCACTATTGTGAAGTATTAAGCTAATTGTACACATGCAGTGCTTTCAGAATGCTAGTCTACACAGAAGTTTTGCTACTATAAACTGGCCTACTTATTTGCATATACGCCATCACCATTGTAATGTATTGTAGAACATGTTCTACAGAACAAGAACTGGAAAAGCACCGCATCGTGGTTTAAATTCACTACTTGACTGTATGCATGTTTTCCCTTGTCCCACCAACAACCCCCTAACAGCCAGGTAAGTAGTCATGGTGATTCTTGTGGAGATGAGCAGTAAGACGAGAAGCCAGTTAATATGAGACAAAGTGCAGAGCAACACAACCCCCACAGATGTGTTGATTCAGCAACAATTATTCACTACTATCCAAAGGACAGACAAAATAAATGGTTTTCTATTGACCTGCTTTGCACAACGAAATTGGCAAGAAAGGGAGATTCATTTGTTATCAGAGAGGCAGAAAAGGAGGACTTCGCTACAATAGCCAAACTTTCACATGGCATTCAAAACAGAAGCCTAAAGATATCCATTCAGTCGGAGAATGTGGGTTTTTCATTTTTCTTCCTAACAGATGTATGCACTGTTTAAGGCCTCCTGACACTATTCTAGACCAGTAATTAAGGCAAATCCACTTCATTAGCCAGACACCTCCACCCCCCACCATGAGAGATAACACCAATGTCTATCTAATGGTAAGACGGTATAAGGGCTGGGAGACAACTGTCCCACTTGTGAGGCATCAAATAAAGTGCTTACGAAAACAAAACTTGACAGGATGTTTAAAACAACCAAAAATGGATTGAGGAACAAGTGCCTTTGTTTTGGTTGAGGAGTTAGAATCCAAGTTTTTAAGAAGTAATTGTTAACTCTGAAATTTCTGAGCATGTTCACTGTTTACTCATGGACTACTTAACTTACCTAAATGAAAAAGATCTGTCACTTGTACCCCATGATAGGGAATCACTGTGCTTGTTTTGATGCAGATCCCGAACCAGACATTTCAAAATATGGTTAGAGTATGGAGCACCGATGGATGTGTCGAGTTATATCCAAAGGGGATGCAAATCAACAAAGCCCGTGAAATAAATAATTCATATATCTGATAATTTCAATCAGGAGAGACTGTGTTTGCAGATATGCAAAAAGAAACTATTTATTATACAATGCATGGTAAACTGTACAAGTCTTTTGGAGATTAGACTCCATCGAATAATATTTTTAAAGGGGTATAGCTAGGAAAATAACCCCCGATGGAGTCTAGACACTGGTGGCAGCGGAGAAGGAGACCGGGGACCAGACCAACGAGGCACCGGATCCGCCAGCCGGGGGAAACGTGAAAACTGGAGGTGTCAGGGGAGGTGGAGGGTTGAGCTCTTTGCCTGAAACGACAACTGAACAGCCAGAGACAGAGATATTTAAACAGAGCTGTAATGCTGTGATTGGTCCTTCAATTTTCGTGGCCACAATTGATTGGTTTAACTGAAAGTGTCACTTCTAACAGCTATTTATTTAAGAGTAATGAAGTGTTAATGACGTCTTCCTGAAATAATTTGCACTGTGCTTCATCAGTCTGATTCATGGATGGCCATACATCTCTTACTGGAACAGGTGTGTAGTACTCTACTGTAATTTGCCAATTCAGTTATTTCAATCAAAATGTAGAATGTACAGCCATGAATGTTCAAACATTCATTTTATAAGAGGAGTACATTTTCTTGTGTCAGTGATTTCAGTGAACACCAACTGTCTGAGTTACACAACTAGCACGAGTTAGTGAGAAGACAACCCTGTTTCTGGGAGTACATTTTTGCACTATAGCATTTTAACATTGACTTGTCAGTAATGATGCCACTTTACCACTGAGAAGTACTCCTGCAGATGTCATCCTCCACATCAGCTGTCCTGCCTGACTAAAATCAGCAACAGTAGTCATGGCAACAAGCAGTACATCTATATGTAAAGGACCAGCCTTTATTTGACTGTATACATATTTTATTGGATACTTAGCTACCAGATGGTAGCTGTTGTACAGTAAGTATGCAGCACTTAAGTTGTAAGGGGCAATCAATGTAAGCTATGTCAAATGTCAAATTACAGTAGGAGCCTGCCGCAGAGAGGGTTAACAACCAGACTCTGATAAATGACGTCCGGGGCGCTTTCACAGCGGTGTGGCCGTGGTGTTTCTATGGTTTTAATTAGTACAGTTAATCACACAAGACAACCAGCAGCACACAACTACTAACTAGCTATCATGCACGCAACACGCGACTTCACAAGGGGGAGGGGCTGGAGGCCGCTGGTCTTTGTGCGCTGTAAAAAATACACCGTTGAATGGAAAAAAATGTAATTCGGATTTTATTTACCTGGGCGGGGCACCCAAGTAGAACCTATGCATGGGGAAATATTACACGGAAACCATTTAAAGCTCTCGAACTGCTATTATGTATATGTATGCCATTATTATCTCACATTTTACTTATTGTTTGACTAGCTTTGCTCAGGCTGACAAATCCACAATGAAACCACTTGAAACTCTATATAAACTCTAAAAGTTCTTGATCAGAAACCCAACAGTTATCACAGCTGTCAAATTTTAAATAGACAAACTTTTTAGTTGGGAAAACCTAATTAAATATAGTAACCTTTGTCTAGTTTATAAGATCTTATTTGTCGTTCAGAGAGCAGGCTCTCAGGTTACCAGAGGTACCACAAGAGTGGACTGCATCATTCCCACTCAAAGAAGTGCTTTTGGCCAGTCAGCGTTCTCTGTAACAGCATCTAAAGACTGAAATAGGTTGCCAATACAGATAAGAGAAGTAAATATATGCACATTAGACTGCTGCCTGCCTGCAGATGATGCTTGTTGTATGATGATGTGTTTTTTTTTTAGGTTGCCATTTTCAAACTGGCCAGGGACAACAGATGAACATTAGCCTGCTGAGCTAAATCTGGCTCAGTTACAGTTGCTTTGCTGTTGATTGATGAGCGTTGTCCTTGTTAAATGAATAAATACATTTTTTTTTTAATCCAGTGGCTTCTTTTTTGCCACATTTGGTTACACATGGAGGAACGCTGGGTTCCGACTTAATTTGCCACTCTGTGCAGTGTCCAGGGAGAAGGTCTATTTCTGAAAAAGGCCAGTGGATAACACCGATGGTCAAACCTGATGAAATAAAATGATATGACATGACATGCCACAGACAGTCAATGCACTGAGGTGTGAGCCATTTGATACAGAATTAATCAAAAGCTATCCAGCGCCCAGATAAATCATTAAATCTTGCTTACTGCTACAAACCCTATGGCTAATCACAGGAGCAAAATTTCCAGTTGAGTAGCATTTGTCTATAAAAATACAAATAGTATTTGTCATGAAGGCAGTGAAGCTGCACTGTCTCCTGGCTCCCTGAAGCTGCCTCTCTCTGCTGGCCCTGCTGTTTCCTACACCATTAGAAAAGTCTGAAGGGAAGATCCATGCGGGAATACTAGCTGTCTTTCCTGGACGCATTTGAGAGGTAACAGGTACCACAAACAACACAAGGTGGGTATAACGCTAAGCTCTCGACTGGCTCTCAGAGCGGGAGCTATGGGAATAAAGGGGCCTTCTGGAATCCGAATATAAGCTCACCTTCACCACTAACTGGAGGAGAAAAAAACCTGCTATTGTACATAACATCCAGGCACTACCTTTCACAGACAACAAATGAGGTAAAAAACTAAAGTAACTAGTTTTATTCAATATATTCTATGCACATGTGGAGTTAAAGCAGGGAACCCCAAGGATTCTTCAAGTTAATGTTAAGACTTTTTAAGACCTTTTTAATACCACCTAGAATGGAATTGAATGCCAACTTCATGGCCATATAATGGAAAAACAGTGTGGTAGTAGTAGTAGTGTGGAAGCATTTACTGAGTAAGATTACTGAATTTAATAAAATATTTGTGTGAAGTGTGTTTGTACTCTAATAACTTAATATTAAAAGGAAAACGCCGACTTATTGAGACATTAGCTTATTCACCGTAACCCCGAGAGTTAGACAAGTCGATACATACCCTTCTCATCTCCGTGCGTGTCGTAACTCTGTCTGACGGCTCCACCGTTAGCTTAGCCTAGCACAGATCCTGGAGGTAACCGGCTCCAACTAGCCTACTGCTCCGAGTAAGTGACAAAATAACGGCAACATGTTCCTATTTACATGTTGTGATTTGTATAGTCACAGCGTGTACAAATAACAACGTCACATGAGACACAGCCATCTTCTAACCGTATATAAACTGGGAACTATATTCTCAGAAAGGGAAGCAGTGCTACTTGGGCGGAGCACGACACGCACGGAGATGAGAAGGGTACGTATCGACTTGTCTAACTGTCGGGGTTACAGTGAATAAGCTAATGTCCCAATAAGTCGGCGTGTTCCTTTAAAGGTGCTCTAAGTGATTGGGTGACGTCACTTCTTGTTGACGTTCAAAGTACTGTCAAACAAAACGGAGGCTAGCTCGCCCCTCCCTCCTCCTCATCCCGTCCCCTCCCCTTCCCTTCTGCAACCCCCACGCCCAAATCCTTTTTGTCAGTTATTGGCTGGAACACTGTTTGTTATGTTTGGTGATGCAGGTTGGCGCAGTTTGTTTCTGTTGGCGTTTGTGGAGCCTGGGCTGTCTACAGGGACAGTGTGTTCAGGGGACAGGCAGCTAGCAGATAGTGAGGAGATGTTTGCTGTTGTAGCCTAAAAAACGTGTGACATCGCTTAGAGCACCTTTAGTATTAAGTAAGTATTTGTCGCAAATAAAGTAAATTTAAACGTTACCCACACAAAATCTTTATTTATGACGTCACGGTATTCATTTAATCCTACGAAATGACAAGAAAAAGACCTTTGTAAATGAAATGTAATACTTTTAAGGCCTTATTTTTTGAATAAGTAAACTCAAACATAAATATAAAATAACACAATGAAGAAAATAATTATAAAAGAAAACCAATAAAAGAAACATTTTCAAACTGAGGTTTGCAACCTAATCCATTAGGACTAGTCCTGGCATATGCCTCTCTCTCCCTTTCTGAGATCAAATGGATTTTCTGTCAATCTTTGGGCTGCCTTAGCAGGAACAAGACAAGTGGTTATGTGGGCTCTGTTCTGTATGTCACTCTGCTGCATATCCATCAAGAGGTTCAAGATTTTGTTAGAGGGCACAGATGGTCTGCAATTATCATGGAATGAAAGTAATGCATCTCAATTTATGTCAATGAAAAGAAGATATGTAGGTATGCAAAATGCATTATCCATGGTCCCTGTGCACTGATGAACAGCAAGTTGAATGGAAGTGGACAAATTGTCTGTTGGCTCCAGTTCATTGATAACTCAACATCAACATCGAGAGAAAGTGATCCCTTTTGATATGTCACCTCAGAACTGAAATGGGGCATGGCATGCAGGGTGCCATGTGCTATTCATTAAATTATTATTCGGCCTCAGATAGTTCCTCATGGTGCCTGCTGGATGAATTACTTTCTCCCCCAACCTTGCGGACACAGGGGGATGATTAAGCAATTGCAATGAAGACTTATTTGAATCCACACACAACAACGTCCCCGAGCCTTCCACCCGGCTCAGCATTCCTGCTTGGTCAGCTGTGAGGTGGTGGTCTGCTGGCCCTTTCACCAGGGAGCCCGGCTGCGCTGAAAGCCGACACTGGCCGACCCCATGCTGTTTTGCATTAAGAAATGCTAATACAGGGAGGTTGCAGTGTCTCAGATCTTGCAGCTCAGCATGGCAGCGGGCTCCCATTGGCAGTCTCCCCAGGAAGAAGCCCCTCAGAGAAAGCTGAGGGCCACAGTGAAACACATGCTTCACAAAAAGGACTGCAGGCTTCAGCGAGCAGCCTCATCAGCCTCACAGAAGCTGGCGTACTGTTTTTCCAAATGGAAACAAGATCCTGAAAAACATAAATAAACACTGCAGCCTTGGAGGGTACTAATGTGAATAACGATATGCTGCTGAGAACATTTACTTGTTCAAAATCCAGCATAACATTGTAAGTCCTGTATGTGGGCTCAAAGATGACCCTGAGCAAATGTAATCTGAAGTGATAAAAAGCCACCTGTATTTTCCAGTGCAACAGATACACGGTGAGCCAATTATTTTAGGCATACATAGTTTTCTGTGGGTGTTTACTTACAGTGAAAAAAGTAAATATTTTCTGCACCGTGTCAACTCTGAATTTGAATATTTCTTCAATAACTGACCTGCATGTCAAAGAGATTTGAGTTGCTATTCCAGCTCTTTTTTCCCTTCTTTTTTTTTACCAGGGTGGCTTGAAAATTTTCTTTTTTTTTTTTTTTGCTCATGTAATTCTCACTGAAAACCTGAGATGCATACTTAATTTCAGATTACACTGCATTTGGCAACATGACGCCTTTTTTCCAATTCCAACCTCTGCATGAAACAGAACACATTAGAATACATTTTCCATAAATTTGATTATACAATTCAGGAAATGTGTGATCTTTGCTTTAATCGCATTGGCTATGCAGTGTAGCCCTGTTGTGTATGCCAAACCTAGAACACAACCTCATCTGGCTCACTTTGGTTTTGTCACCTTGAGAAAATGAGGTTGATGTTGCTGAAGAGAACAGTCTCACTCACTACACATTGAACAAGTATTAGTGAAGTCATTCAATTCACTGAAATGGGGAAACCAGCCTGGGTTAAGGTAATAAGTTATATTATGTATATTATTTCCCACATTAGCTGTGGGGATTGAAATATGTTACATAGAGAGACATCACTCTTCCCTTTGTGAAAATCAACACACAAAACTAACCAAAGCAAATACTAAAAACACAAGACAATAGCTAACTTAAATCAGGTTTAAAACTGCAAACTGTTTAAGTCACTTTTTCATCAAATTCAAGCGGTGGCTTCAAAGAACAGCCAATGGGAGCACATTGTGTTGCTCCCTGGAGTGGGAGAGTAAAAATACATCTAAACCCAAAATGCAAGACAAGCAGATTTGAATAAACAAAACCTGCAAGCTTATAAAGTATTTGGATGTGATGTGGAAAATGTGCAAGAAGGCATGGAGCAGGCTTACACGGCTCATTAGGTGATTTAAATGAACAAACCGTGGAGGCTCTCCTCTGTTCTTTTTCTGATTGTAATTGGCTCCTTATTATTAGGGATATTCTGTAACTAAACAATGAAGAACGTCATCGCAGAATCTCAAAGTAAAACCTATTTAACAATATACTTCTTTCTTTTTTTAACTGCAGCAAGGTGAAAGGTCTTCAGAATGGACAAGAATATCAATAGCAAGACTACTCATTTGATGTTACTAAGATATAAAAGTGGGAAAAGACACACAGAAACATGCTGTACTTTGGCACTTAGAAAGGAATCTCACAAAGCCTTAGGATGACTAAGGTTGCAACTAGAGCTGAGGACATTCCTGCTCAGTCCTGTCCTACCCCTTTCTGACAGCCCCGAGGCCAAGCTAAATGCTGCACCTATGCAAATCAGAGTCATTGTTATGAGACAAATCTGCCGCAGTAAAGGCCATTCCCCCACCCATGTCCCCTTAAGCACAGTCATGTCACTGCTGGTGAGCAGCGTGTTGCTACTGTGGAATTAGGAGAGGGGAGATTTGCAATGGGATTAATAACTTGTTCTCCGGCCTTTCTGAGCAGGCAGCTGGGGCACTTTGGAGTTTGATGTAATTCAACCCTTTGGGTAGTTAACTTGGAAGCTTGATCAATTATTTAGACCGTTTTATTTTGTTTTGTGTTTGCTGTGCCAGTGGGAGAAGCAAGTAAATGTTGTAGTTGAAAGGCATCAACATTCAAATATCAAAAAAGTCCCTGTTCAGCATGCAACGTGATGACTTATAGGAGATAAATCGCTGAATTTCAATGACAACATTTTATATTTTCATGTAAATGGATCATAAAAAGGAATATATAACCTGCTACACTTCCATTTTGCGACCGTAATAAATCCGGTTTCCTAAGGTAACCTTGAGGAAACACTTGGAATGTTCTTATGTCCATGCATTTTTCATATGCCATGCAGTGAGTGTTTGTGGTGTTAAGGACAAAGTGCATTGAATAAGCGAGAAATAAGGCCTTCCAAGTCAGTATTTAATCCCCAATAATAATCGGTTATACAGCAACAAACCAATAATATTATAGCAACTCAACAAAACAATGTCACCCCATGTACCAACCAAACTATATTCTCTGCCACACACAATTCATTAGCGTGCAGTTACATGCCAGTCTTCATGTGTGTGGTCTTGTGTAACACACTTTTAACTGGTACTTAGTAAATGTACTGTATATGTTTTACAGTCACTGAATCTTTCTCAACGGTCAACACCATGTTTGCAGTTTGCGCGCAAATGTCATTCTGTCAGTCTGAATGAGTGTTAGGTCAACAGCAGGAGACACTGAGTGTTTCAAGAGGAATGAGTAGCTGACTATTAATGAGAAACCACATAGGGGATTTTCAAACTTAAGCTAACTCAAGATATCAAAATATAAAAAAACACTATGTCTTCAATGGGTCTAACACTGTTTTATGACTTCAAAGGAGTCAGTCCTTGCAGTGATATACGATGATAAAACATGGACTTGCACCTGGTATGATGTAACTGTCTTTATTTTTTGCTTACTTCTTATCTGAGGATGCATGCAGGCTGCCGTTTCTGAAAATTATATAGTAGGATTGTAGAATGTTACTCCCACCAGCACGCATTGAAACTGAGGAGAAATATCTGTGACAAAAATCTCCTACTGAACTAAAATCGTCCATCTCTTTGAGTGAGGCTCTGAACTTTGCAGACCTAGCTTCAGAGAGTTCTGTGAATTTCCTGAGGCTAGATATTGACTCAAAGTTTCAACTCTCTCTCATGGTGCTCAGAAAAGAAACAAATGGGACATATTCTTGCCCATAGCCATCTGCATGACCTATAACACAACATGTCCAGGAGCAGGGGAAGGCTAACCTCCAGAAAGCAACAGTAGTTTGAAAACCAACTCACCATCAGCAGTTGCAGTGCCAGGAGCAAACAGGTTCCCTGAGCCAGTTTTAACTAAGAATGAATTGGGGCCAAACTCATCCTCAGAGTCAGAGTCCTGGGCTGGCTGAGCCGCACAGTTACCTAGCAACCCTCCCTGGCTCTCATTGGATGCAATGGAAGGGGGAGGGTATGGGAGCTGCTCAACAGGGGAGGAGGAGGCAGATGAACAATGCAGCGGAGGACCTGTGGACCACAAACAGAGACAACACATGGGGGGGAGGGAATGAAACACACCCAAACACAGGCAGCATCACATAGGAGCAAAACACACACACGCACGCACGCACGCGCGCACACACACACGCACGCACGCACGCGCGCACACACACACACACACACACACACACACACACACACACACACACACACACACACACACACCAGCAAGACTTAACTCTGACACTTCAAAAACAAACAGGGAAACATCTGCTTTTGTCTCCGCCACCTCACCCCAGCTGGGGAGAACAATACAAACAACTAAAATGCGTTTGAGATAGAATAGAAAAGGCAAATGCTTAGTACTGGTTTAGAGAAATAAAAACAACAAAACACCTGTTGGGGATGTTCAATACAAAAAAGGAGAACAATTTCAGATTAGAATGCTCAAACCTTCAGAAAAGATGGAACAGAGAAGGAAAAAGCAGAGCCTTTTTTTAGTAAGGGGCGTATGCATACATTAAAGGTACAATATGTAACATTTCTGCATTAAAATGTCTAAAAACGACCATACCTATGTTATATATTTTTTTGAGTTGTGTAGTTACACTCTCCCAGATGTTTCCACCAAACTTCAAACCCAGAGAAATCTGTTATTTTATTTTCAGACACGGTTTCCTTTCCTTCCTAGTCGCCTGTCAGTGGCGTCATATAACCTTTCACCCTCTAGTTCCTCGTTACTTCCTTCAAAACACGGCTCCCAGATGATACGGTTGAGCGTAATTGTAAATCATACAATGTCAAAGAAAAAAATACTCCTAACCATAATACTGTTTTTTCTGCCACGCAGCATCATTTTGTGATTGATAACATGCCACTTTGCAACACAGTAATACAGCAGAGGTCTTATTTATTAATACATATCAATATCGATCCAGTTTAATGTTACTACAATGTGTTGGTTGACAAGTAGCTAACGTTAATGCTAGCTAGCTAATGCTTGGTGGATAACATTATAGGGTTACCACATTGTTCAACACGCTCATAAAGTTATTAGTAGCATCATTGTTTTCACCACGGACATGGATAAAAGCAGCGCTGGGCTAACCCACAAATGAGTTTACCAGTAACGTTAACGTTAGCTGTATAGATTAGACGACTAATCTAATGCTAATTTAGCCAGCTAGCACCCCGGTCTGTCTGCCTGGGATATGAGCTGACAACACAGCCGGGACATGTAGCTAGCAATAGCCATTTACCGTTAGCCCATAGCCAGCCAACAGACAGCCACCATTACAGCAATCCATACAGTATAAGTACTATACAGCACTTAACTCCGGTGCCGGGTGCTTACGACACTAACAGCAGTTTAATGAGGCGTTGGGAAACAGACCATATCAGACCCAGACCCAGAACTAAGTCGCAACAGCGGCCATCCATAGCTAATGTTAGCTAGCTAGCTACATGTCCGTTAGCGCTAGCTACCGGTGTACGTGCCGAAAATCTCCTCCCTGCCGAATTTCTCACCCCTTCGCGTTTAACTGTCTTTACAGTTAGCTAAATTAACCCGACAAGCACCAAAACGAATAGTTAAGATTAAAGAAAAGTGAAGGGGGAGATCGTTCCGGGCAGCTTGGAGATGTTCTGCTGCTGCACATCGGCCATCGGCCGCCCTCGCTGTCCCGGGCGCGGCCGGAGATTCCCCCGGCAATCCCCACCCACACCTGTCTCTCAGCCTCGTTGAGTAGCTAGCTAGCGTTACAACAAACCCCGTCCCACCCCGGTGTTGAAACCATCCAAAAGATGACAGTGACATGTGAAATATATTGTGATAGTCACTGTGTTTTAGCTGCTGGCTAATGTTAGCTTGCTGGCTCACTAGCTAGCTAGCTAACTGGTCAGCTACCAATATAGATCGAATCAAGAAAAACGTAATTATGTTGGGAAAATGCAGCTATGTTATTAGAATGACATGAATAAACGTTACTAAGTTAAAGTGAATACATTTGAATGGGTAAACTTGTACGTGAACAGACGCATTTTAATCGGCGAAGGTGTTTAAAAAGTACAACTCCCATAATTCCACGCAACTTACCAACGTCATCACAAGTCCGTGTTTACAATCCATTGTTTTGGTTGAGAGACCCCTAGCGGCAGAAAGTTACATATTGTACGTTTAAAGCATATCCTATAGCCTAAGTCAGAAACATCAACTGAAATACAACAAGATTCCACTCAGTTTTAAAATTCTTTTAAAAATAACACCATCTTACATAACTGCCCTTCAACAAACTACAACAACTATACTAGCAGATTTAAATGTGTGTGCTGTGCAGAAGGAACATTAATACTATGTTCCCACATATGTCGGGGCTGTTAATACCTCCTCCTGTAGAAACACATATAACCCCTGCCAGCCAAGAAATGAATCCAACCTGAACCAATCCTTCCTATTGGTACGCTGTTGTTCATCTCAGCTTTCCTACTTGTCATTAATTTAAAATACAGCAGGGATCAAACTGGATCTGGATTATTAATAGCCCCTTGTTATATACCAATATGCAACCCTAATTCTTACATACAAATACCATACCATTTCTTCTTTTCAGGCTTATTGGCTCCAATCCCCATGCTGTCATGGAATGTTAAATCTCCACAGAGCTGCTATTAATGTGTGATTAACTTTGATGCAGCTCTGCGCCACGCTGAAAAAGGAGTACTTAAGGAACACGACTGCAGCACACAAAGTCATCAGTTTGGTGCTCTCGCCATCTTCCCATCAGTCCGTCAGTCTTGATGTTGAAATTCCTGCTGACTGGATTGCCATCCATCAGGAGAGATACATTTCCTCTCGCTCTGTAATGATCCCTGAAGAGTATTAAAATACGACTCACTGACTCGCATCTAATTAGGAAACAATTAGTAATATTAACAAATCAGCCACCGCCCTACACAAGCAGCAAATGTCCACTGCCCCAGACACACACTTCATTTCTCTCTCAATCCACTAATGCTGGTGCAGGAAATGGCTGCAGAGGCCCAGTGGCCATGCTATAGGTTAATGACCGCGACACTGTTGTGCTTGAATATGTAGCAATAGCAATGTGCAAACGGTAAAGGAAGAGCTGTTAAAAAGAGCATCATTACAGTCATTCCCAGAATCGCTCAGATACATCTAAGACAACACATTGAGTGTGTCCAAACAACAACACAGCTGAACAGAGTACCACTCAATTGAGCAAGTATCTGCTAGAGATGTTCCAATACCATTTGTTCCTTCCCAATAGGGTTAAGGTTATATTGGTTATATAGCGTATCAGCTGATACAAAGTACCGATTCGATACCAGTGTGTTAAATAGAGCCCGACCGATAAAGGATTTTTAAGGCCGATATTGATACAAATATTTGGTGATTTAAAAATCTGATATTCCGATATATATATATATATATATATATATATATATATATATATATATATATATATATATATATATATATATATATATATATATATATATATATATATACATAATAATAATAACAAAACATAAACAGATTTCCCTAACATTAGTTAAAAATAAACTTCTTTGTTTTATTGTCACAACAGAACAGAGGAACATCAAAATATATTAAAGTTTTGATAAATAAAATGTATAATAATACAAACTTAAAATATGAAACTGAACAAAAACACAATAACAACAAAAAAAAAACAGGGAGGTTGTAGAGCGGCCTCTGGTGGACAAACTATGCAACGCCAACACTCATAACATGGTTGAAGGGGGTTTCGTCCGTCTGGCTCTAGTGTTAAAGATAAATATAACAGCTGTATATTACTAACCCTGTATGGATGTGATGTGATTGCTATAATTCTTATATGGTCTGGCTCAGGTTAAACCATTTGTAAAACACGAAAAAGAAATATAGAGAATGAATGCCATAGAACTTTCTTTTATTATCCAATATAATATCCGATTAATCGTCAATGAGACAAGAAAAGATTAAAGTCCTCTAAAAATGGTCAAAGTCATAGCCTAAATGAGGTCAAGGTAGTCCTGCTCGGCAGCCATTAGTCTTGAGCACAGAGGTTTTACTGTCTCACTGTGTTTAATTAATGCTGGCTTGTGCACTTCGTGACCAAGCGGCACGCACCTAAAGTCACAGGCGAGAAGCCCCAGCTTGAGATGGCCAGAGACGTTTCCCTGGCTGACAGAGTTGATTGCCTTTGCCTTCACTCACTATATCACAAAAAAGGGGAGCTTTACTTAGGAGCCTGGACCATGCTGCTTTACTACCTGACAGCTCCAGGAAGTGACAATGACTGCCTGGTCTGGCCTGACTGCTAACACAGACCACCACCCACTGCTTTAAAGCTCCTAATCAACTCATTAGCAGCCCAATTAAAGAAATGAACAAATAAATTGGTGACTGTAATGTGCAGGTGAGAAAAGATAACCGCTAATGATAATGTAGTGTTCTGTGCAACACCTTTACCCAAGAGAAAATGCTGAATTTGTGTCTTGTAATACATTTCGGAATATAACTGAATTTTCAAAGGAATCTACTAAAGGGGTAACAATTTAATCCAACAGAGATTGTATATTAGCTCTATAACTAAAGATTCAATGACATCTTGCATTCTGCACATTATTGAATTAGAGTCAGTTTGATAAGATTCATTTCAAAATGACTTGTCAAATAACAATAATTTCACACTTTTATCATAGTTCCAGTGTTAAGTTGTAAAACATAACAAAAGTGGTTCAGGCAACAATAATTCAAGAGATGTAAACCTTACATCAAAGCCAGAGTTCAAAGAGTGACAGTTATTTTCGAGGGGAAAAATGCAGTAAAAACAGTATGTGGTACTGGTAAGAGAAACAGAAGCTGAACAGCAGCAGAAGCACGCGAATGTGGGCGGACAGCCATGCATCAATATGTTTCTGCAACCTTTCAACTTCCATGAAATAAGCAAGTAGCTGCTCTACATTGTGCTTCAAACTTTGAGAGGACACATGAATGTTGACTTGCAAACACTGGCTGTTGCAGAGATGCAGCGTGAGATCATTTGGTTGCAGGTCATTTCTCCTGATACGGCACCACCCTGATATTATAACGACAGTGTCTGCAATGCCTTGCTCAGATTAAACCATTTGTTAAACACAAATAAGAAATATAGAGAATGAATGCCATATAAACTTTCTTTTATTATCTAATTTGACAGTCAGTCATAACGGAAAAAGAACATAAATTAACAACTTTAAAGTACTTTTTTTGGCGCTAAATTATGTGATATAGGATCGGTGCATAGACTCACATACTTGCCGATATCGAGCAGCATTTTCAGCATCAAGTATCGGAGGTATTTCCGATGCTGGTATCGGTATCAGCACAACTCAAGTATCCGCCGCTATGAAGCACCAGAACCTTTCAACTGCCATGAAATAAGCAAGTAGCTGCTCTACATTGTGCTCCAAACTTTGAGAGGACACATGAATGTTGACTTGCAAACACTGACTGTTGCAGAGATGCAGCGTGAGATCATTTGGTTGCAGGTCATTTCTCCTGATACGGCCCCACCCTGATATTATAATGACACAGTGCCTGCAATGCAGAGTAAATATAATGACCTAAAGTGGTGGGCAATATGATCTATATGATTTGATATACAACCCCAAATCAGAAAAAGTTGGGACAGTATGAAATACACAAATAAAAAAAGAAAGTAGTGATTTCTAAATGTACTTTGACTTGTATTTCATTGCAGACAATGTGAACACAAAATATTTCATGTTTTGTCTGGTCAACTTAATTTCATTTGTAAATATACATCCTTTCCTGTCATTCAGACCTGCAACACATTCCAAAAAAGGTTGGGACAGGAGCAATTTAGGGCTAGTAATCAGGTAAATTGGTTAAATAATGATGTGATTTGAAACAGGTGATGTCAACAGGTCATTGTAATTATGATTTGGTACAAAAGCAGCATCCAAGAAAGGTCTAGCCCTTTAGGAGCAAAGATGGGCCGAGGATCGCCAGTTTGCCAACAAATACGTGAGAAAATTATTTAAATGTTTAAAAATAATGTTCCTGAAAGAAAGATAGGAAGACATTTGCTTATTTCACCTTCAACAGTGCATAACATAATTAAAAGATTCAAGGAATGTGGAGGAATTTCAGTGCATAAAGGACAAGGGCGCAAGACTAAGCTGAACAACTGTGATCTCCGAGGCACTGCATCAAGAATCGTCATTCATCTGTAAGCGATATCACCACATGGGCTCAGGACTACTTTGGCAAACCGTTGTCAAGTACCACAATACGTAGTTACAGCCACAAATGCCAATTAAAACTGTACTGTGCCAAAAGAAAGCCCTATGTTAGCAGTGTCCAGAAGCGCCGTCGACTTCTCTGGGCTCGGAGGCATCTGGGATGGACCATCACACAGTGGAAATGTGTACTGTGGTCAGATGAATCAGTATTTCAGGTATTTTTTAGGAGAAATGGACACCGTGTGCTCCGGACCAAAGAAAAAAAGGATAATCCAGACTGTTACCAGCAACAAGTCCAAAAGCCAGGGTCTGTCATGGTATGGGGTTGTGTCAGTGCCCTTGGCAAAGGTAACTTGCACTTCTGTGATGGCACCATTAATGCTGAAAAGTACATAGAGATTTTGGAGCACAATATGCTGCCTTCAAGAAGACATCTTTTGCAGGGACGTCCATGCATATTTCAACAAGATAATGCGAAACCACATTCTGCACACATTACAAAGTCCTGGCTGCGGAGGAAGAGGACACGGGTACTTGACTGGCCTGCCTGCAGTCCCGACCCATCCTCGGCCCATCTTTGCTCCTAAAGGACTAGACCTTTCTTGGATGCTGCTTTTGTACCAAATCATAATTACAATCACGTGTTGACATCACCTGTTTCAAATCACATCATTATTTAACCAATTTACCTGATTACTAGCCCTAAATTGCTCCTGTCCCAACCTTTTTTGGAATGTGTTGCAGGTCCGAATGACAGGAAAGGATGTATATTTACAAATGAAATTAAGTTGACCAGACAAAACATGAAATATTTTGTGTTCACATTGTCTGCAATGAAATACAAGTCAAAGTACATTTAGAAATCACTACTTTCTTTTTTAGGGCCCGAGCGCCGACAGCGGCGAAGGCCCTATTGGAACTGAAGGAATTATTATTTATCTTTCTTCCGCGCAATGAATTGCCTTTTTGAGGGGCTAACATATTCAAAAACTCACCAAATGTGGCGGTCGCGTCAAGTTTGGTGAAAAATTACGTATTTTAAGGGTTTCGAGAATAGGCGCACAAAAATGGCTCGCTAGCGCCCCCTACAAAGTTAAAAAAATTGAGCCCCTGCAGTGCGTTTAACGGAGACTCACGAAACTTGGTACACATATGTAGCATGTAAAGACATACAGAAAACGTCATTGGAGCCATACCCTAAACCCAACAGGAAGTCCGCCATCTTGAGTTGAATGTTCGAAATTAGTGCGATTTTGGCCATTTCCACATGTCGTACTTTAACGAACTCCTCCTAGAGATTTCATCCGATCAACTTCAAATTTGGTCTGTGCCATCTTAAGATATGATAGATGAAAAGTTGTAAAAAGAAAAACTTTTGATCATAGGGCATGGCCGTGGCGGGGCGGCCATTTTGTGCGTTTCGCCATCGAAACAGGAAGTTGGTGTAACTCAAGTGTCCATTGTCCAATTGGCTCGAAACTTTTCACGATTCATAATAGTCCCACCCTGAGGACATATAAGGTCCGATATTTACTCAAAGTCATAGCGCCCCCTAGTGGCAGCAGGAAGTAGGCCTAAAAGTCAAGGTGCTATACTTTAACGAACTCCTCCTAGAGATTTCATCCGACGGACTTCAAATTTGGTCTGTACCATCACAACACCTTACCGATGAAAAGTTGTTAAAAGAAAATCTTTTCGTCAGACGGCGTGGGCGTGACGTGGCGGCCATTTTGAGCATCCTTCGATGAACAAAGAAGTTGTTGTAACTTTAGTGTACGTTGTCATATCTGCCCGAAACTTCTCAAGTTTAACAAGGGTCCAGGCCTGAGGACACCTACAGGCCAAAATTTACATTTCGTCATAGCGCCCCCCGCTGGCAACACGAAATCTGCCTTATATGACAAACATCATCCGATTTACATGAAACTTATAATGTGTGGTCTATATGTGATACTGAGCCGCCCCATATACTTTAACCACGCCCACTTACTCAGGCCACGACCCCTTTCGTAATATTTGAACTGTTTAAGGTACACCCTTGTGTGAGGTATCATTGAACTCAGCAGAGAGTTCCTTCTTCATTGGTGATGGTTTGAACCGCCCCCTATGCTTAAGCCACGCCCCCTTTCATAACTGGTGACCCATTTAAGGTACACTATTGTGTAAGGTATCATTGAACTCAGCAGAGTTCCTTCTTCATTGGTGATGGTTTGACCCGCCCCCTATGCTTTGGCCACGCCCCCTTTCACAAACAATGAACTGTACGACATTGAGTCTTGTGTGAGGTATCGTTGAACTCGTCAGGGAGTTCCCTTTTCATTGGCAACAATTTTCAACATCTGATTGCTGCGCAGATGCACGGTCGCAAGGAGCGGCGTTCGCCGGTAACCCCGACGCGCGCAGAGAAGCGAGGGCCCGTCCATCGCTGCTTGCAGCTTTAATTTATTTGTGTTTTTCATACTGTCCCAACTTTTTCTGATTTTGGGTTGTAATATATACTGTGACGTATATATTTTCTGGAAACTCAATTTAGAGATAATTTAGAGGTAATATAACCAGATGGGAATGTCTTGTTTTAGCTAATGTGTGCAAAAATACTGAATCTAAATATTATTATAAAACAGTCCTGTTAACTGATTTGCTGCATGCGCTGCAATAGTATAATAAAACTACAGATATTGAAGGGATAGCTACCTTTGTAGTTTTTAAAGAACAAAGCAAAAAAAAAAAACTATACTGGTTTACAAATCTCTCATGTCTCACATTATATATTGTATAGCCTGAAGCTGTGTCAGTGACGCTTCCCAAAGCACCAAGAATCAGTTTCTGGGAGAAGCTACATTGTTAAATGTAAATGGCCTGTATTTATATAGCGCTTTTCTAGTCTTAACAACTACTCAAAGCGCTATAACATAGTACAACCATCCACACACATTCATACACTGTGGCCACCTGCTTATCAGATAAACAGTCACACACATTTACACTGTGTTCAGTGTCTTGCCCAAGGACACTTTGACATGGGACTGCAGGGCAAGGGATCGAACCACCACCAACCTACCACTGAGCCACAGCCGCCCCAAGACCGAAGAGGTCATAGTATTAGATATTGGCAAACCATCAGCCAATCGAAGCATGAATATAAAACACGTTTTGCCTTCAAAATCAATGTCCAAGCACATTGTCATCGCAAGTTTGTATCTACAGTATGTCTTCGCACAACTGCCTAAAGCTACTGTAGCACACACCTTTAATGTCACTGTCACTTTAGTAGTAATCATATAGCTTCATAAGAAAATTAGGGGTGCAATTAACAGTTATTTATACTATGGATTAGGGTTGAACAATTAATCGTTTTCAAATCGCGATTTGAAAGACTGCGATGAGCTAATCGAGAAGACCGTGATTAATCGAATGTGCAAAATTTAGTTGAATGTTTGGTGTAACATTTTGTATTCCTCTTTTTATTGTTAGATTTACTGTTTTTCATAAGTTAAATGCTGGAATAATGTTACATATCACAGATTGTTTACAGAAATGTCCTATTTTCAGTGGATTTTTTATAACTTTATTTAATATGATGGTAGAAGGTGCCATATGTAGATGCTGCGGTTGTCCTGAGGCAGATCAGAGATTTCAGTTTACAGGAAAGTACTGATATTTTTTATTGAATTTTTATTATTTATTATTATAACTTAAGCATTTGTGATAAATGTTCTGTGTTTGTTTTCTAAAGGAAAAACGGCTTCTTGTTGGCAGTTCATATCTATGTTCTCATCCTTGCATAAGAATATAGAGCAGTTTTGGTGGTGTCTCATGTCATAATGCTCTATAACATGTTGTATCTGTTACACAGTGAATATTAAACTTTTTCGCAAATTGAATGTGGAAAATTCGTAATTAGATATTTTCCCCAAATTGTTCAGCCCTACTATGGGCAAAAGCTGAGGTGTCAAAAATCAAGTTCAAAACCCAAAGATATTCAATTAGATTATACTATTAATGACAAAAGAGAGAAAGACACATCCTCACATTTCAAAAGCTGGAGCCAGCTTCAAATAATGATATTAACAATTAATCAATTCTTTAAATAGTTTTTAGTTTATTTCTGTCAATCAACCAATCAATTAATCAACTAATTACTTCAGTGCTAAAATCAATAAATAATTACAGACTTCAAAAGAATTTGTGGATACACCTTGTGCTCCGAAGACAGCTGACAACCTCTGTATATTATGCTAATGTGATCAATCGGTGTATGCATGTCTGTGTGCGTCTGGTTGGGAATATGTGTTGATTAACGAGATGAGGCAGGAGGAGACATCAGCACGCCTGTTTAAGATGTACAGACCCACGCTAACCGCAATTACTAATGTAGGGATCGTAATGCAGAATCATGCATTGGAAACTATGAGCCTAATCCCAAAGATCAACTTTCTGCATGGCAGAGGCATTATCGCTGTACGAATATGCACATACGAACATTTATGTTTAAAAATGCCTTTATTTGAGAAGGCTTGTCTGGCAAAGGGAGAGAGAAATTAAATCAGGTAAATAGAGAAAATAATTAAGAGTGAGGATGTATTCAAATGAAAAGAAAATTGACTGAGAAGAGTCAACATCTTTCATCCAGAGAGTCCTGATTTTTTGTTCTCCATCTCTCTCTTCATCTCTCTGTACATCGCTAATCTTTTCAATTTGGCCTCCAATTGCTATACATTCTGAACCTATACAAGAACATGTATTAATATTATATATTAATAACGAGATAATAGTTTGTCATTCTTCAAATACACAACCTGTTAAATAAAATCTATGACTACCTAGTTAAACGTACTGCACACCAACAATGGCGAGCAAGGTGAAGCAGATGTGTGACCTGACCGTGACAACGGGAATTATCTGTTTGCCCAAGGACTAAAGCTGCAGGCAGCATCTACAAAAAGATGCAGTCTATTTGCAGATGAGCAGTGACGAAGAAAGAAAAAAAAAACATCTCGGTGCCTGTCCTGTACCATCAACTGATGCCATGTGGCACACAAAGCATACAGGATGCCGAGGAATGACTCAGAGTCCCAGCGGGGACTGAGTGTCATCATCACACTGCTTCTCTTGTAAAACACAGATTGTGTTGAATCTACATTTTAGCGCAAAGCGTGACGGTCTGGATGTAGGATTCAGGTCATCGAGATACCCGCATTTTTAGATACCTGCATTTTTATTCAATAAAATGCTAATGCAGAGCAACAAAAAGGCAAGGAGTCAAATGCCTTGTATGTGTTCACACTTACTTGGCTATGTAAGCTGATTCTGATGCTAAATTGACATCTTAATATTCTACAATGACGCCAGGGCAAATAACACAAAAACAATCTGTAATACTGTGTGTTACTACATTGACTTGGACAGTTGCGTAGTAGCATTTGGACAGGGGCGTGTGAAAGGTTGGCAGTTTGGCAGGTCAGTGAAATGTTGCGTAACTTGCTCCTGGCACCAATTTTGCCATCCAGTGTAGGCGGAGTGGGATTCACTCCAAGACGTGATGTATAAAGCTCTTGTCATATTTTCAGCTGTTTTACTTAAATGTGGCCACCATCGAGGGCCAGACTGTGAACATTTATTCTGATCCTTCATGTTCTTGAAACTGTTCTTACAGTACTGATTTGCATGTGGAGGTCAAAGTGAAATGGATGGCTCTATTTTTGTATGGGCACAGAGTACATAATGTAAAGTGCTATTTCCGAAGGTGCAGTGGGTTTTGTTCCTCACCTGCTTGAGTCTGCTTGGTATTTTGCAGTGCAAATCACTGATGTGCAACAGCAGCGTATTGCAATTTTGGTATCAAGATTTACCACATTTTGCGCCGTTCACTGCCTCCATGCTCCGACCAAGCACGGCACTTCCTGCACCTGTGCTATTTACACTAATTGGTGAAGGTGCACCTTTACAACCCTCTCCAAAATCAGACAGACCCCTTTTATGTCTGCTTCACTTTCATTATACATTCTTCAATCAGCAGACATCTAATTGCACAGATAAAAGAATAAATGGGAGTGAAGTCAGGAAGGCACGCTAAAGATTAATGTCTGCTTTTTACCAGCAACCGTCCGTATCAGCAACGACGGCTTTCATGTATGAAGGCCTTCCCTTTCAGTTGATTAACTCCCTTTGGAAATATGTAAATGGTGGCAGGTATGCATTGCTTCGGCAGTGTCTAATTTTAGTGGCACACAAACTTCTATGTTCTTGTGCACATTGAACTGGTCAGTTATATCTCAGTATTCTTGTCAATCTTGCAGTTTGTGGAATAAAAAAAAAATCTAGAGTGTTGGAGACCTTTTTTGTGAATGCATGTCTATTGTTAATGTTAATCCTACATCCAATCCTTAACTTCCTGATTGGGTAAAAAACTATTTGTTTTTACCCAATAGTAATCGTACTGAATCATGAGCAGTGTGTATTATGTAGTTCTTAGTGAAAATAGGCCATTAGTTGCTTACTTGAACACTAAGTCACAATAACTAATTCAGACTGTAGTGTGAGTATGCAATGAACCATTAAGGATGCATTGAAAGTCTGTTCAAAGGGGAAAGAAAACAGTTGGTTTTATAAAAAAGCTTATTATGCCAAACCTAATACAAATAATGGTCATTTAATTGAGTTATATTTACCTACGAGGTACTTTGGCCGACAAGGTACCTTAATTGGATATCTAATAGCTTTTAAAGTGCCTGAGCATCATTAATTCGTCCCCCTAATGATGTCCTGTTGCTCAGCTCTGGGGACCATGTTTAAAGTGTGCAACACACAATGTTCACTAGTCATGATCAAGATGTCCTAGAAATGTTAGGCGATACAAGGGCTTTGCAGCTGCTAAACCCATGAAAGAAGGTTGGATGCCCTTTTGATTTTTTTTCTAACTGACTGGCAGTATTTGAGCCCTGTCATGACTGATTACAGTTTTTGCCCGTTGATTGAACACTATAGACACATGCTTAAACCAAAGTAACATAACTTGAAGTTGTTGTTACTATACCTTAAACAAAGTGTAACCATACCTTAAAGAAAAGCGAGTCTTTGCACTTTAGTTGCAATTCTGTAACTGTTCAAAATACAACACACATTGGTTAATTGAAAAGACGTAGACACACACCTGAAAATACTTACTTACAAAACTGAACACCAATCAGCCAGCTACAAAAAGGCCATAGTGAAGCCATTTTGAGAACCTTGCAAGCATGGAGGCAGGGAGAGCTAGAGGCAGAGGAAGAGGAAGACAGAGAGAGAGAGAGGAAGACGTGGTCGAAGAGGCCACGCAAGGACCATTATTTCGGATGACATAAGAGCAACTTTGGTGGACCATGTCATAAATCATGGCCTAAGTATGAGGGAAGCTGGGCAGTAGGGTTGTGCCGATGGACGATACCATCGTCCATCGTGATGGCTGGCCGACATCACGATGGAGAGCCACCATCGTGATGCCACACCCCCCCCACCCTGTCAGACCTATTCGCAGGCGCTGGACGGGAAATTAACAACTGTCCTTCTCCATAAACAACAGGTTTCCCACCGTTGTCAGAAAGAACAGGGGAGACACTTTGTTTCTCTCACTATGACTACTAGTCGCTACTCGCTCCAAAGCTAATCGCCGTCACTCTCTCACTTCTGCGTCGCTCTATCACCCACTCCCCCCCCCCACACACACACACACACACACACACACACACGCACATGCCGGCTGGACGCACACACAAGTATAACCATCAGGCCACTTGTGGATGCTATGGCGAAAGCTCTGCGCGGAGTAACAAGCGTTAACGTGGACAGCTTCACACTTTCCTTTCTGCCCTCACAAGTTTGTGGACACTACTGTGTGTGTGCATCAAAAAGTAAGTCTGGTGTCCTGTGGGTACGGGACGATGTTACGTCGGATTTATGAATGTACTTAGTAACAGTAGGCTAATTAATGAGGGCAGTATTTTGTGTGAGCTATATTGCGCATCTGTTCATGTGCGCTGCAAGAGTTATGTTTCTGTTTTTTTAATTTCGTTATTCAGTGCAAACATAACGGAGATTGTAGTTTAATCTCAGTAATGATGGTATATTAGGTTATTACTGTTGCTCTGTTAAAGGCAAAAGTTCCACTGTTACGCAGAGCACGGACATCTGCACCGTAGTTAAGTGAAAGTAGGTCAAATTGTTGCAAATGTTGTTTTTACTGTAACTGTATACAGTAAATTATTCTGTTGTTTTGTACGTAGACCACTGTAGGTGCAACTTTGTGTTGGTTGGGATGTAAACTGTGTACATTGTTTTTGTGAGTAAAATAAAATATATTACTGTGTATTTGTGTGTTCTGAGTATAAAAACAATATTCTCAAATATTTTACAACACACTTGTGTATGTACTGTCTGTAGTAAGTGTAACACTGAATAAAAAAGGCCTAAGTCATTATGATGAATGGAGAAGAAGTGTTGCCCATTCATCATAGTGTTTTACATTGAGCACATCAGTGTTCAACTGGTTCTTATAAATGTCTATTCATATGACGGTCTGTGTGTGTCATTTGAATACAAAATATCATTTTGAGAAGAAATAACATTGTTTTGAATGTAAAGTTTCATTTTGCAGGAGGGGTTTTGCCCGTTGTGTTTTTAGATTTGTGTGTAGAGTTCTGAGAGTATGAGGCATGCTTTCAAAAAATATGTGTAAACAATCGAGAAAAACTGTAATATGTATAGGTAAGTGTTTCAGTCCTTTACATTTACAATAAAGAATGGGTGCAGTCCAGTAACAGATGAATATGTACCACTGGATTAGTACCACATAGATACATTCAGAAAGCTACACAGGTACCTGTGTGGTGGGGTGGGTCGGTTCTGTATGTGTAGTAGTATAGGTGTGTGCTTTGAGTAAAGCCATCCACAATATGTATTTTTTGTTACAGAGAATCTTGGACATGGATGGAGCTGTCCAGCCGAGTGAATGTATTTACATTGACGAGGCTGGATTCAACCTTAGCAAAAACAGACGACGGGGACGTAATATAATTGGCCAAAGGGCAATTGTGCACGTCCCGGGGAAGCGTGGGGGAAATATCACATTGTGTGCTGTCATATGTCTTCGAGGGCTACTGCACCATCATGCCAAACTGGGTCCCTATAATGCGCAACTAGGGTTGGGCGGTAATACGGTAATAAGGTATACCGCGGGGTCTAAAAATAGCAACGGTATCAGTTTCAATACCGTCATTAAAAAAATGCAATGCACTTATATAGGAGGATTAAATATTAAATTGTGGTGACCCACAAGTAAGACTGAAAGAGACATTCACCAAGGTACTGTACCTTTAAGGGAGAGGTGTGATGATATACGAGTTCCGGGTTAACGGCTGAATTATGTCAAACAACAACGTTGGTGAAAATGCTGTTGCTGTGGTGGCTAATGTCGGTGCTATCTACGCGGCCACCATCAAGTTACCGGAATTTTGGCAGCACAACCCATGGCCGTGGTTTCAGCACATTGAGGCCCAGTTCCAGCTGAGAGAAATAACACAGGACGTTACAAAGTATTTCCATGTGGTATCAGCCTTAGATGCCTCAACAACAGCCGGGGCTATGGCGCTGTTAGAGGCTCCTCCGGCTAACCTCCTGTTGGAACTCTTTGAACTGTCGGAGCTGGAGAAAGCAGACGGCCTGCTGTCCCTGAACGGCCTTGGCGACAGCAAGCCATCCAAGTTAATGGAGAGGATGCTGGCTGTGCTGGGCGCGGTGGATCCCTCATAACTCTTCGTCCACAGTTTTTTGTAAGTTGTTGTTATGTTATTATTGTTTCTGTATTAGTGTTTGGTATTCAGTTTCTGAACGGTGCACAAGCCAACAGTTTGGTGACGCCGTCTGAGCCTTACGTCATCATTTTTAATTAGTCACGGTAATACCGTATACTGCGGTAAAATAGGGATGAGGTTTGAAGGTATCAAAATTTGGATACCGCCCAACCCTATGCGCAACACATAATCACATTTCTAGATGCACTTCATGATGCAGTTGTACAGGACAGACCAGAGCAGCCCAGGTTTGTTGTTGTCTGGGATAATGTTAGTTTCCATGGTTCACCAACCATGATCAATTTGAAGTTGTGTACTTGCCCCCTTACTCGCCATTTCTAAATCCTATAGAAGATTTTTTTTCCGCCTGGAGATGGCGCGTATATGACCGCTAACCACATGCCCGTATGCCTCTTCTGCAGGCAATGGAACAGGCCTGCGGAGACATTGAGGTGAGGTCAATCCAGGGATGGATTTGGCACACAAAGGGGATATTTTCCCTGATGCTTAGCGAGAGAAGACATTGCTTGTGATGTTGATGAGATCCTGTGGCCAGACCCCAACAGACGGCAGGATCCATAAGCCCACTTGCGCACAATTATGTTTTGCTGTGTGTACAGTAGTGTATTGTTTGTTTTATTTTTGATTTAACTGCATTTACTGTACTGTAAAATATACTACTGTAATGTAATGATTTTGAATTCAGTATTTCATTTTTTGGTTGTTGTGATAACATGCCCTCAGTGGAACTGAATAAAAACATTGAAAACAAAAGACTGCAGTTTTTTATATAAAGTAGACTAGTGTGTTGCTGCTGATCTGAAAGTGTATTCATATGATGCAAGTGGGTATCATTTTGTCATCAGAGTGACATTTTGACAAAGGATTGTTAGGTTTTGATAGCAGAGTTTGAATTTGACATAGATGTGAATGGTGTATTTCCCAGTGTTGTGTCTTATTTGCTTGTGTGTAGAGTTTTGACACAATGAGCCAAGTTTTGCAAAACATGTTCAAGCAACGGGCAAAAACTATAAATGTGCCCTCTTGCCTACTATATCACTGCTCTTGGTTTGGATTGAACTTCAAAGACTGTGGAAAGGCAGTGTTAGTCCTGCCTTTGTGTCACTGACAGTCTTAGAAATTCTACGTCTTTGTGCCTGAAGGAAACAAAGCCCAGTAGTGGTGTTTCTGCAATGTAACATGATGAAAGATGTGGTGCGTATTGGCTTACAGACCAACACACTGGATAGGGTTGGGTAACATGACTATATACAGTATACTGTCAAACATCAGAGATTTTGCAGATTCATATTTTTGGTGTATTAGGACACTATGGGCAATACTGCAAGTCAATAAGGTGATATTAGATTTACAGGACATTTAGTAACTTCAAACAAGTAATTTTTCAGATATTTAATTTACTGGTTCCCATCTGGTTATTTTACCTCTAAATAATACTGCGATCAAATGTCCAGAAAATGTACATTTTCACAATATATAGATAGATAATCATGGCTATCCAGTAGGCCTGCACGATTAATCGATTCACCCTGTTCCCGATTTAATTTTTAAATGGCTTCGATATTTTTTTATTTTTTTTTGGCCTTTATTTTGGTAGGACAGATGAAGACATGAAAGGCAAGCAGTTAAAGAGTGTGCTAAGAAATCATTCTGTTTTTGATACTGTACTTAAATTGGCAAACTCCATTTCTCTAGAGACTGAAGCTGTAGCTGCAGCATGTTGATTGACATGTTTTAGTGATGTAAAGACATGTTCAAGGAGTTTAGATAGAGCCTGTATCAGGGCCATATTTAGTTCAATGTGTTATATGTCACTATTGTTGGTAGCTTACTGTACCAGTGGCCAGTATGTACTTTATTTTCTTTATTCATTGAAGCCTCTATGTTTACAGGTTTGTAGTAATGTGCAATGTGCAATAGGTGCCAAAAAACATCTATGTTTGGTACTGCCAATTTGTTTTGTTTTGTTTTCTCATGGTTCATGTGTTCAATAAACATTACAAAAAAAATCGTGGCAGAGAATCGTGATGTCAATTCTAAGCTAAAAAATCGTGATTCATATTTTTCCCCGAATCGTGCAGGCCTACAATCCAGCACGAATAAGACTATATTTGACTTGAATTACAGTGTGTCTTAATTTGTAGTTATAAGACAAATCAGAACTAATTCTGGTTTAGTTTTAGCTACTTTATATTATACATTCTGTTTTGGCTTTGAGACTGTGATTTGGATGGAGGATTCAATTAACTTGTTTGTCCACCAGCCAAATGGCTAGTAAATGTTCAAATTTTTACCAGCCATTCAATAGATAACCATTGGGTTTTTTTGGCTGGTGAGTGAAGCTAAATTACCAGCCACTTGCATATTTTACCAGCATTTGGCTGGTAAATGGTGCTTCTTTTGAACCCTGTTTGTAGGTCACTTTCAACAACAGAAGGAATTGCACGAACCCTCCCAAATTTAGTGACAACTATTCATCACCGCTTGATAACAACACTATGCAAAAAAACAACAGACAGAGATATTACAGCTGAACAATGAGAAATTATGTTAACAAAACAACTACACACATACAGAGTGACAGGAAGGCTGATTGTCTCCTCAGAGTAAGAAAATAAATATTCCACTCTTCGGTAGGAATATATTTTAATGTCAATTTTCCCAGTACATATGAAGCACAACGCAAATTCTTTCAGGAAGACGTCATTAACCCAATCATTACTCTTTCTCCGTAAATCAAATCAGCTGTTTAGAAGCGATACTTTAACTTAAACCAATCAGATATGACCACGGAATTCAAGGACCAATCACAGCACTACAGCTCTGCTTAAATATGTTCTCCCTGTGCGTTTCAGTTTTCGTTCCAGGCAAATCGCTCAACCCTCCACCTCCCCTGCCGCCTCCAGTCTTCATGATTCTCCCGGCTGGCCATTCTCGTCGGTCTGGTCCCCGGTCTCCTCTCCACCGCCACCAGTGTCTAGACTCCATCGGGGGATATGTTTCCTATTCTCTACCCCTTTAAAAAATATTAATTTGATGGAGTCTAATATCCAAAAGACTCATACATTTTGTCATGCAGTTATATAATAAATATTGTTCATTATAGCGCCTGAAAAATTTATAAAATGAATTCAAGGTTTTTGTTTACTTCTATGTTTTGGGATATGCTTGTAAGTTATAAGTGTATGTACTCAGGTAATAATTATTCTTATCAGCTCTCTCCAGGCAATACAAACAAGATGGTTCATTCTGGTTATGCATTATAAGGATTCCCAAATTGACATAATTGTTTTCTATTGCACAGCTGCAAGCCATAACTAGCCTTTTATGAAATTAACACTTGATAGGTGATCTCATCTCACACACACACAAAAAACAAATGAGACAGTGTGAAGCTCAAAGGGATGGTTTTGAAAAAGTCATAAGCCTAATGCAGCAAATGCAAGTGATAAGCTGCCTTTTCGTCTTTAGAAAATGTTTGTTTTTCACTTTTATCATCTACCCAAGGTTATGCTTAAACTATGCCTGCTGCAGGATGACAAGCATGTCCCCAGGTGATGCCCTGTAATTCATTTGTCAGGCAAACTGTAATTCTGCAGGACACTGCACATAGTCCAACACCCTACCCCAAACTACACAACAAAAAATCCAAACAGACACAGAGACACATTTGCAGAGGAAGCTGGAAATGAGCTTTTACGAACCAACATTGGAAAAATGATAAAAATTCCTCTGACAGTGCTGTTTACCTGCTAGGAATCAATATCACAATAACGGAGAGTGAACATAATGTATAATGAGGTTGAAAACAAATTGTAAATACCCATAAATGTTGTTTTTATAGACATGACCATTACTGAGAAAATGGAAATTATATTTGTGTGTAATAAAAAAGCATTACCACTCTAGGCACCAAAACCATTTAAGGCTTACCCGCAACATTTCTATCAGCACTTTAAACCCAGCATCCTTTACTTACAACTACTGTACGCTCTTAAATAGATATTGAATGCCGAATTATAAACGGGTGGTTAGAATAAATCCAGAAAACAAGCAAAAAAAATCTCTGGTCATTAATACAGATATTGTGGTGCCTGCAGAAGAGTTTGGACGGTAGAAATAGTACGAAATGCGTGATTTAAATCAAATTAGCAGTTGTCACAACTTCCATAAACATGTTCACAGGCGATGGGCCTCAGATAGATCAAACCTCTACCCCACAGTCCTCTCTAAATTACACCAATTTAAGGATGAAATCACTCGGTGCTAATCTATTCCTCTGCATGGAGGAGGAGGAGGAAAATATCCAACTAAAGTTGATAAAAATAAGACAGCAGTAGCACACAAGCCTCAGCACACAGCAGAGTACTGATGCCAGTGGCTTTCAAGAGTATCACCTACGAGGATGAAAAGGGGGGCAGAGTAACTGAGACTAGAGATGGCATTTCTTCTCTGGGTGATTATAAGCACAGACTCCCTCCCCAGTCATCCTCGACCCACATCCCTGCCTGGCCTCTGCCACTCTCATCCATTCAGTCCACTACATTTCTCTGTGTGTGCCCTGCGATCCAGCCTAAAGACACCATCTGTTTCGACTCCTCTGTGATAAACAGAAGAATGAATCAGACTGGAAATGCAAAATCATAAACAAACTGAAATGTCTTTCTGTTTGAGGAGAAACCTCACTACTGAGCCACTGCCACCTTCATAGAGAAAAGTCAGAGAGAAGCAACTTTTTAAGTATTACCCATAAGAAATGCTTATTGGACACCTATGATAAATGGAGGACACAATGTGCAGGCCAGCTGAACCGCATCAAGGCAGTTGAGCTGACGCACTACAATAAAGACAGGTTTTCTAACTGTTCTTTTAGAACTGAGTAATTACTAATTGATCCATTTTCGAGACTCCTTAGTCTTGAAGACCCCGTCCAATTTTTTTTTCTCTTTACTTCACTAGTCTTTTGAATCAATGTTAGTTCTGACGAGCTCTGACATCGCTAAATCCCTCCATGCAGCCCCATTCAAGCATCCCTGGGGCTGCCTTTGTTCTAGGATAAAAAGTAACGGTTCCCATCTCCTCACCTCTCAATGTTAACAACATGCTGCAGGTTTGTGATGGCTGTTTTTAAAGATCTCCTGGTCAACACAAGTAACTGCCATCATGACGGGATATCTTCTTTAACAGCACAGAAAAAGAGGCGTAAAAACAGGCTTATAAACACATCCACACCCATTCGGCCAGTCCTCTGCAAAGGATTCCAGACTTCAAAGACACGCGCATGGTAATCTGCTTTAAATGGATGTTTCAGGACCTCTATCATAGCTCGATCATCAACTGAGCCGACTTAAACCATGGATGAAAAAACAATGCTAATAGTGGATAATTATCAGCTTTTACTCCGTCTGCACTGGCTGCTCTATTCCCTCTCCCATCACACACAGAGGCTGGCGAATAAACACAATGGCATGAATAAATAATGACCCCACAATCCTCTTAAGGTCCCCGAATAGCGAGGGGGGAAAAGACAAAAGTTTACTTTTGGTGTTTGAGAGCAAGCAGAGCCTGAAATTGTAAGCGACTCATTAGGGCTACATGTGGCTTGCCTGGGGCCTTGCTGAACAAAGATGGCACCATCCCAATCCTGTCATTCCTCAGCACACTCTAGGCCTGGCCTAATAAAATTCTAAAGTATACCCAGAAGAAACAGCTACATTCCCAATAAAAGACAGTGAAGAGCTTAAGCACTGCCTTTAAAAAAACGATTGAAAACCTTCACATTTTACAAACTTTCTTCTGGAATCAAACTTTTAGCGGTACAGAGTACTGAGAAGGCCACCTTTGTTTAATTTGTGCAGATCTGCTATGTTTTGCATGCATATCATAAGACTTTGTATGCTTAAAGGAGCATACTTCTGTCAAATACATTATTATTATGCTCTCACCATATCTTACATATTGTTTTTTCATTTCAGACTCTTTGTCAGTGTTAAAGAATTGATTGGTGTGTCTCTCACTGAGTGCAAAGGTTATTTAAAATACATGCGCTGCCAAGAAGCTTGTCTTTCTAAGTGCTTAAATAATTCAAACCATTGTAAAACTAAAGCCACTGAGTTTAAAACATGGCAAATAAGGTGTGTTTATAATAGAAGTAGTTTGAAGAATTCTATGGTAATATAAGACTGGCTGCATCACTTGGGACAGAAATAGGAATCTTGATCTAGTATCAGCAATTTGCAAACATTTAGGTGCGTCTCTTAC
Source organism: Gymnocephalus cernua (assembly GCA_023631565.1). Classification (NCBI taxonomy): domain Eukaryota; kingdom Metazoa; phylum Chordata; class Actinopteri; order Perciformes; family Percidae; genus Gymnocephalus; species Gymnocephalus cernua. The sequence goes on from CM042430.1 coordinate 5,373,656, forward strand.
TTTATTTCTCTTTTTGGAAATATTTTCCAAGTATGTATTCAACACAGCGGTAGTGGCAAGAAAGTAATAATGAAATAGTATTATATGCAAATAGAAAACACCTTTTCCGGAGGGTAATTTTAGAGACTTTGGACCAAACGAGGTAAGCCAATTTCAATTCCAAATTTCCACTGAGGCGATAAATAGAAATAAAGTTGCCAGGGATAGATGGAGTCCTAGCAAACTGGAGATGGGCAACAACGTGATCGCAAGAACTATCCTTTAATACGCTGTCAAACCAGTGATAAATCAGAATGCACATTTCAAATGTATTTTTCAATTGCTGAATACTGGCCATTAACATGCTAATTTTAATAATGGTAACTGTTGTCAGGAGCACCAATATGCTTCACTCACCACCTACTAAACTGCATACAATACAGAAACACTGAAACAATATATTATATTAGTCCTGTTAAACAATGTATCTCTCTGCATAGATATCCCTTACCTCAGTAAATCCAATTCATCAATTTGTGTTGATATTTTGGTTCTTTTTGCATATACATGCTGTCGTACTCGGGATGTCCTGAGATGATCTGCAGGATCAGAATCGAGGCCGACCAATTTTTCATTGATCAGTAGCAGCTGTATGAAGCCTGATCCATTTTCACTCCCTTGTTTATTGCATTGCTGTGGGTTGTGTTGTTACCCCTTGTGTTGTCAGAGTTTCTTTAGAATGTAAAGCATGTTTAATAAATGCATTTTTCCTGAATGCTTAGAAATGACAGCAGGCTCAGTATCAGAGACTAATTAAAGCTGGTATCTTGTCATGGAACATGCCATATTCTCTGACACTCTTCTCTTGGATGTGTACAGAGTGAGCAAGGCAGCAGGGTGCATAATTCCTCTCATTTTATACCACATTATACTTTTTCATATTACATTTTAATTATGCATGCTTTAATACACGCTTTTCTTGTTTGCACTCAAAAATGCAACATGTAATACCTCTGCTTTATTGTCCTGTGTACATAGGGCGCCCATGCAACAGTCAACAACGCTCACTGGACCATCCTGTACAGATAAAGGTTCACTGAATGAATTGAAAAAATAATCCTGGCCTAGCAGCATTTTGTGACTGTTAAGGGTAGATGTAGATGAATGGTCGTGAGTAAGGGTGCTCCGATCGATCGGCCACCGATCGGTATCGGCCGATAATGGCTTTAAATAGTTTGATCGGTGGTCTCCATAAAGGCCGATCAGATAGGCCGATCAGATGACGCACTACCACGGATGTATTAAGAGCGCACTACTCCTAAGAACATTTTCAAAATGGCGGCGTCCCTACATTCAGCGGTCTGGCAGTTCTACAAGGTGTGTGAACGGTGGCAGAACAGCAGTTGGCCCACGGCAGGCCGCGGAACGAAGACGCTAGGAAGACGGCTACTGCTTTTAAAAAGCGGCTGCCACCGGTGGTGCTCCGGCAAACGTGTTTGTGATTACACCATTCTGACGCTTCTACTGCCTCTGGAGCACCGCTGGTGGTCCGCCGACTCATTGCTATCTGGGAAAAAGACAATACACTAGCGATTAGCAACGTGTGTACCGAGGAAATACCACGAGGCGGAAATCTCCAAAGACATTTCAACAGCACCAACCTCATCATACATTTGAAGGTTAGTCACAGAAAGCAGGATGAGGAGTTTTCAAAGTTAGCTAACGCTAAGGCAGAGCGGAGTCGTGTAGCTAGCAGCTCCGGCGCTCAAACAGCTGTTTCCCCGTGTGTGTGTGTGTCGGTCCGTGTGTGTGTGTCGGTCCGTGTGTGTGTGTGTCGGTCCGTGTGTGTGTGTGTGTCTCGGTCCGTGTGTGTGTGTGTCGGTCCGTGTGTGTGTGTCGGTCCGTGTGTGTGTGTCGGTCCGTGTGTGTGTGTGTCGGTCCGTGTGTGTGTGTGTCGGTCCGTGTGTGTGAGTCGTGTAGCTAGCAGCTCCGGCGCCGCTCAAACAGCTGTTTCCCCGTGTGTGTGTCGGTGTGTGTGTGTGTGACTGACTGTGTGTGTCGGTGTGTGTGTGTGTGTGACTGACTGTGTGTGTCGGTGTGTGTGTGTGTGACTGACTGTGTGTGTCTGTGTGTGCTAAAGAAATGTGCAGTGATTGAAAGGACATTTTTTAGATTTTGAGCTAGGACAGAAAGCCAAACAGTTACTGATACATTCTCTAAACATGTGTGACTGTTATGTAATGGCGTAATTTTCAGTTCATAAAAGTGATCGGTGATCGGTATCGGCCGATACATCTGCCAGCAATCGGTGATCGGCCCCAAAAATCCTGATCGGAGCACCCTTAGTCGTGAGCAGGTGTAAACACTCAGGATGAGTCGCCGATGAAGTTGACAAGATGGGATGTTTATTGTTTTACTCCAATTACGGCCAATAAGGCAAAAATAGCGATATACAAATTAACCAAAATTAAGGAAAGCAGAAAAATATATACTTATAAGAAAATAAAAGTAAGTCAAAACTATCACATAATTACCAACATACAACTTTTCCTAATTGACCTTTAGACAAGTCATGACTCTGAGGGAATCCATCAGACTTACGTCCTACTCCCTCCAGTCTACTCCAGCCTTTCCCCAGCAACAGTCACTGCAAGCCTGAAGCCCGCCCCTCAAATTGGAACATACCAAAACAGTACTACAGGGGTGGCTCAGTTGTGTAGACAATAAAAGCTTAATACAGCCAAAATGCATATAGCTATAAAGCTAAACATTTACAGAATATCATATATATATGATTCACATTGTAACACTTCATAAAGCCACAAGATACCTTGACGGCTAATAATAATTACTACTAATTCGGTCACTTCCTGTTACCCCGGAAGTCCTACAGTTATTTAAACCCGAGGATTGCAGCAAACGTTCCTTAATATAACAAAGAGAGCACATGCTGATAAGACAAAGATTAAATGTTATCCTCTGTTACCTTTCAGCTAAATAAACAGACATAGTTAACAAAGACTTAAGTGTTGCATGATTATTATAACTGGTCATGATTGTGAAATAAATGGTATGGTTTTAAACAATAGAGAATGATGTATTGATGAATATAACTATAGCATTTAAATCACCGTAGCATTAGATGTTAAATGTGTGCACAAGAAAGCTACGGGATTACTGTGGGGGATTTGATGAATAGCTAGGCTAAAAGATGATTCGAAAACAGTGTGATAATTAACAGAACATATAGACATGCTAAACAAACATTTAGGCAAGTGATGCAACCTCTTCACTCAGTCTTTGAGATACTAAATAGGTAGGACATGGCTAGCCTGACGGCAGCCATGTGCCCCATCACATGTGCCCCATCACAGTGACCGTTAATCAAATCACTTTTCATAGCTGTGCAATTGTGAAGTTTGAACTGAAATATATCATCAGAGACACTATGTTAAGCCCTTCCCCTCACCTTTTTCAATGCGGCATCTTCAATGCTGCATTTTACAGCAATATTGACATCAAAAAGACGATGTGGCAACTGACACTGTACAATTAAAAAACCACAACAATTGAACTCTGACCCAGGATCGAAAGTGCCAAGCATCCAATTAGTGGCGTTCACTAACAAGCTGTAACCAGCAGCCTCTTGCTAGGTGAAATATACAGAGATAATTCTTCAGCAAAGTCAAAATTACATGTAGACGTTTGGGAAATCAGGGATGTCAGGGTCATCTCTCAGACTTGAAAACAAATCAGTTTAATGCCATTTTAACAATATAAACAAGGTTAAGTAAAAAGTTGCTCTTTTGTCCTCACTTTCCAGATTCATCTCTGCAAAAGCCTTACAATAGTGTTACCTCAGTCCTGCACCAGTCATATTCTATAGGGTCATACAGCCAATGTTTTTTTTTTTTTTTTTTTTGTGTAACTGCTTATCAGACAGCTGACTGACAGAAATCAGTTTATTTTATGTTTTGAATCAAGTTGTCTAACTTGACATTAGGGATGGGGCCGATCCGATCCAGTATCGGTATCGGGACCCGATACCAGCGAAATTCAGGTATCGGATTTTCCCGATCCAACCTGCGGAGATTTCCGATACCACGAGCCATGTCTGCACTTTAACGTTGTTTGCTGAAATGGCTCAAAAAGTGATTCCTGCCGGCTGGTCTGCTGGTTGGCTGCAAACTGTGGAATAGATTTCCTGAACAGAGGCGCGGCTCAATGAGACACAGAGTTACGAGACACGCCCCCGCTCAGAAAGTCCATTCCGCAGTTTGCAGCCAGCTAGCAGGATAGTAGCATGAGCAGCATTGTGGCTAGCTCAATGCTATCCTGTGTGTCCGCTGTTTGGAAATACTTCACAGTGGAAACACCATTTTTCTTTTACTGTCTATGGAAACACCGCAGAGCAAGACAGCAAAATGCAAAAACAAAACAGGACTTTCACAACCGTCTGTCCCAGTGTTGTCGCTGGCTTGTGGCGTTTCATTTCCCCGTTGTTCCGTCCCCCAGAGACCCCGGATCGTGTCCCGGCGGCCGCTGTTTCAGAGCAGCCGCTGCAGCCGTGAAAACAGAGGTGTGTGTGTGTAAGTGTGTGTGTGTGTGTGTGTATGTGTGTGTGTGTGTGTGTGTGTAACTAAGTGTGTGTAAGATGTTTACAGTTATTGCACTTTTCTTATATTTCAGATATTTGACATTTTAAAACGTTGATTTGTTGATGCTACAAGAGCCAGTGTGCTTGATTTGCGCTGTTCACACACTGTTTTATTGATAGTGTGTGTGTGTGTGTGTGTGTGTGTGTGTGTGTGTGTGTGTGTGTGTGTGTGTGTGTGTGTGTGTGTGTGTGTGTGTGTGTGTGTGTGTGTGTGTGAGAGAGATTTTTACACTTGCACTTTTCTTATATTTCAAGACTCAAGTATTTGACATTTTGGGAATGTTATAAATATTGACATGACAATCAATTTGAAACCCTTACAGTTGCATATCTGTTTTCAGAATGAGATATTTCCTGTTTTTTCTGACCTTATACCTCAAGTTGCCTTTTGGGACATACATGCATACGTACATCCATATCATACTTGCCTGTTGAGAGGAGTTTATTTCAGCATCATATAAAATCAACAATAATGATAATAATAATATTAAAGCAAACACAGCTCTGGTATCGGAATAGTATCGGTATCGGCCGATATCCAAATTCAGGTATCGGGATCGGATCAGAAGTGAAAAAATGTGGATCGGTGCATCCCTACTTGACATTTTAAAAACAACTGCCTCATTCCTAAGCTCAGTGTGGAAATGTTTCTGGCTGTCCCGGACATCTTGTTGGCATGAGATGAAAAGCTAAAACTGTTACACATCCAGCCAACTATAAACCTCCATTACTGCTTAGCTAGTAAAAAGTCTGTTTAAATCGTCTAAACAGCTCAAACTGTGTCTATGCCAAAATGTGGTCCTTTGCACAGTGCAAGTATTGAGGTTTGAAGACAGAGCATATGCAGTTGTGGTGTGACCTGCTGCAGAAGCTGGCAATTCATACAGCTGAGATAAGACTAGTGTTTCCAGTGTGACAGCAGTACTTTAGGGGAACCACTAAAGGCAGAGGGGGAAAAAAATCTAAAGCTTAAGTCCTGAGCTATTTTCTTCAACACGCACAGGATGTGAAATTTCACTGTGCTGAGCTACTTTCACTGGGAGAGAAATAATCCAGGAAGAACTGGAGATGTCCAGCACAACAAGGTTCTGGAATTGCAGCGTCTTTATGTATTTGAAAATCATATGTTTGCATCATCCCTATACTTAAGTGTGCTTATATTATTTTGAATCATGCAGGTCTGACAAAGCCTGAGAACTGAAGTGGGAACGATGCAAATAATTAATCATATAGTTATGCTCACAGACGATCATCTGAGTTCTCACACAGACAATCTTGTATTCCATGCAGTTCAAAAAAACAAAAAAAAGAAGCACGGATGTTGTGCAGTTACTGTCATAGACACCTTGCATCTGCACCTTCTGAACATTTACAATGTTATTGTGCACACTTTGAAAGATACTTGTTATATGTGTAGTTTTTTCAGTTATAAATAGTCTGCACATAGATGTTATGCATATGAATTTAATATGTACACAAATATGATGAAAACAAATGTATCTTACTTGCATTTATGTATGTTTTAACCCTAAAACACATAAGTATTATCCAGTTTTGGATCAAGTGACCGACAAAAGTAACCATCATCATTTACATATCATTACCAGAGATGGTGGTTACTGATGAAACTTTTGTAAATCAAGCAAGCCTGAACGCTCTGCTCCTGGATTTGTATCAGAGACTTATACATATCATAGGTGACCAGTAATGAGAGAAATCTCAGCATGGAAGTTTAATTATTTCTATCTGATATGAGGGCAACAGCATATTATGATCTCTGCTTCCTCGGCCTGGGTAACAACCGATAATTGTTTTCACTAGAGATAACTGGTTGTTCCAAGAAGATAGCATACCATATTAACAAATAGATAGAAGTTGATAATTATGATAATTCAGATGTGATAAAATTCTACTTTTTTGTAATGTAGGCTCAGTGGAATGGGGTATGAGGGAAAAATACACCAAAGATTTCACAGACAGGAGCGCAACTAATTTGTATCTAGGGACCAATTACACTTTCCGGTCAGGGTAAAGGCCAATATTGATCTGATACCAGTGCTCTTTTTTCCTTTTAAATTTAAAATATGTTTACCTCACTGGGTGGAAATGATTGGACTCTAACTACACACCACTTCATAAATACAACTGTCTCTTTGGGTTTGTGATGACTTAAATATTGTTGTAGGCGTGTAAAATCACAGTTTTCCAATTATATAACAAACACTTGTTGACTTAATGAAAAATTAATTTATGGAACAGCTGCAGTGAAGAGATGAAATCATGCACAACAATGAGCAATTTTAAGAGACTATTTAAAATGAATATATTGAACGGATACAAAAAGAACTCAAGGTGATAGTATTGAATACTGACTGTATGGTTCCTGGGCTTATATACTAAGTCTAGTTTGAATGGGTAATTATTCAGTTTTATGTAGATAAAAGGAAATGAAGTAGATAGATGGAAAAGAAAGAAATGTGTAAATGTGTGTGTGTGTGTGTGTGTGTGTGTGTGTGTGTGTGTGTGTGTGTGTGTGTGTGTGTGTGTGTGTGTGTGTGTGTGTGTGTGTGTGTGTGTGTGTGTGTGTGTGTGCATGTATGCATGTGTGTCTATGTGTATGCATGTGTGTATGTGCGTGCAGGTAGGTAAGATATACGGTACATGTATGTGTATGTACACATGTATGAATAAGTGAAGCATCAAATTGTTTTGTATTTAACTAAAGTATAATTATAGAACATTTTTTTTTATGAACTTCTTCCTACTCCTTTTTGAACATGGGAATTTCTTATTTGAATCACAATAATTTTGGAAGATTGTGCTGAGACGTACATGTTCTTTTTAATTGTATTATAAAACTCAGCAAAAAAAGAAATGCCTCTTTCAGGACACTGCATTTTAAAGATACTTTTGTAAAAATCCAAATAACTTTATAGATCTTCATTGTAAAGGGTTTAAACAATGTTTTCCATTCTTGTTCAATGAACCATAAACAATGAATGAACATGCACCTGTTGAACGGTCGAAAAGACAATAACAGCTTGCAGGCGGTAGGCAATTAAGGTCACAGTTATAAGAAAATTAGGAAAATAAAGAGACCTTTCTACTGACTCTGAAAAACACCAAAAGAAAGACGCCCAAGGTCCCTGCTAATCTGCGTGAACGTGCCTTAGGCATGGTGCAAGGAGGCATGAGGACAGCAGATGTGGCCAGGGCAATACATTGCAATGTCCCTACTGTGAGACGCCTAAGACAGCGCTACAGGGAGACAGGAAGCACAGCTGATCGTCCTCGCAGTGGCAGACCACGTGTAACAACACCTGCATAGGTACATCCGAATAGCACACCTGCGGGACAGGTACAGGATGGCAACAACAACCGCAAGAACTGGCCAGTCTGGTGCAGTACATGAGGAGATGCACTGCAGTACTTAATGCAGCTGGTGGCCACACCGGATACTGAGATCTAATCGCATACATCATTTGTGCTGTGAAAGTATTTTAAATATTTAAATTCAAATGAATCAATGAATAATCAGCATTAGTGACATTAAAGTTAAAAAACTATTTTTATTATTATTTTCACTGTTCAAATAATGACCATAAGAATCAACAATATGACCTAATATACAGGATTCCTGAATCAGGAATAGGGTTATTTCACTAATAAATTGCTATTGAACGATAAAACATCCACCAGATTTTACAATAACTTTGAATGCACCATGAGGCTGTAGGTTACCAGTTTTATTGAATGCGCCGTCTCCGTAAGGTCTGCAGCTGCAGAAGTGTCGGAATCCTCTACAGTGAGTGAAAGACAGTCTAACTTTACACCGTTTAGCGTTAGCTGTCAGCATTTTAACCGTGTTTAATCCAGCTGCTAGCTAGCGGTAGGATAACATTACCTGCTGTTGAGTCTAGTGTTAACTAGCGTCACATGTAGCAATGTTTCTGTTGCCTGTAGCAGAGCATTTTACAGTCGAATGGTGGCTAGAACAGCTCCGGGTGAAAAGTCAATATGGAATGGATTAATATGCGTTCATTTTTTTTAACGCACTATTTTTTCTCAGATTAATTAATCAAAATGAACAGCCCTAATATACATATATATATTTAAACATGTTCAAAATAAACTTAACTAAAAAACTAAAACTTAAAAATTGTATTTAAAGGTCCAATATGTAATACTGACAGCTAGTGTTTAAAACAGTTACTGCAGTACAAATTCAAAATACTGGAGAGAGTCGTCTCCCCCGCCCCTCCTCCCCAGACTCGAAGTTCACGTTGGTTGCCAGGCTGAGACCGGAGCATCCAACAATGTTGCTAGACGCTTGTCTCACATAACCAGACATTACTTCACAGCACAGCGGAGTAGCTAACGTTAGATGCTGGCTATATTGACAGTCATAAAAGCCCGTGCTCACACGGAGCTCTGTACCTAACTGACACACACACTTTTTCGGCTTAGAATTAGCTACAGTAGGAACCGCTAAAAATACAACGAAATTCGCCATCCTCTCCACACGCCAAACAGACACACTTCCTCGGCTTAGAATTATGATAGGAACCGCTAAAAACACCACTGCCTTGCACTCCTTTTCCACCAGACTGAAATACACGCTTTACTAGCCTTAGAATTACACAATCGCTAAACACACTGCAAACTCAAGGTCCTCTCTTTCCGACTTAGCTACAGCCCCCCCCCCCCTCTTGGCTTCAAATAACTCACCGTTGTCGGCTACGGCCGCTGAACAGGCTACACGGTGTAAACAGCCGTGGCCCGCCTGCCTGGTCCTCCGGTAGCGCTAGCAATTAGCAGGGTTAGCATGGTGGCGTTAGCCAGGACCAGTCGGGATCTCTTTACTGGCTGTCTCAGTTGTTTTTGCGAGTAACCAACGCGGCTACTCTAGCTATACAATTCAATGGAAGTAGCTACACGAATGTTGAAATGACACAAAGTGCTCGTCTCTAGTAGCTGTGATAAATTAGCCTGAAGCTAATGCTTACCTGTACAGGAGGAAATGAGCCAACTCAGCGTCCTTTTGGGCTCTAATCTCTCTCCATCTTTCAAATACATCTCCAATATTAACCCGGGGTTTGTTACGTCTCTGGTCAAGCAACTGTTAGAAATATGATGTATTTTAATGTCGGGTATAATCTATCTCTGTTGATCCCATTCATTTGTTTGGTGCATTCATGGCTGTACTAACGTTACAGCTGCATCGCGCTGGTTTACGTGTTTACAGTTATATCCAGAGATGGGAAGTAACGAAGTACAAATACTGTGCCGACTTTTTACTTTTACTCCTTACATTTTTAACACAAATACTGGTACTTTCTACTCCTTACGTTTTACAAAAGTGGCTCGTTACTTACCCACTTACAAAAGCGCGATGATAAGTAACAACATTGTTTGTGACAGAACGTTCTCATTTTCATTCATAAATTCACTCCGTCTGTGTTGGGAAGCTCTGACATTTGGACCTTCGGGGTTTCCGTGGCCCTGGATCTGACGTGAGGTCACTTAACGTTACTAAGCAACAACAATTTGCATTCTTTGCGCGGTCTTTCCTTTCTCGCAACTAGTTAGTTACCTAGAGTTTGAACTAAGTTTTATAAGTAACGAGATATGAAACGTTACTAAACAGACCTAAATAACACTACTTCAGTGTTTTCTAAAGTCTGTCCCTGAAGCTGCTGCCACGTCGGGTGATACTGCAGCTGCCACCAACGTTAGCCTACTGTTACCTGGTAAGTGAGAGTAGCCTAGCTTATATGATACCGCGTACGTGCGTGTGTGTGTGTGCGTGCCTGTGTGTGTGTCTGTGTGTCTATGTGTGTGTCTATGTGTGTGTGTACCTGTGTGTCTGAGTACAGCAGTAAACAGAATACAATGTTTATATTTCCTTGTTTCAGATGATGAGAGAGACAGTGAGAACTCCTGGCCTTCATTAGGTCAATGACTATGCAACATTAGAGTAAATTCTTAAATCTTAAATATGCATTGCTTTACACAATTAAATGACTATATGGTAATGTTAGTTAGCAACGGTCAGATAATTAACTAAAATAGAAAGAGTGGAACTTTTTTCTCCTTCCGTCTGCTTTTTATGCATTTGTTAGCCATGGTGTTGAAGATTGTAAACAGTTTATTAAATACTTTTGAGTAAATGTAGGCCCTTATCAGCAGATTTTACTGCTAATCGATACAAAAGTTGTATGATGATGCTAATTATTAGTCATGGTTTTGTGTGGCAGTGTAGGGGTGTCGGTTAAACGGCTTATATGTGTGATGAGATGTCCTGTTGCGTTCAGGTTCGGTTGCGTTTCTCAAAAGTTAAATCTGTCTTATCTTTTCTCAACTCTAAGTGTTGTTTTTCCAGGACTTTAAATAAATGCCATCAATACTTAAACGTCTGTTGCCTGTGTACAGTTCGTATTCAGAAACGTCACAGTACCGACTGTCTGGGGTGTCGCTCTGGGACAGGCGAGTATGAGGCTGGGAGGGGAAAATCACAGTATACTCACTACAAAAAAATAGACTACACCACTGGTTAGTTCTACTCTAAAAGTATGCAGAACTTACATGTAGATTCATTTAAATGTTGATTAAAAATGGAACTGGATCTGTGAATTATTACAGAATCACAATTGAATTCATATCTTGCTACTCAGTCAGAATCTTATTAACCTGGAGTCCCAGTCTCTGTCACAATAATCATATATGTGATGTTTTAGGCCTTTTGGCAGACATCCATTTAAAATGTAGACAATGGCATATATACATAAAGAGCCTTTTCTCCATGTCTACTGAGGTTTCTCAGCTTGCGCTCTAGTAACATTTGTGGTCCAGGTAGCTTTGCATAAAAAATGGTTGTCATTCGCAAGGCTACTTTTACTTTTATACTTTAAGTACATTTCCAAGCCTGTACTTTGTTACTTTTACTTGAGTAAATAAGTTAAATCAGTACTTCTACTTTTACCAGAGTATTTTTTAACACAAGTATCTGTAGAAGTGAGTACTTTTCCCATCTCTGGTTATATCTGGCAACCCGGCCTGGCTGTCAAACTGGGCAGTTGATAACAACACACAAACCAAAACATAAACATAAATTCCGTCACGGATCGTAAATTTCAAAAAGAAAAAATACTGACTTTAGCATTGTTGTCAGAAAAGATAGTATTTCAGCTTAACATGTTTCCTTAATATCTGATGAGGCATTGGTGTCATTTTGGATTTATTACAGTACAAATATAACATATTGGACCTTTAATGTGGGTTGAGTGAATCTGGCATTTTGCTTCAACTTTTTTTTTTCACATGTGCATTACTACTATGCAAAAATATAGAAAAACAGGATATTAAAGCAGATTTCTGATTAATTTGTGTTACATATAGGCTACTTTAGAACAGTCAATAAAGTGAAAAGCTGTTATTATTATTCTATAATAAAAAATGGATTTATAAAAAAAACAAAAAAAACATTCAAATTTCAATGATAAAATTAGATAATTTACAATATGTAATGCTCTGTGTTGTCAGTGTTTTCTAGGCTAGTGAGGTATGGGTGACGATGTATGCTTTCTGAGTGAGAGGTGTTGCCAGTGTTTTGGTCCACCGAGCTCATTTTGAGACATGTATGAAGTTGTTTTGGAGGTGAGATTAACTGTTTGGCCAAGATGCATGGAGGTAATGCAGAGTGTTTGAAGAGTGTGGCTTGAGTATTGCCCGATGCTTGTTAGCGATTGAAAAAGAAAACTGTAATAAGGTCAGTATATGCACCGCTATAGATCCAGAATACTAAATCAGTGCCTTGCTATTTGTATCACATAAATATAACATGAGCATAGATAATTGACTGTATGTTAAATGAATCTTGCTAAGAGAGGGACAGAAGTTGTGAGACGGGGGTTAGGATGATCCTCCATGGAGCAGGGCTCATCCTGCTCCATGCCGTGCTTTGAGCTGCACTGCGGCCCCTGAGCCTTGGTGGGAAGATGGGCCCTGATGTGCTGTTGGTTTAGACTGTCAGAGGCACTGGCAGGGAGCGGGTATGCAACTCCACAGATAACAGACCAAAACTGTCCACAAGGGCCTCTAAACCCAGCAAATTAGTTTGCAAATGAGCAAGAGAATATCTCCACTAATCCATGATCTGAGCAGAGACTCTGCGAGATGCCAAAAAAAGTAAACAAATAAATAACTTCTGCGGGAGGAAATAAGCACGGCTGTGAGCTGGGAAGCCACTAGTGATTTCTTTGAAGCATCATTTTTGCCTGATATTCCTCTGCTACGATGGCCGTGACCGTTTCAGAACAAGGTCTCATGTTATGCTCAATGTGGATTCAGTGAAATTACAGATCCCAATATTACAGAAAGTACTGTCTCCCTGCAGCAAATGATCACAGTCTCTCTGTCTCTAGCACTGATGCATCAAAATACCAATGTTTTACAAAAGTGATTATATTTGTCTCTACTGGGAAACGGATATAATTACCAATCCCCAATGTATGAAAGGTGTGACTTCTTCTGTGGTTCTTTAAAACATATTGTTCTATTTTATACATTTGTCACTTATTTTATAACTTAGCATATTCAAAAGCTGTCAGAGAGATGTAATTATTATCTGTATAAATAGCTCTTACTGTTTTACTTCCTTTGATCTTGATTCTTTGAACAAGCATGCAACTTGTTTCAACCAGCACCCTGATATTTTTTATATGGGAGTCATTTCTTATGGAAAGCAGCACTGTAAATTGAATAAAATATCATTTTAAAAATGAAACCCATATTTTATGAAAATAAGCTATTTAAAGAGAAATTGTTTATAAAATGCATTGTTACAGTTACCAGGTAATGATATGTATTCATTCATATGTCATTTCTGGTAACAACATGAAAACATGCAGATATTTCTGTGTTTTATTTTCATGTTTCTTGACAATTTTGCGATCTGCAACATGTACCAGAACACACAAGCAGAATAAGGTTGATGCTACTTAGAGCTGTAACAACTCCAAATTTACTAACATAAGACCATCACATAAAACTGTTTGTTACTATTAAATGCTTCTTTATAAAAAAATAATGATTAAAACAAGACAGACTTTACAGACCTTATCAAATGCATCATTAAAATAAACAACACCAATAACATGCTTGCTGTTTTGCATGGATTGGGAATTTTTGTCAATTTTATTTTAAACAAAAACCAGGGAGACCTGATAACAATATTGCTCTCACATATGATAATTGGTTTTCAAGCCCAAATTCCGCCGGATGCATGTCTTTTCACTGATGTCCGTTTCCTTCCTCTTTCTTTGTGTTGGCGTTCTAACCTCCGGTGGATTTCTGAGGACTATGGTTAACTGCTCCTCAGATCTCTGCAGGGTAAATCCAGACAGCTAGCTAGACTATCTGTCCAATCTGAGTTTTCTGTTGCAAGACTAAAACAACGTACACATGTTCCACTAAAACAAGTTCCTTCCTGAGGCTATTTTGCAGAGGCACCATGGCTCTGTCCGGCAATTACATTTCTTATGTACATGTCCCAAATGTGAAGACTTAAGAACCAAATATTTCCAAAAATTTGAAAAACATATCCCAGGCTTCACTATCTACACTGAGGACAAAAAACTTCCTTTTCTATTAGGGGAAGATAAAAACACGGCATGGCTAGCAGCTAAATATGATGTATTTTGTTGTCATGCCAATACAGCAAACTGAAAGAGAGAGAGAGAGAGAGAGAGAGAGAGAAAAGAGAGAAAGAGAGAAAAGAGAGAGAGAGAGAGAGAGAGAGAGAGAGAGAGAGAGAGAGAGAGAGAGAGCGTGCGTGCATGTGCAAACATGTTACTTCTACTCCAAGGTCACAATAAGAAACCCCATCTCTGTGGTCCTACCACACTGCTGTAAAACATGCCCTAATGAATCCAGCCCTGTAATACAGGAAGCGGCTTGTCTAATTGGAAGTCTGATGTCAGTACACCCCACAGGCTCCCAATAAGCTCTGGGGAATCAGTTCAAAGATATTAACACATCTTACATGTGGAGTGTGCATCAAATAAATGTACATTCATGAACATTCACTTCAGGAGGGTGTGGCCATCAGCACTGGTTTGTCAGTAGGCACAGTCTATGAGCTACAAGATTACGGTGCACGGTTTTGTATCAAAGTGTAACAATGCGGCTTGTTCATGGTTACTTTGAGAAATCCCTAGAGTCATTATGCAGAGGGGACTAATGTGATTGCTCATTTTCATCCATCTGTCGTTAACTCATGTGTAGTCCAGGGAATAATGATCCAAAGAACCCAACTAGAAAACATTGATTAGTCATACTGGACTGTGGCAATGCGACAAAACAATGTACATTTAGACATTGCAACACTAATGTTTCTCTGTCTTTTGCAAACTCCAATATTTAAGAAATAAAACACTGCATACAACAGAAAAACATGTACTATTCCAGGTTTTCACAATTGTTTGAACATGCTTCCTGAAACTATAGCTCAATTTCTCAAAACTCTAAACACAAAACTGAAGAGAACTAACTATTTTGTCAAAACTCCACAATTCTCTTGCAAAATTAAACACTGTATTCAAAACCGGTCTTCTATCTTTTGAAAAACGGACTCTTTCACCAAAACAATACCTTAAAAATACTGTTCATATAGGTTTGACTTCATGAGGCCATCTTATTAAAATCTATACAATAGTGAATATATCATGAATATTGTATGCACATTTGGCCATCCAATGAGCTCCAATTGGGCTAAACTCACAACCTAGGTTCCATCATGCAAACTTATAGTTGATACTGCAACATTTTTACAGCAATAGAATTACAGGTTTTGCCGATTGCTTACACACGTCTTGCGGAATATGGCTCATTGTGTCAAAACTCTTCACACAAGCCAAATAAGACACAACACTCGGATATAAATATCTCACTTCTATGTCAAGATGAAACTGCAATCTAAAAATCCCATTTCAAAATGAATTGAATGAATGCAGAATCAAAAATTCTACACACATGCACCGCTTGAATTACTCTTTCAAAGCAGCAACAACAGACTGATGTACTTTATACAAAACACTGCTCTCTTTAGTACTTTGTATACCTATTTTGTAATACAAGCTCCTACTTACATTTCAATGAATGCAAAAATAAAAAGGCATCAGAAAAAATTTATACAGTTTATTTTTTCGCATTACAGTATTGGGGTTGGTGAACCAGTCCCGGACCAGAGCAGCCCGGTGGAAACTAGCATTATCCCAGATGACAACAGACCTAGGCTGCTGTGGTCCGTCCTGTACAACTACATTATTTAGTGCATCCAGAAATGTGATTATGTGTGCAGTATTGTAGGGACCTAGAGTGGCATGGTGATGGAGAACTCCTTGCAGACTAATGGCAGCATAAAAGGTGATCATAATAGTGTTTTGCATTTTGAAGAAAAGTGTTTTCCCAATGATTGCAAGAGTTTTTATTCTTGAACAGAAGTGTCTCATGTAAGAAACAGTGTGTTGTGTTTTGCAAGAAGTGTGTTGCAGAATTACAAACAAAGCGAAAAAACAGAAAATATAATTTTGGTGACTTTGTTTAAGGCAGGGGTCTTCAACGTTTAAGCCAAGGACCCCTTAGCTGAAAGAGAACTGGAGCAGGGACCCCCTACTACATATATGGTATACAATTAAGTTGCATATTAAACTGAGCCTACAATAACTTGTAGGGTGGCCTAAAGCCTGTATACATACCTTTTTTTTGCATAGAATACTAAGCTATTCAAATAGCCTAATAATTGTTGGCATGATTTTATAAACCATGTTTTAATCTTAAACATACATGTGACATACATCTGTGGATGGCCTTTGTGACTACCTTTACTATAGGCCAGTAAGCAGTGGGGATTTATATTTGCTAATAATATGTTGGATTCATGTTACAACTTTTTACATTTTTGAAAAAACTTTCAAAAATTAACAATAATTTGGAGGCACCACGGCATTTACTCTGAGGACCCCCTTAGGGGTCCCGGACCCCATGTTGAAGATCCCTGGTTTAAGGCATGGTTACAAAAGTTAGGGGTTTTGATGCTTTTGTCTAAGCATTCACTTTTAGTGTGTAGGTATTCAGCAAAAACTGTAGATTCTTCATAATAAATACATTGGACAATCACCCTCAAGTTCAATAGGTGCTTTTCACATGCAAGGGAAAGGTGGCTGTCAATCACTAAAAACATGTTTGATGGCCAGGCTGATGTTCTCCTCTCCACTCAGGTTCAAATCTGCGAGAGATTTTTCTTCGAGGAACACCTGTCCCTCATAGACAGTCATGCTACGTTCACAGATTCAGTAACTGCGCACAGCCCTGGAGCTAACCTCAATCTTTCAACAGTAAGGGAATAAATCATCGTCACTGAGGAGTTTGCACTTACTGCAAGAGTTTTTGTTCTGTGGTCTGTTTTATAACTCAGTTAAGAAAAGCAATACTAATTATTATTATTGTATTATGTATTTTTGTAAGAAGATATAGATTAGAAGACAGAAGTTGTAGTTTGTTTGTTTTAGTAGAATATTGCTACAAGTAGTTATTTATAGCCATTATTCATACTAGTACAACCCCAAATCAGAAAAAGTTGGGACAGAATGGAAAACACAAATAAAAAAATAAAGTAGTGATTTCTAAATGTACTTTGACTTGTATTTCATTGCAGACAATACAACAGCACATCATTTAATGTGTTCCTCATGATTTGTTATTGTTTTTGTTTCAAAAAAACAAAATTCCTATTTTGGTTCTTGCAACACATTTCAAAAAAAGTTGGAACAGTAAAGCATTTACCACTTTGTAACGTTGCCATTCCTTTTCACAACACTTAAAAGACGTTTAGGGACTGAAGACAGCTAGTGATGAAGTGTTTCAGGTGTAATTTTGTCCCATTCTTGCTGCAAACAAGTCTTAAGGTGGGCAACAGTACGGGGTCTTCGTTGTCGCATTTTGCGCTTCAAAATGCGCCACACATTCTCTATTGGAGACAGGTCGGGACTGCAGGCAGGCCAGTCAAGTACCCGTATCTTCTTCCTCCGCAGCCAGGACTTTGTAATGTGTGCAGAATGTGGTTTTGCATTGTCTTGTTGAAATATGCATGGACGTCCCTGGAAAAGATGTCTTCTTGAAGGCAGCATATTGTGCTCCAAAATCTCTATGTACTTTTCAGCATTAATGGTGCCATCACAGAAGTGCAAGTTACCTTTGCCAAGGGCACTGACACAACCCCATACCATGACAGACCCTGGCTTTTGGACTTGTTGCTGGTAACAGTCTGGATGATCCTTTTCTTCTTTGGTCCGGAGCACACGGTGTCCATTTCTCCCAAAAAATACCTGAAATACTAATTCATCTGACCACAGTACACGTTTCCACTGTGTGATGGTCCATCCAAGATGCCTCCGAGCCCAGAGAAGTTGACGGCGCTTCTGGACACTGTTAACATAGGGCTTCCTTTTGGCACAGTACAGTTTTAACTGGCATTTGTGGCTGTAATAACGTATTGTGGTACTTGACAAAGGTTTGCCAAAGTAGTCCTGAGCCCATGTGGTGATATCGCTTACAGATGAATGACGATTCTTGATGCAGTGCCGCCTGAGGGATCGGAGATCACGGTTGTCCAGCTTAGGCTTGCGCCCTTGTCCTTTACGCACTGAAATTCCTCCACATTCCTTGAATCTTTTAATTATGTTATGCACTGTTGAAGGTGAAATAAGCAAATGTCTTCCTATCTTTCTTTGAGGAACATTGTTTTTAAACATTTCAATAATTTTCTCACGTATTTGTTGGCAAACTGGCGATCCTCGGTCCATCTTTGCTCCTAAAGGACAAGACCTTTCTTGTACCAAATCATAATTACAATCACCTGTTGACATCACCTGTTTGAAATCACATCATTATTTAACCAATTTACCTGATTACTAGCCCTAAATTGCTCCTGTCCCAACATTTTTTGGAATGTGTTGCAGGTCTGAATGACAGGAAAGGATGTATATTTACAAATTAAATTAAGTTGACCAGACAAAACATGAAATATTTTGTGTTCACATTGTCTGCAATGAAATACAAGTCAAAGTACATTTAGAAATCACTACTTTCTTTTTTTATTTGTGTTTTTCATACTGTCCCAACTTTTTCTGATTTGGGGTTGTAGTTTTAGGATTTGTGTAATTATATGCAAAGTAGACCAGCTGCATTAACATATTACAACCTGAATAATAGTAAGGCATTTTATATCTCAATATGAAAATGTAAGGTTATTAGCAACAAGGCAGAACTAAATATTATCTTGACAGCTGTACACAAATCTATATGGAAATGCTGAAAAGAGGCTGTGCATGGTAAATCCACATGAAAAGATTTGCTTTGATTTGAAACCCGACCGTCATTCACACTAAAGTCTTTTTTTCTTGCTACTTGAAATCATTTATCAGTGGAGGAGCCTCAAATGTGTGCTGCTCCCATACTTTATTGGTGTGATAAGAACATGGCTATGTGATAAGTATGGACAAACTGAAGATTTTAAACTTCTCATAAAGTCTACTGCAGGCTTATAAAAAAACAGGTACTATTTTATTTAAGATAATAATCATACCATTATGTTTTCAACATACATGCTTCTTTCAGTCTGTGGGGGTTTTCCAAGTTCAAATTGGTCCTTGGAAAAATGACAATTGGAAATTGTCATTTGTATGTCCATTATGTCCAGTCTACTTGAATGCACTTCCCTTTACGTTATCATAAAGCCACTCTTCTTCTCATCCCCAGTGCAGCAGCCAGAGGTGGACTGACACCTAGAATGCATCACACCAATCTTTGCATCATTCCTCTGGATACCTGCGAGAATTGCTGACTCAGGTTTAAGAGTCTTTTTAAAGAATGTTGACATAGCTACCCGGCCGCCTGCTATTTATTTATGTTGATTGTATTGCCTGCATTTGTTGCAAAGTGTTTTATTTGAGGACCACAATGGAAATTCTGATTTATTGTTTTTTTTATCCTTGTGATTAAAAAAATCAATTGCATAACAATTTCTAATGTAGCTACAATAGCATAGAATGAAATACATAGAAACTAGGGGTGTCAAGATTCTACAAATCTACTATTCGATTTGACTTTTGGTTGTTGGGTCACGTTTTGATTACATTTTTGATAAAAGAAAATGTCATCAGGAACGGGCATTCCACAAGAAGAGTCACTAGATGGCAGAAGGGTACTTTAAAACAACAGTTTGAGTTTCTCAGAGGTTTTTTTGGATCGCAATTGCACCATTAGTTTAACGAATTGTACCTGAAGGCATCATCGAGTCCCATTGTTTTTTTTTTACATAACTCCCGAGGAAGGAAAAATGTTGCCACGTGGTGACTTCAGTGAAGCAGGAGGATTTTCTGTTCTGTTATTTCTCCGTCATCTCTGACTCCAGCAGTGGCCATGGTGTCTGTAAAAGTCAAGCTGCAGGCAACCGCTAAGCTAACGTTACACTGTGTCTTTAGCTGCATGCTACCAGCATTTTTTTTCTTCGGACGTGCAAGTAGGTAGGGGTGGAGAGAAAAATCATACTAGTCGAAAATTGAAAGCTCATTTCGATCAATTTTCTATTTAAAATCTGAAGTGACACCCTAGTAAAACTATTTGGAGATAAATGGTAAAGTAGTAGTAGTAGTAGTAGTAGTAGTAGTAGTATCGCTACTAAAGTGATGATTTTGTTGGTGCCAACATTCAAGGCTGTGTGCTAATAAAACTTAAAATTAATTTTACAAATATAAGAGTTGATTCTAAAACAGGGATCTAGGGGGGTCCTCAGAGTAAATGCCGTGGGGCCTCCAAATTATTGTTAATTTTTGAAAGTTTTTTCAAAATTGTAAAAGTCTTAACATGAATCCAACATATTATTAGCAAATATAAATCCCCACTGCTTACTGGCCTATAGTAAAGGTAGTCACTAAGGCCATCCACAGATGTATGTCACATGTATGTTTAAGATTAAAACATGATTTATAAAATCATGGCAACAATTATTAGGCTATTTGAATAGCTTAGTATTCTATGCAAAAAAAGGTATGTATAAAGGCATTTTACAAGGTATTGTAGGCCCAGTTTAATATGCAACTTAATTTTATACCATATATGTAGTAGGGGGTCCCTGCTCCATCTCTCTTTCAGCTAAGGGGTCCTTGGCTTAAAAAACGTTGAAGACCCCTGTTCTAAAAGGTCGTGGAGGGACTTTCATAAGAAGACTTCACTGGAGTTCCTAGAGGCTTTGCCCTGAACCAATGCCTACAGCTACCAGTATATAGTAATGAGCAATAATAAAAAATAATTAACTCGTACAATTTTAAATCATACAGATGAGTCCCACACTGATGATGTTCTGCCATTCATTGACATTAAAAACACCTATTTAAAAAAACCAATATTTAAATAAAACAATTCTGCTCTGAATAATACTACAGTTCAGAGGGACAAACTGCATTGCTAAATGGCACTTCAGTGTAATATCAAAGCTTGGCTATATATATATATATATATATATATATATTCTTGTATCTCCTTAATCAATATAGAACAGATCTCCCAGGAGGATAGAGTAAGGTAAAGCCAAATCAGTACTGCCCACTGGAACTAATTACATTTTGTCTGTAGAAAAATACCAGTGTCAGTCACACAAGCACTTTTCTATCAGCAGGAACTGTGTAGGCCTTAGTTGCATTATTTTTCTCTGCAGGTTATGCAAAACAAGAATAACAACAGTCCCTCAGCAGGCTTTTGTGGTTATCTCCACTGCCGGTTCTCATGCTTACAGAAACGTAATAGTCTAGCCATAACAGTGGGGGAAAGTTGGGATTAGAGCACACATCTGGATAAGCTGTAAGAGGGTAAAACCCAAGAACAGCAGCCCTCTCCCAAACCCAGCAGGTTGGACTGGCCTCCTTGCTGTTCAGCCTCTGGAGGATGTGCAATGACTCAGCAGTCGCTGCCTGCTGGAAGTGTCCTCAAGGGGCTCCCTAGGGACTAGAGGCATGCTGGGTAGTAGACACACACACACATACCTGTACACACTGCATGAATGCGTTTTAAACGCTAACCAACCCATACACATGCAGTAGGAGCAGTCCGTGGGGACTTGGCTTTAGAACTGGAGAGTAGCTGGTTCAGGTCCAGCACGGACCAGTCGAAACAGGGTTTGGACTGGTAGCTGGAGAGGGGCCAGTTTAACTCATGGGCACTGCCGGGGTGCCCTTGAGCAAGGCACTGAACACTGTAACTGCTCGGGACTCTGTGCTATGCGGCAGCCCCATCATCACATCATCTCTGCACATGAATGCATGTCTAGGTCATTTTGTGCATGTATTTCAGGCTTGTGTGTTTAAATGGAGAAAATAACAGCGGAACGATAAAAAATAATTTGGGTGGCTGCGGCTCAGGAGATAGAGCGGGTCGTCCTTTAATCCCAAGGTTGGTAGTTTGATCCCCGGCTCCTCCTGGTCCTTGAGCAAAACACTGAACCCAAAGTTGCTCCCAGCGCCTTGCATGGCTCCGCCACCATCGGCGTATGAATGTGTGTGTGTGTTGGTGAATGAGAGGCAAATTGTAAAGCACTTTCTCCAGTATAAGGTAGAAAGGCCCTATATAAATGCAGTCCATTTACCATTACTAATAAAGTACATATTAGTATTATATTTATGGAGAGGGCGTCCATGCAGCGTCGACATAACGCGCACATACACACATTTAGGGCTGCACCATATGAGGAAAATATGCGATAATGTTGTTGAATATCGCGATAACGATATTACTTGCAATAAATAAACAGATATTTAAATGTACTCAGTTCTGTACTCAACAAATTGCTTGTTGAATTTTTAAACAACTAAAAGGAAATCATTTCTAACATGTTTATTGAACAAACTGAACATTGAATTAAATACAAAAGGCAGCACTAAAAAAAGAATGACAGTTACGTTTTAAAGTGCAGTTTTTACTGATATTTTCTTTCAACTAACAAAAACAAATCTCGGAGTGTCTATTGCGATATGTTGCAGCCTTTCGCCATATGTATATTGCGGCAGTTGATATTGCGATGACGATAAGCAAATTATATATTGTGCAGCCCTACACACATTAAAGTGTAATTCCAGCGAAAATTGACCAAAAGGTGTTTTTCTGCATTAAAACACGTCAAATAAGCCGTGGAGACAGTATTTTTCGTCGATCAACCACTACAGAACTTGGCCCAGCTTATGCTACAGCCCCAAATCGTAAACAGTGGACGAGATAGGGGCCGTAACGCATTTTTTAACCAGTAATATTGTTCAAAACAGCACCAAACGTCGTCAGTAACTTGCTCAGGGTCCCTACACATAAAATGAGGCACCAACAACCTAGTTAGCGAACCCAGAGTTTATCACAGAAGACTGTTCAGAAAACTTACCAAACTGTCTCAGCAGCCATATCCTCAGCACCGAAATGTCACGCGAGATCTCGCACGTCTATTGCCGGAAGGGACTACAGTTCAGCCCATCAAAATCAAAATCTGATTAGACTCCTCCATTTCCGCTCCTATGTGATGATTCTTGCTTTGGCCTTGTCTACTCCGAGCCAACACCAGACTGCCTGTAGTTCCTTCCGACAATAGACGTGCGAGATCTCGCGTGACATTTCGGTGCTGTGATAAACTCTGGGTTCGCTAACTAGGTTGTTGGTGCTTCATGTTATGTGTACGGACCCTGAGCAAGTTACTGACGACGTTTGGTGCTGTTTTGAACAATATTACTGGTTAAAAAATGCGTTACGGCCCCTATCTCGTCCACTGTTTACGATTTGGGGCTGTAGCATAAGCTGGGCCAAGCTCTGTAGTGGTTGATCGACGAAAAATACTGTCTCCACGGCTTATTTGACGTGTTTTAATGCAGACATTTTTTTTTGCTGGAATTACACTTTAACAATCAGTGATGGACATGGACTACTTTTCCAAAACTCCAAAAATGAAGTACAAAATGCCAGCGATTGAAAGTGAATAGTCTATAGTTAAACACTTTGCAACTTATGTTTTCATTTGTTACTTGTCTACCCATCATGTAGTAGATTAGACCAAGAATAAAGGTAGCATGTTATTATCAGCAAGGGCTTTTTAAATTATAGTATTTATGGGGTTTCCTGAGAATCACTTGAGCATCAAGAATTTTTTTCTCAAATCACTATTGCTTATTTGCATACATTAAAACCAGGGTCAAGTAAGTTGCATGTGAAGAGGGGGAGAACTGCCCAGCGGCGTGAATACATTAAAGCAGAGTAAATGGTTTGTTGATTTAAAGAGATTAACACACACACAAGCCCGCTCAATGGATTGTAATTAACTTGCCATATATAAATTGTATGTTATCAGGCATTACTGAATTAAATGCTAAATTCAAGTGCTCTTTCTGCTCGGGTGAGTTGAATAAAAAGCTACTTAGAATCTTGATTGGGTGTCACGGATGTCGCATGATGCTGCAGCTACGGGTGCTCTCAACACATTGCAGCCATCTAAGGAGATTCTCTTTAATTATGTACAATGCAGCCAAACTCAAGTCCCCTGACATCTCAGATGATCAAGCAAAGGGATGCCACGTTCTCTCCCTGAGTCATTCGGGCAAATGGATTCCACTTCCAAGAGTCATTTCTGTCAGTTATAATAAGAAGCTAATACATAATGTGACACACTCTAAAATGCTAAACTATTCACAAGTTCCTCTGCAAGGCGGTGCAGGGGCAATTACAATGTTGCCGCTGGGCCCTTGATGAGTTCCTCTATCTCTGAAGTATCCTGGGAACAGTATCATAAATCTGCCAGTTAATATGCATGATTTAGGTTTGAGTTCAACTTTGCATAATGTGAAACAGAACTTAAATTTCACCACATAGCACCTGTGTCAAAAAGAAAAATGGAAAATTTTCCATTTTGGCAGAAATTCAGGAAAACAAATGCAGTAAGGAGTAGGCATTATGGACACAAAACGGATATGTACTGTAGGTAAAGGAAACCTGTCTGCCAGGTTCTGCCTCCACACTGCACTAAATTCTCTCCAAAAGCTTTTTCTTTCAGTGTACACTATGCAAGCAATTAATACGTTGTACCTGAGTTTACCATGCTTAGGGGACTGAGCTGAATATCCAAATGGCATTTCTGCTTCTGCAGTAACATGACTTAATAGCAATAACAATTTTAAAGTAAGTATTATCTTCTGCCAATTTTTGGCATTTGCCATGGCTCATAGCTACATATTCCCTGAGCTCAAGTGACCTTATGAGCATGCACACCGGCTCATCTGACCCTTGGGCAAAACACCAAAGCCACAGAAAGTTGAATTCAATACACATGGCTTCCCACTTCCTGGCACTGATTTCACCAAGAAACCTGCCAAACCATTTCCTGTCTAAGACCACACAATCCCCATGATTCACACACGGCAACAAAAAGAAGAAAGCAAGAATGAAATTATCTAGGAATGAAGAACAGCAGGGGTAATGGTATCCCAAATCCCTGGCTGTGCTGAAACACTGGTAATTGTCTTTTCTTTTAAGAGGTAAAATCCTAAATGTGTTGGTCCATATTCTGAAGAAAAAATGCAAACATAAATTTGAAAAGCTTAATGAAATGTCATCTTCAGTTTGGTCAGACCAAAATTGTGCCAGGGTGTCAACATGTGCCAAGACATTTACAAATATAGAAAAGATGCAATTCATCTTGTGGTTGTATGAGATTTCAGTCAAGCAATGTCAAAAACTAAACAAGCCTAAACCAACGTTATCATCGGAGTAGCTTAGCTTTTTTTCTTTTCTTTTGTATCAGAGACATAACAGGTAATTCTGCTTTAGTGTAAAGGAACATGCTTAAAAACACACACAAAACCATATTCCATTTAGACATCAAAATCAAATCAACATCGAAAAAAAAATCTGCTTGCTTGGACCGGCAGAGAAAAGTAAAAGAGAAAGATGCCCTACCGTTTTCTGTGTTCTCGTGTTCCGTGTCAGTGAGAGTTAGATTGGAGTTGGCCCTGCTGGAGAGGCACGAGCTGCGGCCTGACTTGGTGTTGCTGCGGCCCCATAACCTGACTGCATGCTCCGGCGACATCATACCGTCTGTCTCTGTATCTGCATCTGAGCCCACACTGACTGAGTACTCGCGGTGTGGCATCCCCAGCTCAGACCTGTACGTGGCTACATGGGATGGGAGAGCCTCTCCAAAGCCAAGGTTTCGAAGGGAAAAGTCTGCCCCTGCAGCAAACCAATAAATACAAAGTTCTGGTAATTAATTCTGCTACTTACTGCATTACTCAACATAATGAACTGTATTCATTACAGAAAGAAAGATGACAGCAATAACCTGGCCTCGAGAGGTGCAGTTATAGCAAAAGTTCCACATGCAATAGTGTCAGAGCACCGTGAAGATGCAGGTTCATTTAATATTTACAGTAAAGCCCCTATGTATAAGATTGCTATGTGATTATAGCATCTTTAAATATGTTGTTTTCCCCACATTCATCTCAATGTGCAGATGTCACATCTGAGTCTTGTTCCTAACAGGAGGAGTCAGACAATTTCAATCCTACATGTTGGGGCTTGGAAGTAAATACAACTGATGTTTTGCATTAGTCTTTTGTTCATAAGAAACATCAGTTTTCAAATGCCAAATTCACAGCTTGTATGTCTTTAAATGTAGTATTTGAAAACTACGACATCTGTCTTCCATTTCCCCTCTTCTAAGTTATCTACTAATTCAAATTACCACTGCAAGTCAGACAGAGAATCTCACTAGATCTGTAACTGCTAAAATATAATAAATAAATAAATCAAAGAAGACACAAGGGGCCAGATGTACTAACGCTTTTGCGCCCACTTCAGGCGTATTTGTGTCGCAACGTGCGCGTAAAATCATGGCGAGGTATGTACAAACAGGCCGCAATGATGTAAAAGCGCAAACTGCATGTCGTGGGAGCTGAAAAGGGCAAATTGCGTTTTTCGTGTCATGCATATTTATTCATGGGAGGGTCGCGGGGAAAGTGGGAGTTTACCGTAAAGAGATGGGAGGGGAAGCGTAAAGAGCGCTTAATTACGTATTCCGCGGTATGTACAAACACCGCCAGTGATAGCGCGCCTCTATTTTGCGGTGAAAATTCTCCGCCTCTTAAAGGCAGGTGTAAACCTGGAAGCGGGTTTCCTCACATATGCCTCCTGGTGAAATGACAGCAGTAATCCGAGCAAGACGAAGACATAGGCCAAGGAGACGAGCTGAAAGGAGTTTTGCCACAAGGATCACAGATTAAGCAGCCATGCAAGATTACAGTTACTGGAAGAAATCAAAGATGACATCGAATCTCCGACTCAGAGTTCACATTCCAGCAGTTGTTAAACTCCCCGCTACATTACAAATATTGGCATCAGGATAATTTCAAACAGTCATAGCATCAGCAGTGGGAATATCGCAGTCTGCACTCAGCCGTATCATAGCACAAGTACTTACAGTTTACGGTAGTGGGCGGAGAAAGGCGCTAATTACGGATGACCTGCAGGTTTGTTAAATATGGCGTAAACTATGGTATCATTGCGTTCGCTATCTGCGGGTGAGCCATGGCGCTGATAACGCTACGTTCGCAAATGTACGTACATCTGGCCCAAGGTGTTTTGCTTCTTTCCTTCAGTGCACCACCTGAAATGCCCGGTGTCATTATGATTAAAAATTCACATTTCTTAGTAAAACTGCTGACATGCTTCAGTTGGATTTAACCCATTTGCCATTCGGACGGCCCACTGGCGAGCCTGGCAGACTTTTTGTCTTTCAGAGGCTGTAGCAGGCTCAGAGTTGAAGATAGAGTGAATATATTGGTATCATATGAAACTAGACGAACACTCTAACGGTACCAACGATAAACCTAAATAATGTTCCAAACAGCCATTTTCAAGACCTTCAAGACCTCGAGATATCTGAATTCAAATGGATGTTATGGGTCCCCACGAGTCTTCCCTCTACAGACACGGCCACTTTATGCTAATGCTCATGCAATGTACAGTAAATGTGTTAATTTTCACCTATATTACTGTAAAATAGTGTATTTGATGATTTCTGCATCCTGGAGTCTTGGCAGTTGCACAGATTGAGAAAAAGACAAAAACTAAGATGTGTGAATTCAATGAGCGCAATATTCCTGTGATGATGATGGTGATCTACTGTTGACCTGCTATCACCCCCTAAACATCCCATCCCCCACTGCTACCCCCCTAGAAAAAAGGGTGGACTGCTAAGGGGTTAAAGCTATCTCGAAAGTGTCATCACATCTGATTTGAACTTTAATGATATAATTGAACATTGAAACAATGAAATAATAATATATTTGAAAAAGCGGGTACAGGTATGCTTGTCTTCCATGCAGTTTTAATCACTGGCATCGTAAATGGCCACCTCTGTTAATAGTCAAAATGTGGAGTGACCTGTACAGCGACCGAATGTGAATTACCTAGAGACTCCTGGCGCAATGGCGCAAATATTGAGACCAGGCAGTAATGTGCCCTTAACCTAATAACAGAATTGTTCATTTCATTGTGCACTGCTAATGTTTTTATATATGAATGATGATGATAATCTCTTCTATTGACATAACAGCATAGTATTTCATAGTATTGGCACAGCTGAGGCCAACCTTGCCGGTTGAACTCGTCCACTTCGTGATGAACCATTTCCTTGACGCGGCTCCCGTAGGCCATCCTTGAGTCATGATCGAAGGCCTTGAGTGTTTCACTGGAGCTGTAGGATTTGGGGTTGGGTTTGCCATCCTCGCTATCAGCAGAGGAGCTGGTGTAACGGCGCTCGGTGTCCTGCCGGGCAGTGAGTGAGCGGTAGGGTCTACGTTCCTTCACTTCCATGGCTGCCTCCGCACTATTGTCAACATTAAATGTGGGTTACACTGCCAGTTCAGTTTGAGTGATTCTGCAAAAGAGAAACACAGCCAAAAAATGTTTTGAATATTTGATGTACGAAAATGTGCAAACATATGACACCAGTGTTGATTTTTTAAATGTAATCCTTTCAAAATACATAATTTTAACACATAATCACTTGCAACTATGATTAACTAGGATTTTAAGAGGTATAATGCTAGTTAATGTTGAAAACAATTGATCATTTTAAAGTAGAATTCATTGATACCACACACACACACACACACACACACACACGCACACACGCACACACACACACACACACACACACAATCAAGTAACCGTGGGCATAAATAAAATGCAACTGCATGTTTCCAACCAGCAGCAGTGTATGCATGGCTCAGCAGACACAGGGAGAGCACGAAGAACCACCAGGATTAGATTTAATAAAACATGGCACAACAAATCTTGCAGCTATAAAGTTTACGGTGCAAGTCTCCCACAAATATTCAATTTTATGTGCCGTATAGAAATGCTGGGCCTCCAGCATTTGTAAAAGTGGCAGGTGTCCTTCCATGAATTGTGTTGTTACAAAGTTACAAATCATCACCAGTTGAAAATGGAGGAGCCAAACAAATCTAGGACTACGCCGAACCAGCAGAGATGATTAAAATCTGAAACATAAAACCACAACTGTCAAATAGCACACAGAGTATAAGATCAATAGAGAGAGGGAATTTTAGCATTCAGCTATTTTATTTTCTTGCCTTGACAACATATAGAAGTGAAATAAAGAAACATACTTTGAAAATGATTTGAATATACTGAAGTACAACAGGCCTACTAATTCTCTCATTTAAAAAGGTTAAAACGGGGAAGAAATGAATGGAGAGCTTGCTGTTTCAGTGTTACATGATATTGCAGGATGACCACTGCCCCACCCGGCTGAATCTTAGCTAAGGTGCTGGAAGCATCAATGAGTCCAAACTGAAAGAAGAGATATCCGCACACTTAGATCTCTGCTGTGTTTCTGTTTATTTTTAGCTTACGGTCTACGGAAACACTGCATAGATCTAAGTGTGTGGATTATCTCTTCTATCTGTGCAACTAATATGAATGAATGTGTAATATAACAGTAGTTAACTGACAATGCCTGGCAAACAGCTCTTTCTAAGAGAATACATGGTTTAAAGATTTTGAGCTGGATTAACAAATGTCAATGTGGATAATAACTTGGTCACTGTTTACTTTAAAGCTCAATTAAAGAACATAGGAAATTAGTGAGCCAAATATTGCAGCAATATAATATATTGTCCTGCTTCTTCCAAATCCAATGTCATGATAATATATCCATAATTAAATATCTGAAAAGAGTTGAATACCTTATCATTCATGCTGCAGGATTCTACTTCTATACTACTTGCTTCCACACTTGAATGTGTATTTCACTGTAAGCAAAAAATGGGATGCAAGTCACTGGATAAGAGAACACAGCTCTTCCAGAAAGAGATCAAAACTACTCCTGGCAAATCTGTGAGTTTTTACTGACGATATGTCTGTGTTCTTCAGACAAGGATTTTCCCACAAGATAAGCTCTTTATGAATACTGTATGAAATCAACAATAAACAATAATCCCTTGTGAACTATATTCGCGCCAGCTTAAAAACAAAACAAAAACAAACATTTTATTGAAGACAGCATTGTTGGGTTTGGGGGTTTCTTTTGTATGTATTGACAGCTGAAAGGATCCTGGTGATTAATGACTTGGGGCCTCAATAGCAGGACCTCAGCCACATGGGGGAGGGGGGGGGAGGGGGGGAATACTCCCACTCTGCAGCCGCAAGAGCACTTCAGCTGCTCCCAAGATTTCAGATGCCGCTTGCATGGGTTGCTAATTTTTTACCTTTTTTGCTCAAGATCCTTGATACTATGCAAATGCGAGAGAGCGACAAAAAGCAGCTTTCTAAAGTTTCAAGAATGTTCTGTAAAGTGCATTGTTTTTGTTTCCAAAGAGCTGGGCTCAGGGCTCTGGCCATCTCCCTTCTGCACAGCCCTTCCTCCTCTTATTAATCGGCTGGTATGCAACGAGATGTACCTTTGAGGCCATGGGAAACCCAGAGGAGTCTTTCAAAAAAGCAACAGGCCATACACAATGACAGATGATATGGGATGCAAATGTTAGGTCCTTGAAAACATATCCACCTTAGGTGCAGCAGTCAGAATTCTTTTTACACACAGCATACTGTAAAACTAAACAGCTTTGTTCTTCATAAATAGGCTACATCTGGCATTATCATTGTGTTTCAGCGCCAGAGAGCAAAGCTGTTGTTCTTGTTCATCTGTCTAGGTCTAAATCCTGTGACAAGGATCCAAAACAAAGAAATGCCACCGTTGTATTATTTTAATGTACTGGTTATGTGAAGATAACAGAAGGTTTTATTTAACCAAGATGTCTCAACTGTAAGAAGTGATAAGAGGACTATTTAAGTGATATGAGGACCAAGTGTAAGACACAAGGAATTGAAAGAAGTAGCATGAAACACTGAAGGAGAAGGTTAATGAGGGTACATTCACAAAGACTCAGTTAGAGAAGTTATTTACAAAACCTGTGA
Organism: Gymnocephalus cernua; assembly: GCA_023631565.1. Taxonomy (NCBI): domain Eukaryota; kingdom Metazoa; phylum Chordata; class Actinopteri; order Perciformes; family Percidae; genus Gymnocephalus; species Gymnocephalus cernua. Next base: position 5,404,872 of record CM042430.1, read on the forward strand.
AAAATGACCATGCCATGGATTGAAATGAAGATAACAATCATGTGCTTTTATTTCAAAGACAAAGTTCCTCTAAGGCTGCAGAGTGTGAGCAGTGCCAAAAAGAAGTTAACTGCATATCTATGCAATGATCCAAAATCAATTGAGGTCTCTCTGGATAGACAAAAGAAATGATGGATGGTCTGTTTTCCCTTTTAGAACAAGTGCACACATTTTTCAATTGCATTGTCTACAATTAGCCAGGGTAGAGTTAGGTTTGTCTGTGGTTGTAACGCAAATGTATAGCAGCTGTAAGCAGAGTAATTATGTGGTTCTGCAGAGAAGATGTCACAGGGAGCAGTGAAAAATGAATTGTGTCAATTGGAGTCATCAGATACAGTGATGTTGCATAAGATCCTTGTGGAAAAGTGTATGTGGAGGCAGTGACTGCAGACTCAAACTAAATGAAAAACAGGACGAACAACACAGCCAGTGTGAATTACCTGAGAAACGTTGGCCATGGTAGAAGTTACAGTTGCAAGGTTTCAATGGTGCATCAATCAACTAAGAACAAATCATGTTAAGCCAATTAATGTTCTGAATAGGTCATCAGAGATACAAGTTCATAACCATTTGAGCTGATCAAGAAAAAGTTAAATCAACAATGGTTTCAATTGACAGAAAAGTGGATGTATGATACACAGAATACCATAAAACGTACAAATCAGATTTCTATATAGAGCATATGATCAGTAACTGTCTGTCTGGTACTGACAGGTTACTGCTGTGTATGAGTTCACCGCCTATAATGAAAGATTAAAACCAGTTGAATATAGCAGACAGAAAGCAGAGCTTATGCTGCTGCAGTTACATCTTAAAATATTTATTTTCTGACCAATAGTCCAAAACCCAAAGATATTTAAATTACAATGACTGAAAATAGAGTTCTACTCTTTATGCTTGCAATGCAAATGATGTACTTGTTAATACAGGGTTGTACCGTGCGAAATAACTGAATGAAAGAATGATTGTAAATTCCATAGTAGCACCTGTGCGATACAGCTTTGTGTTGCGAATGTGTGAGACAGAGCCGCTTGTTTGAGTAAGGTGAGGGTTAAAATTGTAAAATTGATAGCGCATCGCTATTCTACTTGGTTCTTGTTGTCTATTGTCGGTGATACGGCGCCTGGATGCGAGCGACAGATGTGTTTATAATAATGCAGAGCAGTGAAGATACAGCCTTTTCATACACCAGACATATTTGACACGGACCAGCCGACATGCATTCAACCCGTGTTGGACTTGCTCATGTGAGTCAGCGGTCACTTCAGTCTGCACTGCAGTGTAGTTCATATAAACCCAAGAATTGTACGGCTACAATCGGCTTCATGATTAAAGTCTCTCTCTCTGCTGCACCCCCTCAGCACCGCTACTTCCCCCGTCCATGCTATGTGCATGAATAATATATTACATTCTTAGATATTTAAAACAATGTCTGCATTTTTTTTCAGTACTATTAATTTGAAAGGTCATGGGAAATGAATTGTTAAACTCCCCCAACACAGAACTTAAATAGTCTCAAACTACAATAGACTTATTTGATACTTTTATACTCCTGCTTCAATTTTGTCGCCTGTGCTACAAAACGTTCAACCTCTGTAGCACTAGTGCTTACCAACCCATAAAACAACCCCCGCCCACCCCCGCAGAGTGAACGGCGGATTACAAAAGCCCCAGTTAAAACACTCGTCGAGGTTTTTGCTGGGCAGATCGTTGTGACCATTGCTCCAGTGTGAGGAGCTAGTTAAATATGGGATCTAAATACGTGGGAGGCATTTGGGGTACAATATAAATGCAAATGGCTCTGTACTATCCATCAAACAATTAGCAGTGTGCTGAGAATTGCTATTCAGTGCTGCTGCATATAAATCTAGCCATCTATCTGCACACAACCCTGTTTTCCATGATAATTACCCGCTTGCTGCTCTTTACACCTCATAGATTGTCCATGCAAAATCTAAAACTAAACACTAATATTCTTAGGAAAAAAAAGTAACACGCATGCACAATGTTTGGCAAATTCCTTGGATATAATTTAAAATGATTACAGATTACTTGTCTGTGAAATCACCTAATTATATTATTAATAATTACTATTACTAAGATTGAGACATAATGTGTTACTGATGAGTGATGACATTTTTAGACAAACGACTGCTGATCTGGAGGACTATAGCTTTTTGGTTCAAGGAAACCAAACAAAAATGTTGATATACCATTCATGTGAATAAGCATGTATGTTAATATCATGTAATAAATCCAATCTGTTTTTTTGTTATCTAAGCTGGTCACGTAGTGAAAGGATTAGTGACAGTTAGCTCACAACACTGCAGAACAAGCATCTACACACAGAAGCAGCCTGTAGCGCAACAGAGAGGAAATTTGGGCAGATATCAACAACATTGTCTACAGGGTCCATTGAGAGCAAGAAGAGCTCCATACAGGCACCACTTACTTCTTTTCTGGGAATCTTTCACATGCCTGGGCTCTATAGAAAAGCCTCCTCGGTCAACAGAAAGGTGTGTTTTCAACAGAGGAAAAAAGACTTGGGTAGTGGGGGCGGGGGGCTGAATAGCTTGCCAAACAGATCTGAATTATGTAGTGCTAATGCAGGCTGGAGGGGGGTGGGGGTGGGGGGGGAATCAGCACAGCAGCCGCCTCCTTCCGGGATCAAAAGCGAGCTCCGCCAGCGAATAAAACAGAATGCGTAAAAGCCTTAACATTAACAAAAGTAGTCTGGGACTGCTGCTGCAGCACGCTCTCTGCTACTAATCACTGTAAGCAATTCAAGGTTTGGTCCTGACAGAGGGAGCAGGCAATGGAATAATGCCTTTAAATTTGCCTGCTAAATAACAAGGAGAAGCAGTCTATTCATTCACTTTCTGCATTGATGTACGTCCCTGACCTTGGCCAAATAAATGGCTAAATGTTAGCATGTCAAGATGAAATGTCCACTTATCAACATTAATACTTAACCACTGCAGTATAGGTGTCCAAAAAGGCTAGCATGTGAGAAATTGAATCCAAAACTGAATTGATGGAAATAAGAAAGCTGGACTCTGGATAATGTTAACTTTGATACTGAGTGAGGAACAACTGAGACAACAAATTAATGTGAGGTTCATGCAGGTTGAAAATAGGACCTCTCCACTTGGCTTAAGTGCTTCTGTTCCCAAGCATGGCTGGGGAGTGCAGGGGTCACCTAGTGGTGACCTGTCTCTCATTACTCCACGAATAATGCTCAAAGGCTAGAGTTTGATTTATAGTTTGGCCTGTGGGGAAACTAAACCTAATACCAGCTAAGCAAAAATCAACTTACTGTAAACTTGCTTCTATCAAACCTACTATTACAAATGTTGGAGTTGTGCAGCCGTAGCCTGAGGACGATCTGTGGGACTGAAATGCTGCAAATAAATGATGCTCTCAACAAAAATATTTTACGTTTGTTCCCGAGCCATGAGGTGGAATTACAAAAACACATTTTCTTACTGTATGTAAATTGCGTTTGTTTCACATGCCAGGTTTTCAGATATCTGCCATTGAGACTTATTACAATGGAGGAGAACGGATTTTAGTTTCTAGTGCTCGCAGTTTAAGAAAACAGCAACATCTTCCCAGAATGCAATTTATCTGAATAATGGTCAGACCTTGGTGTCACAAGTTTTCATTGGAACTACCTGGTTCCCTGAATACTGATGACAGCAAGGTCCGTCACACGGACAGGTCCACAAACAAAACTCCATTTACCTCCACTGTATTTGGGTTGGAGGCAGAATTCACAGAGACACATATCTCAGGGGCTTTGCAGAAGAAGAAAAAAATCGGTATTGCTAGTAAGTGCTTGAGGTAAAAATGAAACAGACACAATCAAACATTATTAAGATCCTATGTGGTGACAGCACGTACAGTACATGGTTTTGCACTCTTTCGCATACTTCATGTTTACCTCCAAGATTAGCTAGCAGTCTCCTCCAGCCGTGTTTGGACCACACACTCCTCTCGCAAACAGCCAGGCATTCAACAGACATATTCCAGGGGACACTGTAAGCTTTCTGGGAGCTATTGGAGGTCCTCTGCTATTTGGCAACAGTGGCTGGGAACAGCTGATTACATTTCTAAATGTATGACTTGGAGACAGTTAATTCATGTTTTTTTTGGACTGCTTTAGCTGAGAGCTGCTCTCATTTTGCTTTTGATCATCACTGAAAAAATGAGCAATCTTGCTGTTGTGCATTAGATCAACTTAGGAGCTCCATTTGGGAACTATTCAATTTTGGTAACTCAAATACCATCACTGTCTTACTGTAGACAAACATGATTTGTACACATTATAGCTAGTAGTAACAGTTAAAACGATTCATTTATTTTGCTTGTGAGGTAAAACCAGCGTGGCTTTCCTTTGTCTCAACGTTTTGAATGGATGTAAACCCACACCACAAAATCACTTTTTTTATAGATATCTTTTCTTACAGTAGCTTACATTTTTAATTGTAATTTTGCACAGAAGAGCTCCAGACAAATCTTCATGATAGCACCAACTGTGCATCATGGATTTTTGATGCACATTGTATTTTAATGTAAAGTGGCTTAGCTTCTAAAATGCTAGTGCTTCATACACCAACGGCTTTATTAAATAACGCCTTCCTTGATCTCATTATAACTTAACTGGCTGCATTGTACAGACCTGCTTTGCATTGGCCTTATGCAAAATGAGGTGAAAGCTTATGTTTATTGTTTTTATCCCCAGCACATTATTTATTTTCCATTCAACCCTGAGAGATTGCTACCTAGGTAATTTAAAACACACTGAACAGTACTGAAGGTACACAAATTAAAGCAGGTAACTCCCATGCTATTGTCATTATATTTAAATACTAAAACGAAATGTCTGCAGTTTCTTGGAAAATCCAATATTCACAAAATGAGTCACTGATGTTATCAAACCTTAATGATCCTGCAGTTTATTGGATCCAAACATGGTGCATGAGTAATGTTCAGCAGAGTAACACAGGGATGTAGGTATAAATTCCACTAATTCTGTTTGAATACACACCTGTATTTAAAGCTGTCCACTCGTGATCAGATCATCATCATCAGAATATCAGCTTTTCTTTAAAGAAAAGCTTATATTCTTATATTTTACCACAGTTGGAGACTTCCATGAATCCCACCGTCAAGCTGCCCAGCGGAAATCCGCCCGCATTACACATCCTCCAGGTTATGAAGGGCAAAACATGGCAACTGTGTGCCCAGAGACTGTGATATAGTACTGTTGCACTGCCAGATACCAATTACAATTCACTTACAATGGTGGTCCTGAGATGTTCTCATGAAGCGCAACTTGTGTTGGCCCGTAGTAAGGAAGCACACTGCAAAGATCACAGACTAAGTAAGGTCTTCCAATCATCAATCACCACTGTCATAGGCAGGGGTTCCTACCTCCGAAGAGAACTAGCTCTTTCTTTTCAAATTTACTATATATATATCTATATATATATAGATATATATATATCCTTGCTGGATTTTTCTGTGCATCACATCATATATAGGAACTTAGCTGTTAAATTTAAATTTCAAAAGTGTGGCTTTTGCGGTTCATCAAGTCACAGTGTGTGAACTGATCTACGCTGCAGGAACCACAGTACAGTACAATGTAGAGCTGCAAAGATACATTGGTTAGTTGTCAACTATTACATTTTGATAATCGATTAATCGGTTTAAGTAATTTTTTTATGAAAAAGAAAAGGTAAAAATCCTCTGATTCCAGCATCTTAAATGTGAACATTTTGAGTTGTAGACCAAACAAGACATTGGAGGACGTCATTTTGGGCTTTGGGAAGCACTGATCGACATTTTTTACCATTTTCTGACATTTCCTAGACCAAACATCTAATCGATTAATCAAGAAAAATAATCAACAGATTAAACAACAATGACAATAATCGTTAGCTGCAGCCCTAGTAGAATGACTTACATACAGTAGGCCTATATATACACACCAACAAATGACATTTTCTCCCCCCCACCCCCAATCAAAGTAAACTACCACTACTGTATTTGTTTCAAGTAAAAGCGTCAATCAACCACATAGACTGGACTAATTAGGTTTCCCCACAACAGCAATAATATGGATCCTAGCTGGGCTTAGCGAAATGAATCAGCTAACGGCGGGCTTGAGACGATATGAACATGAGCACCATGTGATAACCCGATGCACAACAAGCAGCAAGCATTACTCTGTTGTTAGAGACAATAAAACCAGAGGCTGTGCAATATCAACAGTAATCTGCACACACAGCAAAGCTATAGACGGAGGGTTCCTGCATGGTAATGATCTTACTCTAAGTGCCTAACTGAGTCATCTCCGCAAGCCCTCCTTTGACAACCACACACCTCCCACATCTCCCATCTCAGCAGCGTCTGGGTGGGGCTAATCACTCTGTAGCTTCATCATCAACTGGATGACAGCTCCGGCTATAAAGATGCTATGCCTGGAAGGCGTGGCTGCTGCAGTGGCCTACTGTAAAAAACACAATGCTTGTTTTCCAAAGCTGAAAACAGAGCATCACAACATCACACACACACACAAAAAAATAAGCCCTTTTTTCTAGAGAACGAAGAATGAAATTAATTCTGCCATCCTTTCAGTGCTACAGTACAGACAAGAATCCTAAGAGGATTTTTCTGGGGCACTGAGAGTTGGTGTATGCTGATTTGCCCCTAACTGATTATGACATGAAATGGCTGATAGGTAGCCTGGCAGTGCTGTGTTGACCTGCACAATCCCCTTCCTCTGCCTCTAAGGAACTAGAGGTCTGCCCTCTCCGATCCCAATGGCTGAACATTAGACAGTGCAGAGGCTTATGCACAAACGCCTGTGCAATTTACTGTAGTTTTCAGGCTTTCCACTGTCAGTCTTTATGCAGCTTCTGTTGTTCATGTTATTAAAAAATGCAACAACACAAAATCAAAGATATTATATTATTGTTGTTGTCTTTTTTCTTTCCCTGTCATCTTGATTGTTGATGCATAAGAGGGAAATGCCCTTTCATCTATCAGGGCAGGGCCCTGCATCCTCCAATGTATAAATTTAATTCTCCAAGTAAATTAGGATTGATCACCACAGCTCTAGGCCACAATCAGCATCCATGATCTGATCAGGGCCCGGCCCTAGACAGAAAAGGATACTTCCATAAATAAAAACCATATGAGAGCCAGCAAGTGCCCATAACACTGGGTGGGAAATTTGATTACCCTCTCCCTCTCCACAGGTGTGCTTTTAGCCTCCTTCCTTCAAAGACTGCCAGTCTGATATAATGCCACACTTTGTGCATCCTTGCTGTTGTTTTCCTCCACTAAGGGTTTTACATCATACTTGCATCAGCGTATGTGAGCAGCGACTGCTGGAGTCACTGCTAAGCAGGCGATGCCCATAGAAGCCTGGCTGGCTGTGGACGATCCCAGTGAGACAGGATCTGTCAGGAGCTCCTTGCCCGGCGACACCCAGGGTAATAAATTACCCAGAATTAACACGTCATCCTGCACTCTACACAGCAGCCGCACTCCACTCACGCCATGCTGCTTAATGGATCTATTAACCAAATGGATACAGGGGTAAACTGCTTTTAGAGCTGAAATGATTGTTTGGTATATACTAACAACATAGGCAGAGAGAAATCAGCTTCTCCATTTGATATTAAGTTATTGTAAAATGTAGGTACGTTTTCATGCAGACTTTTTTTAAGATAAAATATACACTTCTTGGTTGAGGAATGCAATATTAATGAATTAATATTAATTAAAGTATAAGAACATGATTTGATTCATGCAGGTTTTTTATTTAGCCTTACACATTTTAACACATCATCTATATTTGAGTGGTGATGGTGTGCTGTGATCCGTGTGCAAACAGAAAGCACTGTGAAATGACAGCGTGCTCAGGAGCCACCTGCAGCGCTCCCCGTGTCACCTGTTGTGGAATTTCTTCCGAGATGTGTCACTACCATTAAAAGCCTACTCTCCTGTTGAGGCCTGTCACTGATAGAAGGGGATATTTAGTAGAGGATTCAAAATGCCAATCGTGCAGCCTGTATCTCCTTGGCATCTTTGGCACCCCACCAGCACTGTGACATGCTGACAGCGTGCCACAAAGCACCGGGCAATTTTTTGACCAGTGCTCACTCATCACAAAAGGTAAATACAGATAAGATAAGAGGCTCATAGCCTCTTATTTCTTTTTGGCTTAGCTGACATGTGTTGACTGTGGTGCAGGTGACAGACACAGTTAAAATGAACACTCATCCTTTACAAAAATAAATACCGGTAAGCTAAATAAAAACTTTATAGCCTGTGCGAATACATCACGTTAAAAATGCCTATTTTATTTTCTCATGGGCTAAAGCTGGTATGGACTACACTACCAATAATCCCCTACCAATAATCCCCTCTACTTTATCTCCACGCCAGTAGAATAGCGGCATCCTTTCTCCCCCCTAGGCTTCATCTTTCCTTTACTTCCACTTTTTGCATATTTTGCCCGCATAAAGAACAAACTAGACCTCTGAAGCCACAGTGAAATTGTTAAAAGCGAGAAAGCATGAAACCTAAAAAGCACAAAACTATGAAATCTGAATGATAAAACTTTACTGAATAGTTACGCATAATGTTGGTAGTTGCAGCAATGTAAAAATTCATATTCATAGTTCGTTTTTTTTACGTGGAAGAGATCAATCTCCAGTCAACCAAGGCTGATGTGCTATTTAGTGTTTTCTTATTGATTCTCTGTGAATTCAAGACATTTTAAAATGTCAATCCTAACTAAAAGCTTTACATTACATATTTACATTGTTTATTAACGTATGTACTATATCTAGTTTTTCTTCTTTTTTTAAACTTACAATTAAAGTAACATGTAATCATTCCTAATTAACTACTCCTTGCATTTCTATTGCCCAGCATGTTCTCCACTGTGGTGTTTCTGTGACGGGAGGGATCTCTCTGCTTCCCAACATTGGATGCATGATGGGCTCGCCACTAGCAGTTATTTAATTCTCTTCAATGACCACTAACAAGCTAAGAAAACAGGCTCCACCCTACTACAACTGTGATGGCTGCACCTGATTGGACGAACGCTTCACCTGTTGGCTGTCTGCTCCCGGATTTTAAAACGGACCAACATGGCGGTTCGTTTGGAAACTTTTGTTTGTTTTCCAAAAATAGTAGTAATGAAATGTGTTTTTGAAAAAAATGTACGCAAGAAATAAGCTATCCAGCTGCTGAATCTGTCTTCATTTTAAATCGACAACGTTCAGTTTAAAAGACTTTCGTGAGTTTTCAAAAGGCGGCATGTTGAGCTAGACATAAAGTAGCCTAGGCCTCACCTTTATGCAAATGAGGCCGGGCAACTCAACACCTCATCTCTCAAAAGTTGCCATGATGCTACCAGAATGCATTGCACAGCTGCTTACATAGGTGCTTACATAGACAACAAATGGGAAGTGTGGAAATGGCGGTCCTGTGGACACGTACCCTAACTCAACTTCCAAGTTTGAGAATACCAATCACTAGACAGATCAGTTTGGTAACAAAACTAGAAAAGCAGGGATGAACTCAGGATGGGAAAGCAAATGGATAGTATCGGATACTAACTGCAAATGTGAACTACTGAATAAAACAGACCCTCCAGAAAAACGTGATTATGCGATCGCAGAATTCAATGCATAATCAACCAAAGTCCGCATATTTATGCGGGGGCCGTATTTTTTCAAATACGCCGCACTTTCCGCGCAAAATATGCAGGGCTTGCATGATTTCATAATCCCCGCATTTTCGTTGCAAAAAACTCACATATATCTCAGCAGAAAGTTGAAAAATGTTGCGTTTACTTCACACTACAGCAGCCATTTCCCCTGTTGCCATGGGAACGTTGTGAAGTGACGTAATTTCACCTACTGAGAACACGGTGTTGGGGGAATCACTTTTTTTCTCTTTTTCTTTTCCCGCAAGTTCCCGCAATTTTTGCAAGTTCCCGCAATTTCATCGCATAAAATGGCATAAATATCCCGCAAAACTCCACGTTTTTCTGGAGGGACTGATAAAAGCCATGTCAGTTTCACACCACAGCATTGCCCGTTTTTCCATACCTTGCTCCTTCTTTAATGAATTTTGACATTTCTCTGTTTTTTAGGATTCATGACATTACATTTTTCTACCACTACCCCCCCCCCCCCCCCCATGCTGAAAAGCCACAATAATAGACCCTGATTAAGAGCAGACCCCAATACTGCTCCTAATTGCATCCACAAGATGAAAGCATTCCTGCGAGCAAACCTCTGCCTCGCTTGTAAGAAATCCAACCACTGCTGAAAGAAGACTGCCACTCAAGAAGACCACATCCAATTTGTGAGGAGTTAAGTGAGCAGGAACTGCCATTAAAATTTACTTTTTTGAAAGTGTAATAACTGCAGGCTTGATGTAGCCACTGAGACCAATTTCGAAATTGAAGTACTCGACATTTGGAATTGCTATCAGAGCAGTGACCAAGTTTGCGTCAGACCAAAATCATGTTTCAAAACACTAATACTGATTTCACATGTACAATGGATCCATTCTAAGTCAAATCCACAATACTGTCTGGTCTGATTCAAGTCCAACTGATAGAAAACCAAATAATTCCAATCAAACCAATGATATTTCCATAAAATACAGATTATGAATGATTAAAAAAAATCTGTTTTTAAAATACTACGTTTATTTCAAAATATATATTTTTATATGCAAGACATTAAATCTTATTTGATTAAGTCTCAAGTAAACATAGTGCAACCCAGAAATGAAAAAGATTGTGAACGCTTTACAAATTGTCAGTGAAGGAAAAAAAAGTTGATCTTTATAAAAAATTAAGTCTACCAATACTGCCTTTTTTTTACTAGTGGTTTAGAGCGGTGGTTTTCAAAGTGGGCTCCGTGGATCCCCAGGGGTCCTTAAGGGGGTTGTAGGGGGTCCTCAGCCAAAAGGGGAATAATTCATTTTCAGTTATTCCATCCATAAGTGACACAATGACATAATGTATAATTTACTACAGTATTTTGGTCATAGGTTTCATACCTGACCTGTAATAAAACATCTAAAAGCAAAAAGCCTATCAGATGGGGGTCCCTGGTCTAATCTGTGTCGGTTTAGGGGTCCTTGACGTGAACAAGTTTGGGAAGGACTGGTTTAGAGGACATTAACTTTATTTATCTTAACTGTTGTCAGAAACGTGTCTCATAGCACACGGACGATGAATAGCATACCTGTAGTAACATTTTCCCTGAGGACTGAAGATGGTGTGGAGCATCAAGGTTCAAAAGAGGAAGGACCTACTCACGTGTGTTCATTGTCTCCTTTTTAAGTGGGGTCAAGAAAGACCACAGTGAGTCGTGAGCATGAAGCCTCACCAAAAAATTAACCCGGCATACCACGGAGCATCTCTCCAGCACAAAGACAAGCCTTTATCCCCCTGCACTTAAGATGCTCTCTCCTGAAGCCTCTCATGAGGTGGACATGCTTAAAGTTTAATGGGACAGCTAATATAGATTAGAGGACCTGCTGAGAGAACCTAAACTCTAGCCATCGCTCCGGATCTGACACAGAGCTTTAGGGGGGGCATACATTACTGCACGAGACAGAAAGATCTGGAGGCAAAGGTTAGACGTGAATAAAAAAATTAACAAATAACACTTACAGTTTTTTCTGATTGCTTAAGCACATTTTTTGTAACTATTGGCTATTTTTGCAAAACGCTACACACAAATAAGAAAACCTTTCACCCAATTATCAAAACATTTTAGTTCTCTTGCAAAAGCGAACACAGCTAGATTAACTCTTCACACCTTCGTAAAAATGGTGTTTTCGTATCAAACAGTAAACACAAGCCATCATCTACTAAGCACACAATGTCCCAACTACACACTGATGCTATGAATATAAAACACATCTGGCTTTTGCTTTCTCTGTGTACAGATGTCAATTTGAGGTCATACTTTTGTCATAGTGCCATGTAAACATACAAGGATCCAAACTTCAAGTATTGGTGTTTATTCACACTCATCAAAACCAAGACAAATTCAGAACACAAAATAGTAATTTCACAGAAAAAAAAAAGTAAAAGACAATCAGCCTACATCATGTCGTCTTTCTGGGTCCCGCCGCAAAATTTCGTGAACAATCTTTCTCTGCCCCCAACATCTGGACGTCTAGCAATTCTGTAAAGTAACAATTTCAGTATTTTTGCATGTATGGTACTGTAGTGTTTCTCATTAGAGTATGGCAGTGCTACAAAGTACTTACCGATTCTCATTTTGAAATGTCCTAATGATGCTTGCCACAGTGTAGCGGCTCAAATTAGGCTGAACCCGTTGGCCAGCTTCCCTCAGGGTCATCCCATGGTTGATGACATGGTCCACTATTGTAGCTCTGATGTCATCAGTTATTCTATTTCTTACTCTTCTTACCCTTCCTCTTTCCCCTCCTCGTCCTCTTCTTGCTCCTCCTTGTCCTCTTCCTCTAACCCTCTCGCTTCTTCAACTCCACGTCCTTTTCCTCCAACTTCTTCACCTCCACGTCCTCTTCCTCCAACTTTTCACCTCTACGTCCTCTCCCTCGGCCTCTTCGGCCTCCTCTGATTCTCACTCTTCTCACTCTTACTGCTCCTTCCATTGTACTCCACACAGACAGTTTACCTGTGGCTTAGTTATAGTACTTAGGCTGATTGCAAAGTGAACTAATTATCTAAAACAGTTTTCACGTATGAAAGTGTGCCATACAGTTGGCAAAATAGTGTTAATGATAGCCATACATGTGTATAATTTTGCTTGGAGTGTGTTGGAAATTTGGTAATTGAGTGTAAGCAGTGAGTTGTGTTTAAAGTTCTGCAAAAAGAGTGTTGTGCAGTGAATTGTGCCTACAGTTTTGCAAAGTGTGTGTTACAAAATTGCAAACTGAGTGCAAAGCAGTGTTTGTGCTTTTAATTTTGCAAACTCAGTGAGTGGTTTTGCTATATGTATTAATAGTTTTAGAAATTGTGCTACAAGAATCACGATTAGCGCTTAAGCATTCAGAAAAAACTGTAATTGAGTCCAGTGTGATTGAACGCTGCAAGGCTAGGATGGCTTCCACATAGGTTCCAGATGGCAGGCTGTTATTTCACTGTGACCTGCTAATACTGCTGGATTCGATACTGGTAACCTGAGTGTCCCCTGGGCCCCCCCGGCTCCTCCACTGCACTGAAATCAGGGCCAAGCTTCCTCCGCTGTTACTCCGCAGGTTTACTCAACTTGGAAAGGAGGAGTGTTTGGATATGGTAGTGGAGGAGGGGTGGGTGTGTGTGTGTGTGTGTGTGTGTGTGTGTGTGTGTGTGTGTGTGTGTGTGTGTGTGTGTGTGTGTGTGTGTGTGTGTGTGTGTGTGTGTGTGTGTGTGTGTGTGTGTGTGTGTGTGTGTGTGTGTGTGTGTGTGCGTGCGTGCGTGCGTGCGTGTGTGTGTGTGGCGGTGGGGGTTGTGCAATAGTGCTGGAACAAAGCATGTTAACACCATCTCTGTGTTTAACAAGTTTGGAAACAAGCAAGGGTTTCCTTCAAATCCTCATCGGAGGGTGTTTAACCTCTCCTTGACAGCAGGAGAGAATCCCGGAGTTTACGCTCCTCTTTCTTCCCTGTGCTGCCTCGCGTTAAACGGACTGAAACACACTCAATTCTGTCATCTAAACATCTAAGATATGGTACACACGTCAATATCTCTCATTGCTAATTCCTCCTATGAAATTAGGAAGGAACACAGTTCGACGATGCAGCTTTGAAAAGCCATTCCATTTGTGCAGTGTGTTTCAGTGTTGTGTTAACATGAAAGTACATTTGAGTGTCAAGGCCACCGCTGACTACTCCAGTAACATTAGTTTTGGCTGTTGTCCAAGTATAGGCTTGTCCTTTTATCCTACCTCTGTTGTTTCCTTAAAAGTTAGCCAACCATTTACATTACACTCTAATTTACATTTAGAGTTTAAACCTTACCTAAACCAGTCCTTCCCAAACTTGTTCACGTCAGGGACCCTTAAACCGACACAGATTAGACCAGGGACCCCCATCTGATAGGCTTTTTGCTTTTAGATGTTTTATTACAGGTCAGGTATAAATACAAACATATTATTTAGATTAAACAAACAATTACAGTTGTACAGAACTTACAGATGGCACTGCCCCAATTTAAAAAGCAGAAGGATGTGGCCGGGTTGGATCAGTGGGTAGAGCAGGCGCACATGTACTGAGAGGTTTATGCCTCGACACAGAGGTCCAGGGTTCGAGTCCGACCTGTGACAATTTCCTGCATGTCTTCCCCCTCTCTCTCCCCTTTCTCACCTAGCTGTCAATTAAAGTTGGAAAAGCCCAAAACAAAAAAGCAGAAGGATAAAAGAAGTCGTGTGGCAAACCCCCTTTAGAGAAACTTACCTCCATCATGCAATTGTATGAATTTAGTCTATAGCTGTTTTTTACACAAAACTAATAGCTTATTATGCTTCAAAGTCAGGTAATTATGAATCAGCCCCCCAACCTCTGTTTCATAATTGCCTTCATACTAGGGATGGGCATGATTAATCGACGATCGATAATTGATCATTAAGAATTTTGTCAATCACGTTAATTTGTCATTGATTAAACTAATGCAGGTTGCGTTGCGTAGTGTGAGTCTTGAAGCAATGAAATTAATTGTCACTGTGTGGCAGCAATTAAACATTTTACCACCCGGGGGCGCCATAGGCTACTCAGTTACCTGCGAGTTTCTGTTTTGATTTCAAAAGTAAAAATGAAGAGGTCACGGCGAAGTGTAGCGTGGGACCATTTTGATTTTTTATATAGAATTAAATAAATACATGAATAAATGAATAAATGAATAAATGAATAAATGAATAAATGCATGAATAAATAAATAAATATGCCTTTGAAATGCATCATGAAATAAATAAATGAGGCAATAAATACATAAATAATGAAATAAATGTAATTATTTCATGGTACTTTTATTTCATAAGTCTACATTTATTTATTTCAAGAGACTTATTTTCCTAATGACACATTTATTTATTTCCATGGACTTTTATTTTCCTAATGCCACATTTATTTATTTATTTATTTCCGTGGACTTTTATTTCATAATGCCACATTTATTTCAAATTCTTATATGCAAATCAGGGGGCATAGCTATCTCTCACATTCAGAACAGAGCAGTGGGCAAAAAAAGGCTGGCAAAGTGAGTGCAACACGACCGGCAGGTCGCGGTGCTCTTTACTCAGTGCACAGCGTCACCTATTCTGGGGTAACTAGACCACCAACTAGCTGACCTGACAGAGCACCACAGCTCGCGGTGCTTTGTACCCACTGCGGGTTGACACGACATTAGCTGAGGCGTTGTTAAGTGAGCTAGCGAGCAAACGACTGCTCTAATTCACATTAAACTGAACATTTCCGTTAAAGGTGAAGTGAGACAAGGTGAATGAGTTCTTCTCAAAGAGAAACGGGTATCTCTCTCTCCCACCGCCTGTGCCTGCGGTGTGTGTGTGTGTGTGTGTGTGTGTGTGTGTGTGTGTGTGTGTGTGTGTGTGTGTGTGTGTGTGTGTGTGTGTGTGTGTGTGTGTGTGTGTGTGTGTGTGTGTGTGTGGCCTCCAGTTTACAGCGGGTTCTCCGAGCGTGACTGTCCGAGCGACGAGCTAGCGGCCCCAGCAGGCGCTGGCTGGCTGTACGGTCACTTTATGGAGCTCCTCAACTCCGAAAACTTTGAAGCAAATTGTCAATTCAGCAACGATTTTCGCAAGACTGCCTATATTCAAAATCTAAACAGTTCATTTCTCGCCTGAAATGTTCTCAGAAGTGAATTTAGTGATGAATAAGATGGCGAAAATTGTTAAAATTGTCCTGTTGCTGGTGTGCCAAAGAAGTCCCATTCACCTGGTTCTGAATGTGAGGGATAACCACGCCCCCTGATTTGCATATAAGAACTTGAAATAAAATAGAGAGGTAAATAAATAAATGTGGCATTAGGAAATAAAAGTCCATGGAAATAAATAAATGTGGACTTATGAAATAAGTCTCTTGAAATAAATAAATGTGGATTTACCATGAAATAAGTACATTTATTTCATTATTTATGTATTTATTGCCTCATTTATTTATTTCATGATGTATTTCAAAGGCATATTTATTTATTTATTCATTTATTTATGTATTTATTTAAAGCTCAAGTAAAGCTGTATCTACATGCTCCAAGTTTGACAAACTTTGCCTCCATTTTTTTTAGCCACGTTACCACGAAGACGGTCTCCGGGAGACCACACCGCACTCTCGCTTTTTCAGTAAAGACCCGCCCTACTTTGCATCTGATTGGCTAGAACTTGTTTCATTGGTAGGTGGAAGTTCGGTGATTGGTTAAACCCAGCGCATCAAAAACAAATCCCATGTGGACTTTTTAATTTTTTTTTTTTTTCTAAAATAGTCATACGCCAGAAATCCGGCACCAGGCCCGAGTACTTTAAGCCCTGCGTTAGTTAGAGTTGCTTTCCTCTGATTGGTAGGTGAAATCAATTGACTTGAAAATATTAAACTGCGTGCAGGTTCCCAAATATTATTATTATAATTTTGTTCCTCACGGCCGCACGCCGGAGATCCGGCACAGTGCCGGAATACTTTAAACTGTTTATTATTTTGGAACAAACGAGGGTCTCCGTTTAAGAACGCCGGCTCGCAGCAGCAGGTTCGGCTGCTTCAGAGCACCGCAGCGCATATATCTTCAAGTTTATCTTCTAACCTCCAGTTGTTCAAGATGTTCTTCTTGTAATTAAGATCTTATCGAGAAACACGCTGTATTTTTGTATTTTCATTGCATTTTTAATTTATAAAAAGTTAAATAAATAATGAATATTAATATAAAACTATTAAAGATTAATCGATAGTCGATCGTTAATTCTTCCGACAATTTAATCGAATGCCCATCCCTACTTCATACTCGATATTGAGCCAATTTTATAGGCAACCAGAATTAAGGTATGTCAGGATCAAAACTATGCATGAAAATAGCCTCTCATTTATAGAAGTTCTGTGGAAAAAAGGAAAACACATTGGAGAGGAAATGTCATTTTTCAAAGGCTGGATATTTGAATTGAAAGTGTGTTTGGTACATGCAAAGATGTATTTTAATGACACAGCAGAGATGAACCTCTTCTTGATTATCTTTGTTACTCATGACTGTTTCAGCACTAACAGTGACTACAACGACACATGACACCATCTCTGGCCACCTTAATTAAGTTGAATAATGTTAATAATCTTTTATTTGGCTCATTTGCTCTTTCTCCTTCAACATAAGAAAACAGAATGCAGATTACGTTCATGTTCATGTTTATGATTCCAGACTGATCTGTTCTTACCCAATGTTGAAATTACAACATGAACTTGGGCAGATCATCTCTCACACATGTAGTTCAATAAAGGACACACACCACAACTACTCAAGAAATGAGACAGATACTTCCTACAACTCCGCATCGATAAATCATTTTTAAAATGAAGTGTGATAGGCTGAGGCGAGAATCTTTTTGTGGAAAATCTACAGTAAATCTTCATAATGTTGCATGATGTTTTGTACTAATTCTGAAGTAGCCTATACTCTACATTTACGGTAACACTACAATAAGGTACACAACAAATAGGTAGTTAATGATTAGTTACTGTTTTTGAAAGGGTAGTTACCCTTTTTCAGAAGGGTAACGAATGATTAGTTACCCTTTTTCAGAAGGGTAGTTACCCTTTTTCAAAAGGGTCATTAACTACCTTTTTTGTGTACCTTATTGTAAAGTGTTACCACATTTACAGTACTGTATACACAATACATTTGTTTGCTTGTGGATGCTCAGTGCCAGGGGCGCCACCAGGAATTTTGGGCCCCATGACAAAAAAATCAAATTGGGCCCCCTCTGTGCAGCTGTTGTCACCACATCTCTAGGACCTAACTGTCCCATCAAAAGCTTTACATAACTCTAATTAAAGGCTTGCAACTGTCTGGCTTCTTGTAGTTCAATACTAGTACTAGCACAATATTTACTGCTGGTGATTTGTACATGCTTGCAAGTCTAGTATGCAGTTCACTATTTGATGCAAGATTAAAAGCAACCATAAAAAATGTGCTGAAGGTCATCTTTTACAGTCTCAATGTATCTGTATTGTAAAATTTGACAAAATGGAAAATTCTCTTAACAAAATTATTATTATTATTATTAATGAAAGATTAAAACAAAGAAAAACAAACAAACTTAAATATATAAATATATATTAACTGTCCTTCATGATGGGAATAATAAAGTCTATATATAGATGTCATTCCATAATTCAATCTAAATGAACATATCAAACTGGATTATTTTAATATTGTCTGTATCTTACATGCAGGCTCAGGTAAGCTACTCACTGTTTCCAACTGTCCAGCATAAGTACAGACAGTAGGTTTTTTTTTTTTTCAATTGTATTTCATAATGATCATTATGTGAGAACATAATTGTTATTAATGTGTTTGAATTTCTGTCATTAATAAATATTTCATTTTCTTTTTTGTGATGGTAAAAAGAGCAAGAGACCCACAGACTCCCTGCAATGATGCTAACTGGCATGTCACTGAACCCAATGTCGCTCACCTTCTTCACTGGGACAGGGAGGGGCACAGTTAGGGGGAGACTGGGGTGCTGCTGACTCATCTATTGTTAAGTCTGCTAAAAGGGGCAGGGACAATGATTTAATATGAATATCTTGCTAAACGTTTCCCTGCACTGATTAAATGGTGATTAAATGTAGGCTAACACTAGTCTGTAGCTAGCTAGCTTATTTAACTATGGACATGAAGCCAACAGGTTAATACCACTCACAGACTATAGGCTACCCACCTTTCTTGGTGAAAAACTGGGTTACAGTTTGACACCCTTTCCTTTGTCTTTCCTCTCTCTCTTTTCTCTCTTTCCTTTTTTGAAAACCAGATTTTGATTTAACGTTACTTGGCAACATTGTGGTCACTGTAGTTCTGGCGCATCTACTGACTGCAACTAACTAAAACACTGTCACTAGTGTGCTAAGGCAGGACCAAACCATTTCATGCAGATACAGGGGGGTGGTCGGTCAATATGGATGTTTACTTTTTGGTCAGTGGGGATATTTAAGATTTACTGCCAAAAACAAGTAAAAACAAAGAGATCATTAATTATTATTATATTCGAAATAAATATATATATATATATATATATATATATATATATATATATATATATAATGATGATGAATGATGATGGTTTAATAATTTATATTAGTTTTTACTAGTGGGCCGTTATCGGCGTTAACGTGCTGCGTTAACGTGAGACTCTAATCAGGCGATAAAAAAAATATCACCGTTAATCTATTCTCAAAGTTGGGTTGGGAGCTGGTCTATAGGATACTACGCAAGCTATGATGACTTTCACCTTGATATTTTAGTGCGGATGTATACAGCCTACTGACTGTAAAACAGTTCATCACGTCCAGCTGGGAGGAGACCTCGGGGAAGACCCAGGACTAGGTGGAGGGATTATATCTCCAACCTGGCCTGGGAACGCCTTGGGATCCCCCAGTCAGAGCTGCTTAATGTGGCTCGGGAAAGGGATGTTTGGGGTCCTCTGCTGGAGCTGCTCCCCCCGCGACCCGACACCGGATAAGCGGACGACGATGGATGGATGAATAAACAGTTAGTAACAGTGTTTCCCACACATAGACTAATGTGCGGCGGTGCGCCTCACAATCAACACCGCCCGCCGCACTTGCGTTTATTAATTTTTTTACCGCTATTTAAAACATGAAGCTATTCATTCAGCAGCATATTTACTTCCCTGCTCTCCTCCGTCTCTCTGTCACTTGCGTCTACCAGTGTGTTAATGTTAGAGTCCTGACCCGACTCTTAGCAAACCAGCGATTTCGCCCGCTTTAGAAAGTTAACTAGTCGCAAGTTTGCGTAAAATGCAGTTGGATTGTCGAGGTCAAAACACTATACGTAGCAGCTGTGAATCAAATAAATGTACTATAAATAATGTTTTGTCATTTTTTTACTCTTACACTGAATGTTTGCTGCTTCATCCCAGATGAGTATTGAAAAGTATTTTCCGCGACTGAAAAAGACCACCGCAGAAACACTGTAGTAAACACAAGTAGGCTACATCTTATTGAACATGATTTATTTTCATCACCAATTATCATAGTAGAACACCGTTCTCAAGCAGTTTGTGATGCGTTTTGGAAACAGGAGATGAGCCCCTGGTCTAATGAGCCACCTGGCTTGAGAAACCCACTCTCAAAGACTTACTTTTAGTCATTGTTTGGGTAGCACACATATTCTGAATGCCTTCGGGCAGAATTCAAAATAGCCATTTTAATCTAGATTAACCTAGATTAATTCCAAGATTACAGTGAGATTAATCTAGATTAAAAAAATTAATCTATGCCCACCACTAGTTTTTACCTATTGTTTTGGGGCCCCTGTCAGTCATGGACCCTTGGAATTGTCCTAACGTTTCCCCCATATACGGCGCCCATGCTCAGTGCAATACCACACATATTTAAATATACCGTTTATTATAGCCAGGATACATTTTTACATTCCTCTGAACATCTTTGCATATGAAATGATTTGTTGCCTTTTTTCTGCACTTAATGTAACCATACCTCTTCTTAGGCCCACAAACTGCTAAACCAGACTGCGGTGATCCAGATTCCTTTCTCTGAGGCATTTTCAGGGCCATGTGGTAGAATAAAAGGCCAAGAGCTTTTTTAAGCATGTTTTTTTTCTATTAAGAAACAGTTGAGCAATCTCTGTGAGATGATTTTATTTTACATATAAGTGGGAAATTGTATTGGCTCCTCCTTATTAAAGCTACTTCTTTTATGAGCAGCAGTTTCTCTGAGAAGAGATCAGACTAGACCTTGCTGGCAGAAACAGGCCCGATGTCACAATCTGTAACTTAAAGCTTTAGTTCGTAACTTTTGTTATTAATGAACGTCCGTTACATTCAAGCCATTGCCAAATGAGTTGCTACAACGCTAATTAAGACTATCAGCTCCACACAACTCTCTCTCCTCTTTTTGGGCCTGAGCTGCTTGGCGAACATTACAAATCAACTAAGTGATATGCTATGACTATATTAATATAGTAATGAATTTAGTTGAGATCAGCCCTCATCAGTTATACCCCAAACTGTTCAGATTTATTTTTCTGTAATAAGGAACAAACCTGCATGTCAGTGTCCTCCGACAGTCTGAAAACATACAGGTTAGGTTAACTGGCAACCGTAAATTGCTCGTAGGTGTGAATGTGTGCATCAATGTTGGTTTGTCTCTACATGTCATCCCTGTGATTGAGTGGCGACCAGCCTCTCGCCCAATGTCAGCTGGGATTGGCTTCAGCCCCCAGCAAGCATGAGCGCTTACAGATAATTGACGAATGGATAGAACAAACAGTTATAGACCAGTCTAGGGCCGCAACTATTATTTTCATTGTCTATTAATCTGTCGATCATTTTCTCGATTAATCGATTAGTTTTACAAAATGCCAGAAAATGGTGAAAAATGTAAACCTAGTGTTTCCCAAAGCCCTAAATGGCGTCCTCAATGTCTTGTTTTGTCCAAAAATCAAAGAGATTCAGTTTACTGTCACAGAGGAGAGATGAAACTAGAAAACCACATTCAACAAGCTGCAATCTGAGAATTTTGACTTTTAAAAAAAATGGACTCAAACTGATTAATCGATTATCAAAATAGTTGCCGATTAATTTAATAGTTGAAAACGAATCGATTAACAGATTCATTTTTGCAGCTCTATACCAGTCTCACTGATGTTGGGTATAAATACATTAAATGTATTTTATTTTGCCATGCACTTTGTTTTTAGGGAAGTTAATGGTGCTTTCAAACTCAAACTTTCATTGTTTTCAACCCACAGCGCAACACAGAGTCCTTGAACTGACGTTAACAAATAAAAATAAATAACTAAAAGAGGAGTTATGAGCTTTTCAGCTGACAGCAATAAATAATCCCTGCTATGGGTCAAGCGGTGTACTATAGCACAGCAGTTTCCCTTACTATGATATTCTTCTAACTCAGCACTACAGCATGCTTCCCAGTCCTGATCTAAATCACATAAGCTCCTTCAATGTTTCTGCTTGTGTTCAGGCTCAAACAAAAACATTTCAGGCACCTACAGAGCTCTACTCACAGCTATGAAGGACCTGGCCTTCACCCTTTTCATACTTTCTCCTGTCTCACTCATTTTATAAACACAGGTATTAGCACCACATCTAAAGCATGGTACCTACGGTATATAGTGTTATGAACAGCAAGCCTTTACTCGACATGTACATGTCTTAGGGCGTTTTCACACCTGTAGTTCGTTTGCTTTGGTCCGAATCAGCTGGTGAGTTTGTAAACTTGGAGCGATTTGCCCTCAGTTCGGATTGGTTTGGTTTGGTTTCACACCTGGAAAAATCCAAGCGTACCAAAATGCGTCTTTACAAATCACGCAAGACCGTCCACTCCTCTTATTGGTCGGATGTGTCTGGGGCAGGAGCAAGAAAGCAAATACAGGAAGAAGGTCCTGTGTTCTGGACTAGTGCATATTTCTTGCATGCCATGGTCAAACCAGCTCATTTCATTAAAATGATCAGACATTGTTTTGCGAGAGACGTAACTACGTCTGCTATGGTCATCGAGACTTCGCTCTGCTCTGCCGGAGTCTGTCTCCAATTTTAGCGGCAGCTGGTTTGACCACGGAGATCCGAGTGACGTACGGCAAGTCTATTTCTGTGATAGAAACACCGCAAGCTGCTACAGTTTGCTGCTCTGCTGCATCACAGATTGCTAAACACACCTGACTACAGGAGACATTAGCTCGGACTTGCGGAGTGTGTATAGTTGGTGCGGTTCGAGTACGGATCACGTTCTCACCACAAACGAACCGCTCCAGAGTTCGATTGAAAGTGTACCAAGACCACCTCTTCAAGCAGGTCTCAGTACACTTGTTTGGTCCGCTTTTGGTGCGCACCAGAATCCGATTGCCTGCCCAAACAAACCGCACCAGCGGGGCAAACCAACTCTAGTCGATTCAACCAAACTAAACGAGGCAGGTGTGAAAGTGCCCTTAGTACCATCTGGTCTTTATTGTCTTCTGAAATACACGACCTTAGGTTATTGCAATATAGACACTGATGCAAAAGAACCAATTCACAGCTCAACCCCAACACATAATACATTGATTCAAAGATAACTTATGCATTCAAATACAATAGTATATGTGCATTGACCTTTAGAGCCTGATTGAGAATACTCATATCTATAAATAGAAGCAGATGACAGTAAGATGTTGTGTGATATGATGCATTAAATGCAGCACTGGTTGACCTGTGTAACACCTGTTTTACATTTAAAGTGAAAAAAACCTACTTGCAGGTGACAAAATTGAAATAACGGATTAATTCATTCTATGTGTAACATGTCCCCACAAAATGATTACTGTGACACTTTTTGGCTTGATGATCATTTGCATACATCAGAGCCATCACTATTGATTACCATCACTATTCAGACGAAAACTAAGAGAGTACTTTTTTGCGGGGATAGCAAATTTCCCATGCTACCGGCCCACTTGGCCCATGCACAATAACTGATATCTTTCATGTTTGCTTCATATCATTGTTGCAATCCAACAGAGCTA